>JAODLD010000046.1:11796122-11816354 GCA_026781065.1 Mormyrops boulengeri
TAGGCCAGGCCCAGTGAATCCTATAGGTGATATAGGCAGCCACTATATATAGGCCAGGCCCAGTGAATCCTATAGGTGATATAGGCAGCCACTATATATAGGCCAGGCCCAGTGAATCCTATAGGTCAGGGGTGTCAAACTGCAGTCCTGGAGGGCCGGAGCCCTGTGTAACTTAGTTCTTTCCCTGTTCCACCACAAATGATTCAGCTCAACAGCTATGTGGTAATTAGCACAAGAAGTTGAATCAGGTGTGTTAAACGAGGGGAAACCCAAAAAAAGGACTGGAGTCTGACACCTGTGCTATAGGTGATATAGGCTGATGCTAACTACTGAGGGGGCGCTGACTTGCCAGCCAATTTCACTTTGCCTCCAACAGGGGGCGCCGCTGGTGATGCTTGTCTATGGTGCCACATCGACTAGGTCCGGTACTGATCGCAGCCCATGTCAGGGTTGCCAACATTGGTCAGCTGGCTGGCATGAGATTTTCAGTTTGAGGCAAGTCTGTACTCACATGCACATGCATTTACATGTATTACCTCATAAATAGTCTGTAGATAACGCTTTTGATGTAGCTAATTTTAGGTTTATAATGGAATAATATAGATTTGCTGTAAGGTTTCCTGCGTGAGCGTGAGAGTCTGACTGTGTGAGTGTCACGCCAGATGTGTCACAGTTGGCAACCCTGTCATATCAATAATTTCTCCAGCCTCTTCATAAGTCAGGTTGCACATACGGCTGTTTTGATAAGGCTTGTGACATTATCCGCGTAGCTGTGCAGGGCCAGGAAATCTCAGGCCAGAATGTGCTCAGGCTCACCAGGCTGTCTGAGGATGACCTCAAATGTAGCTGTGAACGATATGGCCGAGACCCAACACCTCATCACTCTTCCTCTTTCCAGCTGCCTCCAACCAGTGATACACTCATGCATCCTGTGCCGTATCTTCATGTCACCATGGAAACCGCCTATCAAAATCCTGATACATGCTGGTATGTGGAAGAATTCAAATGTGAAGATGAAAAACTGGTGAGGAACTGATCCATAGGCATTTGGCAAGTCCAGCCAGACCAGATGGAGGTCTTTGTTCTCCCTTTTAGCAGTCTGGATCTGTTCCCATATAAATCAACTATCTGCTATACACCCAAGAAAGCTGTCTTCTGACAGTTTTTGTCGAAGGCACTAAACCTGAAAACCATCAAAACAATGTGTGGGTGCATCACAAATGTTACATACCTTAGTAATACAAAAAATGAAACACGAGAATAAAAACATGAATAAAACACTTTTTGAGCATAACAGCTTATTTATTTCTTCCATATAGCAGTATCTGTTCTCTATAAATATGACTTTACATTCAGAGATTAAAATATTTTCATCTTCAGCAAGCTGTATACATTTTTAAAGTGAATTAATAAATTATGGTAAAATCCAAAAATCTAGCACAAGTGCAATAATGATATCCAAAGACTCTGATGTACTCTGAATCATTATCTGCTTTTAAGTGTCGAAAACGTAATATTACATGGTGATGTTGAGGATACGCTTAGTTCACAGATATCCTGAGAAAATGCAATTTCAGAAATGATCCTCTGAAACCAGTTGTGTATCAAAAAAAAATCTTCATTTATCCTTCATTATTGTGCATCTTTTCAACATATACGACATATAATGTATATGTGAGAATGTGTAAAAATGTGCCTATTCACTATATAGTGGTTTGGTAACCAACCAAAACCAAACTGTATGACAGTATTTATTACACAGATTCATCATTACAAACATGGAAAGTGCTTTTTTTCTAAACAAATGCACAGTCTGACACCTCTGCAGAGTAGGCATGGGACGGTTTGTCAGTCCTACCTCCCAATCTGTCCAGACAGGGTCACAAAAAGCTTCTGTAATGGAAAAAAAAGGCGGCGTGTTCAGTCACCCTTCCCCATCACTTCGTCACACAGACCGGCTGATGGGCAAACAATGTCAACACACCCAGGGCCTTTCCTCTGGGGAGGGCACTGGGCACACCTGGCATTGGCATACATATTTTATAAAAGAATGTTTTTGACACAAGCCACTATAAAAGCAAAATGTTTGCTTGCATGGATCCAAGGAAAAGTGCAGAAAATTTGTAGCTCCTGCTTTTCTCCTTTGGTGTGATTGCTTAGATTTTTTGTTCCAGTCTGTGGTGAGTGGGCGTCCTCGTCTCTGATTGGCCAAGGCCAACAGCCTGGTGCCGTGGACCAGGGCGTGAAACCTTGGATGAAGCCGCACTCCAGTGGAATGTGATGCCCGTCAGATGGTTGACTAGAAGGACGTGGTGGAGAAGAAGCCGTATGCCCCAACCCCCCCCTTACTGGAAAGGTGGAGAAGGATCGTATTAGTAATGATGCCATTTTATGCTATAGTCATTTACATAGGAGACGTGCAACAGAAAAATACTAAAAATAGACTGTTTGAGTGACGGATCACATAGGTATCCATGTTCTGCAATGTCTTAGCATAGTTAATTACATCACCCTTTTATGATTAAATTTACTGCATCGTATGTTTTTTTGTCACTTGTATGTACAAATAACAAAATTTCTAAATCAGTAAAAAAAAAAGGCCCTAACCCTCACACCAACACACTCTTTACTGGTGATTGGAAGGTTATGGGTTTGAATCCTGTGGACAGCAGAGTGGTTATATCATTGTTGGGCCCTTAAGCAAAGCCCGTAAGCCCATAAGACCTTTCCAGGGGTGTCGGATAAATGCATGTCCCTATGCTCTGACATCATGTGTCGGTCTCAGGCTGTGTCTGTGTCTCATGGGAGAATAAGAAGGGGTAACGAAAACTAGAGAATGCAGCTATGCTAATACTTGTGTCTCTTATGAAATAATAATGTAAAGTACATTATTATTATTATTGTTGTTGTTGCTTGATTATAGATATGGAAAATTAGAGCTTAAGAAAAAAATCAGAACTGCATTATAATTATCAATGTCACAAAATACATAGATGTAACAATAAATGTGACCATAATTAAGACCTCTGATAGGGATGAATACATTGCAGTTAGTTCCCCCGAGTGTTTATTAAGAGAGCAGCCCAATGAGACTAAATATTTTTTGGATCAAAGTCGGTATTAAGGATGCTGATCAGAGAGACTAACTTACTAAGTAGACGTCAAGCACAGAGCCGTCGTCTCTGTCCATGTCCAGTGTAATTTGCTCGGGTGTCAAGCAGATGGCGCTGTCCTCCAGCGTAAATGTGGAGCTCGTAGCCAGTTCATCTCTGAAGGGGAGATGTGAGAAAGGTACGTGATCAAAAGGCTGTATCTCCGATCGGAGCAGCTGGAATCGTAACTGGGGCAATCTAGGTTAAGGATTTTGCTCGTATGTAAGCGGGGAACTCCTTAACCACATCATTTATAGGCTGTAAGCCAACGAACATAATTTCTGTCTCACAAACATACTGTGGACATCCAGGACACCGGTTAAACTGAAGATGGAGGGACACTAGACACTAACACTAATCAAACTCAGCATCTCACCCAGCCTCTAAAGCCAATATTTATTCAACTCAGCTCACTATCATTGTTTTCTGATAGTAAGTATAAGCTTTAAATGGAACATTACATGCATCAACTACTTGCTTATACAAGAATACATCTGTTATTCAGTGCAGTATCAACAACTCTCATTTTTATAATAAACTTCATGGCCATATCTGAGAGCAGTGGCTGTATTCGTAATCTGTAACATTTTCTGCTGTCTTCACATGGTATTTATTCACGCGATTCGTATAAAACGTTCTTCGTGTGATTAGAACAGAATGTTATTAAAGATGCACAATGTGCTGCTTCAACATTTGAAGCATTAAAATAACTGAACATATCATTCTCTAGTGTCCACCCTCAAGCAAACAGATAACCAAGACAGATTTGCTAATTCCAATCAATTGTTATCTGCCATAATTATCCAAGCAGATGATGTACTTCACAATTGTATTTGTGGTCTTTGTACATTAATAGACACTGTTTAAAGGTGCTACTTTACCCTCTTCTGTGGAGGGAATATTACAAAATATCCTTCTGTTTTGAGATGTCCATATGGAATGTTTCCAAGTGGAATCACATTCTAAGAATGTGCTTATGAAAATGTGTAATAGAATTTTACATTTAATGTTTTAAGTACACATACAGTATTGTATGATTTGGTGCTGTAGTCCTGACTCTTTATGCCAAATAAACATGACTGCATAGTACGGATTCGCAGAGGTGAGGGATACAGGAGACTATGTTTCTCTGGTTTCATCTCTAAGTAACTACACACCTCCACAACATGTTTAAGCAGATCAAGATGTTTATCAGCCACCTGATATAAACCATATTTTTATCACAACTGACTTCCTGCAGGAGAAAAGAGTCCCTATGAATTCAAAATCATTTCACTTGCTACCATCTATCACACTGTTCCTCTAATAAAGGGTCACAGTAAGCTTGGACCTTCACCCCAGGCAACACAGGACTTTAGGCAGGGGACACAGCAGGCTGTTAAACGCAGACACTGCAGAGGAGGACTATGTGAATGCTACACCAAGTCAGGGGTCAAAGTATAACCAGGACAGTAAGCAATAATGTGGTGACTGGTACAGGGTGGGGCAGCGAGATGTCGAAATGTCACATGATAAAGCAATAGGCGCATTTTCCCTGATGGGTACGTGAAAAGCTGACAGGCGTCTGACGGCTGAACAAAATATATAAATGTGTACTGAAGGAGTACAAAGGTAACATGATAGATATTGCCTCCATGTCGCCTCTACATTGGTAGGGGTCCAGATAACAGCCGGACGGGTACGAAAGTGGATGGGTGGATTTACCTTTGCTTTGGGTTGGCCTCAAGGCACTGCTGGGTAGTGTAGAGGGAAGAGGAGGAGATAGTGGTGGCCATGGAGCCAGCCTCATAGAAAGCTACAAGGAGCAAAAGCAGATAAGTAGGAGTCAAACACTATGACACAGCTGACAGGAATCAACCTGCAAGTGACTCTCTGGCCCTTAAAACTTTCAGAAACCACTTGAATCTCCTGACCAAGGACAGTGGGGTTAATGGCTCTGATAGACACTCTTTGGGGAGCATCTAATGTCTTGTCAGGGTCATATTTTATATTGTGCAGGAAGCCCAGTCTTAATGGCAAAGTGGCTCCTACCGTATAGCGATTATGATAAATTGATTAAAGAGTGCAGCATTTGCACATTCAACAGCAAATACAGCACAACTATACATCAAACCATTTATAGCACTATGAAAAGTTACTAAGAAGTCAGCATCTTTCCCAATGGGAGGAGCAGCTCTGCAGCTGTCTGGGAGCCGTACCACGTCCATCCAGACTGGCGAGGCTCCGAGTCCCACTGAGTCTGTCCTTCCTCTCCTCAATTCCGTCTTCGCTGTGTGAGGACAGGATCTCTTGCGAGGACGACTTCAGGGCCGGAATGGAGTTCCGGGTCCTCTTGGACGGGGATGGCCTGATGGCTGATGGGAAGAGAGACCATTAGGCAGATGGACGGCATCATTGCTCTGCTGCTACAACCAAGAGCTGATGTTTCTATTCGAGGAAGACCGTGGGAAAGCCCATCGGTAGCTTTGGAGGATAGCTGCAGTGGATAGCTGTAATGGGATGGAGATGAACTTATCCTGAAAGATAAATGCTGTAACGTACATCAGGTGAACATATCTTACACAATCTGTTTTTCAGTCCCGGTCTTGCTACCCACTCTGCCTGCTCATTTTCAGTATAGTTGAGCTCTTAATCAGTTAAGATTGAGATAGTAATGGAGTACATAGAAAAGTTAAAATCATGTCCATGACAAACGGACAGTATCTTTTTTTAGCTCGCTAACAAAAATCAACAACTCTTCCGACTCCAGAGAGAACATGCAACCCCACAGAGTCCAGACGGAATATGCAAACCCACAAAGCAGAAGCAAGACTCAAACTCACAACCTGTGTTTTTTTTTATATCCAGCATAACTTTGAAATCCACATTAGTTAAAAATAGTAAATTCTAGTGTAAGTTGAAAGCAAACAGCACACACCCATTTTCATGTAAAGCTGAAGTAATGCACTAATACACCCCAGGAATCTCACTATTGTTTAGCCTTCCGGAAGCGATGTTGCTGTGGCGTAACGCAGCCTGCACAGGCAGCAGACTCTGTATGCAGCATTTGTAACTTCCTGCCTGATAACCACAGTGACATCGGTAAGCAGTAAGTCTTTACCAGAGATGCCATAAAAGGGTCGTGTCACAGAGATAACAGTAGCAACATAACAGCAGAGAGAAATTAAATAACAACAGGGACAGGACCATTGACAAGGTGAGAATCAAATGAGGGCGGATCTGGCGAGTCTATTTCTAGCCGCCAGATGAAGCTGTAACATCCTGTGGGCTGAAATCGCGCGCGGACTGGTGCAGCGAGCACCTGCGGGTTTTCATGGCGGCAGCCGCGAGGAACAAGGCGCTCAAATGACCCTGGCGACCTCCACAGCTACTGACGAGTCGCCCACACCACTTAGAATGTACTTCTGTTTGATTAATCCAGGATCATTTGAATATGGATAATGCACCTACATCATCATCTCTGCAGGTTTTTAAAGCTGCTAGGACACTTACTTTGAATCTTCCTGAACACTGTGGAGCTCATGAACTTCAGAAATCTGTTAGCGTAGAAACTGGGTCTGTGTACTGACACAGAGTCCTAGAATGAAGGAAAATTGATTTAGTCTTTTTTTCCTTTGGAGAGGGAAAGTCAAACGGTGCTTCACATGCATGACGCATGTCGTGTGACTTACTCCATCATACACGAGAGCTTTCCAGGAGTGTTCCAGCTTCTTAATAAACCTAAAGAAACAGTGAGCGGAGGAGAAACATCTCAGTCAGGAATATTATACAATATGATCCTTCTGCTGCTGAACAAATTCAACACGAGTACACTTTCAATAAAGTGATATTTTCATGTTGATGCCAAAAAGCACTCATAAAATTTCAGAAAACATGCAGTATACATTTCATCATATACATAAATAATGATGAAAAATGTAAACAAGAGTAAAACGTTGTCAAATGCAGTAAACATACCTGTAAGATTGCAGGATGTCGATAATGCCTAGAAATATGAGAAGCCTCTCGTCTTTGTGCGTTTTGGCAGGAATGCCACCCATCCTGGTAATAAAGACACGGACAATTCAAAACAACTGATTTGCTCTCTTAGACCTCTCTCGTCTCGTCTTTCAGTTGAAAGCAAGTTAACTTATCAGAGCAATCAACACACCAAAGAAAGACACACCAACGGAGAAGCAGCATGTCTAGGCATGAATATCATTCTTTAGCAAGGTCACAAATTCGGAGAGTGTTATTAACAAGTGTAGGACTATCCTCCATGAGCTACCACTTATTTATACATACACTGCATCACATTGTCCATTATAATTATGAGGGGACGTCACGCCGTCCAGGTCATGTGACCCACTGAGTGTTGGGGTACGTTTCTGGGTGTCACCCCCCCCCCCGTCTGCCAAGCGGCTCACAGTCACTCACGTATCATCGGTGGTGAGCGCCTCGCCCGCCTTGCCGTCCCCCTGAATGGACTCCATAGCTGTGGAATAGAGCACCTTCTGGGCCACCGGACGCTTGCCGTCTCCGCAAGCTTCTGCTATGTCCCCATCCTTCATGCTCTGGTCCAGCACGTGCACCCCCAGCAGCAGGCTGTAGTCCATGATCTTGAAACTCTCCAGCACCTGAGCGTTGAAGAAGGAGAGCGGCGGTCCGTTACAAACCCTGCATTTTGGCGATGAGAGGACTCAGGGTCAAGTGGGTTTTAAGCCAAAGACTTTAGAAAGTACCTCAACGAAAGAAAGACAAGTTATTGACCTGTGAAAATAAGGTCACTCTTCATTCCAATTATAAAAAAAGACCTAGACCCATGTTAATTAAATCATAGTTTGCACTACTAGTTTGCCCTGTTATTCCATATGTACAATAGCTGTTGGTTTCTTTTGACTTTTGTACTGTTTGTACCACAATGATGGACAGTGATGGACAACAGTGGTGAAATCTGTTAGAAAGAACCTTGTTTTCCTATATAACTATTGATACCATAGTTCTACATCTTCCCATCTGTTAATCTGTTGCACACGGCACAAACAGCACAATGTACTGAGGACCTTTCAAAAGGAGTAACCACAATACGTGTTGAACAGTAGGGTTCAAAATCCCATGGTGCGTAGTGTATTACACCGAGCATTTTTCCATGGAAGGCTTAGAGAGTAAGAGGTCAGCTGAGGAGGTCACAGAACCTCACCGGATGCCATCGAGGCCTGCGTGGAAATCAGGCCCCGGATTTAAAATGCCTACTTTGCTTTAATCTGGGCCTTTAATCTGGATCGTTCGGGATGCAGTAACTCCCTGAAACACTCCCAGCAGCCACCTCATCTGAAAGGTCTGCCACCAAGGGAAGAAACAGAAGGCTTCACTCGACCTGCCAGTCACGCATTTCCTATAAATTACCATGCATAAAAATATAACCTTCACACCAAATTTCTTTGTGTATGTGAGCAGCCTGATGACGAATTCATGTCTCAAATCCCTCGTCATGTGCCAGCCCACTATTTTTGGTTCTGTGAATTTCAGCGGAGATTAGAGTAATGCTTTAGGGCTAATAGGAATTTTAATTAAATTGATGCATTTGCATGGCAAAAAGCTATTTCAAAACACCAGTGTTAATTTCACACAGGTCCTGCGCTCCTCATTATTACTGAACAGACCATCGAAAACAAGAGCTGCATGTCGCATTAGGCATTACATGCGACATCCTGAACCAGGAGCAGCATTATTTTCATACTTCTGGAACAATACACGACTATTCTTAGATCTGCATACTCCTAACCTCCAGAATGAATCCCATTAACAGGAGTGCAACAAACAAATCTGGGAAGTATTGGCACTTTTTTCTGCAAATTTGATCTGTCATTTTCTTGGCAAAGTTTATCTTGTGCTGATTTGTCAACCTCAAAAAGTATGCTGGTATGTATAACTTACATTCACATGTGAGCATGTTTATGCTGCTACTAACACTGCAATAACACAGCTTTGGCTTACCCATGGATTGCAGGCTGTTAATTAAATATGACATCAGAATGTTTAACAGGAGTGCTACACGAACTTGAATTACAGTCACGCAAAAACACACAAAGAGACAATAGCCATTGAAACACAATATGGACAAGTAAAGAAAATGATATGCCTTTGAGAACTAGGCTTAATGGCGCAGATACTGCGTCACAAGGAACCTTAACAAACAATCTCCCAGCCTGCAGCTGTGTTTCGTGGTATGTGCTTTTTGAAAGCAGAACCGGATTCAGAGGTAAGTGAATCCTGTCCTACTATTTTGTTACAGACATTTCTTTTGGCTGACTGCCTTTTTAAGATCTCTACGCATTGTTCATTTCAGACATGGTTCTGACCGTGCCCTGCAATGGGTTGGCACCCTGTCCTTGACTATTATTCCGCCTTGCACCCATTTCTAGCACAAGCTCCAGATCTCTGTGACCCCGCAATGGCCAACCAGTATAACAGATGAATGAATGAATAAATGAAACTGCATTATAGATAAAAGTTTCTCACACTCCTGGTATTCAACTTTAATAACTTGATGCACAGTATAAAAGGCAAAACACGCTAAAGTTTTTTTGCCCAACAAAATACCACCACACTGTCTCTCTGTTGCACTCCGAATCTTCGGTGCTCTATTTCTCTCTTCTGAAGCACCTCCCACAAATGCAAATATGTGTCAGCTCATTTGGAGCCTCTCATTTTCCCACAATCCTCTTTGCAAGCTTCCTGAAGCACCTGTCATATTCAAATGTTCACCCTTCTGATAACATGGCTGTGAAACAGGCCCCAGTGTGCGCCCAGCACACGCCCAATCAGGCGAAAGTCAGCCATGCGGACAAGTTTCAGCTCCACGTCTGTGCAAACAGACCACCCTTATGCGGTCGCAGTTCATAAGAAGGGGCAGAAGTGCTAACTTATTTAGCCTGAAGCGAGACATTGCTTTTCATGTCGGGCTACATTTCTAATAATTCAAAAATCCCAACAAGCAGCTGATTGTGACGCGGAGAAGGAAAAGCTCTGACCTGCATCCTCAGACAATGCGACAAGGTGAATGAATTAATGTTACGTTTATATAGCACTTTTAAGACGCCCAAAGTTCTTTGAACCGATGGGGAGCCACTTGAACCGTGACCACTGTGTAGCACCTACCTGCATGATGCGTTGGCAGCCATTCTGCACCAGTACTCCCACCACACAGTAGCTAAGGTGGTGAATGGGCAGGAGAGAATTCACCAGTTAGATATAGGGGATGATTAGGAGGCCAGATTTGAAAGAGTCACAGTGGGCAGTTTTAGCCGGGGCATCATGGTAGCACCCCTACCCCCTGGCCTGGGGATCTTTTATGACCTTAGAGAGTCAGGACCCCCCCATGAAGCTGCCGCTACTCCAGGCAACTCAGCTAATAACCCCACCCCCTCCACCCAACTTACTGCCTGCTCTGGGCTAGAGGACGTCGAGTCAAGGTTTTCCTGTCAGGGTACTTCAGCCACCCCGGAGCTGTGCAGTGCTCACATTTCAATTGGATTTATTTCATGGTTTAATCAATGAACAAATAAGTAATAATAAACTTAAATAGATAATTAAAAAAAATAAACCCCAGTATTTAGATACAGGAAATGCAAGTATTTTCTTGTTGAGATTTTTTGAGTCAAATGCTTATTGGGCTTCATAGAATAGTTTTCTGGTGAATTTCTGTTCTGAGAAAGAATTTTTGGAGATACTCTGAGTGTTCTGGTTCCGGAGTTCCAAAGCTACCTAGAACGTAGGACGTACTAAAGCTGAAAGTGTTACAAGAAGATTTCAGCATTTTGGACGTATTATACAATATGTGCAATTAAAACAACAAAAGCATAAAGAGCTGAGAAATACCCTTTTCTACAGAGAAGATTCAAAGAGATGGCTGAGCCTTTTCACAATGAGCCACATTTGCTGCTGGAAAAATCTGCACTTCACCTTCTCTAGTATTAAAGAGCTCACGTTGGTAGGAGTTAAATGTCTGGGCACCATAATGATTAGTATTAAAACCATACTAAACGTTCTGAGAGCGTTTCGGAAGGCCTAGCAAGGCAACAATATATTGAGGATATACTTGCAAATACATCAGGGAACAGGGAACCGGATTGTTCTGCATGGTGACGACACTGTGACACACTTTCAAGAAGTATGCAAAACCTGGAAAGACAATGGGAACTAATTTCCGGAGCAACGATTCCACCCGCGCATCTGTCTTCCATAATCCAGGATCAATGTCAGAGTAAAATGCGATCAACTTATGTGGAAATGCAGAATCATTCTGAAAAAACCCCATGTAAATATGAGCAACCAAATCCACACCACATATCACACAACACGTTTGCTGATATAGGCAAATATAGCGTGAGTTATAACAAGCTGATTCATCCATCTCAACTGAAAGTCAACAAACAGAAAAAAAACATACTTGGACTTCTGACCTAGACCACGGTTGGTATGCCAACAACATTTATATTGACAGGCTGCTCTTGACTTACGTAAAACCGACTTCCGTAAATCCGGACTTGCGCAAGATATATAGTTTATGCTAACGTGAAAAGGCAACGCGTCTAAATTTAGTAAAGTAAATATCCCCCGAAAATGCAGTATTTAAAACTCTACCTTTTCATTTACTTAATATCCGTTATTCCATACATATATTGTTAGTACGGTGGGACCCCAAAACCTGTCGTTTCAATAACCATGGCATCAGTTATCCGTGGTTTACTGTGGTCCAAATAAGTAAAAAAAAATCCCTGAAACGGTTCGCAAGTCTCGGCTAAGATATTTTTAAACAAATACATTAATCTCATTACAGATTATGTACAGGCACATGATATCATATCATTTTCATTGTAAAATTTATAACAGTAGCCTATGTTTTTTCATTGTTCCTTTGTCCTTTCTCACTGCTGTCATCCCTTGATACACTACATTTTCATTCATTGCCATACCATCTCTTGAGAATTAGGCTAAAATGTCAGAATCGCTTTCAATCGAGAGAGTACAGTACTGTACAGTACTGTATAATACTGTATAATACTATACACTGTACTTTATTATTACTGTATTTAATGTTGCTAATGTTCTACTGTACATAATTTATCAATTAAACTTTGCCATATGCCTGTACCTGAAAATGACATTATATATAGGGTCCGCAGATGGCTTACTATTACCCCTGGTTTCGGCTATCCGCAGTAGGTCTAGGAACGTATCACCCATGGATATGGGGGGACTACTGTATATTTTTGCCTTATGTGTTTTTCGCTATAAGGTGTCTTAAACGGTAAATCCGATATATGTAAACTTCGACTTACGTAAGGATTTGTGGAACAGAATACTGCCTGCATTTATTTATCAAACACTTTGTTTAAAACATCATACAAATGGGGAAAGCTTGGAAAGCAAGATCACATATCGCCCCCCCTGGGCAACTGGGGTTAAGGGCGATATGATTACTCTGCTGGCCGCAGGATCAGAATGCATGACTGTCTGAACACAAGAGTCCGAACCCACTGAGCTACACACCACCTGAGTACCGATCAATCTTTAAAAACGCTCAGGAAAAACCCCATTACTAGTATGTCATCACCATTGACAACTTTCCAACGCGGCGCAGCGGCGCCCTCCCCTCTTACACAGCAGGGGGCGACGTGGCATGACCAGCTTGCACCGTGACGTGTGCGATTGCAGGTCCTTTCAGAGGCCTGCACTGCAAACCTCCTCCCCAAACCCCTCCCCCTTTACAGCAAGGACCAAGGGTGCAGAAGTAGGGGGCTTGGAGGGTGGGGGGGGGACTTGGACATGGATGAACACAGCAGTGTGTGTCTGTGACTCACCTTAATTCATTCAACCTTTGCGCAGAAACCCTCCAACCTTTCCGAAGCCATGTACTATATAAGGTGACAGGGAACCAAAATGCTTGGGTGCATGGACAGCACGTTTCAGCCGAGCTTCAGGAACCTGTCCCCACTTCCCCTTTCTCGTAACGGCCGAATGGTAATGACAGCACTGGGGAAATGCTTTCTTCTTCTGAGGGAAGTTGAGCGCAAACAAACAAGTTCCTCCAAGGTCAGCGTTAGGCGCCCCGGTCAGCGTGGGACTCAGCCCTTATCTGACAGCTTGATGGATGTGACTCGCACTGGCGTCATCATCCTCTGAATGACCATGGCACTGCAACACCGTTGGCAACTCTGGGCCAGCAGGGCTAGTGCTCCTCCCGCTGCTCGTTTCATTTCACATTCCTCAAACCTGGCCTTTCCCAACCCGCTCCCCGAGGATCCCCAGACAGTCTGCATTTTTGCGGGAACTGGGAGAGGGCAAAAATGTGGACTGTCTGGCAGGGAGCTGGGAGGGAGCAAAAATGTGGACTGTCTGGCAGGGAGCTGGGAGGGAGCGAAAATGTAGACTGTCTGGCGGGGAGCTGGGAGGGAGCAAAAATGTAGACTGTCTGGCAGGGAGCTGGGAGCGAGCAGAAATGTGGACTGTCTAGGGGTCCCAGAGGACCGGGTTGGGAAACACTGCTCTAACCCCGCGGTAATCCTGGCTAATGACGTGGAACACCACAGAATCTCATTGGATGACAGAGCTTATGCCTGCCCCTCCCCTCCCCCCACCCACCCAAAAATTTCCCAGTTGATCTTAGTTACGGTGCAACATGACACACATGCTTCTGTATCAGTCAGGGCCCACGACGCGGCGATTTTGCTGCCTGGCCGATGCACCCCTGCCTTATAACTTTGTGGGAGCCTCGACAGTGGGGCGTCTTTGAAAAACAGTCACGTCTTACCACGTTACAAAGAAAAGCGGGAGTGGGAAAAAAATTGCAATTTCAGATGACGCAGCATGGGAAGTCAGCTAAAGGAGGAGAGGAGAGGAACTGAAGGGCAGTCATTAGCCAACAATGTGTGCCAACATATCTGTCAAATAAACACTGATATAAAAAAGCTGATATTCAGAGAAGGCTCCTAAACAAAAAACACAGCCTTTCTTAAAACCCTGTGAAGCTGTGAAACAACTGAAGTCTTTCCTTGAGGACCTGTTCATTTTACGAGAAGACTTTTAATCAGCTCTGCTGTTTAAAGAACTGTCACACGTTACCTACTCAGATGTCGGGAGTCAGCAAAAATGGGCTGGGAGTTAAACTGCTGATATTTGCTTTTAAAATGCCTCCCTAACCCTTATTAACGTGGTACAGACGTCAGCGGAGGGGTGAGAGGGGCCCGCCACATTACAGAGCTGCACGGAGGCTCACATGTGGAGGGAATCATTCTGTAGCATGACAAATTAAACATCTTTAAAGTTCTCCTCTGTGGCCGGCGCTTTGACTTCACAAACACAACGCTGGTTGTGGGTCTAATATCTGTATCAGCAGTGCGTGTGTGCGAGTATGTGTGTGTTCCTGTGAATTTCCTCTGGTTTCTTACCACAGTCCGAATACATGTGGTTTACGGTTTACGAATTAGTTTCTTTAAACTATATTGTGTGATTGTGTGTGGGCCCCGCCTGTGTTTACCATTGACATGTCCTTCCCGTGGAGTGTTTAGCTACTGCCACGGCGATAAACGACCATTAGACGCTAGGCGGGAATGTGGCACTGACCCGGCAATCCCGCTGCAGCGTCTTCATCAAGGCGTTGTAGGTCTCGGTGTCGAAGTACAATCCGTCATGCATGTCCTGGAAGTCCAGGTCCTTGTAGGTGGGACATGCTTTCTCGCGCTCCTTGCGGTTTGCCCGCCGCTTGTATGTTGAGCCCTTCAGGTCGTACTTGTAGTGCATCTTCACAGACCGTGGCAGCACATTGTTCATCACCACCAGCCGAATGTTCATGCCTCCCGACTGGACGCAGTAGAGTCCGTAGAACTTGGGCAGCAGTGTCCTGGGGTTCTGGTTCAGGTTCTGAGAGGAGCAGAGCGCAAACCCGGGAACAGGAACATTAGAGGAACATCCTGACTGCAGATGTGGACATATATTCTCTATTATACAAGTATTTTCTACATCATAATGAGTGCAGAAAATGATGTCTAAATGATCTTCATGTTGGTGTAACATTGTGATATTGTATCTGTCATCATCAGCCATTTCAAAACCTGCCCTGAAGTCACCACAGTATTTGGAGTAACCATCGAATATACCAACTGTATTTGTTTACTCAACTACAAACATACCACGTTTGACTAATAAACACCGCAGCAAGGAATTTAACTAATTAAATTCATGAACTAAGTGAGCTGGTAGTGAAATTGAATAAATACACTGAACGGCTGGGGTGCCCCTGAGGAGAGATTTGGGCATTCATTGGGCATTCATTGGACATTCTTCTAGCCATCTAAGATATCAGTAACTTTTTAAAGAAACATGAAATTCTTGTTACTTTTTATTGTTTCTTTTCATTTGTAAATATTCTGACGTTAATTTTGGTCTCTGGGAAAATATACACTAAAATACTAATACAATAAAAATATAGCTTTAAATGTTTTCTTTGACTGGCCAAGACTTTTGTATAATACTCTACACACACACAGACGTGAGAGTAGTAACATTAGAGGAACATTCAGAAAGCCACCTTCACTCCCAAGGTTGTGATGACCTGAGCCTATTCCGGCTATGACAATGGCCAGCACACTGAGCCCAATGCAGACTCCGGGGCCAGGTACACCAGGAGAGAGGCCGGTTCTCACCAGGCCCGGCCCAGCCCGGCCCGAGCGGCTCACCATGTAGTAACCCGGAAGCAGTTTCTGCAGGAACTCTGCCTCCTTGTGCTGCACGGTCTTGATGATGAACTCGTCGTCGCTCGTGAGGTAAAAGAGTGAGCCGCTGGCTCCAGGGTTGGACAGCTCGATGAGGGGCTCTTTGCAGATAGAGTACTGTGGGGGGGGGCACAGGGCAAACAGGGGGGGGAGCTTTACAGAACTGATGCTGAACAAATCCAAATTTTCCCTCCGTGTCATGCTTACGCACGCAGATGCACACGCAAACTCTGCAGGCCGATTCCACCCCCTGGGAATACAAGCTGTAGGTACCGAGTGCTCACACAGGGTGGAAACTACAGGCCATGTTGAATTTCTGAGGCTGGCTGCACAGAACCCATTTTTTAATAAATATATCATGAACTGGCATCCCACCCAGGGTGCAACCCCGTACCCTATGGTGCTGGGAGAGCCCCCCGCCACTGACCAGGATAGATGATTGAAAGATGGATATTTGGATAAGGGCTGGGTATATTTGGGACCTGGAAGCAAATACAGTATTTACCAAGGCTGTGTGATACTGACACCTCTGATGGCAAAAGGAGACCTGGTAGCAAAAGAAAAACAGCAGGGAGTGTTCAAGTTGGAAATAAAAAAGCACGATAAGAATCACCGGGAAGCAGGAAAAACGTCCCCTTATTACAGCCCATTATATGCATTTGCATACAGCTCCAGAGGACCATGTGCATCTACGGGGAACGAATTCAGACTGTGTGTGTGTGTGGCCCTTCAAAGAGCTCACAGTAAACGATTCCCTCTGGCTGAATAATGCATGTCTGTTAATTACGTAGAAAGGCAGGTTATCCGTCACTCATGGTCTGCAGGGTTACATCACTGCCGCAGAGCACTAATTCAGGCCTTTAACAGAAACATGTAAAACTGCAGGGATGACCGGGGGGGGGGGTGATCATGTGATGGGACAATGCTAAATAACTTTCCTTCACACCAACGTTCAGATTAAAATGTGAAAAATGTATGAGGATGACATGTAAGAATGAGCAAACGCTGTCCGTCCCTTTAAAAGCAGGCGGGTCGGAGAGTTCCGAGGGCGTCAGATCCCTGCAAATCCCTCGATCGCGTCGTGACGAACGCCACAGCTCCCCCAGGTAATTAACCCCGATTCGCTTTTGCCATGTGAGGCACATGATTAAAGCGGCCGATACGAAGGCGCCCTAAATTCCCCCCGCCACCCCAGATAAATCCAGCACATGGGATTGGAAGCACGCTAGCACGCCGCTTTCCAGTACTCGTCCACCTCTCTCTCTCTCTCTCACTCTCTCACTCTCTCTCTCTCTCTCTCTCTCTCTCTCTCTCTCTCTCTCTCTCCCCCCACCCTCCAGAGCGACAGGGTCTGCGTAGGCAGCAGCAATGGAAGCTACAGAGAACAAAGGAAGTTTCTCTCTGTGCTGCTACTGTATCAGCTCGTCAGCATCTCTGGATTCCTGTTGTGTGGAATTCTGTAACTGGGGCATGTTCTGGGGCCCAGGGATCACTTCCCATTACTTCCCCCCCTCTGTGACACCGTGTCCCACTACGGCAAATTCCCGTAGTACTCCCTCACTAGAGGGAAGATGCAGAGGTTGCATTTAAAGCTTAAAATTTTTTTTAAATAGTTTTAAAGGCTTCCTCACTTCCTTTTTGAAAGTGTAACTGGAGCGTAATTCTGAGTCTGAGATGTTTGTGGTGTCTGGGTTAGCGAGTGAGCGTGCAGGAGACAGGAAGCAGAGCATCAAGGTCTGAGGGGAGGAGGGCAGGGTGGGTGCGGCTAAGGCACATGTGGGTGTGGCTTGACGGGGGTGTGGCTTAGTGTGCACCACATGCAGGAACGGCTGTCATGCATGGCCATGGCTTGGTGTCAAATGTGGACGTGGCTTGGTGGGGGCGTCTGTCACATCCCAGAGCTTACCAGGTAGTCATCTGGCTTGATCCCAAAAAGCTCCCGGAAGTACCGGAAGGCCAGAGGGGCGTACGTCTTAAAGCGGAAGTCCGGGTAGTGATGCGCAGGGGTCAGGTTGCTGCCCTCACTGAGCGAGTCCGCGTGGCAGTGGCAGGTAAACAAAGCAAGACGGGCGTCAATATTACATAAAATCAAGCCATCCCCCCTGCAAATATATATTCCCACCATAATAAATACTGATACAGAGTGTATATAATGGTTAATGATATACTAATTAGGAAGACAGCAAACAAACCACATGGAGTATAATTAAATGAAGACAACAAGCAAATGACGGAAAGTGTCGCACACAATTAAGCAGCGCCTGAGGGACTGAGTTCGTTTATCGGTTTCCCTGCTTCCACACCACCTACAGAAGCTTTTACGGTTTTAAATGGAAGCGCAGACGAGTGTGTCGTCCGAGAGCCTCGCTTGCAGACCTCTCCACTGATCCGTCTCTGGGTGGCCAGATCACTGAGGGCACCGGGACTAATTAATATGGCTGCTGAGACGCTTTTAATCTGTGCCATGCTCTTAAAAGGCTCGCTTGGATTCTGACCTCCTTTGGGTCCAGCAGTCGATATGCTAAAAACTGGAATCTTCTCTCAGTTTAAAAAAATACTACTAATAAATTCACAAATCGCAGGAACCTGCTCAATGACCATTGCTTTTTTCCCTTTCTGTATTTCCGAATGAACCTTTGATTTGAATAACTCATGCAAAAGTGTTTTTTTTATTGCAGACACCTTTGCTTTTCTTTTGGTCTTCCATGGTTCAAACGTTTAATATTATATACATTTAATAAAGAACATGTAAAGGACTTTTAATGTATTTATGATTTCGTACTATTGCAGTTGTGCTTAAATATACAGCCTCTCCACAAGTTACGATGGCGTTACTTTCTGATAAACCTTAGGAAAAATTTCGTACGGCAAAAATGCATTTTAATACAGTACACCTAACCTAACAAACATCATAGCCTAGCCTAGCCTACCTTAAGCATGCTTAGAACACTTACATTAACATACAGTTGGGCAAAATCATTAACACAAAGCTCAATTTATAATAATTTACAGTCATTTCGGGCTGTGGTGATGGTAAAAGTTGTCCCCAGTGGTGGGCAGATTTCTGAGACATCTACGGGCGTCAGGGAGCTGCTGTCAATATGCAGGAGACTCCGGGGCCTTCCGGGAGAGCTGGGATGTCTGCATTTTGTATTTATTTACTGCGATCACATGTCCACCTGCGCTTTTCGTGTCAGTGGTGAAAGTGTTTTTTTAAATGTCGTGCTGTCAGTGTCCTGTGTCTTTACACAGTCATTGCAGTGCGTTGGTTCCAACCCAAGCTGGCTGTTTGGCAATATAAGAATGATAAATCTCCAGTCTTAATGGAGCCATCTCCTTCCCCTGGACAGTCCCCAGAGTCACACGCTGCGTTTTCACAGCAGATTAACTGAAGCCTCGCAGGTACATTTTTGCACTCCAGTGCCAGAGAGCAGGCGCTGGTCTAAGCGGCTTTTCCAGGCCTCGTCTGTGTGAGGCGTCAGCGGCTGACGATGGGCTCCAGGTCACTTAGAAATGCCCTAATTAGGCCGCTCAAAGTTCCTTCGGCTCATTTTCATTCCTATAATTTTACTGATTACATCATATTTGCAGCTGGCTGAGAGGGTTTTCAAGCAAAGGACATTTATATGGATTTGTGCAAGACAGAGCTGTTTAATAGCCTACTTCTAATAAATTATAAAATGCACCTGCATTAAAGCGTGCACTGCAGTGTCACCCTTCCGCTGAATATGGAAGAATATGAAATATATAAAACTGAACGTTTTCTTGAGTTTTGCATTAAATGTGTTCCCATAAGATTTGCAACTGCAAATCTTAGGAATAAAAATTAACTTATGTAATTTACCAAAAGAATAAGAATCTTCCTTGTAAGTTTAATTTGACTGATATCCGTAAATGTAGATTAGAACCACATGCAGAGAGCTTTAATGTGGGGGGGCTGTACTGTGCTATAATACCCCTCCAGTGTAATTAGTCTGTACTAGCTTTGCAAATTCCTCTGGATAAGAGCACCTTCCAAATTAAAGAAGTTAGACGATAATATTATTTGTTTGGTGTAGGCCCTTGTCTAAGGTGACTTACATTAAAAGGGCTATTATGTTATTTTAAGCAGTTCATAAAACTGGTTGTGGGCAAAACAACAAACTAAGCGTGCTTAAAACATTTTAGAGGTCTCTGTAAGCTGCTTCCAAACGTACCTCAATTCAAGGTACATGGTTCATCTGAATATGATGTGTGCTTGGCTCTCACTGTCGTTGTACCCAATTTACAGGACACTGTCTGACACGTACCTGGGAAGAAAAACACTTTCCACCACGTAGAAGTCC
>JAODLD010000046.1:11857139-11869666 GCA_026781065.1 Mormyrops boulengeri
TAGGGGGTGTTGTGGGGGGGGCGGCCCCCTCCGGCAGTGGTGGGCAGGGTGGGGCCCTGGGCCATGCTGCTGTAGGGCGTGGTCCTGGCGGGTGTTCCAGGTACTCTGTGATGCTCTGTGGACCGATGGTGGCTTTGGGGGTTTGGTCTTGGGCTAGGTGTGGGGGGGAGGGCTGCCTTCGTCTGTGGTTCCAGGGTTGGCTTCCCGGCGGGTGGGGTGGGCCCTCTCCCCGTTCTTCCTCCACTCTCCTTTCACTCTCGGCACTCCCAACATCTTTTGTTTTTGTTCTGGAATTTGAGTCCCTCAAGCTCTTGCACTGTCCTGCAGGTCTTCTCAAAAGATATGTTTTCCACGGACGCCAGGCCAGGGGGATTTTTTTGAATGTTCTGGACCAGAAGTTCACTGCCTGCCTGCATCCTTTCAATTGCCATCATGATTCTTTCATGGACAGGGTCTAGGGGGCTTGGGCCTCTTCGGTGCGTGGGCGGCCTCCCGCTGGGGGTGGGCGTGAGCAGTGTGCGAAATACACACAGGGGTCCAACACCCCCGATTAACCCATGAGACCCCTCAAAAGCCTCAAAAGCAAAATTTTATGGGGGTCTCAAGATCGCTATTGCGAAAGAATAGGAAGATGGGGACCCCCCCCCCAAATATTGATGGGTATTTCACACACTGGGCGTGAGTGTCTGGCTTCCGCACCTCCATGGTTCTTTGTTGTTTTATTTTTATATTTCTATTATTATTGTTATTGGTTGTTCTGTTGTATACTGCTGTTAATTTACTGTAAATACTTCATTTCATTGTTTCTAGCAGTTTTGTTTGTTGCTATATTGTGGTGTTTGTGCTTTTTATGCTATTATGAGCCATTTTTATTATATTGTTCTCACTTTATTATATTGTTCTAACTTTATTACACTGTTCTCACTCTTGTTAAAAAAAAAATAAATCCATACAGTTTTATGAAAATCAATGTAAGCAGTACCATATATAAACAAGCAGTTACAATAAATCAATTCATATTGCACTAATTTATAGTTTAAAAGTATATACATAACCTATACTTACACCTATGGTTTTTGTACATCTGCTTGAAATCTGCTGAAAAATCTTTTTACAAATAACGTAAAGGTAACAAGGTAAACTGTGGCGACACCGACTATCCTGATTCATCTCAAGTGTTGGCTCAGGTAACATTGGATGTAAATGGGAAATAGATTAGGGCGAATTACAAATCCATAGTATGGGTCACACATCAAGTTTATACCACTTTTCTGCGGGGGGGTCAGTAAGAGAAACAGGGGAAAAATGAGGATCCTGGGACACAACAATGTTACATTAACTTAACAAAATAGCTATGTAAACAAAAAAATTATTTTTGTAGATCAGTGAGAAATAAATTGATGTCTGTCGGCTGCGGAAGTTTAGTATGTTTTATCTATGACACAATTGGCATTCTTATACTCCACTGAATAACCGCTGACTTGAATGTGTCTACTGAGTTATAATTGGGTGCGTTTGACTTGGGCTTAGGTCTGTCTGCAGGTGACGTGACGTGGAGTGAGATCTGCCGGGGCCGCAGGGGAGGAGTATACTGTGACTGCAGCCAAGTCAGAAACAAACTTCTACTTCTCATAGTATGCCAGACCTGCCTGCAATGGCTGCACTGCCAGAAGGGTGTAGATAAATCTATACCAATATCACCTGCATGCACATAACTTCTTTTACAATAACCAACTGCCCATCCAAACTGTTAGCAGTGGGAAAAAACTATTCTGTATAGTGGCCCTGTGTGAAATGATAGCTGCCAGGAAAAAGATCAAACACATTATTTCAAGGATTCAAAGTTTTTATTGTCATGTACAAGGTACAATGCAATTCTTATCTGAATGCCTCTTTACAGACTGGACGATTAAACAAATAAAGCCGCGCAATATTACAGTAACTAACAATAAATAAACCACTAACTTACATGTACTATTAGAGCATTTATGTAATTTATTTAAACTTTATCTTACCAGGTAAATTAACTGAAAACCAGTTCTCACTGCTTCACGTGATATTCGAGAGAAATAGCACAATACACATCGGAACAACCTGCGTGAAGTTGGCCCCCCATATGTTTCGGATTTCAACCAAACTGGTCGCAATCGTATGTGCCGCGATTGTGCTGGATTGTGCAGTCACAATTTTTGTTTGTGCTATTTTAGTTTCTGAGATATAAATGTTTGTTTACATGGTGACGTCATCAGCGTGAAGTTGGCCCCCCAGCACAATCCAGCACAACGAATGCGGCCAGTTTAGTTGAAATCTGAAACATATGGGGGGCCAACTTCACGCAGGTATCGGAACATCCTGGGATATAAACGTCATGCGTGTAACTAAACTCTTCAGCCAATAAGGGCAAGGTTGTGTCATCACGGAGGCGGTTCCAGTTTGTGCAGCCGGCTGAGAGGTGCTGCACGATCTGTCTTAAGTCATCTTGCTCTCGCGATGTTTTTGTACCATGTGATATGGCGACGCGTGGTGGTGTTTTGTAGTGCCTGCCGGATAAATAAATCTAACCATGATGCATTGCGTCAGGACCTGAATGCATTGCATCAAGGTAAGTATTATTAGCCCAATAAATCATGAAAAATGAGGCTTAAAATTTTCTATATGGAATGCAGGGAGACTATCAGGTAATATGTATAATTTAGTGTTGTTTTGTGATACAGTATAGCCTGAAACCTGCGGTTATCATCAAAAACAAAATGCGGTAATCGTAAGACAAACTTTAATTTGTGTACGCCAATGAGTTTTAGTTTTAGTATTAACAGGAAGTTAAATCAGCATTTGCATAATTTCAAACTTATGCTGGACTTGTATTTTTAATTGATCCACCTCATTTCAGTCACACATTAATCATATCACCCGGTCCGCATACTTCCATCTTCGCAACATAAACCGACTCCGTCCCTTCCTCACTCCCCATGCTGCTGCCATCCTTGTCCATAGCCTTGTCACTTCAAGGATTGATTATTGTAACTCTCTTCTTTTTGGTCTCCCTAACAAGTCCCTCCATAAACTCCAACTCCTTCAGAACGCTGCAGCTCAAGTCGTAACTCGTAGCCCCTCCAGGGAACATAGCACCCCAGTTCTACAACAGCTTCACTGGTTGCCCATAGAAACTAGAATAACATTCAAAATTATGCTACTCACTTTCAAATGGATTCACAATCTCGCCCTTCCCTATCTATGTGGCCTGCTTCACATCGTCACTCCCTCCCGTTCCCTCAGATCTTCATCTGCCACTCATCTTATTGTTCCCTCTGCCCACCTCATAATCATGGGACGCAGAGCTTTCAGTCGCTCTGCTCCCCGACTCTGGAACTCACTTCCGCCGGATAAGAGAAATATCGATTCTTTTCCATTGTTCAAGTCAAAACTCAAAACCCATCTGTTGAAATTGGCTTACTTGCTTTAACCCAACTGTTATCCGATTATGTAAATGACTCTTTTTAATTATTTGTTTTTATTGTTTGTATTTTATGGGCTATGTAAGGTGACCTTGGGTTTTAGAAGGGCGCCTACAAATAAATTGTGTTATTATTATTATTATTATTATTATTATTATGATATGGTACATATTAGAGAATGTAACACCTGCAAATGTATAAAGAAACGGTTTTGATTTTGCAGCCCCAACTGATTTCCATGCCACCCTAAGAAAATTTCTCTCGATCCACTCCCGCCACCTAGGGATGCCGAAAGACTGCCCGAGCTGTGGGGCCGCCCACCCCCCACAGCAGCAGGCCGGTGGGACGAAGACCCACCATGCAAGACGGGGCCCCAGAAAGAGATTGCACTAACTGAAAAAGATTGTTAGATTGGGAAACCATGCCCTAATTCAAGTAGCAAAACGGCTCCAAGAACGTTCACAGATACAAACGCCAACAACTGAAGAGGGACCAATACATATGAAACATCCTAATAATGTTTACATTGTTAGCCCAACATCCTGCTGTGAAGTTCTGGAGAGGACCAACTCAGGAAAGCTCATATGTAGAGTCTTCTCACAGTTGAAATCATACCTTTCCAAGCCATGTGAATCAAGGATCTATGGAGCCTTTATATGTGGTACATCAAGATGGAGGTGCTAGATAGAACAAGCTTACAATTGAGGGCAATGATCCTCGAAGATGGGCATGGCCACAGTGCCATTCTTTTTATCCTCCATGATCTTGCTTAACAAATACAATTAAATATGTACATAGTTAGTATTATTTTTTCTGTCATTGTCATATATTTTCTCACATTTCTTAAATGCTTGTGTTCTTGTCCCTCATTTTTAAGGAGTGTGTTGTTTCCCTTTTGGTAATACAGGTTCATTTCTACGTAATTCTTTTTTAAAAAGAGAACTCAATTGCTGTGGCTCCTGCCTCATGGGTAGAGGAGGTGAATGGGGTAAGGATACACGTATACACATGCTATAGTTCTGCAAAAAGTAAGACATGTGATTTAACTTTTTTTTGTGAAATGTTTTAGGTTCTGATTTGCTATTGGCCCCGTAAAAATGCCACTGGCATGGCAAAGGCCTCCCAAAGGCCAGATAAGCAGCTGTGGAGTAAGCATAAAATTAGAATTATCTAAACGACTGGTGAGAAACTGATTGAAGATTGTCATATAGAGGTTCACTGCATTTATTTACTCAAGATTACGTAAAGTATATGCTCACCATTATGTTACTCTGACCTTAGACAACTACAAGACAGCCAGAGAACAGGCTTAAAGAGCCAGAAACCTCAAATGTGGACAGTGCGGAGGAAGAGGTCAGGAGGCGTAAAAGGACTGTCCCATCCAGATACAGGACAGATAGTGAAAGTAAACATATGTGGCTGCTATTTCCTATATTGCTCCACTGTTAATGTAAAGAAATTATGTCAAATACTCTGCATATATTTAGTGGATCTTCCTGAATTAATAGGTGACGATGAGTTGCCACCGAAGCAGAGGAAAAAATCATCTCCTGAAAATCCCTTGCAAAATCCACCAAGCCTCCCTAAGCCTCCGATTTGTAAAAGAAATCACTTTTGGTGTAATTTCACATAAGCTACAGTGCCTTACACAAAGTACTCAACATCCCCCCCTCCCCCGAGAGTCATCACTTTCTGGTTTACAAGCCTATACATAAATTTTCCCAATTTGTATTTTCACTATGAACATTAATACTCTAGTATATTTCTAAAAGGCAAAAAGTTGTGTAGCAACTAGAACTACCAACAACAGCTACATTACTAAGTAAGAAACTGCTCCTTTGCTTTATTTAAAACTACGTACACGCTACCTTAACACAAGGCAACTATCTGGCTAGTGAGCTGTACATTAAAATTCATTATGTAGCTGTGACTGATTTATTTAATTTATTTGATTCATTTATTTCATTCTTTCATTGTCTTTTCTCAGATAAACCATCTACTCAACTGCCTCTGAGTATGACTTTTCAGATGTTTATCCTTCAAATGGTACGTGTGTTCGGCTTCTACCTGTGTATTAACATTAAATGATATTTATCATATTGAGTAATGTGAGCACCTTAACTAACACTGGCTGTGAAATCATGTTCAGTGTTGTGCAATTTTAAACCAAAATTTGACCTATACATAAGTCTGTGAAAATGTGAAGAATAGTCACAAAAATGTGTCTAACATGCAATAATCATAGCAATGTAATAAGATTTATCTTACAAATTTGTATCACAAACAGGCCACAGATTTGAAAGCAGCCTCGCAGAATGTGCAGTAAATGCAGGTAAATGTACAGTCGCATTTTTTTTCATTATTATTGACAGTCCTTGCCTTGATTGCCTTAGGCTATAGCAATGCATCTTGCAAGAAAGAGTCAATGTCTACATTTTCTTCTGGAGTACCATGCCTATGCTTGAATGCCATTGAGCAAATAATTGAATATTTAAACACCTTTTTTCTTATCTCAATTTTTCAGACCTCCGTCAATTAATAATCCAGTCTGAAAAAAGAATCATGATGGCAATTGAAAGGATGCAGGCAGACATTGCAAACAGCAGTGAACGACTGGTCCAGACCATTCAAAAAAATCCCCGTGGCCCGGCGTCCATGGAGAACATGTCTTTTGAGAAGCCCTGCGCGACAGTGCAAGAGCTTGAGGGATTCAAATTACAGTTAGAGGGACCAGAACAAAAACAAAAGATGGTATGTTGATATGCCATATTGCTGATTAAAAGGGTTTGTCTAATTGCAACACGAACAATTTTTTTAAGCATTTATCTTCATATGTTGTATAGATCCGTTTTTGAGTCTGATGGGAGGCTGCAGCATTGGGAACGCCGTGAGGAGAATCCTCAGAAACATAGCTACAAATGACGTCTGGTTACATTACAGCTTGAAAGGCAGAAAAGGAAAACTGTCTTTCTTGGTTACAGCTCTCCACCATGTTGTTTTAAGTAAGCTTCTAAAAGACCCTTCTTCTTATAATCATGCATCTGTTTTAAACCGAAAATTAAAAACCACATATATCGCTAAATGAATTACCTAGTATGTTAAACGGTTAGATTTCACGAAATGTTGTCCATTACATTGCATCGACCCAGTATTTAATATTTATTAAATATTGAACTTTTTGTATGAGCTTGTGCTGCACAATTATTCTTCTGGGCAGTTAACATTTAAAACTGCACTGCACATTGATGTCATTCTTGAATTCATAGTACATGATCACTTAAATCAAACAAGCAAAGGTGCTATAACATTTTATGGCAACACAGGAGGACATGCAAGATATTAGTGTAACTCATTACTTTTATTACCCTTCACCTTCTTTCTCTAATAAACCTTTGTTTCTGTCACAAATTCACAGACATCTACTCATACTCTAACCACTAATAATCTCACTTTTCTCTTATATTTCCACACTTTACATGGCAAACGCATTTGGTTAATATGCTAAGTTACCTCATCGCCTGTACACCTAAGGGTAATTAAACGCAATTAAAAAGTAATTGAAGTGACTGGTAAATATTGTTATTTATGATTTTCAAGCAACGGAAGAAGAACCCGGGGCATCTTCAGAAGATCAAATTGTAGGCAGTGACTGAGTTCTCTCTCACTCTTTCTCTTTTATTGATAGTCTTCTTGGATGCTTTCAGCTCAGTTTGAGAAAAGAACATTTTGTATATTCCTACAGTGACTGAAATAATCATTTGATATAAATAATTTGTTTAAATAATTGTTTTACACAACATCTCTCTCTCTCACTCTCTCGAATTATGAACAATAAAAGAAATAATAAGAACTTAAATGAATTAGATATAATTGTTTTATAGTGATAACATATTTTGGTATTCCATATACTAAACTTTAGGTCACCTAAATGTTGTGCAAAAGTCCCTGTAATGTTACTAAAGTTCTGCAAACGATCTGAGTAGTGCAGCACGAAAAATCCACCTCCGCATCATTGCGATGTGCGCATGCACAATACTCATCGCATTTGGTACTGCTTTGTGTCTGTTGTTGCAGCTCGGAGCAACACCACTAACTTATTTTTCACACTCTATTGGTAGATAACTACAAGTCCTATTTGATTATAGTTTATTTCAGGTAATTTGTCCCTTTCTGTTGCGTAAAAATCTCAATATTACTTGCAGAAATATCATATATGGCGATGTGATAGTCTATCATACAGCCCTAGCTTTAAGAAGGTGGTGCAAGGACTAAAAAATAACATTCTAGGTTGGTCCTCTAAAGGTTACTGTAATTGTCACTAAGGATCTACAAACATCATGGGAAAGTGATGAAAAGACCAAATAGGACCAAAAGAAAACATTAAAGTTCGGTGCCCTAGATGTTCCCAACACGTCCTGAAAGTTCCCCGAATGTCCCTAAAATGACGTTCCCCGAACGTCTAAAGATCTCCACATCGTGACATCCCGGGAACGTTCTGGGAAGGTTTCACAGCGACTTCCTTTACACCAATGGGTAGGTTCTCAGAACATACTGGGAACATACAATTTCTAGCTGGGTTCCCCCTCACATTTGGGTAAAGAAGTATGAGAGATGGCTGAAAGTCATTCACATACATTATTACATCTGCATAAATTAGTGTTATTAGTATCGAGGTCCAGATTTGCTGTGTGTCTATTTTAGCAGCATATATAGGGAAGCATATATTTTAAGTTTAATGTAATAATGTTCCCCCTTCACATCTATGCAGAAGCGTATGATGGCCAGCTGAAAAGGTGACTCAGCTATGCATTTCCATGTAAAGAGATTTGTATCAACAATCTGTTGTCCTGTAATTTCTTTATCTGTGTGTTAGCATAGGAAAACCATGCATGAAGATATTTTAATAGAACTGAATTACGTTTGAATGCGTCATTGTCAGCAGTAGTTGATAAATGTAAGGAGTAAGCCGCCTAAAATTAAAATAAAGTTAGAACAATGTCACATATCCATGGTCACGCATGCTAAAGATGAAGTCCTAATATACTATCGTTCTCTGTATTTTCGCAGCAATCGTCTCATAACGATCGATTTAAAGAATTTAATTTATCTTTAAATAATACACAAAAATCAAAAATACTTCCTATGATTTTGCATGAATGGTTTAACTCAACACGTTCGTAGAAAGCGCGCGACAGGGGCAATATGGGGGAACTGCATGAATTTCCCATAACTCCGGAACGAAAGGGCTTCCCCGAGGGAGCGTGTCCTGTCGGCCGGAATCCCCGAAGGAGCGTGGTTGTCGGGATGACTACCCAGCTTCCCCAGAGCGCTCCATGAAACAAATCTCACTAACCCGATAACATAGCCGATACGCGGTGTATGGCCAAAAACCGGTTACCCTTCTGTATATATCCCAGGTGACTAAAGACCACTTAAGCCATGTTTACAGCTCTCCTGGGCTCATATGGTTCAGTTCCATACTAAATTTATGGCAAAATAGCTTTTACCAAAATACCATAGCTTCGGTAATTTCTTAAAGACCACGCTGCTGGAGAAGGAGATTATTTTAAAAACGATATTAAAAGTTCAATTTGTTTAGAAATGGTTATTAGTGTTTGGGGAAGATGTATATTAAAAAAGGTTGCACAGTTATTTGTGGCATGATTGAAACATCGAAAGTAACTATACAAGTCGCTGGATTTACTTTGACGGGAAAAGTTCCGAATCTCGGTATTATCCTATCTGTCCATTTCGCTACCTTTTCCTGTTATCAGCCGATTGCAAAAACAGCAGTTATTGTAAATGGTAACGCAGCGCTAAGTAAAAGTCTATAGAGTATAAAGAACGTATAAAGATTTGCTGTAAGATGAACAGTAAAAGTCAAAAGTCTCCACGGCTAAATCTACTTAATTACAGACGTGAGAAAAAGGTACTAAAATACAGTAACGAAGTAATTATACTTAACTATACTTTCCACAATTGCTGGTGAAATGTCCTTTCAAAATATTAAGTCAGGGTTTCAAAAACAAAAAAGAGAGAAATGAGAAGGAACCACAAGATGTAGGAAAGCAGAGGGTTACAGTTTTGCTTCAATTTTTAAGATGAGATTTTATTTTTATTTTATTTTACTCTCATGAAGGAAAAGACGTGCATGTTGTAAGTTATGAAGATTGATTTTTTTGGACGAACTAATTGCTGATGAGTACGTTTTATTTATCTCCAGTAAAAAAAAAAAAAAAAAGTTGTTTTTATTCCGTTCAAATTTCTAATTTATACATTGACGTAGTTTTCGAACGTAGCCTGTAGCGTTGCCTAGGTAATACTGTGACGTTCGAACCAAAGAGTATAAAAAGCGGTGGAAGCGCTACTGGATATCCATTTTCTGATTTCTTTGGTTGTGAACGCATAATACTTTTCAACAACATGGCGACTCAAGAAACAATTGAAGTGCCTGAGTTCATCCTTGATAGCAAAAATCTGCGGATTTACCGCAGACTGGAGCTGTTGGGAGAGGTATGTACTATAAAGATATTGTACATAGTTAAGTTGTAATGTATTAGCTTTGCTGCAGAGTAGATCCCTGAAATGTCCAGTCAGCATTAGATGTGGCAGAAATTCTTAATATGCTTGTGGTTTTAGGGCAGTTTTGGCAAATGCTACAGGATGAGAGACGTTTGCAATGGAGAGATCTATGCTGTCAAGGTTATTCCAATAGAGGACTCTGCTAGACTAGAAGAGGTATGTGGTCTGAATACTGCTTAAGGTCAGCTCTCTGCAGTTAAACTGCATTTCCATTAAACTCATTTAGATTAACATGTCTGACATTTCAGTGTCTACAAGAAATAGAAATTTTGAGGAAGCTACAACACCGGCATGTTGTGAGCTTCTCACATTACACTGAAGATGAAAACTTCATGTATATCTTCATGGAGCTGTGCAGCAAGGGGGTGAGTCCAGTTGTATCTGGCCTCTGCAGACAGTTTATTAGGGTTAAGACTGTGTTGACTCAAGCCACCCTTCTCCCATTCCAGTCGATGCTGGACATCATGCTGGAGAGAGTGACTCTTACCAATGGCGAAGTGCGATATTACATGCGCCAGCTGATTTCAGCATTGAAATATATGCACAATGAAGGCTTTGTCCACAGGGACCTCAAGTTAGGTATGTGTGTGCGCACACGTGATTGGTTTAATTTTCCACATATTGGTGTTGACATTTTACATGGCATTTGCCCATATAGTTTATATAATCGCTGCCTGCTGTCCTTGTATTCTGCAACTGTTTAATATCTGCTGTTATTAATTACTTGGGTCATTGGTCTTTCAGAGAATTTGCTGTTAACTAATGATTTGGAGCTGAGACTAGCAGATTTTGGACTGGCAGCCAAGCTGGAGCCGCGAGAAACGAGACAAAAGTAGGTTCTTTTTTGCAGATTCGCCAGCAAAGTTTTCAAATTGCTTATACAGCACGCTAAAAGACGTGTGCTGTTTTCGTTTTGTGTGTGTATTAGAAGCTGTTGTGGAACAAAAGAGTATGCGGCTCCAGAAGTGTGGAATAATGAGGGACATGGGCCGGAGTCAGACGTTTGGGCGCTGGGCTGTATCTTGTACGTATACCTTCTCAACCATCCTCAGAGTCAGAGCCAGAGGCAAAAATGCAATGACACCTGAAATGTGCACCAGTGCAGAATGATGTTATATGCGAATGAAACTCAAATGCCTTTGCTGATTTCTCAATACAGATACACAATGCTTGTTGGGGAATACCCCTTTTATGGAAACGCTAGGAGAATCAGAAACCATATTAGACACGAGAAATACACTCTGCCCGAGGACCTCTCTGCATCAGCCAAGAAACTAATTTCTTGGATATTCAAGAAGAATCCCGAGGATCGGCCCACTTTGGACCAGATTCTGGAACACAAGTTTTTCAAGGTTAGTGCACTTGTAAAGTGCTGGTCTGTTGAGTTCACTGATATTCATGACTCCTGAAGAATAGGTTTGTTCAACTGAAACATCTTAAACTTCCACCCTAGGGCTTCACTCCTGATTCAATTCCACCTGGCAGCCATCACAGCGTGCCAACGTTCAAATCAGCGAGCCCTGTGAAGAGATTCTTCAGAAGGCTGTTCCAGTGCGTTCACAAAAAGAGATCCAAAGGTAAGCTCCTTCGATGCAAACGTTGTTAGTCCAGTACCTTTCAGTTCATCAGGGTCAGATGCTTGACCTGCCATTCCCATGCTTTCTTGCAGATGATATCCCTAGAGCTGAATGTCAACAGCAGGGAGAACAGCAGGACTTTGATGTTCAGCAAATGCCCAGCCTGTGCAGCCAAATGCCATTTGTTTTGTTTTTTTTTGTTTTAGATAAATCCATGTGATTTTTATATTGTAGTTATTGTCCATTGGCGTTTTATTTTTAACCCATGGGGATTTTTATATTTATTATTGTCTATTTATTACTATTAATCATTGTCTGGTGTATGTGTGACTATTCTGCTGACTGTACAATAAATTGCCCCTTGTGGACAATAAAGATATCCTTGAACCTTGAGGATGTACAGTTCACTTGGTTACCAACAGCAAGTCCTTTGCCATGGGATAAATCATTAAATGTTTGCTTGGTGAATGAAGAAACCCAGGATGAACTGGAATTCTGTAACTAATCCTGGTGCAGTAAAACTACTCTTAGAAGTACATTTTTTTTCTCTCAAAAAGTTACTCAAGTAAATTTAACGGAGTAAATGTAACTTGGTACTACCCACTAGAGGCTGACATTTTTTCGGGAATCCTGCGGGTCACGGGAAACCCACGGGAATCCCGCGGGATGGGGAAACAAAATCACTGTTAATAACGTGATTGGGACAGGACTGGAAAAAATGTAAGTGGGAGTGGGCGGGACCGGGAATCGTAATAACACTATGATAACTTCATACAGAAATATACCTTTTAAATAAATAAACTAATTTTGAACTCAAAGTTGTCCTGTCTCTTTATGCTCTCCTCCTGTGTGCTTTGGTGTAGCCGGTTAAGTGAATGGCGTGCTCCACACACCCGTAACAGTTGGTGGCGAT
>JAODLD010000046.1:11873794-11884012 GCA_026781065.1 Mormyrops boulengeri
ACTTGCTCCGTTTTCTGCTTTTTATTCCTTACTTCTGTTGGTGTACTTTGCTGGCGGGCTCCCGGGGGGGGGCGGCGGCGCGCGCCATTTTCAGTCTCTTTGGATGTGTGCTGATTGTTCTGAAGCGCCTGCCTGATGAGAAGAATATAAAACAAGTGTAATAAACCTAGAATAGCGTCAGAGGCTGTAAGGGAAAAGTAGATCAAAAAAAGTTGTTAAAATTACAAAAACGGGCAGAGCCCTTTGTGAACCCAGACATCTTCCCGTAGCGAACCAACCCTTCCAAGCCGTATTGACACGTTATCACGCAGTGAATCTCACACCACACAACATCCCGATTGGGGCACGGCACACCAATGGCACTACAAGGCACATTAAACCCCAACTTCTGGCACAGGTAAGCGTTACCTTAATAGTACCTCCGCTAGTCCCGCTCCGACCACTAGCGGGCTACGCTGCTTACTTAAACACACAAAAAAAACACACACAATAAGGACAAGGTTACCGTAGCGTCCCCCCGAGGTTCAAGACCGTCCCCCGGGAAGGGAGCATTCGCACTGGTCACTATTAGAGACCCCCACTGAAAAGGAAGTCCAACGCCGATCCGGCACCATGAGGACGCCGCTTCTCGCGTCCACCAGACACCCCGCCCCAAGAAGCGGTCATGCGCCCCCGCAACTGTCTTTGCCCTACCACACCGGATCCTGTCCCTGCAGCCCGCGATCTGGCTTCACCGCCGGCAGCCAGGATATATCACATCGAGCACGGATCTCACCGGATCTACATTATCCATTCTCCCTCTTTTAACACCGTACCCCCGACAACCCAGGTGTAGCCACTTAATCGCTACCTTCCACCCAAATACGCGGCTTTGGTGCAGCTGCTGTACCACGCTGTCATGCAGAAACACCCTATCAGACCGCTTAAAACCAAGGGGGATCTCCTGGGGAGAATCTCCCTCGTGGGTGGGTGGAGTTCCGCTGAAGACACGCCCCTTAAGACACGCCCCGTTTTCAGCCTTGGAACTCACTGGGTGCGGGTTTGCGATGATCGTCAGACGTCTTCTGTCAAACCTCCGCCACCACTCAATCTGACAAGAGCCACCGGTAAGTTTTCTTGTTTGGATAGGGAAAGTAGCGTTAGAAATCCGCGTCGTTTTCGGATCCGTACGCTGTGCGGCGGGGCACGTGCCTACGTGATTGGTTTCTATTTAACCGGCAAACTTCGTATAGATTTTATAAACAAGCCAGGATGAACAGTACAGTACCTGGATGAAAGCATGGCTCTCTCACTAAGCTATGCATTTATTGCATGTTTTGTTAAAGTTGAAGTAGTTACTTTAAATACTCGATGAATGCTGTAGAATCGGTGTTTTATCGGGTGTTATTATACGCTGTTCACATGCGTTAAGTTGTCCAGGTTGGTAAACGTTAGAGTGACGATACGCGCGATTTGTTTTAACAGTTCGGTTTTAAATAAGCTCGATTTATCAAAAATCTGGACCGACTTTTGTCCAAAGCGACGTACAAGTGAGATTTCAACTGCTAACAAATCCTACACCTAGGCAGAGGTCAGGGTCGGCAGAGTCGCTGCGCTTTCTGTCATTCTGTCTTGGCATAGATGATACATATAATGCCGCGATTAGCACCAGCACCGTCACCCGTATTGTCTGTGGTTTGCGGTACTTGGTCATTGCACAAAATGAAATGGAAATGGGAGTTGTCAAGGGTTTTTAGTCACTGTAATACTGTGCCTGTGGGTTTTAGTGGTTGGCAGCTCGGGGGAAGGTTGTCCTCTGAGGGAACTTTTTGTCGGCTTGTTTAGTTTCAATGAACTTCGGCTTTAATGAAAGTATACTTTTTGGTGGATATTGTCTTAGCCGGATTAACAAAGGTGGTGGCAGCATTCATTTACTTTCAATAATAATAAGGGAAGAAAAGAACGTTACAGTGTACTCCGCTATGTATTTTTCAATACACAGCGTTTGTCCAATCATCCATTTTCCAAACCGCTTATCCTTCTGGGTCGCAGGGGGTCCAGAGCCTATGGGCCCAAGGCGGGGAACAACCCAGGATGGGGGGCCAGCCCATGGCAGGGCACACTCACACCTACGGGCAATTTTTAGTAACCCCAATTAGCCTCAGCATGTCTTTGTACTGGGGGGGACCGGAGTATCCGCCCCCTTTTGTCCAATCAATTTTTATAAAGTACTTTTAAACAATAAACCAAAGTGTTAGTAAGAACAGAAGTAAGTAATAAAAAAAGCATCCACAGTTACCCAGCAGAGCTGTAAAATGTGGTGTAAGAAGGACAAACAGGGACAGGCTAAGAGTTAATAAAACTTGTACAAGTGAACAAATAAGTACCAATGCAGGCTTTTCATGCTACCAAGTAAAAGCCCTTGGAAAAACGTTTTAACCTGGAATGCAGTTATTGAGGGTGCAGACCTAACCTGTGACTGGCCGTTCCATAGCTTTGGCGCAGATACAGCTAACGTACGATCCCCTCTAGAATTAAGGTGGGACTGGAGAATAACTAACAGCTATTGATCTGAAAACAGCCACGACTGTACGGTGAAGCACGAATGGCCTTCACAGAAGGAAGTAGTGCAAAAAGCTTCAGTAGTTTGCCTTACAACATGACTCATGCTGAGAAGTACAGTCACCACTCACCAGGCAGTTGCTACAAGGCAGGTTAGTGTGATATATAGGGTGATTAGGAGGCAAAGGGGGCATTAGTATAGAATTTCAGTCCATATGTTCTAGATTTGATACCAGACCTGATCATGCTGTATGTGGTCTCTCTAGGTTAATTAAGAACTAGAGGGTGCATTGGGGAAATTTCTATGTGAGGAAGAAAAAAACACACTAAAAATGGTTTCTGCCAATAGACAACACCAGGCTACCTGTCTACAGACACATAGTATCACAGCCACACAAATATTTTTGCTTCTGTGCTTCAGCTTTCAGCGTGAGAATGATTTTGTGGCTAATATATTTAACGTGTGGGTAAGGAATCTGCTATACAGTTAGCCACAGTGGTGCCACTGATACTTTTGAAAAGCCGCCTATGGTGACACATTTTGAGGGCTTGCGACTGAGCAAGCCAGTTTCCCTTAGAAATTCATATAGTACAGAAGCGCTATATGAAAGTGATTGGTTGTCATTGTTAATACACCACATCACACAGTGCACAACAACAAAGTGTGACCTCCGCATTTAACCCATATGTGACATAGCAGGGGGCAGCTAAGCCACTGTTCAGGGTGCAGTGCTTGGAGGTAGTACCATGCTCAGGGTACCTCAGTGCTACTTTGCTGGTCAGGGATTCAATCACTGCTGCGATTGCAAGTTTAGCTGATCAGCCAATTGATTTCACTCCTGGGCCTATAGGTATGTACTGGTATATTTTTATTGAATTATGTCTAATTAACGTTCTTGCATATAAATTGTTCTCTTTATTGATTCATTTTGTTTGCCTTCTTTTTGTGTTTGGTATATGTTTCGTAAATTTGGTAGTATCCCCAAGAGTAGACTTCCTTTCTCACGCAGTAGTACGTGAGCAAAAGGTTTAGTTAAAATAAAAAAAATAATAAAAATAATTGATACTTTATTAATCCCCGTAGGGAAATTGTCTTTACACCTCCCTCAACTTGCTCTTTGCTTAGTAAGTTGTCCGCGAAGGGCTGCCACCTGTAACGGCGCCCAGGGAGCTGGGGGTTAAGGGTCTTGCTCAAGGACCCGCAGACGTGCTGAAGCTGGGTTTGAACCGGTTTTAGGAAAGGTGAGGGCTTAGAGCCACACAGTTTTTCTGATGTGATTGTACTGAGTGGAAATATCGAATTTTATGAAATATTTTATATTATCAAAGTTTTCATTTTACTTGAGCGCAAGTGTACGTCACTTTGGCTGAAAGTATCTGCTAAATAAATGTAAATTAAAATGTAATTTTAGATAGATACTGTAACCTTTTCAAATGGGAGCGATCTTGTCTGATGTTAAGAATGCTTTATAAATGGTTAAAAGCTACTTATTTTTCTGTTTTTTTTTAATGGAAGGTAGCAGCAACCTGTGTGGTGGAGTAGAACAACACAACTGAGCAGGTGGGGGAAGAAATGCTACCTGAAGGCACAAGTCAGAAGAATCCAAACACAGAAAAAGAAGGATGGGCCACATGTTGTTAAAAATTTGTTTCTCACTCCTCTGTGTTCTTACTTTAGTAAATGGTAAGATGGAGATGGCAGAAGCCTGTATGACGATGATGGTGGTCAGTGTCTCATCGAGGGGAAAATTTTTCTTACTTTTACTCTTTTTTGTCTCTCTGCGTATGAATACTTCAGCAGAAACACATGGTAAGATGTTACTTATCACTTAATTTGTTTGCTCTTCTTAGATTGGGATATTTCACTCTTTGCATTGTTAGAACTGTTCTTATGCTCTTATCACACAGGTGTTTTTGTTTCCATTCACAGTGCTCTTTCTTTAACGTGACAGTGGTGGTAACTGTAGTGTAACTGTGTTCTCACAGGACCCCCACAAAAAACATGCATAGTTTGCAAGCTTGAGTGTGCCATCGAAGTGGCAAGGGTCTATAAGCGTGCCTCTGACATCCCAATCTGGCAGGGAAATCCTCAAAATCTTCCAGATTGCGACAGCGATTTGCAGCTACGTGTTTTATGTCGCTACAACGGGCAGGTCCTTCTGCCAACTGTCCATGGTGAAAAGTATGATTTTGAAGGACCAGGCAAAGTTTTAAACACAAACACCACATGTAAGTATTGCAGATAAGACTCTTTCAGAAATTTTACATCTGGGATGATTCACGAGTGTTTAAAGATACAGGTCGCATACAGTTAGGCTATGATTATATTCTTATACAGTCATTTATACATTATGGCAGATACTTAACCAGTTTTTCTAATGTTAAATAAAATGCTCTAAATCAGTCCTGAAATATATTTTTTTGCATTCCCTAGTAAACTTTTAAAGTTATTAATATTATTGTTGTTTTTTAGCGTGCCCAGAATTGCACTCTGAAGTCGGTAAGTGATGTCACCTGTAGGGACCTGTCTGCTTCTTCCGTGTTTGTCATCGTGTAGCTGCCAGCCACTTAGCAGACACACACACACTCCTGATCCACCTGCGTCCCTCCAGATCTGTCCGCCATTGTCCTAGAAATGTTGTTCAGGGCTGCTTGAGCTTAGGGTCTTGAGGTCATATTAGTTCTGTTGAAAGCAGATGTCAGAGGGTCTTAATGGGGCAGTGTGTGGCTCAGTGGGTTAAGCCTGTGTGCTTGTAATCACAAGGCCGCTGGTTCAAACCCAGCCTCAGCACGTCTGCGGGTCCTTAAGCAAGGCCCTCAATCCCTGGGTGCTGCCAAAAATTATTATTAATGTTTAATTGTCTTCCTGCACTGTTAATTCAGATTGTGTTATCTAGGTTTTACAAACTACTTCATAATGATTCACCAGGACGCACGTCACAATTCAGCAATTGGATCATGATGCTAAATGCTCAAAACATTCTGAAATAATGGAAATATTATTAGTTCTATGCCCATTGATACTTTAATTAAAGAATTAATAACTTCAGTATAGAAATTGTGTTTCTGGAATATTTTATCTTTTTGTAGCACAGCTTACCAGATGCATTACTGATGTCTAACTTACGGGATGCTGACTTCTTAATAAAACCAAAGTCTGTCCACGCATCTCATTTGAGTGTCGCTGGGGTTAGACAGATCGGTCGTGGCGATTTGGTAGCAAACAGCAAGCCAGGTTGCATGACAGCCAGTTGTAGAAGAAGCCATATGACATTAACTCGCCTTTTGTAGCTACTGCCGTCTGCAGGTGCCGAGTACTGCATTAACACTGAATTGTAGCTGAAGTGTTGAAAATGTCAGTGCAAACTATAAAAGAGAATACAAATTCAGTTGATTGACTGATCAACACAACTCTTCTTTTATGATTTGCATTATTCAGATCCACAAAAAGATTCATCTCGGCCCAGTCATGGTTGGAACTGGACATTTTGGATTATCACTATAGGTATGTATTTGATGTAAAGTGTCTTTCTTTTAGCTGGGCTGCTGCTCTTTGCAGTGAAATCAGAACAAACAAATCCTGCTTTGTCTAATGCAGATGGTACCTGGGCTCTAGCCTCTCCCAGGTAACTCTTGGCGGGTGTTCTATGTGTAGACAGCGTTCAAATTACAAAACCTGACCTAAGAAAACATGCTGACTTGAATAAGGGGCCTTCAAATAATTATCAGTTATACTCATTCTTTGTTGCAGCCAGTTTGATGTTGGTGATCCAGTGAAAGAAGAAAATCAATTCACCTTGAGCCAGTGGTGATGTCAGAAGCAAGCTGAAGAACATTTCCGTCTTTCCTCATATTACTTCATTTACACCAAGCTACTTTTATGCATTAATTACATTACTAAAGTCACTTTAGCAGCTTAATTTACAGTAATCTTGCTTTAAAAATTAAGAAAGAACTTATTTAGGGTAATCTTGATGATTATGGAATTATTATTAACACTGGCCTGTATTTCAAGAATGTGGAAAACCTGAGAGCCATTCCCTTGCTGAACCAGCAATAATCAATCTTGTATTTTGCGCTACCGTCTCTCTCATCTGTAGCTACTTCCGACTCATTGCAGTATTACGGACATGCCTCCTTGCACTTTTCTCCTCATCCAGTTTTTTTCCTTGCTATAAATTTCTTGTGTGTCTATACATAATATATATTTATCTATACAGTTTGTATATCCTTTATATATATTTTTCTTCTGCATTATCTTTGGAGTGGCATACCAAATTTCGTTAATAACTTGTCATCGTACAGTGTATCTTTTCTTCTTTACTCATAATGATCTTATGTATGGGTCAAAGATGAGACATGCCCATTTTTGTGTCTGGATTAAATTTACAAAAAGGATTTTATAGACATAAAAACATATTAAATAAAACTGGTATACACTGTAACGTTTCAAATATAAAATTTCAAAACATGGGTGACGTGTTGTTCCAAACTGCTAAATCTTCATACAGTGTAACTGTTTGCACTTGATGACCATAAGTATCTGCTTCTCTGAATACAATCCAGTCAGTGTTATTCAAAAAGTCCTTCTGGCCAGACTCTGGATTTGCTTGACACTGGTTCTGGACTGTTTCAGTAATAGTGTCTAGGCAGGTAGGAGCATAGCGACTATAAGATCTGTGTGGGCTGGGCTTTCCTTGACAACATCATAGATGGTTGTGTACAACACAGCCAGAATGTTGCCCCCACTTGTTGCAAATTCATGTGTTGATAAAATTTGGGGGGGATGTAGTATGAGCAGAAATGGCTAACATGTTTTATGAAATGATTATGCCTTCTTGATCCCTGCGGGGAAATTCTCATTTTGCTTACCAACCCTTACTCTCCATAGAAGACAACAAGCTTGGCAGCAAAGGGTGCTGGGGGTTAAGGGCCTTACTCAAGCACCCACCGAGGTGCCAAGGCCAGGCTTGAACCAGTAACCTTCCAACAACGGCCTAGAGGCTTAGCCCACTGAGCCACATGTAGTCTGTAGGTTACTGATGATGTTGTAAAGCTCCGCTGAAGCCTCTGTGATGTTTGGGCTGGGTGGAATATGAGCTGCTGTAGTAACGGCAGCGGTGAATTCCCATGGCAGATAGAATGGCTGACATTTCACCATAAAGGCTTCCAGCAATGGAGAGCAGTTATCTAAAATAGTCATGGAGATCCTACACCAGGCTTCATTCATGTACACATACGTGGCTCTTACCAGTGGCGGAACGTTGTTGTCCATATGGAAGCTCGCCCCTCCAGCTTAATGGCTACATCTGCAATGATGCCGGTAATTACGTATCAGTGAGGATGAGAACAGTTCTGCATACCCCACTGGGTTATCAAGTATAGTCTGAGGCAGTCCATTATATTTGCAACGGAGTAGTTGGCAAACAGGATCAAAGAAAGAGCCAGTCTGAATGGATTAGCTCGTAGCCTAGCCTGCTTACCACACTTCTGCTTTCTAGCACACTGCTTGCAACATAACTTCTTTCAGGCAGGCCTTGCAGGCAAGTCCAAGGTCTTCCGGCCTACCTGATGCAACAAGTCAAGGTCAGTCAGGTAATTACCAGCAGCGAGGTTTTGTGTCATAAAAAAAGTATTCCGATGGTCATTAGAAATTCTTGATCTTACATACGGTATACTTTTCACACTTAATATTAACCCCTGGAATTTGCACTATTTGGAGACCTTGGATTGGCTGCTCCAACTCGCTTGCCAAAGGGACTAAAAAATCCCTAAAAAAGATTTTCCCGATCACGGTGGGCTGCAACATTAACCCCCATGATGTGGAAAGGTCGACTTGATATAAAAACACACAAGAGTATAGTATCAGCTCGAAAGTCGATGCTTGTGCAAACAAATTACCAAGGTTATTAAGTTTCATCAACAGTTTGGAGTGAGATTGCATCTGTTTGGTCTTGCGGTCAATCTTGCTCTTCCACTTCCACTTTGCCTGCACTCCATATGTGTGTGCATCCATGTAATAATGTGCTTGCAGCCGGATCACATGTAAATTATTTTGAAATTTACCTGGAAACTACAAATGGTATTTTCCGATTGGTTGGTAGGTGGCTATTAACAATGTATAATTCAGGACAGCTATGAACTCGGAGAAAAACTCTGCTTTGTATGCCTGTGCCTTCTCCATTAACTCTATATAACGGGACACCTCAGTGGGCGTTATCCCTTATTACTTCTCAGCGTGAGGAACACAAGGTGTGTTGTGTGGGCGTGTGAACTGATTGAAATTCATGCGTCTCACGGTCAGTCCGTGAGACTTGAGAACTCTGCCAGTTACACTCATAAGCGCATGCAGAATCTGAAGAGAAAAGACAGACGTATGGAATACGAAATGTGACTTATAATAAATGTTCTGTATATATAGATCTTCAACATAAATAAATGAATCACATGTATTTTATTCCATACTTTTTGAACTTTATAAGCCACTTTATGCTTGTAAGAGCCATATGGAAAGAATAGGGTTTGTTGTTTGTTTAAATTTATTATGTTATTCATTAGAATATGTGTGATAATTTTGTTTGGCTTATTATTGTTGAATGCATTTCTTAGTTTAACCACTAGGTGGAAAGCACTTGAGTAAAGGCACGTGTGGTCACGTGATATACCTTTTTTTTGTTGTTCGTATGAGGCGGTCAGGTGTAGAAGTCACAGAGTTTCTGACCGACTACGATTAAATGACTCGACAATTAGTTAATAAGTATAACATCTTAAATGCTTTATTTTGTAAATCTTCCCCTTTGATATTTTATTAGTAAACGCCTTTAAAAGAAGATTTAAGTTCGAGAATTTTTTCGTTTCGTCAGACTAGTTACTAAACACCTGCTCCGTTAGTGGCATGAAGAAGAAAGAACGAGTGCCACTTACAATGCTGAAGACCATGACCCCAGCAAACAGAACACAGTAGATCAGTGATTGGCTAATGATTGCCAGTGATTTCCATCCATTTTCTATTGTGGAGGATCAGAGTTTCAGAAAGTACAACCATGCTCTAAATTTTATGTACTGTATGTTATTCTAAGCAGGAAAAAAATCTTCAACTCTTAAAACTTAAAACTCTTAAACAGTCACGGCTGTACAATAAAGCAAGTTTGGCCTCCATTGTCTGAAAAGGTGCAGAAAGCTTCTGTAGTTTGCCTGATGACATGGCTCACATCGATGACTCATCCTCAGTCTGCCAACGGAACCATTGAAAGACATCTCCAGGCTTCCTGCCTACAGACACATAGTATCACAGCCACACAAATATGACTGTTTTGCTTCTGTGCTTCTGTGCTTCAGCTTTCAGCGTGAGAATGATTTTGTGGCTAATAGTTAATGCGTGGGTAAGGAAACTGCAGTATGGTTAGCCACAGTGGCTGATTCGGCTGAAAAGAAAATCAGTGGTACCATATGAATGGTTAAAATCTATTTACTTTTGTTTTTTTAATGGAAGCTATCAGCGACCTATGTGGTGGAGTAGAACAACACAACTGAGCTGGTGGGGAAGGGGCTTCTTGGAGAAACACTATCTGAAGGCACAAGTCAGAAGAATCCAACACAAAAAAGAAGGATGGGCCACATGTTAAAAATTTATTTGTCACTCCTCTGTGTTCTTACTTTAGTAAATGGTAAGATGGA
>JAODLD010000046.1:11887924-11925136 GCA_026781065.1 Mormyrops boulengeri
GAAGAAAGCAAGCAAGTTCTGCTGGCCAGTGAAAAAGGAATAAAACAGTAGTGGAAGACAACGCTGTCTCCTATTGTTTGGTGATGAAATTGCTCCAGGTCACCAAGGCACTTGAGGTCGTGCGGTGTATGGGACACAAGTGCTCTCTCTTTCGGCTATTAGCACAAGTCTAGGCGTTAGTTGCTAGCGCCCCACTAGCCGGATAGCTTAGACCGGGGTGAAGGAACAGGCAGCTCCTCGCGAGACCCACAGGTCGTTACAGTACCTATTTGGCTATACACCCATGTTCGTTCCCAACCTGTCGCAAACGTTAAACCATGCCTAGATTACAAAACTGTACCTCTACAATGTAAAATCAGTAGGGTAGTTGTTATAATATATTGTATAGGGGGAAAAAATAAATAAATTGTACATCCACAGTACAGTGGGCTACGGTACTGTGCATATATTGATTGTACAATGTTTTGTTTTCCTAAACAATACAGTATAAACACATCAAAGCATTATGGAACATTAAGTATCAACTTCTTTTGTTCAGACACTACTGAATCCCTTAGCAGGCCCGCACGTTGCTGTCTGACTATATATATATATATATAGATCTTAAATGGATAGCTCACGATGCCTGTATCGATTTATATCAGAGGGTTCTTTTGGAGATCGATAAAATGTACTTAATTTTCTGCTTTATGACAGAGTCAAAGCTCAGTGAATACACTGCAGTCCATGCAAGCGTACCAGCAGGAAACTGGAGATCTTAGAAACCTGGATTTTGGAAAAGACCGAGATGGCAGGAGCCTGGATGACGATGACGGTGGTCAATTTCTCATCGAGGGGAAAAAAACTATTTTTGCTGTTACTCTTTTTTGTCTTTCTGCGTATGAATACTTCAGCAGAAACACGTGGTAAGATGTTACTTATTTAATCATTAAAAATTAAATTAAATTAAAATGGTGCCGGTGAGGATGGCTGCCGTCGCTCAGCGAATGCTGTAAATATTAAATTATCTCTTAATACTTTTAATAATGTTATTTTCTTATTACCCATGTTTTTATTTAATCTTTTAAAAAATCTGTATACTTTCTATATGTTTACGTAAAGCTGGGGGGAACGCGAGTCTAAGAATTTCATTGCGGGTCATGATGAAACATTATCTGTATATGACAATAAAACTTGAAAACTAATTTGTCCGCTCTTCATAGATTGGGACATTTTAAACTTTGCATTTTTAGAACTGTTGTTAAACTATTATAACTGTAGTGTAACGCGCTGCCTCCTTGCAGGATTACCACCAAAATCCTGCACAGTTTGCGAAGCAGAATGTGCCAGTCAGTGGAAGAGAGTTTATAAAAGCGGTGTCGACAGTCCAATATGGGAGAGACAAGAACATCATGTACATTGCTCGAGAGATTTGAAGTTGAGCTTGAGCGATTTTATTTGCCAATACAACAATCGGTTCATTGTGGTGACTTACCAAGATAACTGGACCTATATTTTTGAAGCAACAGACAAATATTTGAACACAGTAACTGAACGTAAGTATTACAGACAAGACACTGCTTTGATCATTCTAGAATTTTATATCAGGGATCGAGAATTTATGGGTGTTTAAAGAAAGAGGTCACACAGTTACGCTGTCATTATATTCTTAGGACGGCCAATTAATCTAAATTATTATTATTTTAATCAATTAATAAATAGTTTCAATATTTGTGCATATAAAACAAAATATTATGGCAGATACCTGTCTGAAACTGTTAAATGAAAATGCACTAAATCAGTCAGGATTGTTTTTTGCACTCCCTAGCAAATATTTAAAGTGATTTTATTTTATTTTTTTTTAGCCTGCCCAGAATTCCGCTCTGATGTCGGTAAGTGATGTCACCTGCAGGGACCGGTCTGCTTCTTCTGTGTTTGTGTCATAATGTAGCTGCTGGCCACTTAGCAGAAAAATGCTCACACCTGGTCTACCTGAATCCCTCCAGATCTATGGGTGCTGAGCACTGCCTTCACTCTGATCTGTAGTCACAAACATAAACATCTATACAAGTGTTCAAAGTATCAATGCAAAACTGTGAAAGATAGAATTACAATTCAGTTAAATGATTGATTTACTTGTAGTATCAACACAACTCTTTGATGCTGTGTGTTATGCAGATTCACAAAAACATTCAAGATCTCAACACAGCCACAGCTGGAACTGGACAGTCTGGGTTCTCATTATAGGTAAGTGTTTGTATAAAAAATGAAGAAGTAATCAAAACAGGCACCGATAACACTCTGGGTAGGTGTCCTATGTGTAGAGAGCATTCAAATTTACAAAACTTGGCCTAAGAAAACATGTTGACTTGTATTGAGAACTTCTTTCACTCTAACTGTACAATACTATTTCTTTGTAGCATCGATTAGGACCCTTTGGTGGTTGCTGATCCAGTGAGAGAGGAAACAATTTCACGTCCACCTAATGGTGATATCAGAAGAAAGTCGAAGTTTTGCATTACAGATGGTGGTGCATTTGATTCGGTTTCATTATATTTCATCTTTTACAACCTTATCATGCCACTGAACTTACCATTGCAGTGTAGTTGATGTACTTTATCTGTGTTAACCTAACTGATTTTATTCAATAATTTATAATCATGCACTAATCTTTAAGCTTTAACTGCCAAGAAAGGTTCCCATTAGTGTGTGTGTGTGTGTTTGTGTGTATGGAGTATTGTAATTCCCCTTTTACACATTTGCTGAAAACGGCTACTTTTAAATTACAAGTAATTCAGAATGCTTCTGCCAGAATATTAACAATAACTAAGAAAACAGATCAGATCCTGTATAACCTCCAGTGGTTACCTGTGTCTTTTAGAATCAAGAGCACTAAATGGACTTACCCCTTCATACCTTACTGACCTTCTTACCTTTTATATTCCCGCTAGAAGTCAGCGATGTACCAATTGGAGACTTCTGTGCACTCCAAAGGTTGAAACACGGTGGTGAGGCAGCTTTTAGGCATTATGTTCCAGAACAATTAAACACACTGCCAGGACACATTAGGGAAGCTGAGTCACTTAACATTTCTAAACAGCTATTGGAAACACTGACTTTTTAACAGTTAATAGTATTCTGTTATATTTCACTTTATATTTTCCAATATTCACTTATCGTGGTGTTACTGGCTTTTCTGGTATTACTGGTGTGGTATTACTCTTACTCACTATTTCTTTTTATCTCACCGTTTTATTGCTATATCCGTAAAGTATGGCATTAATTATTTCAAATTTGTACTAGCTTATGCTTTTATATTTTTTGACCTTTCATTCCATTGTAATTTATATATTCTATTTAATTTATTGTATTTATTTGGTTTTCATTTACTTTTTATTTATTTAAATTTATTCCATCTTTCTAGTTTCATTGACCCGTACCGTTAGTTACTTCCATCTTTTTGGTTTATTTTAATCCCATATATGAACCACTCTGAGCAGCATTCCATGAAATAAGCCGCCAACCACTAGATGGCAGTGTTGTAATCTATCGTCAGTCATTTGACTCTTACAGGCACAGGCACTGATTGCATTAAAAAAAATAAACTTTTAACTCAGATTTTATGCATATGGTGGTGTGTTCTTTATACTTCGACAGTTTTCATAAAATTTGATTAAAACAATAGCAACATATCACCTTATGTACAATACTGAAATATATCACAATATATTGAATCGCAACCCCTGTATCTTGATACGCATTGTACCGCCATATTCTTGCAGATACCAGGGATGTAGACTTGTCACCTTTTGGCAGAATTTGATTGTTTGTTTTGAACCCAAGATATGTCATTGTGTGATTCATGCAGACCCGATGGCTTTTTTTAATGGGGGGGGCAGGGTCTGCGAGAAAGTGAAAACCTTGCCTCCTGGGAAAAAAAGCAAAAAAAATAAGGTCCTCGCTTCAACCTGGCCCTTGCAACTGCAACATTCCTGAAGACTAAAGAGAGTCAAGGTTAGGCATGAAATGGCTAGCAGTTTCACAGTAAACCTACGGTTACTACGTTTCAAGTTTTGTCATTAAAACTGTGGTTGATTACTGTGTTTTGAAATACTCACATTAGATACGACCAGTATTGACCAAAGTTAGCAACGGTCTCCCAGACACAGATGTGCAGAGGCAATACACAACATGGGTTTGTTTTGTGTCATTGAAAAGTGAAAACATGGTGGAAGGTAGTTACAGCGAGGACTTGCATCCTTGTCACCCTTTTCACCCATGATGAGTTTGCATCCCTGCAATACACAACCCTACCTCATATGCAATGTAAATAGGTTATGCATAAATTATACCTAAATCTATGTTTTTGCAATAGTCATGTATGTTGATGCACAGTATGTGTTTCACAGTTTTACAACAAAATTGATTTTGCAGTAAAAATTCAGCAGTCTTTTGGGGTTGTCTAATTCTCAAACTATTTACATATATTTCCAGACACAGAGGTTGATAATCTGCTAGAGGGCTTCATGTTAAGAACCTTAAGTTCTGCAACCTGGGATTTGAAGTCCTCATCCTTAACTGTCTTCTTCTTCCCCAGAAATAAGTCCGAGATTCTTTTCATTTTATGTTTGCCAAATCCAGTCTGTCAACTGAAGGCCTGCGCATTTTTGTCCTGAACTTAGTTAAGATGCTTAACTTGAGGGCTGTATTGAAAATGTGATGTTTTTATAACATGGAAATGTTAACTAGAAGTCCGTTTTCAACAAAGCAGTTTCAGTGTTTTCTTATTCTCAGAGACAATATTAAATTAATCCCTTTTAACCATTTTTAATATTTACTGTTAATAGGCAGAGCATAAACACAGCATAATTTCCAGAAGAGCAATATTTAAGAAATCAGCTTTTCAAAATAACTGTCAACCATTTTTTTAAATCGATATTCTGGTGTACAGTATGTTCCTGCTAATAATTTCACGAGTTAAAAATAAGTTTTCTAATGAATACATGACTTCCGATGCCCTTTGATCCCACACTGACTTTCACTGGCGACTGCAGAGGTTGGTCCAGATGAAGAACCACCAAGGCAAGCTTGGACTGCTTTGTTCCCAGAATTTCACCAACCCGCTGCTACATTTTGCTGCTATTTTTCTGACCACGTTTCGGTAATCTCACAATTCCTCATTTAAAATCCTGCCTTTTTTAAAGGAGAAGTCTTGAGACGGATGTATAATTGTGAACTGCATGCTTTTGAAAACCTATTTTGAAAACATATTTATCCTCTACACATCTGGTTAACTACATGTATTTTCTTACATATTTAAAGGTGTACAATTTGTGACTATCCTGCAGTATTTTTCTGCATCCTAGCACATGGATGAAGGAATCTTTACATTTTTATAATCACACATCACTGAATCAGAATCAGTGATCTGTCTTTCCTTTGGTAAATCTCTTGAAAATGTTTCAAAGTTGACATCCTACAGCATTACATAAATTTAGTGAAACTGCTAGGCATTATCTGGAAAGTAGTGTTGGAGACATAAGGGATTGTGAAACAGTGAAGAGGTTGTGTGGGGAAACTGGAACTCCTTGGAAGATTGTCTTTGGTTTGGCCCCTGGTTTGATACTTTGGCTGAACTCAGGTGATGACACTTGGACCGCGGCGTCCCGTCCGCTCGTGGATGTCTGAAATCTTCAGCGCAATGGCAATGAGGGGTCCAAGCACAGCCTGGAAGGACAAAGGAACTACGATCACACTTAAACAGAGCACTTCCATCATGCCAAATGTAAGGAGATCTTGGGGCCAGAAATGCCTGAGGGTGTCATTTTAAACGCAGCTCATACCGTTGAATTACTCAACTTGTGATAATGAATCTTTACTGAGACAATTAAGTACTATTAAGGGGACAAGTACTGATCATTCTTTGATTACTCCATTAAAGTAATTCAGTTTTGCTGTTATTTTATTGTTAGGTGTCATCAAGTCAACGTGGACGATTGGCAACCACATAGAGAGCTTTCCTTAAGAATGTCCTATTATGGGTCTTCATTCTTCCCAAAGGCATCTTCATTATTGTGATGACAGAATCCTTCCATCCTGTTGTTGCATAAGAAATTTACAATCGAGAGGAGGCCTTTCGGCCCAGCAAGCTCATTTGGGGAGAACTTAACTAATGGCTCAGAATTGTTAAAATCTTATCTAGCTCAGATTTAAAGGAACCCCGGGATTCGGCTTGTGCTACACTAGCAGGAAGACTATTCCATACTCTAACTACACGCTGTGTAAAGAAGTGCTTCCTCAAGTTCATTTTAAAATGTTCTCCCACTAATTTCCTTCTGTTTTACCTCCAGTTTTCCAAAGAATTAAAGGTACTTACCAGTGCATTGAGTCTTCTCATAGCATATCCATAGTAAGACTCCTAGTTGAACTGTAACAGGGTTTATTCACAATGTTTTGGTACCCTGATCTGATCCATTCGATCTTTATATCTGTCAATTCCAAGTTCCGATCCAAGCTTTTAATAAATATTTAAATATACATGTAGACACAGTAGGATTCGGTACATTCTTTGTTTAAGTAAGCTTCGCAATTTCACAGTATTCTTCCTTATGACGTTTCTTAGGTGCCGAATTAGATTTGTTGTATTAAATGGTGCTCTGGTGTTACCTCCTCTATTAAGAATGGCATTGCAAACAAACATTGCTAGTAGCTGCTGAGCTACTTCAGATTCACAATTTAAAGAATTTTCACATGGCTGACATCTCAGTAGGTTGTAGTATCAAGCCATGTGCCTCAGGCTTTACTGCAGCGTCTGATGGAACTTTACAATCTGCGCAGCTGACAAATTGGGCAGATGTGGGAAATTAAATATCGGGCTTTCGATTGTTGTTACAATTTGTCTCCTAGGCAGAGAGGGTGTACTCCGGGGGTTGTTACATTTCAAAATGAAAGATTTTTATTTGCCACATTTTTGAATGTAATGGTACACCAGCAGTGAAATCAAATTCAACTTCAGCAACGTGAAGCAATGTGTCTTGTTTGTTTTTTGGCTTGCAATTTTGTCATATTATTGACATCTGATACTTCGTTACAATTTTATAAGTGTAAGCATTTTTGTTAAAAACAAACAAAATGTTCAGTTCTGAGAGAATAAGATAAAAAACAAATTTACACATGCATACTAAAGTAATTTTGCTGCAATAAAATGAATGCCTTTGTACACAAAGACACTGGACCTGGTGATGGAATATTTTGTGGAAATACACCAGGGAGTGTACAAACCAGGGAGATTGATAAGGCGTGGAAAAATTCTGCCGAAACAATCTGTTTCCAGATTTGACGACTGATACCTTTGGTACTAGTGATTTATGAAATTAATGACAAAATATATTATTTTAGGCAGCAGAGGCCTTCACATACAATCATCGCTGAGAATAGGGTGAGATTTTGACCTGTGGAGAATCCCAATGTGACACATCTATAGCTATAAAACCGCACACTGAACCAAAGGCTCCATTTTTAGGCCTGCATGTCAGAACACACTGACACACGCAGACGCACACGCACCTGCGGCTCTTTGCTGTGCTTCTCAGGGTCTCTCTCGTAGCTCTCTGCATATATCCGGATGGTCGCCCCAACCCCACCGCTACTGCCACTCAGTCGGAAGATGAGTCTGGACGCATCCGAGAAGATGATTCTTAAACCCTGTGGGAAGACCAGCAGAAACGCACTAAAGTCACTGAGACAACCCCAGCCTCAAGCCGGAACACAACTTCAGCTTTCTACATCTTCTACCCTTATAACATTTAGTTTTATTTTAAAAATTTTCACTTTTGATTTCTGTGAAGGAAATTAACATGCAATTAAAAATAAAACGATCCACCCATTTTTTTTCTGCATATCCTTGAAATGAAATGATGCTTTAATTGTCATTTGCATGAGTACAGGTATAGGTACATTGCAATGCTTATTTTTTGCATATCCCATCTTGCTCTCCTTTAAGACAAATACACGAGTGGGTCCCCAATTAACTAGGGCGGAATCTTGCAGCAAGCCCACCACCGGCGCCCCCTGTCTGATACAAAATGAAACTGGGCAGTCAAGTTTTCCGGAAGCTTACCTAGGGCGCCACCGGTGCTTTGAGTAGCACTGCATATACAAATTAAAGTGAAGCTTGGAGTTTGATTTCGAAAACAAAAATAATGCAGATATTAATTTACGTTCTACTGAATTGTAAATAAGGATTGTAAATATAGATGTTCTTCCATAACTGCAAAATCATATTTTTGCGTTATTGAGTGTTCAGCGGTTTTTCCCTCACATTTATTAGGTCAAGACTAATTCTCATCCGCGGAGGACGCCTGCATCCTATGAAATGTGACAGTATAGAGATGGACAGAAGGCAGTGCCGTTGTTAAGGTTTACCGTGATATTTCATGTTCCACTGAAGAAAGTATTTAGCTTAAACCGCTGCAGTGGAATTCCTAGCTGTTAAGGGCAGCGCCGAAAGCGGCTCTGGATAAAATCTCTAGCAGTGAAATACAAAAGCAGCTCCGGTCCCAAACCACTAGATGTCGCTGTTGTACAAGGGGAACGGGATTGCGCTCACCATAACGCGGTTGACATAGTTCTCATTAATGCTGACTGTTTGTTACATATTATTGGGAAGTCCTGCCTAAACGCTCGTTAAAAATGGAGAAAGCAAGCAGAGGCTGCAGTCCTACCATCACTCCGATTCATGTGTGATGGGGATGAATTCGGTAGCAGACACTAGAGACAGCTGAAGCATAATTCCTTTAAACCCCTGGCATCATCTCCTGTCATCAGCACTCCCCCAGGGGGCAAAGTTTCCACCAGGACCCCACTGCAGGCGGGATGTTCCAACAGCACACAAAACAGCTGACACCCCTCTCCGCCCCCCCGACTGGTCCCTATAAACAGGCATGGCGAATAGGGACGACAGCTGAAACAATCCCTGTCTGTCTAGAATATCGGAATGTCATCCCGCGATAAATAGGTGTCACGCAGAGACGGCGGGCTGCGCGATTTCCAACCAAACAAAGAAAATCCTTTTTGCAGCTTTTTAAGATGGTGACTAATGAGGTCGTAACTGCTGTATGAAGGGTTTAGAAAGGTTAACCTAGATGATGCCTATTGGTCGTTGGGGTCTAATCCCTCTACTGACCAACAGCTTCTTCCCTAAAACAGTATCTCTTCTAAATCAGCATTAGCACCTGAGCTATCCCACTGCCACATCGCACCTTCTATGGAACTGCACTTTACATGTATTTTTTAATTTACATTACCTGTGTGATGTCGTAAGTCTGCGCTTTATGCCACAAACATTGCAACACTAAGAAAAAATGCCTAGTATGTTTGGCGTATCTGACGAAAAAGTGTTTCCGAGTCTGAATCTGAGTACTGTTCAATCACACCAATCTGATCTCTATCTATCTATCTATCTATCTATCTATCTATCTATCTATCTATCTATCTATCGACAGCGTTTGTTTGACGTATTTTGTGCCACACAGAGATTTGGGGTAAAATGTATGGGGTAAAAGCTTCAGACATTACAAATAAATGTCACAATGATTAGTACTGGCCAGGATGAGGTCTGAGAAAGTAGCCTTTTAAGCTGTTTGCCCGTAGCCACAGCTGTTTGTGTGTGATGTTTGGATTCCCCCCGGGAATCAGGATTCCTCACACTATCGGAAGACACGCCGTACAGCTGAATGGCTTTAAATTAGTGCTAAAATGGTGGTACATGAGTGCCCAGCAACAGGTTGTGCCGGGACTGGTGCTTATTAAAAAATTGAATTTAGCTTCTTCGCAGACGCTTTCAACAAAGGCAGCATGCTATTTCATACCAGTGTTTGAAACAAGATTTTGGTTAGGTACCTTAGCGAAAGGAACCATAGCAGGGCCCTGCTTCAGACTTGAGGTAAGGTCCTTAAGGCTATGAGTACATTCTGCTAACCACTACACTACCTGGTGGCCTATACAGCTAATTGAGGGCAAGTGAGGATGATATTGCTAGAGTAACTAGGACAGTATCAACAGAGTCAGCAAAGAGGGATGTCAAAGGAGGTGAGGTTTATAAAGGAAGAGGAGTGCTTGTCAAGGGGTGCATTGGGTCAGGGGAAGGGGCTTTTAACACTGAGGAATACGGAGCAGGTAATCCAACCTTAGGTACATCTGCTCAAAGACAGAGATGGAAGTTGACCGGATATTCACTGATTGTCTCTTACATTCTTGTTTAAATTAGAAACTTTGTGATTGTCCCGACTCACATTTCCACTTCAATGAGTTAAAAGATCGGCGCATTTCCAGATAGTACTAGCAGGCAGTATAAAAATGAATCAATCAATGGACCAGGTTGGTTAAAAGGTTCATGTCAAAACTGTTAACAATTCATGCATAAGAACTGATCTGATTAATCTGGGTGGAAACTGGTATCCAGCACCAAATAAACGATTGTGACAGCTGAAGTAATACACGCCAGTCCTGTAAAGCCATGTGGCACTGAAGAACCTGGACGAGCCCAAGGTCCAGCTTTGCCCAGATAATCATGTAACTGATCTGATCAAAGGCTGGAGAATTCGAGCTCTTATAAACTGATGCAACCTGAGCGACCAAGAGAAAATGTCACCAACAGCTTAAACAGGAAGTAGTGAAAACAGAAGAGCATCAATAATACTGACTAATATTGATAATCAATTAAAAAAAACTTCACTATGAACTGAAACATGCCTCTCAAATCCTTAAGAATATAGAGGGTTTCCTTTCAGAGTCTATAAATTTCCTCTGCTGACTAACAGATATGTTTTGAGTTAAGTTTAGAGCCTTGGTGTATGTTCTCCAAGGAAGGATCATAATGACATGTTCACTAACCCTCCAGCCCCTATATCCCAAGCAAACCATTTGCTTAGCATCTGCTAGGACATCAGCAGTTCCAGATAAAGACAGTCTTGCAAGTTATCGTCCCCTTGGAGCCCTCAACAGAAAAAGGAGAAATATTTCTAGAGATAGTTGTCTTGTGGAGCAATCTTTGGAACACAGTCATGGAGTATGACTGCAAGCCAGCTTGCAGACATCTGACCTGGTTTCGGGCCACTGTTCCATCCACTGGATCGACGTACTCATAGTTGTCTGCCTTCTCGACGCTATACACATTGTTTGCAACAGCAAACTTCTGGCTAGTGAAGGCCTTGTCTGTGATCAAAGCCTCGAGATCCCTCATCAGGTAGAAAGCAATTCTGGATTCCACACCCTCATAATCAAACCTGAATATAAACACAAAGCATAAACACAAACAAAACTTAAATCTAACTGAATCACTTTGAGGGACTCAGTACATATTTCCCACATTGCATTTGCATAATGAGAATGCGTAAAGGAATCTATTTACTGGGAAAATCGCTGGTTTTGATGGGAGACCAGTATCAGAAGAAGGAAACTCTAAGCGATGTCTTTGTTGTTATTTTTAGATCATTTTTATTTAGTTTCAGAACTAGATAGTAAGAACAAGGCTCACTGAGTTTCTGAAGTAATAAAAAAGGCCATAAAAAACATCTGGGTAACTTTAACAGAGAAATGGGATTATAAGCTTGTTAAAAGACTGCAGAGTTGGAACATACATGTAGCAGGACTATTGCCGAATCAAGTAAATTACCATAACCTCCTCTAATTAAAACTGTCAAACCTATATAGGTTTGGTAGGGGTGCAGATAATGTAAATATTACGGTAAAGTGAGATCCCTGGCAAACAGATTACCACCTATACAATCAGTGAGGAGAACAGGAGGGCAAACCAAAACAACAGAGGTGTCCCTGACACCCGTCCCCTCCTATGGCAGCTGAGCACCCGGAGCAGCGTGGTCCAACTCACCGACAGAAGTAGTTACGGCCCAGCTTGGCCCAGTGGTCCTTCACGATCTCCTCAACACCCTGTTTACGAGAGGCCATGATGGAAAGCCACATGAGCACGGACCACAGGCCGTCCTTCTCGCGGATGTGATCCGAGCCTGCAGGGACCCATGGGGAATGAAGGTCAGAAGCCCACAGGTGACAGACACACACACATACACAGCCACATACAGCCACACACACACATACACAGCCAGACACACACATACACAGCCACAGTCACAAACACACACACACACAAATATACACAGACACACACACACAGCCACAAACACACGTTTGTATTCATATCTTTGTGGGGACCATGCACTCATTTCTATTGGCAAAATGCTAATTTCAACCAAGGGCGTAACTTTGGTTAGAACATTTAAAGTAAAGTCTTGGTAAAGTTTTAAATAAAACTCATCTGGGCCTCTCTAGAGGTGCAAAGTGGTAGTAAAGTGGGGATCTAGGATTGGGTCAACAGCACACCCAGAGAGATGGAGGATGAAGTTGGGGTGATTATTTTCATATAACTGCACACCTCATAGTGGTTTATCCCGCTTATACCACTGCTAACGAAGAAAAAAATAAATAAACTAGTCACAATTAAATTTTCAGATGAAAATGATTTCAATGGCTTTAAATAATGTGCCAGTGTGCTCTTAAAAATACAGGCCCTATAAGGATAGAACATCTGGTCAGGCAACTCAATGGAAGCAGCAAGTTACCATAGAAACCGTCAACAGACTGGCGCTTGGGTTTGGAAACCAAGGAAAATTGTGCTGATAAAAATTACTGCTTATTTATGAGTAATAAGTCACACAGGCTTTTATACTAACGTTTACTAAAATGTTAAAACACCTTAATATAGAACCGTTATTAGGCTGCCGGAACTACCTGTATGGTTACATGAAAATAATCAACACCCATGTGACATCTCTGGACCAATAAGAAAATAGTATTTACCAAAGCCATGGAATAAAATTGGATCTGTTTGGCCATAAAACATGTAAGTCATATGAGGAGGAAAGACACTTTGCCTGCTTAACTGTGAAAACTTCCACATTCACTTGCTCTACCGTCTGTTTCTATTTGTGGCATCTTTAATTATAACAATGTTATGATGTAATAATACTGTCTGTAGGTGTCAATGAAGACCAGGGGTGGATAGTGCAGAGTACTCAGCTGGTAGGTTGGAATAAAATCTTTGCCTGGGTTTTTACTTTCTGGATGAAGATTATCTGGGACCATCATGAATGTTTTTTTTTTTTTTCCTGTGGGTATGAAACACTTATAATCTCATAACAAGGAGGTTTGATGCACACCGAGGAAAAAAATATTAAAATATTAGAAAGGTTGTATATAACTCTGTCAAAAGGGTCAAAAGGAACTAAATAGAAAGTATATCCCAGAGAGTACTGAATAAAATGAAAAACAATAATCATCAGTTTCATGGTAACTATTGCTCTGGAAGAAGCAGATGGAAACATTGCTGGGAACATCTTCACTTGCACTCATAATAAATGATTACTCTGTGAGGCAATCATTGTTTGGTAAAAAAAAAAATCCAATTTATCAACTCCAAACTTCTATCCTCTCAAATTATAGCCAAGCAGACTGTTTATATTAGGCACAGATAAAGACCAAAGACAAGGAAAGATAATTTATATAAGAAGATTAACAATCACAAGGGGAAGATACAGCAACACAGCTAAATCAAGTTCTTAACAGTTGAAGTTCTTGACAGTAATATTATGATTGTTCTTGCACAATATTAAAATGGTACACTTTACAGACCCCATATTTAAAATATCCAAACTTCTACAGTAAAGCCAGAAACTTGACACTGCGGTAGTGCTATTTTAAACGGGGGAACAGAGGAGTTGTTGTGTACCAGAGGGCCGCAGAGCAGGAGTGCAAGGCCTCTGTGACGCCTCTGTGACGCCCTGATCTCAGCACCCTTTCCGAAGTTATTTTAACCTGCTCGAGAATAGCATCAATCCTGGCCATTTCTCTCAGGCAGTAGACTAGACTTTGTGGTGAAACAAAACACTGACTTTTCATCAGCGATTCATAGCCACGGGGCCGTCAGAGTCATGGGTGCTTCATTTAAATGGCAAAAGGACACCAATCTAAGAAGTGGCTCAGGTCTGCTCCTCAATGCAGCTGACGATGCGGGCTGAAGCTTCCGCGTCCTTGGCTTCAGCCTTGCCCTGGCACAACTACAAATTCAAATTTGTTTACCTGCCAGATTCACACTTTATACTTCACACAGATACAAAAGATGACATATTTACAGTCGAGCCGCTGCTGTTCTCTGACAGAGAGCTCTGTGCTGGGAACTGATCATCTGTGATGATTCAGTACACTAGCACCAGCTCTGCCGGTTGCCTTAAATGGGTTGTGTGAAGCACAAACTTAGGATTCCTCTGGAAACCAGGAGAGCCTTAATCTCTACTGGTAAAAGATCCCCTTCAGTGTAAAGAAAATGACTCCATGAAAGCCTTTCCCATTCTGTGGACGGCTGCCAGCGAAACTGCTGAGTGACGACGATTCACAGGGTTTCTTCCTTTTATAGCAGAAGAATCACTGTTTCTTGCACCAGGGGATACCCATAAGGCCAGAGTGATGTCAATTAAAGCTAATTTGCTGTAGTAATACAAGGGCAATGATCTCTTTGCTTACTTTCAATCATTATACAGATAAGAGGCAGGCATGCGGAGCTTGGGAGACCATGGCCAATCAAGCTAGGCCACATCTTTCACTTTTAGTTTCATGGGATTTTATTTTTATACAAAATGGTTGACTCATCTATCTGAAGGTCATAAAAAGGGAAAAGTGAGACGATCATATTGTTCTTACCCATTAAGGGAGAGAATAGATTCATTCCAGGTGGCCGAAGCTTCTGGTGTTATGATTTTTACTGTCTGCAGGAGGGCCCGGGGCATCCTCTCTGCGAGCTCACCTGTGCCAAAGCTCTCCTCCCCGCAGAGGGAACACCTTCCAGAGTCCATCAGGTTCCCGAAGTACCTCCAGCCACTGGGGGTCTCGTAGAGGGCCACCTTCAAGGCCTTGGCCACTCTGCAAACACCGAAGCATGACATTAATAGTTATTTAACAGATGCTTAGACATAACAGGTCACTCATATCATGCCAGTGAGCCAACAACAAGAAACACATAAGACCTAGTATGTTTGCATTCACCTCTCATATATGGATCCGTTTGGTCTAATTTTGACATTTAGTAAACTAACTATGCCAATACTCCTGCCTCATGCCTGTTCATCAATGACTGCAACCACAGGCATGTCCCAAACAGGCACACTATGCAGTGTGAAACTACTTGTGCTTTGACTGATCTTCATTTTAAAGTCAAGGTAAATTGAATCACATTCATTTAAATTTTTAAGGCAACTTTAGATCTCAGTAGAGACTGATTTCTAAGAGAACAAGCTGACCAGTCAAAAAAGGTCACTGAAAACCTGATATATAGATATTCTCACTGTACTCATCAGGGCTAGAAGCCTAAGACCTTTTTATGGTAAAGTAGGCCCAGTTTCCTGAACAGATATATCTGAGTTAATATTTGAAAACAGCGACTATTTATCATATACTTCCTGATCACAGGAAGTCGTGTCTTAGCGACTTATGTCAAAAACTAATACACTGATTCCTCAGCAATTTTAAAACATGTTGGAAATCTCAGCTCTTGCCTGACTACGTTTTACACAGCCAGCATGAAAATCTATCTGTATGAACTTTTTTTAATGCTTCCCAGTATTCTGTTTCCAAAGGGTTTAACATTGATCGATTTTGCCAAGGTTTTCATTGTTCCAGACAAGTTGGGAGGTCAAACTGAGATCTGAAAAGCTTTTTAAAAAACACCTCTATTCTTCTTGTCCAAAACAAATACTTCGGAGCCACCCAAAACTCCGTTATTCTGAGGGACAGTGATGCACGTGGCAGAAGGTTAGAATGCTTTAGATATTTCTAAGACAGTGACATCAACAGCTGAACACAACTGGCCAACTGAGGCAACTTCAAAGCGCCAGGCCTCCTTCTTAGTCACCACTCATTCCACACCAACATGTGCGAATCATTCAGCCAACAGCTACTTCACCACAGTGTAAAATGTGATCAAACACATTTTTCATTATTTTGGCTAATTTCTAAACTCAATGCTTAACATTTGGGTAAAAAGCAGAGACTCAGAAGCACAAGGCATTCCAAGTCTAAAATGTCGGCATGAACTGGTGTCTGAGCCCTTGAGAAACTCAAGGCTCTCACAGGATAAATAAATTTGGGTAATGGTACAATTTGTGAACCTGTCACATAACTGTGGTGTGTGATGACAGCATGTTACCATAGTAACCAAATATAACCTTACCTGGAATTTAGTCAGTATATTCGTTTGTTTATTCACTGCACTTCTGTTACTTGCGCAACAAGTTTTTACGAGTTTTTAATTTAAAACTGTATTTTCTGATAAAGATATCTGGAGACTTTGGGCCCTTGTATATCAAGCAAATAGCTTGACCACTAGGAATTTCAGCAACAACAACCAAAGTAGGCATATATATTCCCTTACCGATCCCACAATCCATAGCTTTATATATGGTCATTGCATATACATATTACAATGTGTCATGAAAATCGAATTAAAGTGCAGCAACAGTTCAACAGATCAAAGCACTATATACCTATAGATTGTTTCTTAGTACTACACTGGAACTGCACCTTAATGCATCCACGTTCACCACACAATCTTTGCTGCACTTGCGATAACATTACCCCCAAGGAGTCAAGATTTCAGTGGCATGAAGAGGATTTCTGCAGGCCCTTGCCAGGTTTAGCTAATTCTCTTGTAATGTCTTGTTGGAGAAGCTGGGATGCGCACAGCTGTGAAGGGCTTTACAAGTCCCAGTGTAGAAATTAAGGCTGTAACATGAGAAAACAAGAAGAGAACTTTCCACTTGTTAATAAACTAAATTTGATGGCATATTTCTTTGAATTCACATTGCTGGACAGGTTTCTTAAAGTATGAATCAATTTCCAGTTCTCTGATGTTGTTTGTGGTAGTACAGGCAGCTTATAAGACTATGGGAAAAATTTAACCTCTGACTCTGTTGACAGAAAGTAAGGGTAAAGAGACCTTACTGGGTCTATTCAGAACATTTATTCGGCGAAGGGTCACCAGGAACCTGAAGCCTTTCCCAGAATGTACAGAACACAAGGCAGGGGAGAATGGGATGGCACACTCTGGATGTGACACACACACACACACACAGACCTGTACTCGAATATTTTGTGGGGATTCTCTATTCATTTCTATGGGCATAAGCCTAATCCCAACTATGACAACCTTAACCCCCACCCGGCCATAACCCAAATCAAAAGGAACCAAACAAAATACAAGACTTTTGGCATTTTTAGTTTTTTGATTGAATTCACAGATTTATATGAAACTGAGGTTATACTGTGTGTTATACAAGGTCAAAATTACAGGTTTTTCCTCAGAGTGTCATATATACAGTACATGGTCACACACACATATAATGGTACACCATGGGCAACTTAAGGATGCCGGTTCTCCAAACCACAGAGCAGAGCAACCTGACATGCATGATAACATTACTAGCAACTTATGACAAAGTAGGAACCACACTTGTGGTTCTGAAGATCAAACAAGACCATTTGCTGAAAAGCTGAAGATTCTGTAGTCTGCCTTGAGAGACACTTTCCAATATTATACATTGTAATGTACGCAAAAGAAACAAGAAAAAGAAAACGCTCTTGATGATTTGAAGACCAACTTGACTTGCTGAGACATCAAGTTGACCAACTGGTGTCACTTCACGGGACCTTTCAGAGTGATATATTAAAGCCATGAATAAACTGTGCAGTTTATTTACAGAAGCACAGTTGGAACAAACACATTTTGTCTTCATGGTGACATCTTTGAAAATGTACAGTTCGTAGGCCAATGTGCGACACCGTTTTGGCTCTTTTCAAAGTAACTAAGTGAAAAGCAACTATCACTGAGCCTCGGAGTGATGCACTGAATACATTAAATATTTATCACATTTCCTAAATGTTTAATACCCTGTTTGTATTAGCTGGAAAACACCCCAGAGACATTTTAGAGGCCAGCTATTCAAGAACGGTTTGAAGTGCATGTATGACAAAGACCACTTCTGACTAATGCTGGTGACAATTTGGAAGTGTTGTGTACAGACACAACATACTTTAGAGTCTTTGGAGTTGAGGTAAAATGTTGAGTCGCTCTAACCTCCAAAGCAATGGTAATAATAAAGGATTTCATAATAATAATTAAAAAAAAAAACATGACTCATCTTCACCAACACCCATAATGCACTGTGGGGCAGTTTAAATTAGCTTGCTACTTAGCGGAATATCAGTCAAGAGACGTGTGTCATGGGAACAGCAATGTGAAGCACAGCGCACTCTTGACTACATATGGTTAAGGACACGGCGAGCAGCCCCAAGCACGTGGCCGAGAATCTGCCTTCTACACATCTTGGAAGCAGCAGCCTGGTATATTTGCCTTTGAAATGAAGCAAGCCACAGACAGGACGGCTAAACAACCGCTAGCTCTTCCAATCACTTAATAAGGAAAAAGAGCAGGTACAAGGCAATCTAGCCCTCTGGGTAATGTTTGTTTTGAGATTGAGCCATGTGATCTCAAAGCTGCACGCACACATGCATGCAGGGGGGGAGAGAGAGAGAGGGAAAGAGAGAAAATACCACCATACAGGAACTCCAACTTAGCCTGTACTCCATCACAATACAATAAAATAAATGGATATTACAACTCAAAGACAAGAGTGTCATCACAGGATCAATCGTATTTCTATCACTGCCAAAACACACCAGTCTTTCATTTTGTTTATTATGAAAAACTGAGTGCCATTTCTTCCAGAACCCTTTTCATGTGACAAGTGTCAAATTCCAAAAGAACAATATCATTGATCACTTCCAATAAACACAAGCTCAGGTCACGTCTGAGCCCCGCTGCGTAAACAGGAAACAGTGTAATAGCAGAGCATATTCCCACCCACACATCTGAAACTTCAGTTGCACTTTTCAGCTTCCAGCATATCCTGATGAAAACCTGTGACCCCTGTACTGTAGCTCTGTGATTATCTGCAAGCTCGTGGCCGGATTTCAAAGCCTGCAGTATTATATGCGGTACACTATCAGAGCTTCTGGAAATTTCCACTTTCCTGAAATGCTCACTGCAAACCACTAGGGAAAACACCATCTAAGTGGGAGAAAATCAACATTCACCTTTGAACAAGTACATTTAAGACAGAATATATAACACAAGGCTTTAACAAAATGAACATTCAGTGCGGTTCACAAGGCAGAACTGTTTCTTTAGACCACTGCTGAAAATGAATCAATTTTTTAGCAAACAGTTGTTGTCTTGGTGCCCTTCACTGCAGAGTTTTCCTGGGGGGGGAACTGTCCAGTTTCCTTAGCTGTTTATTACACATATCATCCATTTTAGTTTAAAGTAGAATGCAATAAATATTAAAACATAAACCCAAAAAAGCTAATGCAGCAGATGTCCATCCATCCATTTTCTGAAACCACTTGTCCTATTCAGCTTTGTGGGGGGGGGGGGGGGGGGCAGAAAAAGTGGGAGCAAGGTAGGGAACAACCCAGGATGGGGCACCAACCTGTTGCAGTGCACATTCACACCCCAGTCACTCACATCTACGGGCAATCAGGTAACTCTAATTAACTTTAGCATGTGTTTGGACTGGGGGGCAAGGGGGAGGTACCGGAGAACCCAGAGGTAACCTCATGACAACATGGGGAGAACATGCAGACTCCACACACATGGAGCCATGGTGGAGACTCAAACCCTGATCCCAATGGTATGAGACAACAGTGCTAACCACTGCACCACTATGCCACCCCTACAGCAGATGTGTAGATGGCAGTATACTTGCAAAGAGTAAACAGTTTACCGGCTGATCCAGTGGTTTCTTCTTTTCAGTCTGTTTACCAAATCAGAGTAGTATCATGTTTTATTTGTGGCACTGCTGGGGGGTGGGATGGGGTGGAGTCTCTCAAACCAGTAATAAAATGGAACTTTTGACCTCTGACTTTATGCTGACATTTCTGCTGTTGGCCAACATAAACAAGGCCTAACTCTGTCATGGCAACCCATCTCTCTAATGCTCTAGCACCTCTTATCTTGTTAGGGCAGTGCCATGACAACAAAGGGAGCCTGTTTTTCCAGCTGGAGATTCCCCATTTATAATACAGGATAAATTACCGCTGCATAACTAGCACGCGCTTTTTAAAGAAACAAAAAGAAAACATCTTGACATGGCAAACGGTTCGTCAGAGTTTCTGCTTGTGAAAGGCAGCCACAATACCGCGATCGAACATCTGCTTAGAGAAATAAGGAAATCTTTGTATTAAATGAACTGTCACTCAACTTCAGCTTTAACCGTGTATCAAAGAGGAGAGGATTGTCTCTAATAAGCGAGACGGCTTGCAGCAATAACGCAGCTGATGACTGAAAGATACGGTAAATGTTGCCATGATATTATTTCGGAGATGCGTAGAAAGCGAAGCCCCTGGCGGACTCAGTGCTGCAGAACCTCAGAGAATCTCTGTCCGCACTGCGACAGGTGACACGTCCGCACCGCTGTGCTGATCCACTTCATACCGGGGAAGGACATCAGGATTTTAAAACAGGTGCAGGCTCAGAAATGTGGCCCGGCCGCCGCCCCTGCGCTCTCATTGTAACCGTGCGGTGCCAGTGACCGCGAGTACCGCTTTTAAACAACGTCGCAAAGGCCACCGTCGCTCAGGAAGTCACGCCTGCACTGCTGCACTGCTTTTTGTTACTTCAGGGAGTTTATGCAGGAAAACAGTTAGTGATATTTTTTTAAATGGCAATAAAGGCTGCCAGTAACTCAAAATAGACCACATTTATATTCAGCCTGAAAATTAAAAAAGACTTAAATTACAGAATGTGAAAAGTATCCCTTTTTCATTATTTAAGTCGCTTGAGTCTCTGATTTGTTTTTACGCAAACATCCTGGCAACGGGCACAGCAGTAGGTCCTCCTGTGGGGGCGATCAGGCAGATGTTTTCCTTCATGCTGCATTCCGCCTTTTCCCAGCCCCGCTCTCGGCGGCCGGAGCACAAACCCGCGCGCCGCCGTGATCTTTCCGTGCACACGCGCGCGGATTCGCGCGCCGCCACAGCGGACTCCTCGCGGCCCTCACGTGAGACCGCGCCCACCCAGCTTCCTCGGATCGTGAAGATACGCGCGCGTCTTTCTGTCTGGCGGTATACTGCGCAATGGCGCGGGTCTGTTCAGCGTTATTTCAGTTAGCGTAGTTAATATACAGTATGACTTATTAACACACACTTGGCTATATATGGCCATGCATTTGGAGGCAAATATAAAGGTGATATTTGTGCACAACGTGCCCAGAGAAAAACGACGAACAATCCACCTCAGGATTCTCAACTTAAAATTAACAGATTAGTTCCATATTTTGAATTAATTCATAATTAATAAAACTCATTCATTAACGGACTTGTGAATTTAATAAAACCTTGTTCAGAGAGGGCATATAGCATATACATAGGCCTATGTGAATTGACAAATCTTACTTTCGTTAAGGGATACTGAAATATACCATGCTCATACTAATATGTAACTGAGCACACACCCTGATAAATGGAATGTATTATGTTGTCAGAATTAGTCATGCTGGGGGCACACCTTTCAACACAATAAAGTCTTTATCAGCGCTCTCAGCAGACTTAACGTTAATAAACAGAAGAGGACAAGCTGGCGCTCGGAAGGAGAATAGGGTTACTTATTACAAATGTATGTATCACACAATAGTAATGATTTCCACGAACCATTTTTGATCTATCAAGAGCCCAATATTGCTTGTTCCTGTAAACAAAATAAAGCAGGATACTGAGCTCCAAGTGTGGCTCTGATGTCACGGAAATATTCTGATGTCAAAACATACAGATAGGCGCCAGCCCCGAATGTCCTGTTGAATATAAAAAAATATATAGTTATGAGAAAAAAAACAGCACAAAAAGCCAAGCATATCCTGATGAGGCCCTGTGATGCCGGCAGCTGTGCAATTATCTGCATGCTGATTAATCCTATCTGGGTTTAATGTTTATTCTGACATAAATGCCAGGTCTGCCTCTTGCTTTCATTATTCAATGCTATCTTTGAATTTTGACGTACCTTCAATACATACTTCCTGGAGATTTGTTTTGCTAATCCCCTGGATTCCTTCAAACATTTCATATGTTTATACTAACATTGTGTACAGTTATGTCTGTTAAATAAAAAATTAAATCGGAACGTTACGTTATTTCCGAGCCAGCTGCCAATACTAATAGGAGTGGCGAGGTTTTTATTACCAGAAGTTTCCTTGCAAATCTCTGGCCAAACAAACATTTTCATTAAGAAAAAAAGCCAGCCTACATTAAGGTTCTTAATCTAGATATGTGCATTGTAATTGTCCTTACTGCCCATGACAAAGGCAACCAGACTTTCAGTGACAGCCTTTACATCCAGCCTCTAACTGCCTATGCAGTGGGGGCCCATGTGGGGGTAAGAGCATGCATGGAACCTATCCCAGGCAGTATAGGAACAGGGGCGCTGTAACAGGGGGTCTCAATCCCCCCAGTTGACAACTACACTGTTGTAGAAAATTGTTGGGGGCCCGCTGATCATTTTAATGTGCCTAGGGGACATGCCTAGGAGACAAGCCAGGGAACACTCTCAAAATGATGCCAGTTCATCACAGGGTACATACTTACAAGGAACCATTAACAGACACCAGTTCACCTAACTGCATGTTTTTTACTGTGGGAAGAATCTGGAACATCCCTGGAAAACCCACACCACAAATGATTTGCATTATTCTCAAAATTTACAAAATTAGTCACCCATTAGTCTCAATGATTATCATTAAAAATGAAATCTAACAAAGTGAATATAGCCAGCAAAGTCAACTGATGTCAGTGGTCAAACAATTTCTCTTGGGGGGGCATTACATCAGTCTAACAGAATGAATTGCATAACGTACAGTACAAGTCATTTTTACGATGCCAAAACACCCTGTAATAAAGCAGTCAAATTAATTTCAGGATGTGAAAAAATTGTAAGAAAACATTATGGGACCTGAATAAGCACAAATGAACTAGACTGACTAACATGGTATCGTATTTGATCTCATGGGGTGCTTGGTCATTACTGTGTTTCACTGCTCCACATTATGATATTACATAACAGACATATTTTAAAACATTTCACATGATTACTCAAGGGGGCTTGATGTGCAGAATCTCCCAGCTATTTTTGGGAGGTGCATATTTCCTCCTGGATGCAGAGGCTGAGCTCAGTCTGTTATTCATAGCAGATGAGCATTTGCTGTGAAAGACTCAACCTCCACCCTTAAATGTTGCCTACAGAAGTATGCAGACATTATAATAAGGACCTACTGAAGTTTTAAATGCATTTCAAACATCTAAGTAAATATTCCATCCATCCATCCATCTCCCTTACAGGGTCCTGAGGGTGGTGGGGCCTGGAGTCTATCCCAGGCAACTTAAAGATTGTATTTCATGAATGGAAAGCACACCTTTAACAATCACTTGGTTAGTCAAATAACTATTAGAAGAATGTTATTGCGGGAATGTGGTTCCAGTACAAATGAGAACAATCATTTCGAAAGGTCATCAGAAAAAATATCTATGAATTAAAAAAAAAAAAAACATTCTGCTAATTATGATTTATAGTTTTGCAAGAAAAATAACCACTAATATCTTTGGTTGTCCATTTAGAAATTTCAAGGTGACCCTACTGTAGTGGACAACAGGTGTGTTCATGTTTATGAGTGAATAGAATTATAAACCTGGTACCCCCCCCCCCAAACAGAAGGTGATAACCTGGAAACAGATGGTGAGTGGCATTCTGAAGAATTAGGATGGAGGGGTGTTTGTTGTTTACACAGGACAGGGAACTAATGTAAAGATGGCAGATAATACCACTGATGTGCTCAGAAAACACACATCATCACCACCGAGCTGTGTAGACGCACATCTCGCAAAGTGCACACACAGTTCTCACGGCCCAGAAGCCTAAGTCAACTTAAAACATACAACTGCATTTTTCCCACAATATCAGATACAGCCAACTCAGCAGTATCTCATGAACCTCACTTCCCAAGACATCATCAAACATGCAAAGCAAAACGAACAGCACACACAATTAACGCCTCATCTCCCTTCACACGTGATGACGAAACATGTGTCGGTGGGGTTTGAGCTTCTCTCATGGCCTTGGACTTTAATGCTGCCGATTAGCGGTCGCCTTCTGCCACCTGCCTGGCTGCCAGCGCTTTGTGTGGCTCTCTTTGTCTGGCTAAAAAGCTGGGTGTGGGTCTGCGACAGCCTGAGGCAGGACAGCCGCTGTCATAATATTTGTTGACAAACGTGATGGACTCAACCACCCCAAGTCAGCCATACAGTCACCCGAGGAGCCTACCCTCTCCCTCCGGGATTGTGGAAGGGAGGATGGGACCCACAATGAGAAGACTGGTGGTTTTGTGGACCACATGTTAAAACTGGAAATGTACTTTTTAAAACCACATTAGATGATTCATTAGCTACACCATCCTTCTATAAAAGGAAGTTAAACATCCCAGTACTGAAAAAAACTGAGCAACACCAAACGAAGATCCTAGGATGGGTAACCTAGACAGGCCACACAGCATAGGACTACTTACTTGTCCAGGGCGGTGCTGGTTGGCATGCTTCTCGCCAAACCACGGAGTCCATTCTGCCTAAAATAAGGGATGCAGGAGGCGTTGGCAGCCATAACAGCCACGGAGTCAGATGGCTGAACAAAGAATCCATTCTGGCCCAGAATCATGTAGCGATCCTGATGGGAAAAAAAAGACAAAGACAATCAAGACCACTGGCATTAGCTGAAAAATAACTTAGTTATAGACAGAGTTGGTGAAGTTACTCACGAAAGTAATTCATTACAGACAGAGGTGGAAAGTTCAGGTTCAGAAAGCACAAATCCAGACCAAGGTTTTGTTTCAACCAAACAGCAGAGACTCTGTGACTGTGACTCTTCATACTCAACCAGTTGGTTGAAACAAAACCTTGGTCTGGATTTATACTTTCTGGACCTGAACTTTCCACTTCTACCATTGGTGGATTACAGACTTACAGAACGTTACAGACTTTTGGGAGAAGTATGGATAAAATAAGGTAAAGACTGTCAGGTATATAGTTGGTTATTGCAGGGTGTAGACTTGGAATTGTGCCATACAATAATTTCAAGGAAAGGAGGGCAGAACATAGAAGCCATGTACCCCATCGGCATCAAAGGCTGCACCAAACCCAAACTCTCCCCCCTTCATGGCCTCCACCAGCGATGCTGCATAGTGCAGGTTGGGTTCGGGCTGTTGGCCTCCGAAGTCCTCCAAGGGGACACAGTTGACTGCAGAGTTAGCTGGGGCCCCCAGCTCATCACACAGGATCCTCCTCACATAGGGCCCCATTACTAGAGAAGCACAGAGTTTCCATGATTTTTGATTCTCGTCCTTCTGTCATCCATGTGGTGCCTTGCAATCCATAAAACTTACCAGTGTGAGCTGAATGTGTTTGTATAAAACAGGAAATATATGCCACATGACAGGTACTTTAGACTAGAAATATGCAGTATAATGTTCTGACAAGCCCATCATTGCCTGCTAAGTGTACATAACAAGAGCAAAACATCTGCGAAACAAAATGACCCTCGGCCTGCTTTGACATTCACCTCCATTCATGGCATCTATTCTGATCTTCAGCTGCTCCGGTCCAGTTAGGAGCCCCTTTATGGTGTTGAAGTCAAAGATGCCACGGAGCATGTTGAGGTACACCTCAACAGAATCCACAATCTCCACTGAAAGCAGGACCAGAGAAGCAGAAATATCAGAGAAGTCAGTTCTTTGGAAGAGAGGGACGTTCTTAAAATGTACCCAAAATTTCAGAAATATGCATTATATATACGTGTGTGTGTGCGCATGTGTGTGAGGTGTATTAGATGTCTATATCACATTGTGGGGACCAAATGTCCCCCACAGTGTAATAAAAACCTGTGATTTTGACGTGGTGGGGACCATTTTCAGGTCCCACCCAAGATCTGTGAATACCATCAAAAAAGTAAAATTCCAAAAGTCTTGTATTTTGTTTGGTTACTTATGGTTAGGGTTAGTGCTGGGTAGGGGTTAAAGTCGTCATGTTGGGATTAGAGTTTTCCCCAAAGAAATGAGTGGTGATTCCCCACAAAGATATAATTACAAACCTGTGTGTGTGTGTGTGTGTATGCAATGATAGACAAATGTTCTGACACGCCAAGCTGCCTACAAAGGACAGTGATAGTGTCACATCACATGACCTGGCCACCTGACCTAAGCACAGTAGAAATGGTTTTGGAGGAGTTTGAACAGAGAGTGAAGGAAAAGCCGCCAATCAGTGCTCAGCATATGTGAGACCTTCCTTCAGGACAGCTGTGAAAGCATCCCAGGAAGCCACCTCATGATACTGGTGTAGAGGAGACAGTAAGGTCAGCCAGTCCCTGGGCAATTGAGGTTAAGGGCCCAATGGTGGGATCACTCCGCTGACCCAGGGAGTTAACCAGCAACCCACGGTCCCCCTCGTCCTCCCCAAACAAATTCATGTTGTTTTGTGTAGTACATTTTTAGTCATGGCATATTTTCTGATATGTTATTTTACTGTTTTGATGTCTTCATAATGATTTTAAAATGCAGAGAATAGTACAAATAAACCTTGTTATGGGTATCTGTGTCCATACTTTTGACTGATACGCATAGGAGCTGCAGTGAATTATTAAACAGTTGATTTATGTCTGTGTGTGAAAGTTAGTGGAGTGGTTTTCAGGGAATCTCTTAGTGAAGTAAAAGTGAGTAGAATGAATTAGTCCTAGAGCGTGTGACACGTATTAGAAGCACTACATTTACATGACTGGAACAGCAGAATGGTTTGCAGGGTCTATATAAGCAGAGTACCTCTGAAAGGCTTAAACTTGTTCTCCAGGTCAAAATCCTGTCGACCCAACCTGGACAGATCAATTCGCAGGTCTGGGCAGATGGCATACTCCTCCAGTGTCCTGCTGACCTGGCAGATTTTTTCTGTGACTGTGTCAGGAGAGGGACCTACAACAGGGAAGAAGCTGGTTACAGTACCGAAGACCGACTAACCGACTAGCAGTGAACCACATGCAGTCCTGGGTGCAGTCCAAAGGGGAATCAGCACAAAAAGAACAAATATAAACAAAGAACAAAAAGTTTAATAAAACTATTTTATTAAAGCAAATTTTTAAAATACTGTTGTCCATGTGAATTTTACATATCAAGATAGAGCTCATAAATACAAACATGCAAGTGATATTTTATGTAAAGATACAACACTTCTCCGGATCTTCAGGATCTAAAAAACATCTAAGTGAAAAAAAAAAATCTTAATATGCTAATAAGGGTTCAAAAGCAGTTCTCACCGCCACTGGCTACGTTGAACTTGATGCCAAAATCCCCGCCAGGACCCCCTGGGTTATGACTGGCGGTGAGAATGATCCCTCCGATAGCTTTGATCTTTCTGATGATGCACGACACGGCTGGAGTAGACAGAATTCCATTGTGTCCGATGACCAGCCGCCCAATCTGCAGTAAGGAGTGAGTGTTTTGAATTTGCAAAGACACCTGGACATTCTCACAGGCCTGAACAAAGCAGGTGCATTAAATATGACTGATATACAGTGATTATGATTATACAGTTAGCTACATGAAGCTGTTGTTTCAGAACAAGCCTTACATTTCTCATCTCATCTCATTTTTCTGCCGCCTCTCCTGGTGAGGGTCACAGTTTTTGGTAGTTTTATATATAATTCAGTCTGTGAAGGGGTTTTTGCAGCGCAAGATCTATTAGCTGTGTTCTCGGACAGCACACGTGCAAACTATCCGTGATCCTTTTCATTCAAGTGGATTCTGAAGTTTCAGAAGTGAGCGAGTGACATAATCCACCGATACAGTGGGGAGCAGCAATGAGATGGGGTGGACGGTCTGGCCGGTGGGCTAGACCACATGAGCTTGGGCTCAGCTGCACTGCCTCTGTGCCCAGGTGAGGAAGGAGCATCCCTTTCCCTCGATTTATGAACGGTCACTGATAACAACTTACTGTTTGTGGCTCACCATGCTATTCGGCAAAGTACATTTTTTTTGAGCTATTTTAATTTGTATTACATCTGGACATTTACGTGATGGGGTGTGGCTGATTTCACATGACATACCCCAAAACCAGACTACACAAGCAGAAAAAAACAGGAAACTAATATTCCACCGCAATGACACAATTGTTTCAATGAACATGCACAACTGTATGACACACATCTGAAAAGTATATTGAAGGATTACCATAAAGTATGATAAAATTGTAATGCTGAAGAAATTGGAGATTTGTGGTAAGCTTGATGACAGCCTAGCATGCCTGAGGGTTGTAGGCACAATGCCCTCTTGAGGAAACAGCTGCAAAACACGCTCACGCACACTCAGGCACATGTCGGGTAAACATATCTTTATGGGGCCCCTCATTCGTTTCTATATGAAAAATGCTAACGCTAAATATGACAACCTTAACCCCTACCCAGCCCTAACCTTAACCATAAGTAACCAAACAAAATACAAGTTTTTGCATTTTTAGTTTTTTCTTTGCAGTCACAGATATTTATTAAATTGAGTTGGTCCCCATAAGGGAAAAAAACGGGTAGTCATCACGTTGTGGGGGTAATGTGTCCCCGTAAGGCGAGGTATACCCGCTCGCGCACGCACACACTTACACACATGCGCGCATGCACACACGCGCACGAACGCACAAGCACGAACACAGGTTTGTAATTATATCTTTGTGGGGACTCTCCATTTACTTCCTTGGGGGAAACTCAAATCCCAACATGACAACCTTAATCCCTACCCAGCCCTAACCTTAACCATAAGTAACCAAACAAAATATGAGGCTTTTGGCATTTCTACTTTTTTGATTGTATTCACAGATCTTTGTAGGGACCTGAAAATGGTCCCCACCACGTCAAAAAAAAAAGAAAAAAAAGATAACAGGTTTTTATTACATTGTGGGGGACATTTGTCCCCCACACTGTAATATAAACTTAATCCACGCACGCAGGCACACACACACACGCTTTGTCTTGGACTCGGTTATTTCATAGAAGACAAGGTGTTAGCTAAACATCAGCGGTACAGGAGCTACACTGCCCCGCTTCACGCCTTAGTGAACTAACTGCAGAACTAGCCAGCGTTGTGCTGTGCAGTCGCACATAAGGCAAAGCCATATAAGGTGCCTTTTAAGATGCTGTTAGTGTTGACACTGAAGAGAGTATTTTATTGCCTTCAAAACCGTTCCATGTATACTGCAAAACTGCTTGTTAAAACAAATCCATGATTAGTAAGCAGCATTAATCAAATAATCTATAACTTCTTTTCCGCACCCTGTAGTGGACTTTATGGAAAACAACTTATTGTGCAAATAAACACGTTAAGGTCTTTTACCGTAGTTTGCGGTTTAGTCTTGAGATGTAGAACTACCGAGATAGCAATTCTTTCGAAATACTGTACGTTTACATTTATCCAGAGTCCACTTTTTAAATGAACGTTTACGGTCTATTTTAAATATAGAATAGAGCACAATAATGATAATGTATTCATCCCCAGGGGGATATTGTCTTTGCAACATGCTACACCCAAACGGTTTGTATAACCGAACCATAATTTCATTCTGGCTGTTAAATTACTTTTTGTTTACATGAGTGTAATATTACTGTAGGCTATTGTTTTTGGATATGTTTGCTGCTATTGTTTTAACCATTATTCAGCTATCTGGGAACAAAAACACAGTAGAACCCCCCAATAAATGTGTGTGTTAAGTTCAGCGGAAATATTTATGAATTTTTCTGGCAGGAGTCCATTTGGCGGGGCATCCCTCGGCTTGGGTTGGTTAGCTAAGGGGGAGTACAGCTGCGCACAGAATAGAGGGCAAGAGGAAGGATACCAGGGCAGATAAGCGTCCGAAAACTCCACAATAACAACCACAACGAATACACTATTTCAAATGTTAATGGTTATATTATTTTAATGATGTTTGCGTTGGTATTACGTTGGTAAATTAAGTGACGATCGCATTCTGGGTGGGGGTGTTAAGCCAGCTTTTAAAAACTTTCGCCCAAAGTATGTTCTTATTTATTTTAGCCTGTCTCCTGTCTCTCTGTGAAATTTCCTCTCATTCCGTCAACAAAAATAAGGGCAGTTAACAAAACGCATTTATGATTAATTTAATTATACTAAAATTTATTTATATAAAATAAAACATTTAAATTTATGTAGTATTTACTGCATATTATTTTAAATGTCAATTATACGCGTTTCGTAATGACTTACAGGTGCATGTAATACGTACTACATTAGCCTAATTCTCATTTAATACCTTGCTGTAAGGAAACAAACAATGTATCTCGCGGGATGTGAACCTACAACTCTTAAGTTAAGAAGTCTCCAATATGAGTCTAAAATCGGTGATCGGAAAATAGCTATCTTACAATAATCGTCAAAAATGTCACCCTAATTTATCATGGGTGGTTTTCTATAATGATAATAAACCTCAAGTTCATGCATGACTTTGTACCTGAGACCTGTTTATAAGTTAAGTTGTAAGTTTTAATAAAGGAGGTATAGTGAGGTTTTAACCCTTACCCCATTGGCAGCAGCCATCTGTACAATAACTTCGGTAGCGGTGCGACTGAAGTACCTGCCGTCGCTCCCTACCACCATTGTACACCCCTGACGGTCCCGCAAGTCGATGGAGGACAACACGCTCTGGATGTAGTTTTGCAAATAATTTCTCTTCGTTTCGAAAACTGCGGTTTTCTTTCTGAAGCCGCTTGGGCCCGGTCTCTGGTCATCGTAGGGGGTAGTCTGGACAGTCACCACGGGGATTGGATTAGTCTCCATAGTCTTCAGAAATCGTCTGAAATGTGCAGATTCTTGATCTTCTCGTTGAGCACTTCTTGTTCAGATTTACTCTTACTGAGACAAAACGGTGCTACAACTGCGGGAAACTGTAGTTCCAATGCCTTCTCCTTTTGCTCAGAGAAGCTTGCATTGGTTTCTGAAGACCTGATTGATACTGAATGGTAGAGAGATCCCGGATTGCGTTCAGCTGTCTCTTAAAAACAGGATGAGCTCGGACAACGCGCTCCAGCGCCGCGGCTTCCAGGGGGGTGGAATGGGCTTTGATGTTTCCGTTGCGTGTTCGTTCCTTCAGTGTTTCCCTTCAGGCAACACTTTTTAATAGAGGCAACGCAGACTTCAGCGAGCAAACGGAGAGAAGACTCTCTCTTGACAACACCACCCTTTTCAAATAGTTCTTTCAACAAAGACAAACGTCTGCCAAAAAAAAATCAGGGAGGGCCAAAAATCTTTGCAATCAGCTGCAACTAATGCCAAAAATAGGCCATGGAGTAGGGGGAAGAAAACTCTGTTCGGGCAACGCTGTAACTGGATGCTTTTTGTGTTCAGCACTTGTCAGATAGAGTCAAGTGCTGTCAGTATGTGAGATCAGCTAATTGCCCATATCTGCCCATTAAAGCTGACATTCGGAAAGCAAAGCGCGTGCTATATATAATCGGCGTAAACGGATGTCATAATGTCTTCTCCGACACACACAAAAAATATTCAATGGTTTCCCTTTTGAGGAGAATTGACCAATCCAATCCTTATAACCCGCATTTGTCAATGAACAAGACTACGCAAAATTAGGGGCATCCGAGGGGCACGGATACCCTGGCAGATTCAGGGGGTCCAGCGCTTGACCGGAGCCCTTGAATACGTCGAGCCCATGAACTTGGCGGGGGAGGCAAGGTGACATTTTGTCAGGGGCCCCAGAATTTCAAGTACGCCCTGCGCAGGATCATGGCAGCGTCTCCATTTGAATTATTATTGAAGAAAATAGGGGATTCGACTGTCTTTATATGGATTACAAAGCTATAGAAGAACTACATAAAAATCCATTAATTACTCTCTTTGCGTCTCCTGCTTGTAATTGCGAAACTGAACCGCACGGTGGCATTATTAACCCAAAGAAGGCCTGTCAAAGTGCGTTGGATTTTGACCCGCGATTTCCATTCATCCGCTTTCCAGTCGCTTATCCTGGTGAGGGCAGCGTGACTCACCATCTTATTCTTCTAATAAATCTTGATTTAACTGTTGCAACATTCAGATCCTACAATAATAGCGTTTAAGATATGCTTGTATTGAAAGTAACGTTGTAATCTTCAATTTTGCAATTCACACAAACAATACAGATTACGAATTCATCACATTGATGCCCTAACCTCGCGGCCATTCAGGACTACATGATTAAGACCTGTGATATTCATGGAATTGTAAGTAATAGGCGTACATGTCTATCTAACAAGCTGTGTGAGAGCTGGCAGCTGAAAGTGAACTGAGTGAGCTGAAATCCATCCATCCATCCATCCATCCATCCATCTATTTTCTATACCAGCTTGTCCTATGCAGAGCTGCAGTGTTCCAGAGCCAGGACAGGGCGCCAACCCATGCTCTACAATCATTATCCATATTATGAGTTTTCATGCTTTTGAATAGACGCAAATACATTGATTTTATCATAGCCTAAACACTGAAAGTATGTAGGAGCCTTTTCACTGTGTTCATTTAATAAAATTTATTTCAAGCATAAATTGAGTTTATTATAAAAGTCTACAATGCAAGTCGTGCCTCACCAGTTAAAAATTAGTTGTGTGCTTCCTGATAACTTTCATTCACATGCCTATAACATGTTTTATACACTTAATGGAAGTTTCTGGCACACAATGTCAGAAAAAAAGTACCAATTTGTACCTTTGAGTGTACAATTACTTGTCACTGGTCTGCCAATTCTATACCTTGGCTGTAACTATACCTTTTAAGGTACAGAAATGGACTCTGAGGAACATTTTATATACTATTGGGGGTACAAAACTGTAGTAGGGCTGTACCCTTTTTTCTGCTAGCCAGGGTCGCCAACTCTCGTGCATCTGGCGTCGTTACACTCACACTTTTAGATTCCCACGCCACGCAAGAAATCTTACAGCAAGTGTATATTATTCCATTATAGACCTAAAATTAGCTACATCAAAACCGCTGGAGTAATTTGCGAACTGGACAGACTATTCAATCGAAACTTTTATTAAATCCTTGACTTGATTCATTATTATCTGTGATGACTGTGATGACTAACAATCAGCAACGCCAATAGCATAAATTACATTTACTAAGTGGTCTTCAAGTACGTCATTCTATTATTTTTTTAATGGCTGCTGTCAGCATGGGGCCAACATGGTGCATACACCGTTTTCAGCTGCTCACTTGGATAATTAAACGATCTGACCCCAGGTCTGCTAATGTATCGTTCAGTGCTACCGTTGTTTTTCAACGTATTTATGTTTCTCTCTATAATTATTATTAACTGCTTAGTGTTTGGATACTATACATGGCCTAAAACTAAACTCTCAATAGTTAATTTATTTTACGTTTTAATTCAATCCCACTGAATTTATAACCATTGTTTATAAAACGTATAGTGAGCAGGCGTTTGATGTCAGACAGGAATTCTATCTTAGCCAATTATCTCTCGGTAAAGTTTATTAATATAGGGGCCTTGGCGCGTTTTTTTCTTTTTTTTTTTATTAACAAACAGGCATGATACCCAACACACCGATAAACGTTTAGAAAAAACTAGACATACCAGTAACATTTATGGGTCAGAAACGCGGAGTGGTGGATATCGATTTTAATTAAACATTTTAAATCATATAAAACATATAGGTACCGACAAAAACTTTAAGTACATAATATTTTTGGTTTTCTCCTGACTGTCTTCCTTTACATTACGCATTTAATAAATATATTACTACATATTATATACATTACAACCATCAGTGTTATATGTCGCTATTTATCTTTTATATATAAAACTTACAGTTTACACAATACGTGTTCACAATTCACACCAGCAACTGAACATGTGGTCTATACACGAAAGTGTCCACCTTCCTTTCATTGTAGGTACCGCATCTGCTGCAGTTCGGGTGGATTCAGATTCACGGGAGTCGAGTTGAACGAAGTTCTTGGAGCGGATAACATTGTCTGTACCAAGTAGGTGGTTGGTCTCCTTAGCAAACTGGAGTAGTCTGTCGGACCCTGGAAGCTGGGGTTTTGCACATTAGAAGAATTTATTCCCATTATGCTGTCAATGCTGAAAGAACATTTATTTCGTGGCACAGGTGTGGCCTTCTGAGGCTGGAGAGATGCTGCTGCGTATAGATGCATCTGAAGTCCCTTGGGCCCCGGGACCTTTCCGCTGCGGACGCTCTGATACTGGTAATAAGGAGTTACGGCTCCGTCTTGCAGCGGCAGGTAGCGGAGCGATCCTGCGCCTGCGCCACTTTGACCCTGAACACAATATGGGCGCCCATAAGGCCGAAAATTAAAATTGGAATACAGCATAAGGCTGTCCTTTACATAGTCCGGATGACTTCTTTTAAATCGTTTTCTTCTTCGGAGAAAGGTTCCGTTGTCGAACATGTCTTCAGATGCAGGGTCCAAGGACCAATAGTTGCCTTTTCCTGGATTTCCGGGCTCTCTAGGGATCTTAATGAAACAGTCATTGAGTGACAGGTTGTGCCGAATAGAATTTTGCCAGGCGGGAAACTTCTCTTTGTAATAAGGGAATTTGTTACTTATGAAGTCACAAATAGCGCTGAGCGTCAGTTTCTTCTGTGGGCTTTGTAGGATCGCCATAGTGATGAGGGCGATGTAGGAATAAGGCGGCTTGACGCTGTTGTGATGCGGTTTACCAGATGAACAGAAACTGCTCTCGCTTTCACCTGACGAATCGGCTCCGGAAGTGTCCAGTTCGGCACGGGGCTCAGCCGACGCTTTATCCACGGAAGCATCTCGCAGGGACAAGAATGTCTCTGCAATGTGGTGATCATGAGGGTCATCGTCCCCCAGAATATCGATTTCATCCTCATCCAGCGGCACCAGCGTTCGCTGCTGGTTTGCTTCGTATTCCTTCGAGAGAGTCATAACTTCTCGTCTAAAATGTACATACAAGCACAAAGATAAATTCAGTGTAAAAGAAGACCGAAGTCAACACGTGGTATTCCACACTACTATCCCGATTGTCCCCCCCGACTTCTCCGCAGTTTGTCACGATAGTGGTCAATTCGGGTTTTTATGAGGGGTGGGTCCTCGCCCCCTGACTGTCCCATTGATGGCTAAACCTATCAGAACCTGCGCGCCACCGCAGGGAATCAGAACAATTGCGCTGATGGGGGAGAACGAGCGCAGAAAGTATAGCCTAGTTTATATGCTAACTAGTCAACACAGGACGACATCGAAAATCACACCCGTTATTACGGTTTAGATAAAAAGGTACTCAAAGTGCTAAAAAAAAAACTTTTAACTGAAAACGAACAACACAGATAATCATTTTAAACACGTTTGATCATTAAACGAAGAAACGGTTAGTCGTTATTAACTACGTGAAACACAGGCTCTGCGATAATTATGCTATATATAAACGGCCTCCTATAACAGTAACACACCTGAAAAACCTCAACGCTCTTCCTACGTTTTCCCAACTGCATATTTTGCTCCTTAATTTTCATGCAGGGAGAAATGAGTGAATCTATGTTATTAATGCATGTTATGTTATGTAGCCTATATTTTACTCGATATATTCAAGTTGACATTAAACGACACGAAATAGACCCACACTGTAAAAGTTAACTCGGAGAGTCTGGCTGGTAATATATGAAGCACTGCAATGTGATAGTCCCGAGAGGCGAACACTATTGATGAGAATGTGTAGTACCAAAGGGGAAAAAAGGTATTGAAGCATTCTTCATATTTATTAAAAACCGAAGTAGCATACCCCAGTGTCGCAGTAAGACACAAGACGTGAATTTTAACACCACGCATGATTCTCCCCTCGACCCCCTAGGGCTTAGTTTGGTTTGTCACCTCAAGATTTTTGCAGGTGGTGTGACCATGAAAATGGCAATGGAAAAGCACCCCGCCGGCACCGGAGGGAAGGTGCTATAGAAGGCAGTAAAATGGGCTATCAGCATCAGAATCAGGTAGGAAGCGACACAGCTAGAGTGTAAGTTTAGGCAATGCAACATGGAAGACTTTTATTAGGGGGATCTGAATGAACAAAAAAAATTCCTCAAAGAACATCCTTGGGGCTCGGATATGTACTTAACTGCCAAAGTCAATCTTAATTGCAAACGAGTGCTTAAGCCGATCACACCCATTTCTTCAACTTTGCGGGTTTGCGGGATGCTGGAAAATCTTGGTGGTTTCACCTTTTCAATTGTAATAGGTTAAGTGAATATGAATAAAACGACGCCAATTCCCTTAGAAATCAGACAAACTGCAGGTACGTATGAGTGCCCGACGACGGCGAGAATATAATACGCCTGTTTTATTTTGCTTAAACGAAGTATTATTATTTCATTAGTTAATTTCATCTCGATAAGATTAAACTTGCATGAAAACATTTAATGTAGCCCAAACGCTCATTAACATTATTATCATCTATTATTATTATTATTAAGTATATAGGCTATGAAAAAGGCCGTAACATTGAAAAAATCCGGATAAAATAACACTTGGAAGGACAATCAGTTGTTTGTTAATCTCAGCACCTCCCTCAAACGTACCCCGCGTCCTTTTAAACTCCATACAGCTGGCCACTTTTCCACAGAAACGTATTATCATAAAAATCTGCCATTAATAAATCGACACGTAACGATAGCAGCAAAATACAATTTATTATAACTATACTACAAGTCAAAAAGTCGCAAACAAATTCATTAAAATTTTACTATTATATAAATCAGAAACAAAGAAAAACTATAGACTAAAATTAAACACGATTCTTATAATTTAATGCGCGAAACAGTAAACCTTGAAGGACAATTAATCGTTAAGAAACAGCTTTGAGATTTTTGCTTGTTTGTTCAAAATTCAAGTGCTAGAATTTACTTCACAAGACGTTATGGAAAATACATTACTGAAATGATCGCCATTGAAAATCAAATTTAGATTGCAGACAGTTTAGAAACGTTTAATTGATTATAAA
>JAODLD010000046.1:11944481-11967870 GCA_026781065.1 Mormyrops boulengeri
CCCCCCCCCCCCCCCCCCCCCCCCCCCCACACCCCCCCCCCCCCCCCCACCCCCCACCCCCCCCCCCCCCCCGCCCCCGGGGGGGGGGGGGGGGGCGCGGCGGGTAGCCTATCCCGGGGAGCATAACGAAAAACACCGCGGTACATTCTACTACTATAATATTAGTAATTTTAAATAATAAATAAATTATATATGAATATATAATAATCCGAGCTGGATCGAAAATTTTATACAAGGCGGTAGGTGTGGCACAAAGGGATAGAAACATCAGAAACTGTACAAAAAAAAATATAAGAATCAGAATCAGATATATCTCCCTAGTTACATCACTAAGTCTCACATCTCCAAAAGTAAATACTTGTTATGGGTTTTGGAGGAACTTTACATGACGCTGATGGTGACGTGTGAAAGAGCAGGAGTTACCTTGGCCTGTAGGCTGAGAGACCAATGCCAGAGCGCCACCTCAGTAAGCTCCGCCTCTTTCTGTCTGAGCTGCAGCTGTGTGTATGAATCATATGGCTGTCAGGCTACCAAACCCACCCAAAACAAGGGCAATGACTAATTAAAACCAAAATGACTATTCTAAGGAGAGTGCAAATGACAAAGAAAATGACAAAGAAAATGACAAAGAAAATGACAAAGCTGAAATTGCTATTTTTTTGTCATTGCTGCCCTTGAAGGAACAAAGCTTTAAGAACTGAATCATCAGTTCCGGGCAAACAAATATTGGCTTGTAAAAGGTAACATAAGAACGAGAATATGGTGATCATGAGAATTTTCAGCACTGCCAATAATTGCGACGTGTAAAGAAGAAATGGTATGTTTTGTAAGGATCTCAGTAAAAGGTTAAATTTCTCTCGTAATTTCAAGACGGAGGTAATGAACGACAGACAGGTTTGAAGAGCCCTGGAAAAAGACCGACTGAGTTTCTGTCACCTTGTAAACGTACCTGTGTTTTCCAGCACGTCAGGTATCGCAGACAGGTTCTGCGAGTCAGCAAGCAGGTGGCCTGTCTCTTTAAGATCTTCAGAACGGACATAAACGACAAAGACAGACAAATAAGCAGCCAGAGACTGCCTGGATAACCTTACACTTAAATCTGTAGCACTGCTGAATACATTTGCTCAGAAATTGATTCCATCATGATGTCTCATTTTAATAATGAAGCAAGTAAATGTTAAATTTGATCAATATAAATGAAGCATGCCATACATAGTTAAATGTTATTTTTAAAAGGTCTAAAGATACAAGTACTTATATTCCTTCATGGAATTAAAAGAAAAACGATCTTCATCGTGTTTCTCTCTGCTATTGATAGGCTGCACTAAACAATCATTCACAGAGTGATTCTGCTTGGAAGGTGAGCGGCCCACCACCCACTCTGGTCTAACCATACTCACCCACAGACGCTGCTGCCTGAGATGGTACAGCTTCCAGGCCCGCAGGGCACGTCCTAGCAGGACTGCCCGCTGATGCCCCTTGGCCTTGTCCGTGCCAGTCCGCTCCTCCACCAGTGCCCTACTCCTCTCCCTCCATCGCTTAAGAACCTGCCGCAGGAGTACTGAAGAGGACAAGCCCAGAGGGAAAAAGAAGAGGGAGACCACACATATTTACTTAAAAGAAAAAAAATCAACAGAATCTCTGTAAAAAGCAAGGGGGTGTCCAGGCTACAGTATGTCTGCCGATTGCTGCCACCTGTCCCTTGATCCCAAAAACATTATCTGTGTATTATTTTGTTGTGACTACAGGTTAGACACATTTATGCAAACTCTCCCTCTCTCAATATGTATTTTTTGTTTATCTTATTAACCAAACTACTTCATTCATTTCGTAGAGGAATTTGGGAGCACCTAAAGAAATGGAAAAAACAAACAAACAAAAAAGACAAATTATACACACATACAGATACAAGATTGCTACATCTACCACTCTGAAAACTGCATATACGACAATACAGTTACATATACAAACTGAGTCTGAGGACGGTGGATGCGGAGGAGCAGAAGCGTCCTCCCAATGTTTACCTCGCTGGATCTGAGCCTGGGCTCGCCTCACCATCTCACGGTGCTGCTGACGGCACAGCAGCAAATTCTCAGTGGTCTGTCTCCATGCCTGAAAGGACTGCAGAGCGAGCAATTAGTGGGGAGAGCCCACTAATCACACAGCCCCTGATCATGACGTGGGTCATGTGACCCGTCACAGCCGCCCAAGCCGCAGGTCACCTTTGACAGAAGGCAGTGCTGGTAGTGCTGGCTGGCTTGCTTGTATTTAATCCTCTCTGCCGCCAGCTGAACTGTGTTCCCCCTCCACACACTGAGCACTTCCCTTAAACAGCAGCAGAGAGAGACAGGGTCAGACCCGAGTCATTTTACTAGAGGTCTCTGCTGCCAGGTAGAACATTGTTCTTGGTTTTCCTTCCCCTACTTCCTTCCTTTCCTTGGAGTTCTTCCAGATAACAATATGACAAATGCTGGCAAAACACAGCACCAGCTCAGATTCTTTTTAATACAGAACACAATGTTGTTTAATGAAAAACAAAAGAAACAAAATTTACAGCAGGCTTTTCTGAAATATTGGTGACGATGGTACCTGAGCAGTACTTGGTGCTGTCCTTTCTCTAACTCCTCCACTGTGTGGTAGACAGCCTGTCTTTGTTGGTGGTAACCCTGCAAGCAGAGAGGTTAAAGCTCCCCCTACTGGACCTTCAGGGTCACTTCTATACAAAACTGGTTCCCGGAAGCAAGCAAATGTGGAGCTAAAAAGCTTGTGTTTCACGGTTTTATGCAAAGGTAAATAATTGCAAATAGATTTGTAAAGTGCCTTTTACAACAGAAGCAAGGAGCTACCCCTATACATTCATCTGGGCACCAGAGCACACCCACGCAAAAACTGGGGAGTTTAAGAAGTTCGGTAACATTAACTGCACCTTGATAATGCTTTTATATTGCATTCATAAAATGTTCAGTACACCTTCATAATGTATTCATTAAGTATTCATAAAACATTCATAAACATCATGTATGTATACCGTAACAACCTAAATAATAACAAACATAATTGTATAATCATGTAATGTTTGTTATTAATGTATATTAAAGCTGTCAAGGGATGTTAGGATGTTAAGGTGTACTTGCATGCTGCTTATGAATGTTTTACAAATGCATCATGAAGGTGCAGTTAATGTAAAGCATTACCAGAAGTTCATATGTCCATACCTTCCACCCTACCAGAGCGCCAGTCACCAGCCTGCTGGTGTAGTGGTCACGGACCCGCTCCACCTGCTTAGCCTTCGATTTCCTGCACTGGACATACTGCAATGCACGTACATACAGACTGTGTGGCTGACTATTTTAATGGAAATAGATACACACATGCTACTCTAAATAAACTGGGATCCACAACAAAGACTGCTATATCTCTTATAGTATGCACATCTAGTTATGGTTATTATACATATCCTAATAAATACTACCAGTGTTGCAGAGTTATAAAAAGAGCAGTGAACACGCAACTATATATAGATTTTATAAATCTATAAATAGATTTTAAAACAGAACTGAAGTAAACACGCAATACATCGGCATCGGAGGCATCGGAGAGGATTAGCATGCCAGTGCACCACATTAAAACTGAATGTAACTGAGGCCACTACCTTTTTCCAGCAGCGCAAGGCCCGTCTAACACAGAACATTTGATAATGTCTCAGCGCCTGATTCATTCTCTCTCTCCTGTACAAAGAACAGACATGTACCAAACCAGGATTTAGTGGTGTGCATTAAAAAAAAATGCGAACACTTTACATAAGCAGATTAATGAACTTCCACCCATTTTCTGTATTGGCTTGTCTTTATGCAGGGTCACAGGGGTTTGGAGCCTATCCCAGAGGCTACGGTACAAGGCAGGGAACAACCCAGTGCAAGGCGCCAATCCATCACAGAGCACACTCACACACCATTCGCAATTATGGGGGCAACAGAGCTTTTGATAACCCCCATTAACCTCAGCCTGTTTCTGGAATGTGGGGGGGGAACTGGAATACCTGAGGGAAACCCAAAAATAACACTGGGAGAACATGCAGATTCCACAGACACAGAGCCAGGATGGGGACTCGAACCCTAGTCCCAGAGGTGTGAGGCTACAGTGCTATCCACTGCACCACCATGCTGCCCCATTGATTAACTTATTTGAATTACTACAAACGGATCCCACGTGCCCCTAACGTCACACTAAGACTGCAGTCCTTACTCAGTTCGCATTAAGGTGGCGTTGACTCTCCACTCCCTCAGGGTGCTGCGAGCCAGCGAGTGCAAGTACAGCTGCCCTGCGGACACCTGCTTCTCCTGCTGCAGTCGATCCTCGTCTGCTCTGCGTCGCCAGTGCTCCCAGGCCCGCCTCAGCACCGACTGCTCCGCGTGTAGAATGGCCTGGTTTGACAAGAAGAGGCTGACTGGGAACCAGACCGACAGAACACAGGGATGGCACTGTGCTGCTAGCTAACGGCTAACAGGTGAATTGATCAGAAGACCTGTGTGGCAGGAGACGGGATGTATCAGTTTGTGTTAGAACGGCCAGGGCTGGCTTACCATCCTCTCTGCCAGACGATGTTCCCTCTGCTCGACCGAACGCTCCCACCAGGTAAAAAACACCCAGCTGTAGGTTCGCTGCCTAAAGCAGACAGACAAATAGACGCGTGCACTGTCGTATTGCGTACAATCACTGCGTCAATCACATGCTCCTTTCTAAACCTTAGACATTCACACGTTCTCCATTTTCTTGCCTTTCACTCTTAGTACTCAGCATACGACATACAACGCAAACCTCCCACCGGCTACTGGAACACAGCATACGGAGGACAGTGAAACCTTTGCAGGTGTTTTCAACGTACACTACAAATCAAAAGTTTTTGCACACCACTGGTTTTAGCACTTTTCCATTTATTTCATAAACCATAGATTTTTTAAATCTTGTTAAGCACTGGAAAGTTGCGTGAATAACTATAAATGAAAATAAAAGTCAAACAAAACAAGTTTCCTTTATGACATAGAAACATTATGTAACAGTGCATGTCTGACATCCTATTAACTGGTTGTGTGGTGATGGCTTAGTCAAATTCTAGGATGTCCTTTAACTTTAAATGCACCAGTTAACTGTTTCATCATATGAAACAGAGCAGTATTTCATGTCCCTTGTAGAAAGAATGCCTTGAATTTTCGGTGCTGTTATAACTGCTAGAGGAGGTTACTTTGATGAATAAAAGATGACAATTTCTTGCTAATAAAGGTACTCAAATGGTGAACTAATCGGTAAATACTGTAAATTTGTTAGCAAACAATATTGAGTATGTTTAGTAACTGTTAAGCGAGTATTAAGCAGTTGTAGAAAATCTGTATGTGCAAAAACTTTTGACTGGTAATGTACAGCTAATAAGTAGGATGCTACTCACTGCCTGTAGACTCCTGCCACCTCCTTCTGTTCTCTGGTCAACCTCCGCCTAGCAGCGAACTCCGCCCAGGCTCCAAGACACCGAGGCAGAACCCGTCTCACAAAGCAGGCCTGGGCTCTCTGCTCCATCTCCTGCCACGGGCAAACCGCACCCTCACCGAAGCTGCTAGCACCTTCGCCTCTACTCTACGCAGCTCAACTGTCCGTCAAAGTCTCAACACCACAGAGTGGTTCCAACGTGTTCCAGACCTAATGCACATTCAGTTACACACAAGCATAAAAATACTTGGGGGTCTGGTGGGTCACAACAACTTTTACGGTTGCCACCCCCTGGGTGAACAAGTTTCATTGTGAGTTTGGGTCGTGACTTACTAAGCAAGGAATAATCTGGATCCTGGGGATAAATCAGCTGAGAGTACACTTATACCGCCCTACAAAGGCAGAACACCATGACTACATCTACAGGGAACCAGAGAAAAGTGGTGTTTTCATTGTTTTGCCCTGGTTTTCATCTGGATTTTGTAGTTTCTGTAATTTTCCACACTCCTTTTTCTTTCGAACTGTGCATAGTTAGATGAAGTAAAATGTTTTGTCATGTGATAAACAGAGCCTAAGAGACCCATTTTGGTCATGACTCAGTTTTGATAAAATATGCAGTTACGGTGTTTGGCCTTCGTAGGGCACTATACACATGCTGGAACACAGTGCAGTCCCAGCATGCCTGTGTAAGTGTGCTCAGGGACCATCCACTGAAGACAGGAACAGACCTGTGCCAGCCTGTGCTCTGTCACGTACTCTGTCCAGCGCCGAATGGAGAACTTCAGCAGCACCGTGCTGGTCACACACAGAAACACACAGAGCTGATGTAAAGCGCTGTTAGAAACGTGCTGCAGAGAAAAACACTGGGGAAAAAAACAGCATAAAGAGTTCGAGAAGTGGGTGGGGAAAAATACAACATTTAATGTGTACATCTTCACGATCATCTGACAGTTAGAGACTAGTAAATGTGCAGCGATAATATCCTGCCCTCCAAATATAGAAATATGATTTATTCAAATGTACCTTGTTAGTTTTGTGTGAAAAAGCAGCAATTTGGATTGGAAAAATATTCAGAAAGAATTTACATATTTCAACATTTTGTCGTAAAATACAGTTTTCTGACGATGCTGGTAATTTGCCACCCTCGACCGGGAAGGGCCACCTGTAATGTCTGCAGGCCGTCTCCATTTTCGGCTGCAGCTTTCTTTCCTCTGCTTCCTCATAACGCTGCTCCCAGCGTTTCCAAAACCGGACAGTCAACTATTTAAAGAAAACACACACAGGAAAATAAATTATATTTACATCCAAGCCAATAAATTATATTACATTAACTTTCAAAAAGTGGTGACTAGACAAATAAATGACAATAAAACATGTGCCCTCAGGAATGAATGAGTGCCTCGCGCCCTAACCCAAACGGGCAGCACTCACGCTGTGCTGGTGTTGCCGAAGGGCTAGAATCCGGTTGACCCGCCGGGCCTTGCTCTCACGCACGTTCCGGACCAGCAGCCGGAATCCGAGGTGCTACAGGAAGACAGCAGAGGCCGATTGAGAATACGGGCAGCGCTGACGCACGCCACTCAGACGGTGGTCATTACCCTACCAACAGCCGCCTGCCGTCGTGTTCGATCGCAATCTGCTCCCTCTCCTTCTGCTCCGGACGCAGCCCCATGTCTTCTTAGAAGCTCAGGAAAGAGCATGAACCCTCAGTTACTGCTGAAAGTCACATTAGGCTCCACAGTGCCATGATCACTTCACAGTAGTCATACCAGAGGCTCCAACATATTTTAGTTTTCCGCCCCAAAGACACTTGATTTTAAAAAGGGAACTACAGATGTCGATGCAGAGATGTGCTAACAATCAGCTGTCTTAATGTACAAAGAGGATACAGGCTGTCCAGTGAGCCAATGCGCGGCGTTGCCTGCTCCGCTGTGCTAAAGTGGCCACCACCTGCCACCTGTCCCTCTGCTGCTGCCCGCGCCAGGCGGCATCCTGCCACGTGTGCCAGCAATGGGACAAAACCTTCAGCTGCCACAAACGTTTGGCTTCAACTGCAAAGAAGCACAGGTACAAAGACTCATAATAAGGGTGCAAGAATGCAAAATCTACCAAAAAAGAAAAACAACAACCGTAAGAACAAGCAAGACTCACTGACAATTAGTTACTGTTTATATAATGTATTTAAGTATAAAATAAAGGCCTTAAAGCCCAATGTGTTTCTTCCTCTGTATACCAAAGGCAAATCATGCCAGTGATGGAACTCCTACTTAAACTGGAAGAATAGGATTTTTTAAGCAATTGATGAAGCGTTTACAGCTGTCAAAAAACAGACATGTGCCCCTCCTATTCAACTCTCCACCCCCAGGCAATCTGCTTTTTTATTTTTCCTTGATGAATCACCAATTCAGCATGCTACAAAGCACAATCTACTGCAGAAGTTGGACAGACTGGAGCGCTACAGAGTGGCCGGCATGCACCGATGACAGGCATGAAAAGCAGTCAGAGCCCATCCTAAAGGTGTTTGGAAGACTACATGGATTTGCTTAAGTAGAATACCAGCGTACTCTAGCAGGTACATACGCTGTCGCCTCTTCTTGACTTGACGGCAGTGTAGGTATCTGGCCCAAGCCTGAAGAGCAAATCTCTTCAGCCCACGGCTGTAATGCTGGGCAGCTCTGGTCTCCTGATTTCTTTGGCTGATGGCTTGCAGGTAGACCACCTTCCACTGCAGCCACACCTAGAACACACGCTGCAGTGTCAGGCACTTCATATCTACAGTCTCAGATGCAGATGCATGAAAACTCTTCCGGCTGCTCACCCGATTCTGCAGTTCCAGGGCCCAGTGCTGGAGGGCTGCCTCTTCCATGAGGTCTTGATCTTGCCGTAGCTGCAGGCGGCTCCTCCACCGGCTCCACGCAGATCTGTGGTAAAGCAAAACAAGGGAACAAGCGACGTGTCACACATGCACATCCTACACAGGGCATGCAGCTAAGCCCAGCAAACAACCTCCAACACAGACTGCACCACTAAGTAATTAAAAGATGCCATTTCAGCTCATTTCTTTGCATGAATATTAAATTATTCTGCTGTTGATGGACCGCTATCTGGGCCTAACCTTAATTCATTTAAGATCAAGAATACGATTAACTTTATTGATCCCAGGGATAAATTCTGGTGCATATAACAGCAAGAACATAGTACACAGATGAACATACATATAGTGCCAAACAGACAACCATGCCTCCAGAATACTGCTAGGATAGGTATTCCAATGTCCCCAAAACAGCTGGCCTATGTAAAGAAAAATGGCATGCTTGTTCAGTCTTAAACTAGATAATCCAGTTCTTTTATCTTTGCAGTCTACATTAGAGCTAGAGATGCACATAACCGGTACACAACTACGCATTTGGCGTATATAGCGATACGTGCGGCAATTTCTCTGCATGACAGCGCAAATACACACAAAATAAGTACGCATTTGCGCTGTTATGATAAAAAAATGACCATTCGTTTTAACCTTTATATCACAAATGAAGTATGCATTACCGTAGCCTCAGTGATGACCTTGAAGACCACCTGCATTAAATAGCCAAACTGACCAGTTGTGGCTTCACAGTAGGGTATTAAGGACATGGACCTCACAGCAGGCCGTCTCACCGCAGGACTCCATGCTCTCGTTGCTGCATCGCTTTCTCCTGCATCCGTAATTTGATCCTCCGCACCTCCAAGTACAGCTGCCAGCTCTCCCAAGCCTTGGCCAGCCTCTGTCCCTCAGCTGCAATACAACAGACCTCATTATGCTCTTTCCTCTACGCGGTACAACAGGACTGAACAAATGGCACAGAATCTTCAGTCGGTGACCCCGTTCAGACCAGAGAGCACCGATAACGCCATTAGCTTACTTAGAACAAGGTTCCTTTAAATTCTTGCATTTGTGCACCTTTTTAGTATAAAGGATTTAATGCTTGTCAACTTAGGCTGGCTGACACAAAATACATGAGTGACACGTACAATATCCTTACCGTAACTTTCTGCTTTTTTCAACATTCTTTTCTTCTTTTCCCTCAAACGTATATACTCCTGCCAACCAGAAAAGGCCTGGTTATACAGATGGTACCTAGAAAAAACACAAATTAGCACAGGGTCACTAACCATGTGGTCCAGAGGCAGTCTAAGACTACAGAAGTCATTAAACTAACAACCTCCCACCTATAATGACAGTCTGCACGCACAGACAGTGACCACTCCTTTCTGCTGATCCACCACTCCTCCTTCCATCCGTCCAGAGCTTTCTGCAGGACGGCTCTCCGGTGATGACACCTGTTGGATGGTCAACAAACTCATTTGTGGTGATGCTGTGTATATCCCACAACATACTGAATAAAAGCTCTTAAAAACCATTTAAAAAACCCTTCAGCCTGTCTAGTACCTAGCTCTGGATGGATGTACCCGGCCGAACGTCTTCCAGATCCACAGGTACCAGAACTTTCGTGCCAGATGTCTGCAGGCAGATAAGGTATGATTTACTAATCGGTAATTACATCACAGGGAGCCTGGAGGTTGCCAGGGTCGCCAGTGTCAGCACCTTTGGTCAGCTGGCTGGAGTGAGATTTTCGATTGGTGCCGAGTCTGCACACACATGCATGTGATTGACATGAATGTTTTATCCAGGCTACCTGTGATAACGTACATTGCATTGTCACAGCTTCCCTGATGTGCTCCCCCTCCTAAAAGTATTTTTAGATAGTTTTATCTTATTTTTTAGGTATATGTATAATATTTAGAGATATATGTACAGGTATTATTTATTTCACCCCAATTATCCTCATTGTGGATCTCTCTGAGTGTGCTGTTGTGTTGCACATTGCACCTTTGGTCCATGGCGGACGTTATTTCGTGCCACTATGTGTTTTATTGCATATGGTTGAGATGACGATAAAGCTCTTCTACTACTACGCGTTACCTTGCAAAAAGTCTGTAGGGTTTGCAAACTACCCCAACGCTTTTGACGTAGCTAATTGTAGGTTTATAATGGAATATAGATTCGCCGCAAGATTTCTTACGTGAGCGTGAGAGCCTGAACGCGCGAGTGGCACGCTGGATGCGTAAGTGGCAACCCCACGTTACGTTACTATGCTCAACTCGTCAACATAACGTAATGAAGGCGTCAGTTAAAGAGAACAGGCGTCCCTCACAGACCCGCTCCATACCTTATTCTGAGTTCCTTCAGCCTCCCTCCCCTGTTCCAGGTGTAGCCGACTCTGTACTCCATCCTCCGGGGCGCCGTCTCACGGGCGCCGCACATTCGGCGGCCGGCTCTCGGCGCGTAGCGGTTCCCAGCGCCGCCGCCGCCACCAGAGACCGGCGGAGGTCCCCTGAAACGCGGCAAACAGAGAGGGCATTGGAGCGGCTGCGAGAAAGGGCCAGAGATGTCCTCTGACGGGCACCGGCTCCAGGGCTGCTACACACACCTCCTGGTATCGCCCTTCATGGGACTAGCAGACAGCCCGTCTCTTATACAGCCATGTCCGGCGTTGCATTCCAGTTCACAGACTATTCAAAGTTATAAAATTTAGCCAGTTAGGGCACATTTGTCCACACAAGAAGTCAGTAAAGTAGATACAACACTCCAGTTAGCTGGCTTAGTACACCGTCTCGCTGTTAAACGAACGTTTTAGTTGTTATGTAGTCGTTTTTGCGTGCGTTTTCAAAACTTCTTCCCGTCTGTTTGGAAAGCGCAGCTACCTAGCGGCCACCTCCAGTTGTCACAGCTTAAATTCTTACGGCAGCAGCTACACTGCGCATCAATCATGTGCGAAGGTAACCGTCGACACGGCGTGAGTTATACAACACGCGTTTGCTAAGCATTTAATCGCCGTTAACTCGGCTGCTGTTATGCTAAGAAAGTCGTTGGCATCTTTACACAGCTAGCTAACCGCGCAACACCAGGCTGCCGCTAGACCCGAGGCGCGTTCCCGCCGCGCGCGTTGCTATGGTCTAGTTTCGGCGAGTTGCGCTAGCATCCGCAGGATCATTGATGCGCGAACAGACGCTGGGATCCACCGCCTTGGAATGACGGGGACTATTCATCTGTCGCGCCAACAGGAAGCTTTGCCATATACGAATCCTATGCATGCATAAGGGGACTTGTGGAAAGTATCATCTATATTCTGTATGTATTTTATGCACATACAGCTCGATAAAGCTAATGTGATTTTGTTCAGGTAAGTGGACGTAATGTTTGAAATATTTAGCGCCGTTAATAATTACTCTATATAGTAAAATAGTACAAATCAACCTGTTAGTGCTAAAACATCATAGATCTCATACGTAGCAGATGAAGCCCTATAATCTCCTCCGAAATAAAACAAATATTTAACAAACTAACCAAAATGTATTCACAACTGCAAAAGTTCAATCTATTACTATCGCGCAAAAAATGTCTTGGAAGTCGTGGTAGACAAGCAAAAAGACAGTTTTTTTTCCCCATTTATAATAGCGTCTTTATTGGAGGTGATCAAACAAGAAACGTCATCACACAACATCCCACGGGTTAGAAGCAAACCGTTTCAGATTAAAAATAAGACACATACAGAATCCTGCAAACTGGGGGCTGTAGAAATCTGCTTGTCAGCTACGAACACGTCGGAGGTGAACGATGAAGTCAGGACTACAGGATGTGCTGTTCAACTGACTGTACTGCTCCTGATAGTGAAACACATGCTATTACTACACACCACTGAAAAGCACTGCTTACACATGAACACTTTCAAACCAGAAAATCAAAACTACACGTGCCCTTAATTGTTGCTCTTCAAGTGTTTCCTCCATTATACTTGATTGTTGATTTGATTTTCTCACCACAAACCATGGGCTTTGTACAAAATTTCAATGAATACAACAGAGAAAGCGTCATGGCTTTTTCTGTGACTGGCGAGTAAAGATTACTTGCATAGGTCACCATATTTTAACCTGCAGAATTTGGGTAAACAGGCAGGATGAATGATAATCATGTTAATCATGAATTTCCATTCCACATTTGCCACCGGGTGAGATACTGGCACCTTCCAGCTTGGGAATAGAAAAGGGTTGGGAAGCAGCTGGAATCCCTTTTTCCATCCACACTCCTTATATTAGTTACTCAAATAAAACCAGTTTCTTAGTGTTTTCCCCCACAGGTCTTGTAAGAATATTACAGCATAGAATACTACCTTGGTACAACGCCACAAGACACAATGGGAGTACTAAGTCTTATAAAGTATGTAAAAGTATAAGAATGTAGACTTGTACAGTACTGGGACAATTTATATAATTTAGGCCATTGGGGACAAAGAACACTTATCAATGGCCCAAGGACTGAGAGATACCTTTCATCACTCTGCATGAACACAGATCAGCATCACTCTGAATTGTATATTCAAATGTTCAATGATCATAAATGTATAACATTTCCGGCATGCAACATGAACAGAACTATTCACTTTAAGAAACCCACACATTTTTCCCCCAAAGAATGTGATCTTTAAACCATTTCTTAGTTGAATAAAAAAATAAAAGGTGCTATTTGGTCACCTCTAAAGGAACTCCATTTCAGTTTATTTTAAAGCAAAATGAGCAGTGGTTTAGCTTCAAATATGAGATGAACAGTCCCATAGGAGCATCCCAATCAACCCGGGCAGGTGGAATTAAACATTAAAAGTGAAGTTCTTGGCCAAACCCTTTTAAGGGGCCCTTCTTTAATAATAATAAAAAAAACATGCCAAGTTAAGCAACACTACAAAACCAACAAATGCTTGGTTCCTCACTAATCAATTTGCTAAAGAAATGTTTTCAAACCTCTGACCAATTTGAGAATGGTTGAATCAAACTTGAGGCACAAGAGGTTCAATTCACAAGTGCTCATGTATTAAAGGCCAATGCTGTGACAGGTTATAAGATAACACTCACCTGGAGGCCAAAAATGGAGGACAGTGGGGACAGGTTTATTGGGGTGAAGTCCCTAGGAACTTCTTTTTACTCCTTCTATCACTATCCCTTTTTATTCACCATTTTATCTCTCTCTCAGGTTAATTTTGCCTAAAGCACTACATTAGTAAACAGTCAACTTACAAGACCACACAGCCAAGGACATTTTTTGCCTATTGAGTCATAACATTCTGTGCGATTGCCTGTTACCTGCATTACAGCACTGTTTCAGGGTAAACCACAGGTCTGTGCTGATCAGCATGTCTTGGTTGTCCCAGATGCATAACGCACCGGTCCTGGACTTTACAAACTCAAGAAAGATCAAATGCCCGTTACTGAAATCACCATTTGATATTTTACAATTCTGCTTAGCTCACAGAACTGTGTCAGGAGGTAAAGAAGAAAACCACAGTTGGGAGTAAAGACAAAGCTTTTTTGGTTTGGCATACAGAATTTCAGAACATCAACACACCAAACTGAAGGTGAATGATGACAGGTTCATATTTGTAAAATCAAAGGAAAAAAGTTTTATTTTGTGAAAACTATGGTAACTGAACTTTAACTTTAGACAGGTGTTTTTAGTACAACAAACTATTGACAAGCCTATTGCATTGTCAAAGGTTTGAACTGTGTGGTGATTCATGATGATAATGATGCCAATGATATTGTCCTACCATACTGCCAATCTGGACAGGGAACTAGCTCTAGTAAAATAATTTCAAATTTCATCAAAATTTGCAGCCAACCGTACTAAAGACTTTGGCTGCTTCCCTAAACATTCTCTGTTTGCTTCAAATATCAGCAACCATTTCATTTTCCTTTGACCACTACAAACATCTGAGACATTAGTCAACAGAAATGAACCAGGAAATGAAGGCATGGCAAGCAGAATTCTAACAAATATTTGTGCATGATTATGTAAAAGTACAGCTATTTCCAAAAACAATTTCAAAAGTTTTAAAGGTTCTAAAGTTTCTTGACCCAGGGAAGAAATCTGATCTGCTATAAGGTGTTAATTGGTTTGCCATCTGTGCAGCTCACATACCAAATATGGGGGCAATAGATGGATGGCTATTCCGCTGCACATTCTGTAACAGAAAGACTAATGTGAAAATAAAACAAAAACAATAAAAATAATGGCAGCACCCAAAGTCAGTTCACTTGTGTTTGTCCTCTTCCGCCTGCTTCTTTTCTCCTTAATATTACGTGTTGTATTAAGAAACCTTAGATCGTGAGGTAAGAGCCGGCCACGTTTGCCATAACTATGGCTGTTTCCCAGAGCTTTTTGTTAAGAAATTTAAATACCTATCTTTTAAACAAGATTTCTCTATTTTATTGATATGAACATTGTACCTAAATTGCCAATGAGCTAAATATGTAGTGAGTTGGCTCAGACAAAGCCACCATATTCCCTACACCTTGCAGGAATTATATCCACTCTGCTCTTATTTTACAGCTCTGACTCATGAGCCCATTGTGCATTTTAAATTTATAAGCGTAGCAACTATAGATGATGCCATCTTCAGCCACCAAGTGAACATGCACCCATCTGAAGAAGGAATTCACTTACTATAGTGATAAATCAACTGCAGTTTTATATTCAATACTGCAATTTCCCTCCTTACAGGGAACTGGGGAAAAAAAACATAATTTCAAACTAAATGGAGCCACAGCCCAAGTGATCAGCAGATGGTTAAGGAAGTGGTTTGATGACCCATTTTCATGTTAGTGAAGATTCTTTAAATTGTACATGTAAATAGAGTTCATCTATTGATCTGTCTATGGTTGCTACCACACACTACTTTAGGTAGCCTAACCTGGGCTGTTAGTGGCAATTGATGGTCATCATTCAAGTTTTGCATGAGTTCTATGATGCAGGCTTGGCCAGATGTCTGCAGGTGCTCAGATGAACCTCTCACCTGAAAACTGCACTGGGAAGGTTCGGCACCTAAGCTTCTAATCAAAGTTTCAAGCCATAAGACCTCGGCTCTTGTGATTTTTTTTCTTTTTCTTGGTAAAATAAATCATGAGCGAGAAAAACAAACAGTGGTAAATAATAATAATCACCACTGAACAAACAGACCCTTATGAAAGTGTAAACATCTGCTTGATGACTGATGTTTTAGATAAGGAGAAAATAAATAAAATATGCAAAATTAAAATTCATTCTTAAAATGTAAAAAAACTAACAATAATTATATTAACGTTTACATTGTTTAAAAAGTTGTCCTGCGTTATAAATAGGTATTTCAACTTTTAGACCACTGTTTTGTAATTGTTTTCCCGCATCCCCTAATGTTAACTGCATGAGGCAACATGACATTAAAGTCACATGTACACGCACACATACCTGCTAGCACACAGTCACCCCCCCCCACACACACCCACGCCACTCTGTTGCGAGCAAAAGCCATGAGCCACGCTACTCCGTCATGAGCCAGCACTGACACTCCTCCACTCTTCCTTTCCCACTGGGTCACCCCTGCGGGCCCTACGTGCGGTTCAGAGTCTGGAAGATTCTGGAGATCTGGAGCATGACAGGCCCAGTCTCTGGGTCGTTCATCCACTGGGTGCTGTTCAAAGGGTTCTCCAGCATGTCCTCAAATGCTGCAAGGAGGAAGTCGTGTCAGAAGCAAACTCTGCCCAGTTCAATGCATTATGTCCTGCTATGGTCACAGTTTTTCCCCCAAACGCTACTGCAGACAGACGTTGATGTTGCATTGTTGAGGCACACAAAGTGCTCAGTTCTGGACAAAAGTTTAGTGTGAAGGACTGTAGGATACTGCATTCAGTCCTCCTTGCTCTATATCCGAACACTGCAGAAATAATTCATTATATACTGTTAAGAGTATATTGCATTTGAAGTTGTTCTGAGGGTACCTGCAGTGTCACTGTTTAGGTGCTTTTGGGAGGCTTGTCAATGTTTTAGGTCACACAGGTCAGAGTGTAAAACACCAAGGAGCTCAGCGTACTGACCAAGCAGAGTCTTGGGGTTAGTCAGGCCTAGCTGCACCACAGGGTTCTCCAAAATAGCTTGGAACAAGGGACTGTTGGTGTCAATGCCCTTGTCAAGGTCTTCTGGGGAGGGCTTCCTGTCACCCAGCAGCCAATCACACTGATGGAGGGACACAAGTCAGGTCATGTGGCACAGCACCATTCAGCATAGCTGATGCAGATGAAGGACCAAGACCAAGGTACACAGAAGAAAAGCAGAATCTCAAACAGCAAAGTGTTAACTGGAGGTTGTCTTGTGGACTGAAAGACATTCATAACAGACAGCACAAGCAGACCTGACACATCCATTTGAATATTTCATGTTAATATGCCAGATGGGGTCTGCCAATTATTTAATCAGAAAGTAACATTAATTTAATCTGTAAAATGTCACATATTAAATATAATTGCAATAGTGAAAGTAAATGTCTGTATGAAAGTATAAACAAAAAACTTATATTACTTTACATTTGAATTTGTACATTTTACAATAAATTTCTGAAAGACTAAAGTTTGATAACTAGAATTCATATTTAATACGCATTTGCATACGTATTTGTCGACTTTTCTAATTCAGTTTTAAAATATACACTTCAAAGAACTCAAGTGGAAAGACTCAATACATTTCTCAAATTCTTCTCTTTCTCACACACTCACCGCTGCGTCCTGCTGGTTGTTATTGACACGGAGGGCATCAATCACCTCCTTCTCATCAAAGCCCATTTCCATCAGTGCTACAACCGCCTGCCAAAGAACACACCTCCTCACTTCAGAGAGGAATACAGTGATCCGTACGGCCGTATGCAGATGCAGAAAGACCTGTCCCTGTAGGCGAGAATGGGAAAATGGCACCCTCAGGACATCTTACCCTCGCATCGGGCCTGAACTCCCGTTTCCTGCGGATCCTCTTGAAGACCTCGGTGAGTTCGTCCTGCTTGGATTCCCCCGTGCCACACTGCGGGGGGGCTGGTATTGAAGGGAGAGGAGCAGCCATCGCCGCTGCTGCTGCCCCCAGGGTGTCCTGGCCTGGCAAGGGGCTGTCAACAGCGGGCTCATCTATGTGCTCAATCAGCCACTCCATAGCCTGGGTCACAGACATGCTGCAGGAAACGAGAGGTACTGCATCACATTTCAATGCTTAATTTGATTCCCTCCATATCTACTATCCTCATCTTTCCAGCTTCTCTTAGCTGGTGCCAGCTGATGGCTCTGTTACACTTCTTCTTACATCTGTTACGTTCTCACATTATTTTGAAGTATATAGTTTGACTCCTGTTGGTATGCTAACCTGGACTTGTTACTGGCCCTTCACTGGAAACTCAGCCAAGCCATACTTTTATCTAGCTGGCTGCTTGACAGCGGTATGCTTGTAACGCACTACCTACCTCATCTGGGCATCGCTTTGGACAAAAGCATCAGCTAAATAAATAAATGTAAATGTAATAAGGTAGAAAAAGGAGGGAAAAAAACTGAAAAAGACTGTCAGCTGAAATGGACTCACTGGTTCAGACGCAGCGCCCTGACGGCACGGCTCTCTGGAAAGCCCATCTCAGTCAGCTGCCGAAGAGCGGTCTCATCCACTCTGTCCTCCTCGTCTTCATCCAGCATGGCTGCAGGGGTTAGCAAAGTTATTTTTATGCTTTCTCACACCATAGCTTCTTTCAATATCACTTGCTGCATTGCTGCAAGTAGCAGCCTATCCAGTGGCTCTCATTGTTCTGTGTGTTTTTCCTCTTAAATTTTCTTCGGGATTAATGAAAAATCTATCTATTTAGTTTCGCAGGGGGCCTTGAAGCCGATATGTCATGAGGCAAATGCCGAATGTTCAAAAAAGAAAGAAAAGAAAATTACCCCTCATCGTTAGGGGTAAGTTCCATGTGAAATACTCACTTAGCACCCAACAGACCAGTTTTAGCAGCTTGCTAAAGTCAGCGCTCCTCTAACGCTTTAATCACTTCTCTATAAATAACCACTCAGGCCATTCAATATTCAACGAGAGTTATGAAATGGAAGATGCTGAAGCGGGTGCCGCACAGAGGGGGTCACACATCAAGTTACTGCCACTGTGCGTTACACAGCTTTATCAATCTACATGTACATCCATTCACTGGGCTCTACTTCCCTACAACACAAGAACAGACAGGTTTCCTACTCACTTTCCAATTTCAGACATACTCTGCACTTTGCTTTCCATTCACATCTGGGATCTTTAGCCAACCAGTTACAATATTTGAGATTCCCAAGCCAGGTGGGTGTTGTCAGCTGGCCCACTTTGGGTAAAGCCCATTTTTTGCTGAAGTCCCTGGGATTCAGTCCTGGTAAGCCGGTGCATTAAAGTACTCCTGCCTACGTCGTCGCTTAAATCAAGCATGTACCCCACAGACACCCCCCCACTCCTAGGTTTGGGAAGCTGTTCTTTAGTAACTAAATACCAGTAATTGAAAAGTAAACACAAATTTGGCTAACACTCTCAAAAAAAAGCCACACCGTACGATATGTTGTTAAACACTATGTGAGATGTTTATGCTCATGACCGCTAGACTGGAAGCGTGACTGTGTGGATGCTGCCATTGCTCGATATCAGTAGAAAGTGAAAGTATCGTACAGTATATCGCTGGTTCAGTTGACTACTGAATGTGCATTACTATCGCAGAATCAAAAGTCAAAATATTATACATCAAACCATAGTAAAGCATGGAGCACCTGTACATAGTAGGCCAATTTGTTGTAGTAGTCTAGAAACACTAAAATATTTCCATACTTATCCAGACTTGGAAAACACCAAAATCAAATTTCATACTTTTCCAAGCTGCATAGGAGCCCTGAAAATAAACCCTGTAACCCCTTAGGAGCAAGTATGAGCTACCCACTTCCACATGTATGGGTTACCCACTTCCACAAGTATGAGCTACCCACTTCCACAAGTATGGGATACCCACTTCCACATGTATGGGATACCCACTTCCACAAGTATGGGATACCCACTTCCACAAGTATGGGCTACCCACTTCCACATGTATGAGCTACCCACTTCCACATGTAAACCCCAAAACAGGACAGCTCCTACCATTAGCCTTCTTGAAAAGCTCCACTGCATCCGGATTCAAGGCCAATAGCTTCTGCGCCACCTCAATCAGCGAGACAAGAATCTTCCGAAGTTCTGTCTGGAACTATCGCAGAGTGCAAAAGGGTCACCGAACCACCGTTACTTACCTATATCAAAATTAACATATATAGTTTGAACATCTTTCATGATAATAGAGACAGAGACAGCATCAAATAATCCAGCCTGTTTGTTGAAAAACGTTAAAAGCAAATTACCACAAATTCTGTACAGACAATGGTTTACTGCATATAGTCCCATACAAACTGACCTACAAACTAACACGCAGTCAGCTCCAATTTAACCAAGTGCCCACAACTACCAACATGATGTCCTGGGACTTCAAGACGAGTAAAAAAAAAAACAAACCTGAAGCTGTGTGGTGCACAGCTTCTACTATATACAACATGTTGACTCAGTACAGTGTTCTCTCATGCCTCCAGGACTGGGAATTTAAATCCCACCTCGTGTGTGTGTGTGTCTGTGTTTGGGGGGGGCTTTGAATGTCCTATACATTTCACGTAGGTTTTCTCCTGGTGCTGTGCTGTCCTCCTGCAGTTCAAAGACATGCAGTTAGAACTGGCATCCGTACATGACCCATGGCGCATGAGTGCATGTACTGTGCGTGTCTGTGCACTGCAATAAACAGGCATCCTGCACAGTGTACCTCAACCTTGTGCCCTATGCTGCCTGAAATAGGCACCAGGCTCCCCTACAACCCTGACCAGGAACACCAGGGCAGCTGTGAGCTCAGCTCTCATTCGAGTTACACACAGCCATAAATAAAGCATTTCAACTTTTTATCAAAGCAAGAAGTTCTGTGCGCATCGATTCCCCCACACTGTGAAAACTGATGCCATCTGTGTATTTTGTTCCTTGATATTTTACATTTTCTTTTGTAAGGACATAAAAAGACTCCTTTAGTCTATTTTTAAGGGATGCTCATGTGACTCACAGATCACAAAGTTCTGTTTGAAGCAGCAAAGCTTAGAACCAACTCACATCTCGAACGTTATGCGAGGCAACGGCACGGTCAGTGTGCAGCGTGCTGAGCCCTGCCGTTGCTCTCAGGATGGCGTCTTTGTCCGGAGCCTTGGTGTCTGGCTTCTTCTGAAAGTTCAAATATTATTGTAATTTACATCACGACAGGCAGGGGGAGGATGAGCGTTTTAGCACACGTCCAACGGAAAGCAGCTGGGAGGAGCACTGGTATGGGACAGAAGGGTGTATCGAAAGGTCACAGAGAGAACTTATATGAAATTACTATAGTAGCTCCTAAAAGTCAACAGTAAACAATCCCAGCTTTGACGTTTAACAACGTTATTACCCCCCATCATTAAAATGTACTTAAAATGACCGTCACACCCCTTTGTGAGCTATTGTAGATCTATATACTCTCAAAATTTAATTGCTGCTATAAGAGGTCCCATTTGTTTCAGCTACAAATTCTGATTCACCTTCTCATCAGCAGAGACCTCTGTCATCTTTGGAGGGGTTGGGGGCGGCCTCTTCTTCACCAAAAGCAGGACATCTGTTCAAATTACGAATGAAGATTTTATGCATTTTCATGTACTGATGAACCACACACATTTTTGGTAATGTATCACCCCAGTTTTGTTTGTGTAACATTTATAATGCTCTTTACACATTGCCTCCCCCAGATGTACCTTTATCTTTGATATTTTCCTCCACAACAGTTTTGGTGTCAGTGAGGACCCTTTCTGAAGCAGCATGGATGAGTTTGTGGTGTGTAACAGTCTTTGGATCCTCTAGACTTCCGTGAACATACTACAGCAAATGAAAAACAGACATGCATGCAATGTATTACATCTTACGGAGTCACATTAAGCTAAAACAATACGTTCCATTATATATATATAATGGAAGAATGACAGCAGGAACAGTCAACTCTTAAACGGACGAGATGACATACACCGAGCCAGACATAAGGGTATTCAAGTAACCGTCCCAGAAAATATCATGTATCCCGACATTTACAATAACGTCAAAGATAGCGACGAGACGTGTTTCGTAAGGAACAAATTATTACAGTATAAGCAGAATTGCAAACGTCAGCGCTAATGTGGCTAGCTGGACCGGACTCCACATGTAAAGTTATTATAGCGATATAAATTCAACAAAACCTACGACGCGAATTGCCAATATTTAGACTTTTCAAAATGACCAACGCGGGACACCAAGATGTCCTAACCAGCCCAAGCCAGATAACTTGGTTAAACCGAGAAGAACTTTAGCGGGGTGCATTAGCCGTGCCCATCCGAGTGTCTATAAATACCAAGCGACGGAGTGTACAGGCTAAGCAGGCTAGGCTACGGTAGGCTAAATTAAAGTGGTCTACGCTATTTTACGGTTAGCCTAAGCTAAGCTAAGCTAAGCTAAGACACTTCGGTGGAAGCGGGTGTCCTGTCAAGCCGTCCTGAGCGGGTCGCAGCCAACGACGGGCGGCGTGTTTACATGTTTCAAGCACTTCTCTTTGAGTTTCTCGATGGTGGTGTCCTCCGGCACCTCTTCCAACAATTCCGTGCCTTCCATGGTACAGACATGGATTTTCAGCACCTTCCCAGCGAATATCTTCTCCTCCTGCACAAACATAGCGGCTGGAGCTGGTTGACAAGCTATCAGCTGGCTGGATAGCCTTCGGAGCTCGGCAATGTGACCGTGAGCGTCTCTGTCGGCTACTGTTCTTTAGTCATTTTTTTCTGCTTTGTACTCAGCAATTTAAGTATAGCGGCAGCCAAAGGGGATTTTCCCCCCTGCTTTCTGCTGTTTCACACCCACCGAGGGTACACCGTACCCCGCTTCTCAATAGCAAGAGTTAAGGGAGTTCAACTCTGACCTCTGAAAGTGAAACCAAGCCGCGAATTATGGGAATTGTAGTTTTCTGGGTTGTAACGCGGCACACCTAACACCGCCACCCCCCCACCCCCGCATCTTAATATTTTTGTCATAGGATACAGAAAAAACATTGGAATAAAATCATTGCATTTGCAAACGACCACATAGTTATTACCAAATTACCACGTAGCCAACAGTAACTTTGAGTATAAATTGTTGCTTATTTTACAATGTCGTTAGGTGTATTTTTTTACGTTTTGTTATAAAAAATTAAAGCAACGTAAAACTACGGGCGTCTAAGCAGCTAGGCATTTTATGCAGCATCTCTATAACCTTGCGTTAGCGCACAACAGATGTTTTTCTCCCGGAAACATCACTGGCCAGCCGTTAATTGTTCCTCATTAACCACTACCTGCTCTGTACCACTGGATGACGCCAAATTACACATATTTATTTACCGTCACCGTGCAGCATCGACAAACTGCGAACAATCCGGGGCTGCATGGACGATTAACGGTTTCCAATCCTGTGAAAACGGCGTGTATGCTTGACGTTCTGGGGACGGAATATAATATGATTTCATGGGGCACTCCTGCCTGGTTGGTTTAATAAAAAAAAGCCAGTGCATGAACAGACCCATGTTATGTAGCCTATATGGATGGATAGATTGATTGACCTGCTCTAAATCTAAACACCCTCTCCCGAAATGAAAAAGTGAGCAAATAATCAATTCTTTCCACTGAGCAAAGATGTGTCCAAAATACATCTACTGAACATCTTGTTAGACGTTGAAAAGACATGCCCTGAGGTGGTAGAATGAATTTTTTATGATGTCTTTTGAACGTCCAATATTGGGTCCTGCACCTGTCTTGCATATTCACAGACTTCCAAAAAATCTCATAGCCAGACATTCAAATATATCCTCCTGAGACCCGGGCCATTCATTTGTGTCCTCTGTAGTGGACATTTTGTTTTTGCATCTATCTTTTC
>JAODLD010000046.1:11967970-11989654 GCA_026781065.1 Mormyrops boulengeri
GTAAGATGTTTTATTTCCTCCAAAGACATAGAAAATCACAAATAACCTGAAATCTTCCTTGGGTCTCAGGAGGATATAACTGGATTGAACCATATATATCCAAGAGGGGTCATGGTCAGACGTCCAAATACTGAATCTGATTTGCATGTCATGCAGACATATACATGTAGTCCTGGACTGACCGACGCAATGCAAACATTTACATGTCTGGGTTAACGAGCCAGAAAGATTGTATTCAGTGGAACGAATCATGATTTCCATCTCTACCCAGTACTCGCATCATTACGTTCATGCGTGTGGACTTTAGGGCTGCCAACTTTGGTCAGCTGGCTGGAGTGAGATTTTCAGTTCAAGACAAGTCTGCACACACATGAACAGGCATTTACATGTAGGCCTACGTTACAGTTTTATTACCTTGTAAATAGTCTGTGGGGTTGGCAAACTACCCCAACGCTTTTGATGTAGCTAATTTTACATTTATAATAGAATAATATAGACTAATAGGCGTAAGATTTCTTGTGTGAGCATGAGAGTCTGAAAGTATGAGTGTCACGCCAGATGTGTCAGAGCTGGTGACCCTGGGACATTAATGCTATTACCAGTCTAGTTCTTATTATTGACAAGGACCACTGTAAAGGTAACAAAAAGCAGCTTTTTAGTTTGGTCTTTGTCCTTTACAAAAGTCCTTTACTTTAGGACTGAAGTCACAAAGTCACAAGTGCCAGTGAGTCAAACACAGACATTAAGTAGCCTTCTTTATTGTATTAAGAAACAAATGTTGTACAAATTACAGAAAATAGTCTTTTGTAAACTACAAATCTGAACATCGGCAGCAAAGTGTTTAAACCCATTACACAGATTTTTCTACGTCTTGGTTTATAAAACATCAACAGTAAGAACCAACATCACCCAAAGCTCTTCACAACGGGTTAGTGTACTGACAAAATGATCTGTCTCGACCACTACAAAATAACCCCCATCCCCCAAAATTACCAATTAAATGAAAAATAAGCTACTCTAGTAAGCAGATTTCAAAACATTTCAATAAATAATTCATAAAACCACATCTTTTTTTACATAGGTACTTCAGTTGACCCCTGCAAATTCACAAATTTCAGTAGATTCATATTTAGGTCTCAGTAATACTGAGTAACATACACGTTCTATACGAATTATTTTAACAATACGTAAATAAGCATTGCGACATCTCCAACTGGCGTGACATGCTTAAGACTTAAGATTTCTGAAACAAAACCCTGCATGTAACAAAATGTACATTATTATACACTTCAACTTCAGATGTTTCAGAGCATCCACTCACATACAGCAGTAATTCAGACATGCTAGTTGGATACAGCCAGGTCTGGACAACCTCCCAGAGTTGTCAGTCTAAAGACTTCTTTCCAAGGGGGTGGCTGGTTATCAGCCTGGTCACCTGGTTATCAACAGCCAATCATCTTGTCTATTAGATCAGAATGACCTCAGTGCACTGACCCCGAGAAACAGACTCATTGTGAATATGAGAGAAAAAAAACATACAAAGTCACAGTTTGTACAGCCTATTTTTGTGGTTCTTTTAAAACAGCCCTGTATTTGTTGAACACAAAAAGCCAATAATACTGAAATCTTATCAATGTTATATACAATGTTTAAAAAAAATAAAAGCATGGATTTTTTAAAAAATCATAAAAACAAAAATTTATAAAGAGAAATAAATAACAGTCTATTGGTCAATGGGATTTTCTCCTTTTACTACAGAAATAAAATTAAAACAATTAATTACACAAACCTGAAATTTTTCACATTTTCTACCTTGGTCTGAGCCTGACACCACAGCACCAAATATTTTAGCAAACAAAAATTATAAATAGTTATAAATAAATAAGAAATGGATGACGACAACTCTTACCACTGTTAGTATAATATATTATAAAAGTATCCTTTCTTAGTCATCTTTCTTGCAAGTCGTCCATTTGCTTGAACAGTATCTTAAAAAAAATAAAAAGGGATTTACACATTTCTATGTAATTAAAATGTTCAACTTGGCCAGGGTTAGACGTGTCCAATCTATTTAAACTTGTCTGGAACAAGTCCAATCTGTGACTGCATGCTGGTTGGAGGACTGGAGATGCCTTCTGACCAATCAGACATATTGGAATGCGGGGAGGAGCTTGACCATTGGTCAGGGGATCCAGGGGAGGGAGTCAGAAATGGGTGATCTGGCACCTGTATCTGATGACTAGGGGTATTGTCCATGGGAGCAGAGTAGCTGTGCTGAGAAGGTGGAGTGAGGAACTGCGTGCTAGCCATGGTCTGGCCGAGTGACGAGGGCAACATCTGCGCCTCCTGGGGCAGGATGGTGTGAATGGGCAAACTGCTGCCCGACACGGACTGTAGGTCTGAGCCGCTCAGGTCACTGCTGATAAAATTCTGGCTGATGATGTGGCCACCAGTGGCAGTGCTGGAGTTCTGGTGCTGGAGCTGAAGACTCTGCTGCTGCAGCTGCTGCAGGTTCTGCTGCACCGGTGGCATCTGTTGCACTTGCATGAGGTGAGTCTGCGTTGTGAGGTGGCTGTTCTGCATGCCCTGGTACCCCATCATAGGAGAGAGCGTGGTGGTGGGACGGTCTCCACGCAGGGGAGGCACCATGCCGTGCTGCGCTCCACCTGCTCCACGCATGGAGTTGAAAACTGCCTGCTGGCCTAGACCAGCGTGCATCCTGGAGAGCCAATCACACTGGCTGTTCATGGCACCACCTGCCCCGCCCATTGCCATCGTCATGGAACCAGAACTGCTGGGACTAGACACTGGTAGGTGGGACAGACGGGGTGGCACCAGGTCAAACTGCATTTGACCCAGGTCTTGCTTGCCCGCCATGACTGGGTGATTGACGCCGATGTCAGACATGCCCTGGAGGTGGCTGAGGGACATGGGAGACTGTTGGAAGGGTGAGTTCATCATGGGTGGGGACGCAACGTCAGACATGTATCCATGTGGAGACTCCAGAGAGTCCACGGGCGAGAGCACGGCAGAGCTGTCCAGCAAGCTGCCCTTCCCGTCCTGGATCTTCTTCTTCCTGGCCTTCATGTCCTTGCCGTCCTTGCCGCACAAGCCCTTGGCGCCGGGCTTGCGGGCCTTTTTGCCCTGGCTCGAGGTTTTCATGCTGCTTCCCAGGTAGTCGTTGGGGGAGCAGAGCGGCGGGGAGAGCGTTGCGCTCATGGAGCCGCTGTGCACAGGGGGACTCCTGACGAGGCTGTGCTCATCCAGGAGCCGCACGATATCGTGGTGCATGCGCTCCTGCGCAATGTCTCGAGGCAGCCGGTCCACGTGGTCGGCGATCTCCCGGTTGGAAAAGTGTTCCAGCAAGACTTTGGCAGTCTCATAGCTTCCTTCCCGGGCGGCGAGGAAGAGGGGCGTCTCTTCCTGGAACAAAGTAAGCAAACAGTTGGAGCCGTACGCAGGGTATACGCCACAGCCCACGGTTCTGAGATGAATGACTGGTGTCTCACCTTGTTATTTTGCATGTCCTTGTTGGCGCCATTCTTCAGCAAGACCACAGCGGCGTCCACATTGTTCACTGCAGCTGCCCAGTGCAAGGCAGATTTTCCTGGTGGCAAAAACGGATGGATTAAATTGATGCATATTGAGCCAAAGATGCGCTGGGATTAATCGATGAGAGTCAATGGAGACCAAAGCAGATCATCCGTACCGAAGTCGTCGATTGCGTTGACATCGGCGTGGCAGTTGATGAGCTCTTCCACCATGCCTTCCACCGCCAGACGGGCTGCCAGGATGAGTGGGGTGGTTCCGTCGTGCATGCGAGCATCTAGGTCTGTGGCCCGATTTCGGATCAGAATCTGCAGACAGCAGCATGGTAGCATGTTAGTCAGCACTGGTCACATGGCGGCACAGAAAGACCGATAATGAACCTATGGTTGGGTTACAAGCGAACAGCACCTGGAAGACTCCCTGTGCGTCGGCAGCCACGGCGGCATGCAGAGGCGTCCGGCCCATGTTGTCCTGAATGTTGGCATCTGCACTAGCCTCCAGGAGGCGCTTGGCGGCATCGGAGCGGGCATAGCGGGCCGCGAGGTGTAGCGCCGTCTCGCCTGTGCGATCTGTCTGGTTGTGGAGGTTGGCCCCCTGGTAGATAAAGTCTGAGATGACATTGGCAGAGGCGTCCTCCTCTTCTTCGCTGTTGCCAGTCTCCAGGCCACCGCCACTGCATGACGCGATCATCAGGGGCGTGAAGCCATCTGCAGGGAGTGCAGGAGACGGAGGGTTAACAGAAATGAAGAGAAAATTACACACACACACACACACACACACACACACACACACACACACACACACAGAAATGAGCCCCAATGCGGTACAGTTCAATCTTGAAGTGCTGGGAGGATCAAAAACAAAAAAGGAACAAACTAATCGAAAGAAGGATTTAACATTTCTTTGCCTCGGAGTAAACACAGACCTCTCCAATAATGGTATTCCGATCAAGCTCGATATCTGAGGCACTTTTAAAAAGCCAGGGAGCCGAAGGATCCAGCCTGGGCCCCCCCCAACCCAGGCTGCCAAAAAACCAGGAATTACGGTCTTTGAGACACGGCTCTGCCTTCCTTACGCGTGCTCCTACACTTCAAAAGCAGAAGTAATTCCCAGATCCGCTGGACTCTTTCAACTTGAGCACGTCAAAATCTGCAGATAGAGGATTCTGATTTCTCTTAAATTCTTTTTCAGGGCATTCGGCATTATTTTTTGATAGAATATTTTGTAGAATATTTTGGCATTGTATAGCTCTGGAAAAAACTGAGACCACTCTATATTTTTTTTCAAATCTGCATTTTTAAATCCTGGATTAATCCTGGTTCTGCTGGCAGAAAGCTAAACTGCAGGCTGCTTCCAGGCTCAAAGTTTCTAAGACAGCAGTACACAAGAACAAGGTGAAGCAGGAGACAGTGGGAAAGACCAAAAACCAGCCAGGTAGAGGGCGGAAGCGACATTATAATGGCAGAGGTGACTGTTAACTTATCCGACAGTTTTTCATGAATTGGAGGATGACATCAAGTGACCTTCAAATGGAATGGGAAACATTAAGTGCAGGTGTGAAGTGCACTGCTAGGACAATTTATAACAGGCTCTTAGAAGCAGGACTGAAGACCCACAAAGCCAGGAAGAAGCCCTTCATCAGTGAGAAGCAAGGATGAGCCAGGTTGGAGTTTGCAAGAAATGTATATTTTACACAGGCGCACAACCATAAATGGAGAAACAAGTGAAACTGAATATTTTGCTGTGGTCAATTAATTTTTTTCCAGAGCTGTATTTATGATTGTTTCCTTCTCTCATGGGGCAATCAAAGACTGCTGTTGTCCATCACACTAATTCAAACAGAATCACTCTACATAACACGTCAGTTCAATGACAACAGACAGATGGCACCTCAAGTATGTTAGTAACCATACACACACGAAAAAAACACATAGCACTATGACTGCAAATCTATAAAAGCAAGCATGATCTTCCACAGTGAATACTGGATTAAGACAGACTGACTCCTGCACTGTTCTGGGGGATATTTATGAAGGATCTAACCAGCAGGTTTAGGAATGTGCTCAGTGGAGGGAGAAGAGCAGTAGCATTGAGAGCTAAATACAGATGTGTAGGTGAGAGACCTGCGTACCTGGACCGCGGACGTTGACATCCATACAGTCGTTCTCCATCTCGCCCTGTGGGGGGGTGGGCGCCATGGATGGATTACGCAGGTCTGCTGCATCCAGGTGCTGCTGGGTCCACTGCCGGTGATCGGTCTGGTCATCCAAGTCCAGCATCGCAGCCTCAAACTAAAAAAAGAGGGATATATATCATGCACTGCCAGTCAAACCACGTTAAAGCAACTCAGGCTGAAACCTCTTAATCATTGGACTTCTCTTTAAACCGAGACGGACGCATGATCCACCTGGAAATAATAATAAATAATGATAAATCATCTCATCGCTGAATCAAATACCTCTTATCGACTAAAAACATGCAAATTCCCAAACAATCACTCCTACCTCCCAGTTCACAGAGCATGTAAACCAACGAGCAGGTGTCCTAACATTTTGTAGCCATTTACCATAATACCACAGTATCGTTATACCTTGTTAAAACACCCAACATTTTTGTTTTCCGAGTTTAACATACCTATTATTTTGTTTCAAATCAAATCAGAATCAAATCGAATCACTTTTATTGTCACGGTCACTAGAACGAGCAGTCTTGGGTTGCGGGATCCTATCAGCAGTGCAGTACGGTAAATAAATGCAGATAAATGTTAGAGTTTCTAATATCTGAAGACTGATCCTTACAGCATTTGTACTTAAACTGCATATTTTAAAAAGCAGAAAGCGCTAAACAGCTTTTCCCGTCAAGGCGGCAGCGGCTCACTTACCCTGAAACGCTTGGTGTCTGACATCGCCTCCTCTTCCCACTCGTTCAGGTTGTCGTCCATCAGGGATACGTCTAAGGAGTTCTTCAGTGGCCTGTTACCAAATCCAGAAACCCGGGGGAAATTCCCGTTAGTCTCCTTCCGGCTAGCTGGCAGAAGCCTGATGGCCGATAGAACAGATCCCACGACAAGCCGGCCGTAGGCACCTGCGCACCCGTTGCATTGCTAACTCGTGTCAATTAATGTGCCGGTTCCAACTCCTAATTTTTTCCATCGCTGTCATCATATTTGCAAACTGAAGGACACCTCAATCCCTGGACCCAACACTCGACTGTCATGCCATAACAATTTCCTCAAAAGACCGAAACCCAAAAATAAAAGACTTAAATATGAGAGTACGATCGTCCCAATTCTGTGGAATGGGCTACAAACTTACTTGAGTCCCACGGAGTCTTCCCCAACCGGTTCTCTCCTCTTTTTCTTGTTGGGCTCCGTGGTCTTGAACCCCTCGGGGAACCAGAGCTGCCCATGCTCGCGCTGCCGCTTACGGGAGACCATCATTCCCACTCCGAGGAAGGCCAGCAGGACCACGGCCGCCAAGACCACATAGACTGGGTACAGCTCCGAAGACGCCGGGGTCTTGTTCTCGCCTGCGGTAGAAGGAAGCCGCATGTCAGGAAGGGGGGGATTTTTTTTTGTTTAAAAAAAGGCACGACGAGGACGAGGAAGAGCCTCACGGTGCCAGCAGAAACGGTCGCTCGGAGCCTGCGTCTATGCGCACACGACAGCAGCAGCCGGAAGGCAGGAGAGCGCTTGTAAAACAAGGTTGTCTCATTCGCTGATAATCAGAATTGCTAACTACTTCTCATCAAAAAGAGCTGGCAAAAAAAGGGAGGGTAAAATACAACCCCACTCCCCTTTCAGAACAGGGTACCATGAGACCATTTCTTCTTTAAGGGAAAAAAGGCAGGGATTAATGAACTTCAAATTACTGCACGCGCTTTAAGCTGTAAAGACCGAGGATTTATTAGGATTTTCAAGATAACAAAGAGGCCCAACTTCTAGCACACTCCCGATCAATTTTCCCTCTTTTTTTTCTCTCCTAATGATTTTGAAATGATAAACTCTCCACACCTAAACCCTTAGAGATGCATTAAGTCTTGGTATTACATTCAACGGGGTGAAGGCTGCTGAAGACCCACTCGTGGGGAATGGGGTGGGGGGGTGAAGATGCGCTGCTGCAGTTTATTCGTAGAGATCTCGCTATTTTGGGTGCCCACAGCATGTGGATTTGAACATAAACTCGGGGATTTAGTGGGAGTGATCTGCCTTTGTGTACATTTCATTAGCACAAACTGTCATTCGGAGGCAAAAGCAATGACCCCTTCGTAGGTTTTTATGGGAGGGTTAAGGGGCCAGCAGGCACATGGTGAGGTGGTGTGATTTACACGTGGATCCAAGGCAGCCCACGTCCCTTTGGAGATGGAGGGAGGAGCGGAACACTCACTGGTAACGGCCTCGATGATGTAGGGCACGTTCAAGTGGCCACTGGAGGCCAGCGCTCCAAGGAAGGCAGCCACATCGGTAGCACTCTGGAAGCAGTCGTCAGACTGCAGGTAACACTGGCGGTTGTCAATCTCCAGGTACACCACGGACCTGAAGGGGGCAGTAGAGAGTCAGAGCATGGAACCTACATTGCAGGAGATCAACCCACATCCAGGACTACGACGAGTTAGGAGGGTTTCTGGAGTTTTAGGTAGAGCTAGCCCGACCAGACGGGTTCTGATGTGGACTCACCCCTTAATCTGCATCTGATCCAGTTCCCTGCGGCGCCGGGCGTCAAGTGTGGCACCACGGCTGAACACACCAGGGGCACTGGGGCCCCAGCCATTGGTCGAGCGCTTGATCTTGTGGCGGCGGAGCTCGTGTTCACTTCCATAGTACGGGAAGATCATGGGGTTGCCCCGCACGTCGCGGCGGAACACCACGTTGGTGTGGATGACACGGCTAAGCTCGCGCAGGAAGGCTGCCGAGTCGTTCCTGAGCCGCTCCGGAGCTATGTGCACCACCAGGACCAGGCTGCCGTCAGCCAGCTTCTCCGGCACGTTGTCGGCGCAGTCCAGGCCGTCCCACTCACACTCGGCGTTGTTGCAGCCCTGGTCACAGTGGCCATCCGCATAGTGGTCCTTACAGTACTGGTCATACAGGGGGCTGCGGGTCAGAATCATAGCGTGAGAATTTAATGATTCGACTGTAGGTTGTGGGTTTGACTCCCGCTCCTCAGTCAATGTACTTGTGAAGGATTCACAGGGGTGTCCCCTGCCTTGTGCCCTGTGCTTTAAGCAGGTAAGCAATGGAAATGTCATATATGTGAGCATGCATATGAAATGATATAGTGTTTTACACCAACATTAAATGAACCAATGCATCATTTAAATACATGCTATGGACATTTGCGTTCTAATTCATTCCTTTGCTGAGTAACCAGTGTCAGCTGGAAGGTGGGTGGATGGATGGATGGATGGATGGATGGATGGATGTACAGACAGACATGAATGGACAAATGGAGGGATAGGTGGATAGATGGATGGGCAGATGGACATATGGATGGATGTACATATGGAGAAACAGGTGGATTAATAGATGGATAGACAGAAGGACAGACGTACAGATGGACAGAGAGATATATGGATGGACAGACGGTGCATCAGCATACTCACTTGCACTGGCCCTCGGTGTCCTGGCAGTCGAAGCCATCGTAAAGGCAGCCTGCGTTGTCGCATTGCTCGTCGCACTTGCCATCGTTGAAGTACCGCCAGCACTGCAGCGCAGCAGAGCAGTTCTGCCAGGGGTCATCGAAGTTGAGCGAGCAGTCGCCACCATCCCAGCCACATGCGTGGTTGTTGCACAGGCTGTCGCAGATTTCGTTGCCACGGCGGCCCTCGCACTGCGTGACCTCGCAGCTCACCGAAATCTCGGGCGGCGGTGTGATGTCACGCCCGAACCCGCCCCCGAACGTGTAGTCCAGGATATGGCAGAGCAGCCCGTTGAAATTGGCAGGGCAGACACAGCGGTAGAAGGGCGCCTCGGCCACCGGCTCGCACGTTCCCCCGTTGTAGCAGGGGCTGGAGCTGCAGGGCCCCTCGGTGGCGTGCTGACACTCGGGCCCCGTGAAGCCTGCTGGGCACAGACACTTGGGGCTCTTCTGTCCCGAGACGCACGTGCCCCCGTTACGGCACCGCAGGCTCCCGCATGAGCGGGCGTCGTTTTCGCATGTGGACCCGCTGTAGCCCTGCATAGGCGGACAGGAGACACCTGTTCAACGGGGGGCTTGGCGAGACAGGAATGGTGCCCTCAAGAAGGTGATGGGGGGATGGACTCACCGGTGGGCACTTGCAGATGAAGCCTCGGGGCGTGTTGCTGGCCACGGCGCAGGTGCCCCCATTGCGGCAGGGTTTGGTCTGGCAGCCGTCAAACACGGTGTCGCAGCGCTGGCCTGTGAAGCGCAACAGGAGCACAGAGGTTAGAGTACCCCGTCAAGAAGCTCTGCGTGCACCCATGACGATGATGATAGGCCCCGGAGGAAGCCCAGTCCTCCCTTCCTACCTGTGTAGCCAGTGCGGCACTCGCAGTGGTAGTTGTTGGTGAGCTGGATGCAGTTCTGGGTGCCGCGAGGGTCACAGGGGTTGGACAGGCACTCATTGACATCACCCTCGCAGCGCTCGCCCACGTAGCCTGGCGGGCACACACAGCTGTAGCCGCCCACGCGGTCCACGCATTTGCCGTTGTTGAAGCACTTGGGCTCACGAGTTAGCGGCTCCATGAAGGGCGTGCAGTCGTCCACGTTGATCTCGCAGTGGACGCCTGGGAGGGCAGCGGGGCCACAGTCAGCGTCAGGCCGCGAGTTGGCTGCTCGCTGGCGCCTCATCATAGCGCGCGGTTTGAAATCGGAACCTCATAAGGCCCGATGAATACTAACATTGCACTCAAAAGAAAAAGACTACAGCCGAGCGGTGAATATCGTTAAGCCCTAATTAATGAAGCGTGGCGGTTTTGGGGAGGGGGGAGCGAAGCGGAGCGAGCCCTGACCTTGTGTCCCTGGGGGACAGGAGCACTTGTAGGTATTGATTAAGTCGATGCATGTGCCTCCGTTTTGACAGGGGTGGGAGAGGCACTCATTGATCTCCTTAGAGCAGTTCACCCCGTGGTACCCTGGCACGCACTGTGGGGGGGCGGGGGGACAGCGGGAATCGATGACTGACACGAAACAAGACTGGGAAGAGAGCCAGGTACACAGAAGCCAAATTCTGCACAGGCAAGCATTTCAGTTTGGACCCTTGAGCGGGAGGGGTGGGTGGCCCCCGTCACCAGGGAGACGTCGCAGCTGAGTTACCTCGCAGGAATATCCCCCCAGGTAGTCTGTGCAGGTGGCTCCGTTCTGACAGGGGTTGGGGAGACACTCGTCCACCTGCTCCTCGCAGTAGCTGCCCGTGTATCCGGCCTGACAGCGGCAGTAATGGGTGTTCCCAGCATCCAGGCACTGGCCAGAGTTCCGGCACAGGTGAGCTACGTCCACACCTAGGTCAACCGAGGGCACAGAACGGAGTGCACTGATTGGTCGGACGCAGCAACTTGGCTTTCATTTTGACAGCGATAATCCCACCCCACCCTGTCAAGCTCCCCCTGCTGTTACTACACTCACGCTACCTTGCCGCTTGGCCGCCACCTCACAAGACACGCTGGGCACGTCGCAGTAGAGGCCTGTCCAGCCGCTCTGACACTCGCAGCTGTATGACGTGCCCGTCTGCCAGCAGGTACCTGCGTTCTTGCAGGGTGACGAGTCACACCAGCGCACCAGGTTCTGGAAGGAGACAGGTGGCTGAAAACATCAGGCCCGAGAGGAAGGGGACAAAGGAAGGGTAACAAAGACGCCAAGTCCGGTCGGAGGGCTGTCCCGTACCTGGCAGTTGAGCCCGGTGTAGCCGTGGGCACAGGTGCACTTATAGGTGCCGTACGTGTCCTGGCAAGTGCCCCCATTGAGACAGGGCCTAGAGTCACACTCGTTGATGTCATGTTGGCAGTAGCTGCCCATGAAGCCTGGTGGGCACAGGCAGGTGAAAGCGTTGATGCCATCCACACACGTGCCACCATTGAAGCAGGAACTGCAAGTGCAAAAAAAGAGGGTTACTGTTTGTGCATCACGCTTCAAAGTTGCTTCCACGATGACTTATCCAGAACAGGGTCGCAGTGAGCCTGGGGCCGAGAGGCAGAGGCACAAGACAGGGTACGTCAATCTATCACAGAGCCCAACACACATATGATGGGGATATTACTCAACCCCAAACCCTACAGATTAAGTGCTGAATGTTTTAGCACCTTTCCGTGCAGTCAGGCGTGTTGTTCTCGCAGTGGATACCGCTGAAGCCCGCCGGGCAGGTGCAGGTGTAGCTATTGACACAGTCGGTGCAGTTGGCGCCATTCTTGCAGGGGTTGCTGTCGCACTCGTTGATGTCCTCCTCGCATTTGAGGCCCCGGAAGCCGGGCAGGCAGGTGCAGGTGAATCCGTCCACCTCGTCCCTGCAGAAGCCCCCGTTCCTGCATGGGTCTGGGGGACAGCAGGTATGGGGTGATTAGTGTGACCATGGGACGTCGAGCCAGAGGGGGACTGGGGGGTGCGCAGACAGAGCAATGGGAGGCGAGACTCACTGGGCTTGCAGTCATCGATGTCCGTCTCGCAGTTACGTCCTGTGAAGCCGGCTTTGCAGCTGCAGCGGTACCCCCCCAAAGTGTTCTGGCATGTGGCGCCATTACGGCAGGGGTTCTTCACGCACTCGTTGATGTCCACCTCACACGTTTGGCCTTTGGGGGAGATAAGGGGGGCAAGCTGACACAGTGCACGCCGCAGACCAGCGCTGCAGCGACAAGCTGGGGGGGTGGGGGGCACGATGTGCTCTGCAAAGCCCCGGAAACACGCTCCCTCACCTTGCCACCCGTCGGGGCACACGCAGGAAAACCTCTCGTAGTCCTCTGACGCCTGACACGCGCCTCCATTCTTACAGGGTTTGGGGCCACAGGGAGCCAGCAAGCTCTCGCAGTTCTCACCTGTGGGCCAAACAATACAGAGCAATTACATTATATTTATTCATTATTATTTATTACACTTAAAGACTATCAACTTGGAACTTTAAAGATGCTATATCTGGAGCTCTGCTCTTAATTCACTCTCGGATGTCTTACAAGGACTACGACAGTTTCGGAAAGCAGCCTTAGTTTTCCTCTGCTGTTTCCACGTATATTTCCACTGCACCCAGATCTAGCAGGAAGCGCAGCTGCTTCCTGCCATTGTGTGGGGTGGCAAGCAAACAGGACATAGCCCCTGCTACCGTCCCCTGCCCCCCACAACAAGAGTGCCACTTCACCTCTCCTCTTGGAGCGTTCCGTTTTTTTTTTTTTCCACATTCTTTCCAAAAATTTGTCCGTCACTTTTTGTTTCCCTAACAGCTACAGAGCGAAGAGGAAAAATCCTGCAGCAACATCCAGGAGCACCTGAAGAGCAACGTGATCGTCACCACTAACCAGCAGCACTGCAAGAACTACAGGGTCCCTCAACAACACGAAGGCACAACAGGAAGCTTGCAGTCCATCACACGATTGTGAAATCTCGTCCCACATCCCACCTGCTTCTCATGACAAACGCAAGATGCTCGTGAACAGTGAGGGCTCGTGAACAGTGAGGGCTCGTGAACAGTGAGGGCACCTACCGGTGTATGGCAGCAAGCAATTGCACTTGTATCCAGCCACGTCGTCAATGCAGGTTCCCTGGTTCAAGCAGGGGTTGGACGCACACTCGTTTATATTCGTTTGGCAGTTAGGGCCTACAACACATAGAGCACCTATTTCAGATTTGTGGGGGGGGCACAGATTCTGGAAGAAGACCGTCAGCTGGAGAGGGAGGGGGGGTAACAGGCAGAGTGAGCCGGGGGCCACTGACCGCTGAACCCCACGCGACATGCGCACACATAGCCGCCCGTCATGTCCTTGCAGGTGCCACCATTGACGCAGGGGTTGGACTCGCACTCGTCTTTGTTGATGTCACAGTTCTGGCCACTCCAGCCAGAATGACAGATGCACTTGTAGCTGAAAGGAGGCGCAGCCAATCAGAGGCCAGCATTTTGTTGCATTGATTATATCCAGGAATCACAATTCAAGTAGTTGCAAGGATTACAGCGGATCTGCTTACCCTTTGGCCTCATCCTCGCAGTATCCGTGGATACATGGGTTGCTGATGCACTCGTTGATTTGAGAGAGACACGTGGCATCGTGGTACCCCTCGGGGCACACGCAGGTGAAGCCGTTGATGTCATCGAGGCAGGTCCCGCCATTGTGACAGGGGTTAGGTGCACAGTCGTCAATGTTGATGTTGCACATTGTTCCTGAAAAAAAAGGAAGTCTGTCAGTTCACAACTGTGGAACAAATTTCATTCACTGACACTAAAAAACCTAAGTGGGCTGATCTTCAAATCTGGCAGTAAACCAAAAGTGCCCCCTAGTGGTCAGATAACATAGGACTTTTCATACTCCTAGAAGCAAACATGAAACTGCACAAGACCTGAGATCTGTTTTCCTGCAACGGTATAAAGATCAGGCAGCCTGCAGGTAAACAAACCCTGCAGCACCACCACGACAAAGCAGCCTTTGGAAACCCAACCTCAACAAACCAGCATCAAAAGTGAGGTCTGCTGACAGCCCTGCGGCGCAGTCAGGTAATGCCAGAGACACGGCATGCACGCCGGCCACAACGACGCAGAACCCCAAGCCGAACATCATGGGAGCAGACCCGAAGCCGGGCCACTCCGGCACGCGATGCACGAACAATGGAGAACACGAACAATACCAGGGAAAGCGAGCGGGACCTCGGCGGCGCTTGTTTACAAGGACGGAAACCAGGGCTCCATTATACACAAGAGTGCCCAACAATTAACTCTGCACCCACCCCCTTCCTCCTTATTAATTAGAATGGCAACATATGGGGGTGTTTGGATCACAGTCCTACTTCGCTGTAGATCTGCATCTCTGCTGTCGGATATTCGGGACCGAGGACAAAAGGAGGACTGTAGGCACTGGAGGCCCAGCAGAGTTATCCCGAACCACCCCCTGCCACCCTGTCCCCCCCCCCCTTCTCATTTCTATGTTAGACGGTGAAGTGAAACCCCACAGTAAGGGACACTGGAGTAACTTGCGTAATTAGCGAAACTTCTTCCCCTAAATGTACAGTGCAGTGTGCCACACAGCGGGATAGTACACTGTGCATGTGATCTTCAGGCCACCGATTCAAATCTCTTAACCCTAATTGCTCCAGCGACCCTACTTTCGTAATTGTAGGCATCCACTAAATAAAATAAAGATTATAAATGTTTGTGGGGCCTCGCAAAGACTAGTCATACCAGGGAGATATGCACTACTTTTCAGCCCGGTTAAACACTGACCTTTCAGTCACAGAAAGCTGCTAAACCTGTTGAATAGCACAAAAAAAACTTCCTGAAACAAAAAACAGCTTTTGTCGTCCTTTAAGTAAAGCAAACTTACCCACCCCCCCCCATTTTTCTAGGGCTTGAAAGGCAGTCACAGGACGCAATGGGCAAAAAAATAATAATAACACTCACACTAGAGCTCCAGGCTTGACAGGTGGATAACTTGGGCCTGGTAACCCGACACCCCCCCTACGCCTCCCCGGAGACGAGCCGGCCTGCCAGCCAGATGTCGCGCGGGGCCTCACCTGTGTAGCCGGGCTCGCAGACGCACTCATAGCCATCGATCTTGTCGATGCAGGCGCCGTAGTCGCACGGTCGGCTCTTGCAATCATCCAGGTTGACTTCGCAGTTCTGTCCTGGGGGAGGAAGCACAGAGAGACGCGTCATTTCATTGTTCCCGCCAACATCCCGCCCGGACAGCCTCGGCCCGGCAGGCTCACCTGTGGTGCCCTTGGGGCAGGTACAGACGTAGGCGTTCTCCCGGTCCTGACAGGTGCCCCCATTCTGGCATGGCTGACTCAGGCACTCGTTGATGTTGGTCTCGCACAGACGGCCCACGTACCCCGGCCGGCAGTAGCAGGTGAAGGAAGCCAGGCCATCCTTGCAAGTACCGTAGTGGCAGGGGTCCGAGTAGCACTCGTTTATGTCCATCTCGCAGTGCACGCCCGTGTATCCTGCGACAGGGCAAAGCGGACGTTAACCGGCGTGATGCCATGGGGAATCTGGTCTAGGAACGACAGGGCCGAGGCAGCGCGTGGGGGCCTCGTACCTTCGGCGCACTCGCAGGTGTACTTGTTGGGCCCGTCGATGCACTTGGCCCCGTTCTTGCAGGGCGTACTGGCGCACTCGTCAAAGTCCACCTCGCACAAGTTCCCGGAGAATCCTGGGGAAGCAAGCAGAAGGACACGGAGCCTCGGTGGGACATGTGGAGATCTGCGAGAGGCCAGCTGTGATCTGGCTGGGAAGCACACGGCCCAAAGATACCAGGCACTTTCAAACAGATGCTGAGGCTTCTCTGAGATCTATACCGAGATGGGGGCACTGTGTCTCACATTTCACATTCATCATCCCATTTACAAAATCTTGCCTCAGTCTTTCCCCCAGCCAATGTCAATTCAGGCATTCAGTCTTTGAAATGCCAGGTTTTCCTCCTTCCATGATTATTATTTTTTTAGGCGCCGCAGCTTAAAAGCGCAGTACTTTAATTGCAGGTCTACCACAATGATCTCCTGAGTGTCCTTTAAAATTAGCAGCTAGAAAAAGGGCCGGTTTTATTTAATCGAACAAACAGTGCGATTGATTTCTCCGTAAGAAATCCCCAGGAGGGTCACGCTGTTAATCCCGTCAACTAGGATGCATGGGGAGTGGCTCAGTGTCCACACCTTTACATGTCATGTCGGGGGGGGCTGGCATCTCCGTGGAAACCAGCTATATGTGGCAGGTTGAAGAGCCAAACACAGGCCTCACGGAGGAACTGATTTACATCTCAAGTAAGAACAAGGATGTGAAGGATCCAGGATCCAACCCCCATCCACTCCAAACCTCCCGATCTTTCAGAGATTAACGGTTACAGAACTCTTTCTGCACTCAGATCACAATACCACGGGGCCTTCATTCAAGCTGGTCCCCAACATAAACATGGTGGCTTTTCAGCTGCTATGCGGTTTTAAATAATGTCTCGGCCTCAGTGTACCAGGAAGGGGCAGCATAGCGCTCATATCTGCCTTTCAACATTGCTTCTGTTTCAGGGGTCAGGGGGTGAATGGATTTTTAAGAAGAACAAAAAGTTCATACAGGCAGTCACCCTCCCACCTCCTGCCTGATACATCGGAGAGGCCTCCCCAAAATAAAACTCAATAGTGAAAGACCTTTATGTAGTATTACAATGATAACCTGGAAGGCGGGGTTCAGATTTAGGCCTCTCACCTTTGGGGCACTCGCAGTGGAAGCCATTGATTCTGTCCACACACCGCCCGTTGTTCAGGCACGGCGTGCTGGAGCATTCATCTGTGTTGATCTCGCAGAAGACTCCCTCGTAACCTGCCCACCGGCACAGGAAAAGGGACAGCGGTCAGCCGCGCTACACTCGTGCAGTTCGGTTCAGCTTTAAAGCGTTTCCTATGGGTGGTGAAGCATGGAGGTATCGACGCCGCTCGAACGGCAGGTCGCACACCTGGCATGCAGATGCAGTGGAAGCCCCCGATCTGGTCCAGGCAGGTGGCGTCGTTCCTGCACGGGTTGGACATGCACTCATTGACGTCCATCTCACAGCGCGGCCCCGAGTAGCCCTGCAGGCAGCGACACTGGAAGGAGCCCTTGGTGTTCAGACACTTCCCAGCATGCTCGCACGGGTTGGCGCCTGGAGAAGATGGAGCAATGTGTGAGGCAGGGATGGGGATGCCCGTGGGCTGTGCCTGCCACCCGCCCGTTCCCCGAAGTGACAGGGATCTCACCCAGGGAACACTCATCGACGTCCTGGTCGCAGGCAGAGCCGAAGTAACCCAGGGGGCAAGTGCAGATGGCCTTCCCGTTGACGGGGTTGGTGTCGCAGTTGGAGCCTCGCTGGCACGGGTTGCTGATGCATGCGTCATCTAGGTGACACAGCAAGCCTGGGGGTGGGGCGCACAGTTTAGAGTCTTGATTATAGAATTTATAAAGCGTGCAGGTCTTACAGGAAGTCCCCCCAGATGGGTGGGGGCTTTGGCTTACCCGTGCGGCCGTGGGGACACTCGCAGAAGAAGGAGGCGACGCGGTCGTGGCAGGTGGCGCCGCTGTAGCAGGCGGCGTTGGCGCAGTCGTCGATGTTCTCGCTGCAGTCGTCGCCTGTCCAGCCATTGACGCAGACGCAGTGGTAGCTGCCGTGCGTGTTGTGGCAGGTACCACCGTTCTGGCATGCATTGGGCATCAGCTGGCACTCGTCCACGTCCTCGGTACAGAACTGGCCTGCGGGGGGCAGCAAAAGGGGAAATGTGGTTTGGCGCAGGAACGCCAGGCTCATCCGTGGGGGGCACCGGGGCCCGGGGAGGGACGCTTACCTGTCCACTCGGGCCGGCACTGGCAGTTATAGGTGTTCACGCCGTCCACGCAGGTGCCCCCATTCTGACAGCGGTGCTCCAGGCAGTCGTCAATGTTGTGCTCGCAGTTCTGGCTGGTGAACCCTAGGGGGAGATGTTGATGACACACAGATGACGACACCACAGCCATAATTTCAGTCGTGCCGTGAGCTACCTCACCTTCCTAAGGACCCCATTCTGCTAGGCCAATAGTTAGCATGTCAGTACTGAGGTCACAGTCGTGGCAAACATCAGTTAAGAATTGCACAGAACAGGGGACCTTCTGAGGACCTTGCCCAAACTCACACTTGAAACGGGTGACTGTCACCCAGGGGAACCAGCTGCCCTCCTTACCAGGCCTACACCACAAATGCAAGAAGAAGAAACCTTTCCAGTGTAGCAGCAAGACTACAAAGGTAACAGCAACGCTATCCTCATAGTGAAGACTAGATGTTGGAGTGCATGTTAAGTGTGCTCAAGCAGGGTCCCAGAGCGAGCTGCTCAAACCGAACATGTGCAGACTGGGCATACTTGAATGGGCAGGACTGGTGAGCGGGTGAACGTAGCGCTGCTCGACAGCTCCACCTACAGTTAGCATGCGGTAATTCAAACAGGATGCTCTCGTTCTGTCTGTCACTCCAGGGGGAGGGCCCTACCTGGCAGGCAGGTGCACTCGTAGGTGGAGTCACCCTTCTGGACGCAGGTGCCCCCGTTGTGGCACGGAGACGGGCTGCAGGGCAGGTAGGGGGCATCGCAGTGCATGCCAGTGTACTCCTGGGGGCAGTTGCAGTGGTAGGAGCCCACCTGGTTCATGCACACGCCCCCGTTTTTGCAGGGGGAAGGACTCATGGCGCACTCATTCACATCCTGCTTGCAGGTCTGGCCCGTGAAGAACGGAGTGCAGGTGCAGACGTAATGGGATTCAAATGGGGTGCATTGGCCACCATTGGCACAGGGGTTCGAGGCACATGGGTCTGCTTGCTGACACTGTTTGCCTAAGAAAGACCAGCAGGGCATACTGGTATTAAACAAGTGATTTCATTATCACACATACATGTTCAAATACATGACATCCGTCCATCCATTCATCCATCCAGCTTCCAGTTGGGTGGCAGTGGGAAAACCCTGCAAACATGGCAAGAACATCCAGATTCCAGGGGACAGGAATCAGAGCCACAACACTCCAGTGGTGTATCACGGCACATAAATTAGTACTCGTTTAATACTCAGTTTGTTGACGCTTTGAACTGTATCACATTACACAATCCCCAGAAGACGGCGCCCCCCAATGGCCGGGCCAGATCCCTACCTGACCACCCTGGCGGGCAGCGACACCTGTACTCCTTGAGGCTGACGAGGTCGCAGGTGCCGCCATTGCGGCACGGGGCGCTGACGCACGCATTGTGGGTGGGCGTCAGGCACAGGCGGTCAGAGAAGCCCAGCCGACAGGAGCAGGCGAAGTCGACGGTGTTGTCGCGGATGAGTGCGCGGCACGTCCCGCCATTCTTGCACGGCGAGTAGATGCAGGGGTTGGGAAACTGGCAGCGGCTCCCCACAAAATTGTCCGGGCATCTAGGGAAAATGGAGCGTGTGGACATGGTTAGACCAGAGCCGAATTACCCTCCGTCCATGGCAAGTGAGGAGGACGAAAGAGTTTTATACAAGCCAGTCTTTGCAGAACCTCAAATTCCACAGGTTACAACTATGCCAATTTTAACGTTCAAATCCGTTTTGAAATTTGGTATTCCACTGTCTCAAGGCTGTGTAAAATGAAAAATGTTTCAGCATACCCCATGAGTATGAGCCAATACGGGCCGTCGACACCCCGCCGCCCAAAAAATGTTTGCTAACAGTTATTCGTGTTGAGTGAGTCTGGTTCGTCAGCCTCTTTAATCATTAGCAGTCGTCTCACTGGCTGTTGCGTGCGGAGCCCTGCCGCAAGTCTGCCATCCACCGGCCACCGTTTCCTGTCTTATTTCCTGTGAGTGCCCCCCCCCCCCCAAGCCCTGAGGGCAGGATCATCGCCGACAGCGGCCTCCAGTGCCAACCCATAATGACACAGCTTCAAAGAGTCCGGTAAAAATGCCCCACGTGGGGACTAAGCCTCCGGGGCTTCAGGGGGGGGTTTGCCATTCTGCCGTAAGCCGGTAATTCGGAGATAATGCGAGGCGGCGTTTCGCCCGTGGAGCCGTACATTTACACACAGCAGAGAGCTTGAAGGAGAGGAGGAAAGAGGGCCGTGTCTGTCGTACCTCAACACCCCCCCCCCCCAAGTTACACTCTACTTATCAGCAAAGCCACTGCATACAACTCTAATGCCACACATCCTGACCAGGCTTGGTCACTGGAGGCAAGGGGGGCCTGGAATCACTTCCTTTGGGGGGGGGCAAAAGGACGACGGGATCTGAGGCAAAGCCGCCAAAGTGACAAACAGCCACAGTACATGATGTGACCGAGCTGGACAGATATCTAGACAGAGACACACTATTTGTTCTAACAGCCTGAGGCAAAGTTCTTCTACAGGAGAAGGGTCTGCTTCCTTAACCAGGAGACTTAAAAGCTCATTTCTCTAAATGACTCTACATATTTAGTGGGCAAGTGCCTAACAATGTACTTTCCTACCACAAATAAAGGCCTTTCATACCGCAGCCTTTAAATAAACCCCCCTACCCCCCAAGAACACTACACCCTTTAACATTCTGCAGTGACGCACAATTCAACACCGACCCTTTAAACCATCGCAGCTGGCTGACGTGCGATTCATTGTCGCGTCCCGCACAAAAGCCCGGCAGGCTGGGCGGCCAGAGGCGGCCTTTGCGGGCTCCGGCTTCAGGCAGGGCCGTCGCGGTCACGACCACGAGCCGGGGCTCGGGCCGAGATTAAGTGAGCCTGCGCTACTACAGAACAGCACAGCTGTGTAAAAGAAAACAGACACTGTAGATGAAGAGCCTGCTAAGCAAACAAAAGCTCACAACAACAATAATATCCTACTTGAAAGATGGGGTGGAACACAGGACAAGAACGGCTTCAAAAAGCCTTCAAAAAAAGGCCAGTTAACAAACACCCTCACACTGTCCACGTTCCTCAACCCTCAGGGCACTACGACCCCTGGGAGATTGGGGGGGGTGCTTTATTACAAGGAGTCTCCTGGGAATTATGATTATTATTACCAACAAAAGAAAATACCCTGATGTGCTCATTCAGCAAAGTTATAAAAAAAATACATGTTCTGGGGCACTGTGCTGGCAATGTGGATATCGCGCTCATTGTCGACGATGCCAAAGTGCTCCAGAGGGGGCAGCATCGAGCACGCAGCGTCAGTGAGGCCCTCCCCCCCCAAAGCGTCCACCCCCAAGCGAAGTCCAGGCATTGGCAGGGACCCAGGCCAAACCGCTTTGCCACACTATTTCTCCCATGAAGGGTCTGAGGGGGGCAGAGGCAGCCGTGGGCATGCGCCAGCGTCGTAACGGGCATTAAAAATAATTCCGCAGCACGCAAAGCATGCATCCGAACACACAGGGAAGGGGCATGCCAGCAGAGGAGGGTGTGTGTGTATGTGTGTGTATGTGGTGTGGGGGGAGAGGGGGTGTAAGAGCTCCCAGATTGGCCAGAGGAAGCAGGTGCGCATATTAATGAGGGAATGGCAGCTGCTCGCCACAGCAACCCCCCCTCG
>JAODLD010000046.1:12000478-12016151 GCA_026781065.1 Mormyrops boulengeri
AATATAAATGAGTCCGTTTCGCGTCAGTATGTTATTTTCTAGACGGTGGTATTCATCCAATTGCCAAGTTCATCGAATTTATTAGAATTTATCAGATTCTGGCACGAAATGGACGTCACTTAAAAAGTAAAACCTGGATGTTTATTTTTTATGAGCTTTTTAAATTTTTAATGATCTTCTCCGTGTGTTTTCTCATCTAATTTATTATGTAGTATGCGGAAAACCGATGAAGTAACCCCCAAGAAAAAAAATAATAGCAAAATATACAACAAATTACAGCGGCCGACAAATCAATAATATTACAGGAAAATAATCTTTAGATTGAAAATTATTATATTTATGTTCGGCTCGGTGGCTATCTGAGCTGTGGTTATGGGTGGGTGCCCTTTTACGCTTTCTGGGATAGACTCCAAGCTTAGTAAGAAGTTACACTTGATAAGTGGCTATAGATGAGTGGATGGATTATTATGTAGCTCAGTTATTCATCTTTCAAGGACAATTGAAAAAATTGTTATGCTTAATCTATCACTATCAGAGTGATAATGAAAACAGTGCAAGACCTCAAACACGGGAACAAAGCCGGCTTTGTTTTCTTATAAATGGACGAAACAAAGCTGAGTCTTTCAAGAAAGATATTATTTGCCTGAACACCACTTTTTCTTTTCTTTTTTTCCATGGACCAGAACCATCCATATTCCATAACCGCTTACCCAATTCAGGTTCATGGTGACACTAGATCCAATCCCAGGAGACCCAAGACAACAGAGGAGGTTCCAGTCCATCATGGAGCACAAACTCACTCTGGGCGTTTTTAAAGACCAGGGGCAAGAACCGAAACCACAGACAGAACATTATAAGCTGCCAATGAAACCACTGCTACCCGAAACCAAAACTTTCGTTCAGGATTAATAAAGTTTATAGACTCGGTCTAAATAACATTATTCAGTACTCCCCTAACTATGTAAATATGCAAATAAATCAGGCACTTCTCTAACAAGCTGTTAATTTGTAAATATACTGAAGTGAAAGAATTTTTTGTCACTTTATTTTTCTTTCACTGTGCTACATTGTTGTATCACTGCAATTGAAACAGTGATACTCTTGTAGGGCTCCTTTTAATAATACAAACCACAGAAAGGCAGTGTGGTGGCCCAGTGGGGAGACGTGTGCCCTCACACCTCCAGGATCGGTAACTGGATCCCTTCCCTCAGATCTGCATGCAGGTCTTCTTTAGGTACTACATTTTCCCGCTGCAGTCCAAAAACATGCAGTTACGGCAATTTGCGTCTCTTAATTTCATTTTCATAGCGAGTGATTTTTGTGACATTCAACAGTGGAGTCTGACTCTGCTTTGTGGCCTGTGTGGGGAAGGTTCCAGGCGCACAACAATCCTGTACGGGATAAGCGCTTACAGAAGATGCATGGAGCATGGAGCGTGTTTTAAAATTCGCCTGCTGCTGAAAATATAACAAACATAAGGCCAGTAAGGTGGGTGCGCCACACACACAGTGCAGTTACCCCTTGTCTTTTTTTTTTAGAGAGCCGATGTATCTTTCACCTTTATACAGCATCACAGAGAGGCAGTGTCCTCTTTTCATTTTCTGACTAGACACCTTTAGCACCAGAAAGACACGTAAGAATGAAACCAATGCACTTCTCAGTTATATGAACCAAAACGTTTTTAAATAAATAACAATGTACTATGAATCCCGGACATCAGTACAACTTTTTCGGTTTGATTAACCCCCCCCCCCCAAAAAAAAAACAGGTAAAATCAGAACCACTTTGGTTCACATAATGGTCTATAGCAGCTTAGAGAATAATTATATGCCACCCACCTGCCTCTAAGTATTTTAGCCTCACTGAGGGGTCGTTATCTAAATGCTTGGCACTTAAGATTCCTTTGCCTTCAGATTTGGTTTCTATCCATCGGCTATCCTATGCAGAGCTTCTCTGTGGGCGTGGTGATAGCATAGGAAGCCATTTGAGACCACAGTCAATGTCACCGTATATATGTGGCACCTTATATCGAAAGGGCGTGGCCTGGTAATCTGAGGAGCCACACTTTAAGATCTTGGCCTCACCATTTTTGTGTTGGCCTGCCAGGAAGGCGCATTAAAAGCTTATAATAGAATGCCACGTTGGAATATAAATCTATGGCAAGGCTGCTGAGAAACTAAGTACTAATTCTACTGCAGATATTCAGCAGCCAGTGCTCTCCCCCATTAAAGATCAAAACTAGTTTCAGACTTATTTACTATATTCAAAAGTGCTCAGCTTGCATTAGCACATATCTTTTTTTTAAAAACCCTAAAATTAAGGCTTCAAAGAAAAACTCACACAGTTCATTTTCAGGTCACTGTCGGGGCAAGCCTAGCCAACATATCAAGGTTTTTCAGGATTGTTTAGTAATCTCTCTTTTTTGTCAAAATTAGCCACCACTGTAGGCAGTTAAGTATGCATATACAACAAAAATGCCGTGGGTGGTATTCTTTCAGGAGTCAGATGAGAACGTTTTTAGAGCTTCCTGTTCCTTCTGGCATTTCAGTTGATATTTTGTTGTCTTCACATTTTCAAGCATTTTACTGCTGTAATTATGTGCAAATTTCTACCACTGGGGCACACTGCCTACAACTGAGAACAGAACCAGAGCTTGTGGATTGGGCCTGCAAGATTTATCTGGGTTTCTGTTTTCAGGGGAAGATAGGTAGGAGCAATACAAAGTGTATATGAAAAAAAAAAATAAAACAGCCATAAAACATACTGAAGTCTCTAAAGCCTCACATATCATTGCAAACGTCAGACTGACTCCTTGAACCATACCAAGCTGTTACTGGACGAGAAAAACAGGAAGCATAAATTTAGGGGTGCTGTGGTGGCTCCGTGGATTGCACTCTTACCTTGCACTTCTAACCATGGAATCCCACATATGTGGAGTTTGCATGTTGTCCCTCTATTGGCCAGGTTTCCTACTGAAGTGCAAAGAAATGCACTTTGGCTAATGTGTCCTATAAGGTTCTACAACTGGGCTGCTCATTCCTGTTCCTAGACATCTACCAACCTGCAGTACTTACTTACTTAAGTGCAGCTCTAATTTAACACACAAAAAACCGCCTTCAGTATCATCTCAGTATTAGATCCAGCTTAGTTTAAACATAGTATTACCCAGCTTGTGTAATGGGATTTACTTTTAAAAATATAGTTTTACATATTAATAATTATTTTTAAAGAATTGCTATTGTTACCATATTTAGATAGATCATTTAGCTAGTTCATAATAAATCGTAGTAACTTGCCCTTTACCCCTACTAATCGAGCCCCTAAACTGCTGTCGTCTGATTCTGCTCCGTGAGTCTAAAGGACACGCCCCCTCACGACACGTGTACCTATCAGCGCTCACGTTTTATTCTGCCCTACGTTTTGAATTTTCGAATTGGTTTGGGCGACAGAGAAAATCCAAAAAAAAAAAAAAACAATTTATTTGCGATTGACCAGTTCATTTCCTGGCTTAATCTTACTTGGTAGAAACTAGTATCTACTTGGTAGTACAAGGTTTGTATATGTGAGGAGTGTGCCCCATAGTAGATGAGCGTCATCGGGGCGCGATGGACTACCCGAGGTCACGCAATAGTCAAGGCCACCTGAGACGAAAAGCTGTTGGAGTAGGATGGGCGTCGTATTGAATTCCATCTGAGAAAGAGCCTATAAATTAACGCTTTTGTGTTTACGTATAAACTTCTTGCCTAGGTGGCCTTCAGATTTAAACCCTACTATGTTTTTTATTGAACAATTTCCCATGTACAACAATATGACTTTGAAATTGCTTCACAAATTACAAGGATCAGGTGCATACCGAGAAAAAACACCACAGAAATAATATTAAGGCGCTAGGGTTTCCTTTGTAAGCTGTAATCTTCTGTTATACTAAACAGTTTCAATGCACTTTAATTTTTTATCAAGGGCTTTTGTGGAAGAAAAGAACTCATCAAGAAACACATTACACTTAGCTTTTACTTTCAAATATTGGGATTTGTGAAAATAAATTTTTCAAAAAATAAGTTTATTATTGACTGGAAAGTCATCTTTGTTATTGTCTATGACAAGGCCACAAGTAATGTCCTTTTGGACGTTTTAAAGATCTTTGGGTAAAGCCAGTCACGTACATCAAGCCATGAATCTTAGTAATATTTGCATTAGAAATATTAATTATCAGTGGTTTCTGTACTATCACAAAATTCACAATTACTAGTTTCAATTTCAAATCGCTCTCGTAACAAGTCTTTAAGCCGTACTTGCCATCCTAGGGGCCAAGATACCCGCAGCAGGTGCAGATGTGTGACGAATGTTGTGTGTTATTTTGGCCGATCCTCTTCATTATATTTTTATTTATGTAACAGGTGTGGCACCAACCAGAAATTGAATTCGCGACGCACACAGCATAATTACCTGACCTTTCCTAAGTGGATATATTCAGCCGGTCCCACAACTTCCAAATGTGACGCAACTACCGCATCGAAGTCTCTTACGCGCAAAGAGCAGAGCTGAAAATAATTTGTGAACTTGTTAAATATTAAAGTGCTGAGCGCATAAATCAGTGTTACCTGACTCTCTGGCTCCAGGTTGGCAGTGTTCTTGCTTACGTGAAAACCCTGAGGTACTTCAACATCAACAAAGAGCATGAATTTTGCTGGATAAATAGCAGATGTTGAGCAACATAACGTTTGACCTACCGTATTGTTAAGAGGTTATGCTTTACTTTAGACTTTAACTTGCTTCACAAATTACAAGGATCAGATGCATACTGAGAAAAAACAGAAGACATCTCAAAAAAGACACAACAGAAATAATATAAAGGCACTAGGGATTCCTTTGTAAATTGTAATTTTCTGTTATACTAAACAGTTTCAATGCACTTTAATGTTTTATCAAGGGCTTTTGTGTAAGAAAAAAACTAATCAAGAAACACACTACACTTAGCTTTTACTTTTTACTTAAGAGGTTATGCTTTACTTTCGACATCTCATAAAATACATTTTCCCATATTAAGAAGGGTAGCCAAATAGTTTTACACTCTTTCTTGTAGGGATTTATCTTTTCTATAGTGTAACATTCATAATATACCTCATTAAATTAAGTGAATGACGTCTCATTTTTATTTTTCTTGTAGCAACTAAAGTGTAGTCGATGATAATCTACAATAAACAGTATAGTAAATAATTCAGCATACTATAATCTATAATAATGTCACGTCCCGATCGTGACGCTCCTCCTGTGTGCCACGCCCCCTCGTGTGGAATCCCCGTGTTACCAGCTGTTTGTCGTTGTTGTTGTTATAGTCTTGTGTATTTAGCCCGCGTTCGAGTATGTTTCCGGTCATTGACGTTATTTGGTGTATTTTCCCGACACACCGAGTCCTGCCTCGGCTTCTTCGGTCCGTGTCCAGATCTACACCGTGACAAATAAAATGATTGGATTGCACTTTCCTTAGTGGAAAAGTAGAGAAATGTGGCCATCTAGTGGTTTAATCTTAAACAACCTGGTTCAGGAGGAGTGTAATCTGTATTTTTGCGATCCTGAAACCTTTTTTCCGAATCAACTGTATTTCCTTCACCTAAAAAGCATTTAAAATATGCTGATATGCAGTCTGACAGTTATCCCACCTAAGAACCATTACCATTATATTACTTTTGCTAGTGATGTTAAAAGCTGGAATGGCAGAGTTGAAATATCTTTGCAAACTTTTTTTTGACATTTTTTCCACGTTTTTTTTTTTCCAGAAATGTACATGGTGCACAAAGACACGCGGCAAGGTGACATATACACAGGAAGTATTTTATTGTATGTGTTGTATTCCTGATCTAGTACAGGAGCAAAACTCAGCCAAGGTGTAAGGGAGCTATAATCATCAGTCACTATTTCCCATTAATCTTTAAATAAATGGCAAGTGTCCAGTAAACACTCTTAGAAAAAGGAGTTAATAGAGAAGAACACAGAAAAGTAACAGTATTAAAGTGGGTCAGTTTTGGATTGAGCAATACTTCATTTTTAATAATGTAGTACATTGGTTTTCAGTATACTATCGTACAAGAAACAGTGTTAGGAAGCATGAAAGTATTGCAATTACATTATTGACTTTTACAAAAATAATCTACTGCAGGGTGACATCCAAACTGGAAGTCTTGTTGAGACATTTTTATGAAATTTAAAAAAAATGTGAGGAGTGTATTTATAAATTGTGACAACACTCAACAGTCAGTTTAGACAGTTAATATAAAAACAGATTTAAATATAAATCTATTTATTAAAGTGCTGTTTAAATATAAAAATCACTTAAGTTATTTTGGCCGATCCTCTTCATAAGTGCATCCAGTCATACAGGAAGGGAGGTGCAAAATACAAACTGTTCAAAACAGAAATTAAGAGTTTTTTTTCTAAAGACTGTGTACTTCAGATTTGATGACATAATGTATAGACACACAGATACAGTTACAGAGAAACAAAGAGTCTGCATGCTCTTCCAGCAATCTCACACAATGATAAATGAACATGCGATGGAAATGTCCCCTGACTCAACCCACTGGTATCAAACTTGATATCAAAAGTGTCAGACTCCTTGGCCAGCTTGGTGTTTGGAGGTGGCTATTCCAACATCCATCCATGCACCCACCCATTATAGCTCATCCAGTACAAGGTTCCAGTAAGCCTAGAGCTGACTTTATGAAGCACAGGACATGAAGCAGGTGAACCTGCTTCATCCCCTCTGAAATATTCCACAACATCGCATTTGTTAATGCAGTTGCATTTCCTGCACTTTCAAGAAAAGGCCGTTTTCACAAGACAGATTAAATCAGGGCATGGAATGAAAACAAGGTCTGCCAGGAATGAAGCTTGACACTCCTGCTTTATGGAACCTACTGTATGTATTTTTTTATATAGGCGTGTTTTAAAATGAGGAACTCAAAGTGATGCTTTTTCAGCTTTTCATGGTCCTTGTCAAAAACATCATGCCGGTCACGCAAGTCATACCATTTGGAGCAACATCGGCTGTGGTCTGGATGTATTTTAACAGAAAGTAAATCCGACAGCAGTCATGCAGCGTTTAACATTAACCAGTCCTTCCAGCCAAGGCCATTCAGCACGTCAGCAGAGCATGGCAACATCAGAAGTACAGCAGCTAACTGGTCAAACTGCATGAAGCACCTGGACTTCTGCTAAATCCTCCATGGCTCTTTTTTTTTAAAGCAATACGAAATTTAACTGAAATTCTACACATCCAATCAATAGATAGAATAGAGCAACACATACTTAGGCTCCACCATTCCCAGTACCAGTTGTTTCATATCAGAAGGACAAATATATGTAACCAGATGGCCTGGTTTTTGATCTAAACTAACAGAAGACATTCTGACAAAACTGCAACTGAATCCCATTTTAATAAGCTTCCATATGGACACAAAGTGAAAACATCAAAATCCAGAGAACCATGTTGTTAGACAGTTACTGTGTGTAATGTAGCATATATATAATCAACGTTAGCAAATGTACACACATACACACACAGTTGTTTTCACAATTAACTGTTTTATCTATTTGAATAATCACTTATACCATGTTGTATAGCAGTTGTAAAAGGCGTGCTCAAAAGAATTATATATATATATATATGTTATGACCTGGACACTAGTTTGCTAATACTAATTAGTTTTCCAGTGTAAACTGGTTAATGTTGCTGCTGAGTTTAGCTGCCGAGCTTAGCAGTAACACATCAGTTTTTTTTATAGAATATGACATCATACCCTGGAGACCAGCGAAGAGCTCATGATGTATTTATGCTGGTGATTAGGGCTTTGGTGCTGTGAACTAACTGGGCTTGTTGACATAGTTTCATCCCTCAATGGAGTCAATCTTATGAAGTCTTGTTTGTCAGCGGCAGCTACAGATATGGTAGCAACCAAGATTGACCTTACAAATGCATCATAAGAAATCTGGTAAATAGCTGTGCACACAAATGTGATTAAAAAGCAATGGTCACCAGAAGTGGATAGTTCAGGTCCAGAAAGTACAAATCAAGACCGTGATTTTGTTTCAACCAACCAGTGGAGTACTCTGTGACTGTGACTCTTTATGCTCAACTGGTTGGTTTAAGCAAAATCATTATAATTAGTAATCATTGTTACATACACATATTGATCATTTTTAAATTCCAGTAACTTCTTCAATTTACTCGCTAATCTCACACATTGTTAGCTTATCATGGACCAAGTTGATAACAAATAAAACAGATTTTACAAACAATATTAGTTATCTACACAGTCAGCCTTATTCATGTGTAGATTTGAATAGGTAATATCGGATATATTCAATTACGAGCATGGCATACATGAAAGTGTTAAACTAAAATTTATGAATATTTATGAAATTGGCCATTGGGCAATTCAGACTGCATTTGAAAATAATTATTTTACATATTTTTAATCAATATAGATTCAACTTTGTTATTCTTAGAAAAATAGGTAATATTTTGTTCATATGTATTTGGATAGTCCTTCCAAATGTGTACAAGCAGCTACAGATTTGCAATACCATGCTGTATAACAGCATGGTATTACAAATCTGACCTCAAGGTCCACTGCTGATTTTCCAGCCTTCCTTTACCAGTGAACCAGGTGTGAAGCCTCTGGCCAATCAGAATCAGTAATTTTTAAACTACCGTCTTAGGAAAACTGAAAACACGGCCTGGATTTGGAATTGAGGTCCATATTTGAGGAGACCTGTTATAATATTTCTACTTCTTTTTCCTAGTGTTTAATTATCCAATTTGGAGAGGTGATTGGTCTGGTGATCTGTATCTCTGGCATGGCTGACACTGAAGCTATGAAGAAATAAAGTATTCTTGTGCTCTACAGATAAAAAACTAACAGAAATATATCCTACATCATGCTGTTTAGATGATGCCAAACAGCGATAAAGGTAAAAGGACCAGATTTCCTGTTTCACACTGTACAAATGCTCTACTGTACTTTGGAAATAGCGTATGGGATGTAAATACCCCACTGTACACGGTAAGTCATGTGGTAGCTTTAGTGCAGTGTGGTATTCCCACAGAATCTGAAAGCTGCTGAAACATCACTGCGGCGCCTACAAAATATGCGGTAGCGTGAGTGCGGATTGCTACCGACAAGTCGACACGTGCAACCCCAAGGGAAAACAAATTCCTGCAATGCTAACAAACACGCCCGATGTTTTAGCGATTAGCGGGTTTTCGAGTTTGCTGGCTGCAAGCCTGGGTTCGTGAACATTAACTTTGGCGCCCCTGTGTATAATGCTAGAGCTGAATGATGGTGCGCGTTTCCCAACGTTTGATCAGAATGTCCTCAGAGGAGTACCGGTAAATCGAAAGAATAGAGTGGTTAAAGAGCTTGGCATCGAGCAATTGTAATATAATAAAATATAATTCATTCTCTGTCATTTTTCTGTCTTATGTACACATCCCACCAAAAAAAGCATGCATCAGAAAAGCATTTATAAAAAAAAATTGAAATCCACCCCAATCATTCTGTGAGCCACTTTGGTTCATTCTTAGCTGCTGTCCAAGCCACAGATAGAGATGTTGCTGCTTTGGGATGTGATTAAGGACAAAAACACCTGTGTCTGTTCCAACAGAGAGAGGTGAGAGTAATGTGTTCTACAGAGATCTCAAGAAGTGCAAAAACATACAGGGAAATCCTGGAAGGACACACATGACAGTGGTGCAGATAAATGCTCCCCATTGGACCTTTTCTCAAAAGGGTTGTATCAATTTTCAGTTTATTCATTTTGATTGGCTTTTGCAGGGCCCTGAGAAAGCTAACTGTGCCAGTCAGTAAGGTGCCAGCATGCTAACTGTATCCACATAGCCGTTTAGTCCCTGCTGGAGGGTTGGTTTAGCTGGCTGCTGCTGGGCACGGCCCTCAACCGGGCCCTCCGTGGCGCCATAACTGGAGCCCGCCGATGTCGATCCCCTCTCCAGCAGGAGGAGGTGATCGTTGATGAGTTCGCTCACTTTGCTGTATTCCTGCCCCCTGAGCTCCGCCTGCCAAAGGTCCCCAATGTCCTCCTTTGCTTTGGGTCTCAGTATCAGTCTGTCCTCCTGGTTCACATTCTGAACCTCTACATACTCAGTGGGCTTCAAGGCTGAAGGAGAGACGTCCGGCCTCTGAGCAGCGCCGCGATTTCCGCCGAGATCCGACTGACTCTGTGTATAGTTACTATTAATGGGAGAGTTGCAAGAAGAGACCCCAGCTGACGTGACTTGGCGATCTTGCTGAGTGGCAGGGGGTAGCCCCTTTATTAGTACCTCAGCAACATAAAGAGTCTCCTGGACACATGAGGGCGGTAAGGAAGAGGAGGAGATGATATTAGACTTCCCATCAGGCTTAGGGGCTTGACTGCTGCTGCTGCTGGACGTCACCAGGGGGCCACCGAAGGCTTGCGTCTGTTTGACACTCTGTGTGCCGAATTCCTCACCAGACTTCACCTGCAAAGTGTGATGGACACTAGGGCCATTCCCAGAATCGGCGATGGGGGAGGGGCTCTGGTCACTTTGATGCTCCTTAGCTTCGGGCAGGGGTGTGGGTGCAGGGTCCTGCTGTAAGCTTTCAGACACCTCCAGGTACTCCACTAACAGGTCCTCACCGTCCGACGTCGGAGGGAATCCTTGGCTGATCAAGACGCTGAAAATCTCCTCTGACTTCCCCTTCTGTGGGCCAAAGAATGCAGCATAACAGATGGGCACTGATACCTGCATCTAACTGCAGCTCAGCTGCTCTGAATGCTGAGGGTATTACCTTAGACACTAATTCCCATCATTAGAACCATAACATTAAATTATCAGTCATTTATGTTCTGGAACAGAGTAAGAAAAACACGAAATGATACAGAACAGAAACATACTGTCCTGGTGAATTGCTTTTAACTTCCTGACAGTGAAACGGACCCTGTCATTTACCTTGAGAAGATGGCTGTCAAAGCCTTTAATTTTCGGTCCTGGTACCGGAGGCAAGAAAAAGTGTTTCACACTTGAAAACAGGAAAAAGTCACAATGTTACATTGATCCATGCTCTTCCCATAAGCACTTATACAATGCAGGGTTTTGGGGGAGCCTATGCGCTTTCATAGGAAACACAAGGTACAAGATGGGGGACATACTAACATACACACAATACAGTATGGGCAATGTCCGGTTTTCTAACTGCATGCTTTTGGACTGTGGGATGGTATGGTCCCCACAATGTAATATAAACATAATACACATACACCCAGCCCTAACCTTAACCATAAGTAATCAAAGAAAAAACAAGACTTTTGACACCGAAATAACTGTTTTTTATCACATTGCAAGGAAATCTGGTGCTCACAGTATAATAATTACAAATAATGCACACACAGACACACACACACACTAACAAACACACATGCACACACACACACACACATATGCGCACAAAGACTGAGGGACAGGACGCTACAAGGATGGGCCCACAGCACTAAGCATAGCGGTATGTACGAAGAGTGATCACAGTGCCTTACAAACTGAGAAGGGACATTTCATCAGCATCTTATTTCTACTGCAATAACTTACACCTTGAATGCTTTGATTAAATATGTGTGCAGTTTATAGCCAAAAGAAGCACATGTCCTGACCGGGAGACATGTCATACCTGCTTTTCTTAAGGATAAGTGCCCATGCGAGGATCAGCAAGATGAAGGAGGTGAAAACGGCCAGGAGAATCCACATGGACTTCTCCCTGGGGATATCTTCACAAAAACAACACAAGCCATTTAGATACTGCTCATCCAGAATACAGCAGTATTTCCCAATCTGGTCCTTAGGGACCCGCAGACAGTATGTATTGTTACTCCATCCCTGCTCTGAGCAGGGGACACCCCGGACGGGATGTCTGTCCATCACAGGGCACTGAGCAGGGGCCACCCCGGACGGGATGCCAGTCCATCACGGGGCACTGAGCAGGGGCCACCCCGGACGGGATGCCAGTCCATCACGGGGCACTGAGCAGGGGCCACCCCGGATGGGATGCCAGTCCATCATGGGGCACTCAGCAGGGGACAGCCCGATCGGGATGTCTGTCCATCACAGTACAGAGGCTCATACAGAAGCCCACTGAGAGCAACAATGAGCTACAAATGGTTGTCTTTTGCCTATGTCCGAGCCTCAGGTACTGATGCACATTTAATTTGTGCTACCTTAAGATCCTAACATACCTTAACAGCTTTAATATACTGTTGAGGTATGTTAGGATGTTAAGGTATACTTACATGCTGCTTATGGGGGGGTCAGTATTGTAATGTAGCTGCTTATATTAGAATGACTTATTAAAATATTAAAAATCATAAGGACTGTAATAAGGTTAAATAAAGAAAAAGATGTTATAGTATCTGTGCTTCATCTTTACTGAAAAAGTAAATCTATTACCACCTTGAACTAACCTGTTATTGCAGAATTCAAAGATATCAAGATCCCAGCACCACTAACTACTGTTTGAACCTGGACAAGAGACCTTGTTCTTCTTCTTATTTGTCTGTCAGATCATCCTAAGGCTAACAGACAACCATACGTCTCCAAGAGGGACCCACGCCCAGACAGCAATCGCCTCATCTCCTTACGCATCAACCTTTCTTTCTTTCCTTTTCTTACCCTTCCTTCACCTTGCCCACATCCTTCCCTCTCCCGCTTTAATCAGGGATAAGCCCACTCACTCCCAGCCTCAGGACGATGGGTTTATGCCCAAACAGTCTTAACAGGCTTACAGTCAGGCACTTTCATGAAGGCCGGGGCACTCCACTCGCTCCAGTATCCATGGTCAGGCTTGCAGCGCACCTTCACCGCGTACAACTCCCCAGGTACAGGCCTGAAGATCCGGAAGTGCTTCTGTTGGCCTGCAAAGTGAAGCTGCAGAAGCACAGACAGGGGGTCTTCAGGGATTTGGTGGGTGAGGCTTTTGTGTACTAAGAATGACACAATCTTGTCAATGGCCGAGTCAACCATTGTACACAAATACACCATACATATCCTGAAACCACACTTTCTCTCCATGTATGAGCATGTGATTCTGTTCCCATAGCAGCGCACTCATCCTAAAGTTACACAGTGCAAATGCATGCTTTCTCTCACAAGAGTTACTATCAGGATAGTACATGCCTACTCCACAGTTGAGAGTCACCTTAAACTCTTATGGCCTAGTACAACCCTGGTGGACAGTCCAATCTTTAGAACAGTCGTCTTGGTCTAGCAGGCGCCATGTGGACAGTCCAATCTTAAGAATAGTCATCATGGTCTAGCAGGCCGCGGGTGGACAGTCCAATCTTTAGAACAGTCATCATGGTCTAGCAGGCTCCGGGTGGACAGCCCAATCTTTAGCACGAACCTCTGTCTTCTTGTCCTTCTCCCGCTTGACACACAGCTCATAGCTGAGAGTGACCCAGCCGGAACGGGTGTCCACCATGTGAGGCTTCTCCCATTTCACCTGCAGGTACGGGTTGTCACCATCTTCCAGAGTCACCGTCACGTTCTCTGGGTGGTGAGGCTGAACTGGGAAGAGGGAGGTTAAGAGAGCAAAGGGTTTCAGAAAGATTGAGCTTCCGCTTTCTGACAGTAGGTATATTCATATTCAGTCTTTACAATGGCACAGATCACTGTAAATCAAATCATTTTAAATCCCCATTAAATGATCTCATTCATGTTTTGAGGTAAAAATCATAGAAACTCACAAAACAAATTCACGTGCCGTGTAACACCGTCTCAGTCAAAGAGGGAGCACATATTCAATGGTGACCTGTAAGAATTGGGGGGTCAGGGGGGATGTGCACCCCCCCTCCCAATTTTTAATTTGGCTTTATTCATCCTCCCAATAAACAAACCTTTGTATATATATATTATTAAGTGTTGTCCCCCTCAATTACAAACTCTCCGATACCACTGGTCCCCTCCATAAGATTATAATGGAGCTGAAAAATTCCTGTCGACGTTGTAGCCATTGTAATGTCGCAGCACAATGCATTACTCCTGTGTTTATGGTGATGCTGGTTAAAGAAATCGGCTGCGCTGCCAGTCGTATAAAAGAATAGCTCATAGAATTATGTATAGTATATAATACTTAAAAATGATGATAAACAACTGTTACTGGTTTATGTATTTACTATGCCGTACTTTTTTATCAATATTTTAGAGTAGGTTATACCATCGAGGTTTATGTAAGCCAGGGTTGCTAACTCTCACACATCTGGCGTCACACTCACGCTCACATTAGAAATCTTATGGCGAATATTTATTATACCATTATAAACCGAAAATTAGCTACATCAAAATCGTTGAGGTAGTTTGCAAATTTTACAGACTATTTACAAGGTATTAAATGTCTTACATACATGTGAATGCGTGCGCATGCTTGTCTCGGGTTGAAAGTCTCACACTAGCCAGCTGACTTAAGCTGGCAACCCTGATATAGCGCACTATGTTCGCACAACGACGAAATCGTCTAACGATGTATTTCTCAGAACTTATCCCTCATGTTAAATTACACATGGCTGGACACATTTGAATCTGAGTTTCAACACAAAGTTATACTCATTTAAAATTTTACCTTTAAGCTACGTTCATATTACATGTCTCATTGTCCAATTCTGATTTTTTGATTTGCTTATCTTGACGGTTCACATTCATCATTATAAGTGACCTGTATTTAACTGCAATGTGAACGCATCTGGTCTCCGAAACAGTTCGCATGTGCACATTGGTACGTTTTTGCGATCATCTGCATCACCAAAAAAAAAACGCTCAGGGCGTATATATAGGCAAAAAAAGACATTTTGATCTGATACCAATTCGATACCACATATGAAAGTGATTTGAATTGATCTGATTTGAAAAGATCGGATTTGTGTCTACACAGCCCTGAAAAAATCAGATCTGAGTCACATTCAGGCAAAAAAAGCTAATTTGAGTCACTTAGTGTGAACACATGAGCCATAGAACAAATATTTAAGCCTGGAGTTTAATCAGCAATTAATCATTACAATTGTCATGCAAAGTTGTCCTTCTGTCTGTAAACCTACATTATTCTACATATTAATATGTTCACATATTTCAAATCAAAAATAATTTTTAAAAAAGCACAACATGAAATTAAACGATGGTTCCATAGAACTATAAAAAATATGTTTGGCAATGTGCCTGGGGAGTGTGACAAGTTCAGACATTTCCCGCCCTTGAATAATAGCGAAACATGAGATATCAAGCACAACATCACTGAAGCAACAGCATGAAAAAGCAGATCAGCTGCTCTTCATTGCGGGTGTCGTGCTGGTGCCTGACGGCGGGCCGGGCTGCGCCTTTTGCTCACAGTCACTGATATCCTCATCTCACTGCTCCTGACAGCAGGTGGAGGCACTTATCCTGCCATTTGACCTGCATTAAATTCCTTTCTTTCTTGAGCTGACTATGAAATATGACTGTGAAGATGAGAGTCCAGCTCAAAAGTCAAACACAAACACGATTAGCGAACTGTCTATAACTTATCTGATTCTCAAGTTCTGGGAAATTTCGGCAAAGTGGGAAGGCCGAGTAAGGAGGGGGGTTGTTTTAGGTAGGTCAGCTGTGGGGGGGGGGGGTGTTTTA
>JAODLD010000046.1:12032073-12046859 GCA_026781065.1 Mormyrops boulengeri
TATACAACTGACCTACCTGTTCTTGTTCTCCTATATTCTTTTTGTACAAGAGCTCTGTAACATTTAAATTTCTCATTTGTGGGATAATAAAGGTTTATTCTATTCTATTCTATGAAACTTTATGGCTAAGACTTGGATAGAAATAATGCCTGCTGAACCTTTCAGATGAGTTCCATTTTCTGTCAGAGCCATTATAGTCAACAATTCCAGAATGACACGTGGACATCGTGTATGGATAGTTTTCTGGGGGATCAAAAACCAAGAAACTGAGCCAAAGAGTTTGCAAGTACGAAATCATGAACCCGGGCGGCCCCGTGTTCCTTCTGCAGGGGAAAACGCTCCATGGGCATATTCTGCCTGAAGACACTAGGTGGGTCTGTGGGATTGTGCAGAAAGTGAAATGTGAAGGAATATCACTACATGATAAGAATAAACACTTCACTTTTGTGATCTACAACCAAGTCTCAAAACACAGGAGCAGGTAAAAGAGTGAGGCTGGGCCAAAAATGGAGAAATTTTATTATAGGTGATAAGATGCAACCATATGAATAAAAATTAGACTGCTAAGAATGAAAATAACAATTAGTCATAACTATAAAATATCTAGGGATAAATACAGATCTACATTACTTTAAAAAAACAAGTAATTTTTGAAAGCCACCATTAAACTGATAACATCCTACAGCAGTCGATATACCAAGCATGAATCATGGCGTTGTTAAGATCAGTGCTGTAGTTGTAATGGGGTGCCTGTGGATAGCAGCCCCCTCTGGGAAAAAATGACATGAACCATCCTTTTTAAAAATATATAACTCCCCCCATCACCCCCCCCTATACTGTTTGCATAATTTCACTCAATTTCCTAAAGGTAAATCTTCTGTCTATATCAGAGTGGAACACTGGATATGAACAAATGTGTAACAACCAACATGCTTCCATATTATGACTCATTCCACCCAAGATGTGCCCCATGGACAGTGATAATATTACTCTTTAAATATGCTGTCTTACAGTTGCGTTTTGGTAGTTGTTAATGTTCATAACCTATTGCGATTCAAAAGGCACTAGATTGCAAATCAGGGGTCAATTGAGTACTGCACATAAATCATTAAAACACAATTCCTAAAGCTAAATATAAGGTCTTGATTGCCCTTTAAGAGTATATTTGCAATTAAAGTAGGCTTTCATTCACTCAGAGGGCTCTATACCCTATTCCTGTGCACAGCACTGTTTGACTCCCAACTGGTGAAAGGAACCTAGTTCATTTGCACAGACAACCTGGCCTTTATCAGTCTCCAAGGGCGAGCAAACATGGGTCATTATCAAAACCTTATTCCCAATAGCCACATGTCTGCATCCCAAGTCTCCCTCACCCAGACCTTTGGAGCAGAATATGACTTGTGGGGCCACATTTCGGAAAAGCAGTTCATGAACCCACAGTGAAGACTATGCACGAGTCGCTCAGAAGTCGACATCGCCCTAGCAGTCAGTATTAGCCAAGTTTATTCTTACTAAATAGGTCCAATTCAGTGGAGGAGCCCAGACTCCATACAGACAAGAAGGAATGGAATATTACCACTTTCAGAATTAATGAGCAATCCCAGTTGGAACAGCATGGCATAATACTCAATGCAGTCATGTGCTTCAACAGGTTAGGGTCTTGTGCCTGTGGTTGGAAGGTTGCTGGTTCGAATCCCATGGTTGGCAGAGTGATTGACTGACCCTGTTTCTCAATTGTAAATTGCTTTGGATCAATGCATTTATTCGATGTAATGGAATACACACATACTGTAGTAGTATGAACAAGCTATCAAACTATATAGTAGCATTTTATCTTGAATTTGCTGCTGAAGTCCCAAATGGCCGGTATAATTACATAACTGATTGAATTGTTTTTATTTGTACCCTCAGTTTTTTTTTCATACAGCAATATGACATTACTCTTATCTGAAGTCAGCTCTGTGACAAAGTGTTGAGTCTTCTCGTGTTTACTGCTGTTCTTATATAAGCAAGTCTGCCTATTTGAGGATGTGTGTGCGTCAGAATACACTCTGAGGACCACAGCCCCCAGTGAAGCCGATAAATACTTCCCCATTAGCTTATATCTAAAACCTGCTACTTGTTTGTCTAACTTCTCTAGCTACATAAAGGGTGGTTCCTCCTGCAGCAGAGTACATTCAAAGTACTGTGTGAGCTCTGTTCTGAAGCCAGTGGATACGTAGGAGGCTGAAGATTGCGGTTTACCCCTGGTTTATTGAGGACTTCTAAAGTCGGCAAAGCAAGCTTTGCAGATGCCAGCAGCCCCAGGTGAGACATCAGCGGGTTTTGTCTGTTCCAGCAGCCATGATTGTGAGTTACTGGTTTTGTTCATGCTACCAGTATAGCCTGTTTTTGATAGTAAAAATGCTTCTCATCAGCAATTTGGACTTGATACCTGTGAAACAAGGGCCAAAAGTTGTATAGTAGGGCATGCAATTGTAATGGTAAGAAGGGCACTCACTTTTCATCAGTGGAGACTCGTGTTTTAAGTAGTTAAAAAAAAACATAAATTCACTGTTTTCAGTGGGTTTCGGGTGGTGGCTGAGATGGAACAGGGCTGTTGGCGTTTCGCACACCGGGTCTGAGAGAACACTATTACAATCTTTTAAAGAGTAATATTCGTTGAACCATGTGTTAAATCCATAGAGGAGAGGAAAGCTTCCTAATAGAGAAACATGTGCAACTGTGCTCAGATCTGCCATGGGTCTCTGTGGGGCTCGCAGGGTAACTCATGACCACCTGAAACAGCAGCTTGACCACCATAAACTGCAGGGAAATGTGCACCTGGCATGGGGGGGTGTCACACAGAGCAGGTGCAAAGCTCCCCATGTCACTGTGAGACTGACATTGCATTCGTGTGCAATGTCATCTTATCTCCGTGTAAGGCCGACCAGGTCTTTGGTAAAACTTTAACACACATTAGGACATTACTTAAGTGTCTCGTATAAAACATCTACCGCTACGTTTAAATAACTGTATTTCTCACATCTACTAAAAATATGACAGATGGTGCTGTTTTTAGCTCAATTCAGCTAAAGCTTTATTGTCATTTCACCTTAAATAAGTGTATGTACAGCGAAAGCTTTTACATGCTTTACTGGATTCACATATAATGAAAGTGACGACAACAATTACTGTAACAATACAAAACAAGTGTGGCACATAAAACAAAAATGAGGGGAAAAGGTGTAATCATAGGTACAGTACCAGTCAAAAGTCTGGACACGCCTACTTAAAATTAGTTGTTTTTCAACAAGATAGTGATCCTAAGGACACCTTGAGGTTATGTAAGTACTGTATTAAGGAAAAAGATGGAGTGCTGTGACAGATGACCTGGCTCCCACAATCCCCCGACCCTATAAAGCTGGTTTGGGATGAGTTTGATCGAAGAGTAAGAGCAGGGTAGCCAGTCTGTGCCCAGACCATGTGGAAACTCCTTCCGGACTGTTGGAGAAGCGTTCCTGGTGGCTACATGTGGAAGCTGGTTGAAGGAATGCTAAGAGTCTGCAATGCAGTCATCAAAGTGAAAGCGGGATATTTTGAAGAGTCTATAATGTGAGAAAATTTTGAGATGTTGAACATTTCTCTTAGTCATTGCAATATCTGATATATACTACTTCATTGCCTCGAGGCCTTTTATTATGAGGTGAGCAAAACAGCTAAAACAGAAACAAATACGGTAAAAGCAGGTGTATCCAGACTTTTGACTGATATTATATATGCTTGCAACAATCTCAAAAACCCTGACTGCCTTTTCTTCTTCCCTTCATTCATGTTGCTGTCTCAGCCTGTTCCCTGCTACCACACTGCTGCTGTCCCCCAGAGTTGTGGAGTGTGACAATGGCGTTTGTGTCCACTGTCATCAAATGCCATTTTCACACTAATAGCTATGGTGAGAAATTTCCCCAAGAAGTATGACAGGTAACCACAGAGACCGAGGATGCGCATCATCTGACAAACAGCCCAAAAATAGGGCCATAATGCAGTCACAGGTTTATTATTGCTCAGATACCAAACTAGCCAGTGATGTACAAAATGGGCAAAAGGCACTCTTTATAAATAGTTTGTTCCCAGCACTTTGTCTGTTCTACATCATTTTATTTAGCATATGCTGTTGTTTGAAGACTCATACCTATATCCTCATACCTACAGTATAGCCTCATACCAAGCCTGGTGCCTGCGCATATGCCCCTTTTGCCCAAACTATTGAAGGAATCAATAATGATGACATTAGGATACAAGGAATGGCTCAGTACATGAAATTATGACAAGATTCTGCAGGAAATGCAATGACCTATCATGATAACTGTAGTGGCCTGTTCCCAGTGCTTAATCCACACGAAATCTCAATTAGTCAAGAATCACTAGTGTGGAAATACCACCATCGATTAATCCACAGACAGACCAATCCATCCATCCATCCATCCATTTTCTGTACCACAGGGAGTTCGGAGCGCAAACCGGAGGCTACGGGTAGAAGGCAGGGGTCAACTCAGGATGGGCGCCCTACCATCACAGAATCCACCGACGATTGTGAAACCAAACTCTGATACCACATACTTTACAAAAACCGGCACAGAGTGGATGGTTTTCCTGATATGGGCAGTCCATATCAGGGCACACTCACAGACCATTCACACCTATGGGCAATTTAGTAACTCCAATCAGCCTCAGCAAGTCTTTGGACTGTGGGGGGATACCAGAGTACCCGGAGGAAACCCCATGATGACATGCGGAGAACATGCAAACTCCACACACATGTAACCCAGGCGGAGACTCAAACCTGGGTCCCAGAGGTGCAAAGTAGCAGTGCTAACCACTGCACCACCATGCCACCACCTACAAAAAACTATCTATGTACAAAAGCAAGATATTGCGTACATGATCATAATTCACAAATAAATGTTATATATACTGTACCAGTGTAAAGTTTGAGTACAGCAGTTTCAAACCATAATTATCTATTCTTTATGTACGGCTATTAGCATGAGTAGAAGGTACTCTTATGGACTAATGAGTCAAAACTAACATACTTGGATCCAAATGCTGTGTATTTGTAAGATGCAGAGGGCGAGCAGATGGTTCCCTCTGCCAAGTATGGAAGCATGTCTGGGGTCTGGGGTTCCTTTGCTGGTGACTAAGCCATAGTATACTTCAAACGTATTCCATTCCATCTGGGAATTGGGCAGTCCTTCATTGTTCAGCCAGATAATGACCTAAAACACACCTCGGAATTTTACTAGAACCATCTGGAGAAGAAGGAAGGTGAATTACAGCCTCCAGTCCCATCGAAATTTTATTCGATGAACTGAGTAGGGGAATCAAAGCAAAGTGATTCACAAGCATCCTACATATCTGGGTGCCCTCAGATTAACCGAATGCCTTGTGTTTGTGAAGCCATTATTAAGGCAGCTGGTGGCTTTTGAGGCTATTTTAACTGCGTTGGCACTACATACATTATTTTTTAATATTTACAGAAAAAAATATGATGTAAACATCAGAGGAAAAACATGAACTTTTGACAGGAACAATATGCTCTACACTGGATATTTACACTTATTGATTCAAAATAAAACAGGAAAATATCTTGTAAAAATTATACTACTACTACTACTAATAATAATAACGATAATAATAATAGTCCTTTCGATCACATTTTGGGAAGCTGTGGCAGTAGATTTTCATGCCTTTCATGTCTCCTGTTGTCTCTACCAGATGGCCATGAAGGACTCACGCTCTGGGTCCCGTCACTAGTGAGGCCTTTCATTATGCCGTGCAGGACTGACCCTCTGGGTCCCATCACTTGTGAGGCTTTTCATTAGGCTATGAAGGACTGACCCTCTGGGTCCCGTCACTAGTGAGGCCTTTCATTATGCCGTGTAGGACTCACCCTCTGGGGCCCACCACTAGTGTGGTTTTCCATTAGGCCAAGCAGAACTCACTTTTTGGGTCCCGTCACTAGTGTGGTTTTCCATTAGGCCAAGTAGAACTCACTTTCTGGGTCCCGTCACTAGTGTGGTTTTCCATTAGGCCGTGCAGGATTTCCTTCTCCCATGAAGCTTACTGCCACCTAAAGTGTTCAGCACCAAACAATAGTAAATAAAAAAAAGTGTTTCTATCTTGTGGATCCAAGTCCTACTGATGCAAGTTTGATGGAATTTCCTTTGTATAAGAAATAAAACAACATGATATATTTGATTTTCCCTAATTTACAGGTTCCATGGCCCTGCCTTCTCAGGGTCTAGGCTTGTGGGGGTCGGCCAGTATCTTTTTCTTCTGGGTCGGCTTTGTCTCGTTCCCTGGCCTTCTGGCCTTCGGCTGGGTGGGTTGCAGGGACTGCAGGCCCAGTAGCGCGCAGAATCGGTTACACTGGTGCAGCGCCCTGAACTGGTCGATGAAAGATGTGGCACAATTTCCCCTGAAGCCCCTGTACCTGAGAGAGCATCAGAGCGACAATCAGAGCGACAAAGCCGTGAACAAAGCTGACCGCTTAATTTAAAGGTGAGCTTGCTTTAAATTCCCATCTTCTTTTGCACTAGCTTACCCCTTTCTACATGTCGCTATGCCAACGTCGGTCAGCTTCATCCCCACACCTGAAGGGGTTAAAAACACCAGATGATCACAAAAACGTTTTTTTTTAGTTGCGGCAAAATCTCGATTTCCGAGAGATTCCAGACATGCACTTTTCCACACGTTAGCATGTTAGCCATGTTAGCGTGATGACGGCACCCACAGTGTACCTTGCATGTCCGTGACTAGCAAGTTTCCCTCCGTCTTGTGGAAGACCCAGTGCTGGAAGGCGCAACACTTCTGTCCCGCCTCTGTCTCCCGCCTCATCAGGTTGACCTCCCTCCCGTCCCGAACGGAGTACTTCACAAAGTCTCCAATCAGCTCCTCCTCCAGTGTGGCATAAGGAATGTCATTGGAGGGCCGGTGTACCAGGTAGATGGGAATGATACTGGGGCAAAGGGGCCACAGAGGCCAGGATCAGGACAAGAGGGAGGCCTGATTGGTCCCCAAGACACGGATGGTGGGTGTCATACTCACTCGGGAACTTCGCCAAAAGCCTCTGCAGATTTTGCCACCTCTTTGTAGGCCTTGATGTACTTCCGAGCCGTGTTCTGTACGTAACACTCCTGAAACATAAAACAGACATTTTAAACCAGTAACCCTCACATCTTATCCATTCATATTTATTTCCAGTAACTGCTTATCCCAGCCAAGCCATACTGATTTCAATCCTAAGTATAGAGTGTCAGCCCATTGTTCACGCACACAAAACAAAAAAAAACAAAAATTTGTCACACACCAAGCACGATTTAAGGTCACATCTTCAATGAATTTTTGTGTTGTGAGAAGACAATTAACCAGAAGGTGGAGAACATGCTAACATGGAAAAAAGACAAAGCTTTATCACTCCCTGAGCCAATCATTTACACTGTTCATTGAAGTACAGATTGTGATTTGGTATTGAAAATGTATTGCCATCCTTCAGTTGAGCAACCTTTAATTGAGGTATTTGCTTATTTGCCGCCTCAGGTGTGCACTTCAGTATTATTCAAAAGCATAAACTCAAGGTTCCCTTTCAAGTGACTCAAAGCTTTGCAGCTGGACATCTAACACGCTTCCTCAGAGTTGTGTCTCAACACTGCTCACCTCCACAGCCAGACTGTAGTTCTTACAGACCAGCTCGTCGCTGCTCTTGGTCCCGTAATTGACGGCGTTATGCACCTTCAGCACGCAGGACTGTCCAGGCCTGAAGGCCTCCACCAGGCCATCCAGGAGCTTAGTCCGGAAGGCCCTCCGGTGCATACCTTCCCCAAAGTGGACCCCCTCAGTGATAATGCTAGCTGCCTTATGCTCTCCAAAGTACTGCTCGCAGAGGAAGTCCTCCCTGAAGAGCAGTGGGGCACACTTCACATCCTCTCTAACACCCTTGATGACTTCTGTAGAGAGACAGCCAGAGTAACATCATTCATGATTTAAGGTTTACAGAAGTGATTAGTATGTTTGGGCCAGGGGACTTACGTGCAGGGCTGTGGGGAGGGAGAAGTTCACTCAGCACTGTGCAAGAAAAGGTGACATCAAAGACAGAGCCGTGATATAACGACAAAACCAAGCTGGAAAGACAAGCTTTCGGTGGTGTACCTTCTGCGGTGAGGTGGAACCTTGAGGACACCTCACCATGAGGACCACTAAGAAGACACTGATAGGTCCCCAGGTCCGTAGCAGAGGCCTCGGCAATGGCGAGCGAGACCTGAACAGGATCACCTGTACTGCAGAAGAGAGCAGAAACTCAGTTCTCGAGCCACGTACAAGGGGGCTAGCTCTTCATTAAAGCTGCTAAAAGCAGCCTTCAGATTCTCCCTGTCGATTAGATAGACAGACAGGCGAGAGTCAAGCTTGGGGTCAGAACACAGAGTCTGCTATTAATCCTGCAGACCTGGAGCAATTTTGGCGGTTAAAGGCCTCACTCAAGAGCCCACCAGAGATATGGTTATTCCAAACTGTAACCCAAAAAGTATTGGTTGTTGTAATCTATTAGACAGTCCGTGACCTCCTGCTTATATAATACATCGTAACCACAATGGGCCAGATACCTCAATGACTCATTCATGCACAAATGACAGCATGCTGGATGTTAAATTAAAGGGTATTTATTCAGATGCTTTAATGAGCGTCTGTAGGAGTTTGGCCAGAAACCAAACACAGTTACAGCGTACCTTTTCTCCTGGTCGGCCAGAACAGCGCCATCTTTGGACCAGACGATGGAGCAGTCCTCCGTGACGTGCCCCAGCAGGCAGAACAACCTGAGGTCCATGTCCCCGCCCCTTTCTGGCCAGATGTCCTGTAACACGCTGGAGGCTGGAGTGACACACAGGACAGTCATTAACACTCCATTCTGGCAGGTCCACCCATGCGTGAGAGAAGCCTCAAAAAGCCCCTGGCCTTGTTAAACCAGCTGAGCACTCAGGGACTCCTCTTACTACTGACCGCCAAAACGGGTGATACACAAACTGCATGCCAAAGTCTGCCAGCTCGGAGACCCCAGGGGCAGAAACAGCCTTTCGGTAAGGATGTCTTACCTTGGGACAGGCAGAGGGGTATAGCAGTGGGGTATAGCAGAGGGGTATAGCAGAGGGGCCAGAGCCACTACAGAAAACTTTATGTTCATTACGGTAACTGCTGTTACCTGGGCTGTCGTTAGAGATTTTGAGCCCCATAAAAGCACATTATATTGGGCCGCCAACTCAGATCAATCATATTAAGTTCCAAAATTTTTATGGCCCCTATCACTCAGGGGCCATTGGAATCATCCTGACTGTCCCCCGCCCCCACTTTATGGTGCCCCGGGCTATTACTGTAGTATTACTGCAGCATTTAATGCCAGCTGTGCCAGCAGTAGATCATTGATTAAGCAAGTTCTCTACTAGATGTTTTTATCTGAGTAACTGGATACTGGAAAGTGGTGCAGTGGTCCAGGACAAGGACTGGACCAGCTTTCCGGTTACCTTCCTTCACCCTACGAGGTCGCTCTTCACTCGCTTCATGTTCAGGCCTTTTATGGGTCGGTTCTCCTGAGGACTTATCTCTGTTATGCTCTGCTGGCCGGCTATCTCCTAAAGTAGGGGTGCACTTTTCTTCACTGGATAACTGCCTGCTACACAGTAGGTCATTCTTATGGTTGGCTGTTTCACACCGAGTCAAACGAGCCACTTGGATTTGGGAATGTTTCTGTTCGTTCCCTGGTCCGGAGCTTTCTGTCACCGTAACATCCTCCACCACTGCCATGGTTCCACCTGCCCTGTCTGAAATTTCCCACTTAGCATGTATCTCCAGAGATTCTACACACTCCTGTCCCATTTCAGGTTTCTCTAGTGCGGCTGCCACCACCACCCCCTCAGGGCAGATATGGTCCTCCTTGCATTCTGAAGATGTTTCCGGTAAGCTGGGAGGAATATCAGCACTCTGCTGTCCTTCACCATCACAAACAGTATCAGTCTTTTCCATTTTACCATGCCCCAAGGACGTCTGACTGTACACGTCCCCCAGACAAAACGAACCAGCATGAAAGAAGACATCATGGAGGTCGAGTGTTAGACACGCGACGTGGTCTTCCTTTGAAAGTATCAGGTTCTCGGCCGTCACTATGATCACACTGGTGAGCCCCTGGCCAAGGGCTCTGACTCCATGAATGGGATCTGTCCACGTGGGGTCAGAGGTCACGGCTGTCAGGGGACCTCGAAATGACAGCGGTTCTTTTTCTGGAGTAGGCCCGTCACTGCCGAGTTGGACTTGTGGCAGGTCTCCATGAAGATTCTCATCAGCCTGATTTAGGGAAACCTTCTGAGGCACAGCTTTAAAACTGAGACTGTCACCGGTCGAGTGTGACACGCTCAGGAAGCTGACGTCGGTCTGGCCGTCTTCTCCTGACACTGGGGCCTCAGGCAGTGGGGCTTCCTGCCAACAGGGGCTTCCCGGTGTGCTAACATATAGGTTCTCGCATTCTTCCTCTTTTCTACAGATTTCAGGGCAGATAATCTCACAGGCTGGGAACCCCTCAGTTGGCACATGGACCTTCCCTGCTGCTCGCTCCCTGGACTCATCCTCAGGCCCTGGGAGGGTGTGACTTGTCACCTCTGAGTCCCTCACAACACCCGTCTAGATAGAAACAAAAAAATGTGCTAAATTCAATCTCATTTTAATTGCAGCATTACGCTCAAAACATCAGACAAGATCAAGACTACGTCGCCACCTATCATGAAACTGTTCAGCAGTACTACGCATCATTTATCACGATTTATACAAGACGGAAACAGACACTGAGAGATAAGCCTGAATTATGGTGCCACTGTTCACATAGTTTAATGCTCTTCAGCTTTTATTATTGTGAACAATGATCTGCCCTCCAATGGAGAAAAATGTATGTAGTGAGACATCCTTATTAACATTCTACTCCAATCGTGCAACCTTAGCAGCTCTTTGTTAAACCTTTCAGCTTCAGCCAGGCCCCTGTCAGATACCATTATCACCAAGTGCCTCTATAATTAGCTGTTTTATCTTTTTGTCTGTTTGTATGAACCAGCTTAAAGCCAGTTTAAAAGCTAAACTTTTGCACAATAGTTGCAATATTTCTCTATCTCTATGACCATCAAACAATCAAGAAGACAGCATATTTCACAACACTGACTATCTAATGCTTTATTCTCAGATTCTACCTATAGTGTATCTTTTGTACATGTTTGTAATGAGTGTTTGTCTACAGATGGATGGTTGTTCTGCTGTTGTACTTCTTGTGTTTTTATTTGTGTTATAGTCTAAAGGTCAATAATAACTTTAATAAATCTGCCAAAGACTATTTTTATATGCACGATCGTGAAAGACGCTTTGAGTAAAAACATGCACTTAATAACCACATGTAAATGTAAAGGTAAGCTATGGTATGTACTAAAGAACTTTGCAGATCCCTGAGCTCACCGTTGACCATTGTGGCACCGGAGCTGTACTGGAGTATTGAGGTACTCTGACAATCTCGTCAATGGTGCACACAAACACCTTCCTCTGGTCATCACGTTCCTCGGTCAGCTCCCACACTGTTGCACTTCCCATCCCAGGAACGGGCTCCGTGATGCTGCCTGTGAAGGTAGCAGCAGTTCCAGGGTATCTGATCTCAAAGGACCCCCACTGCTGGTCCAGGTCTATCTCCAGGCAGGCTTGGTTGCTTTCCACCCCGGTATGATCCTGTGGGCATGTGTTCAAGTACACATCCTCCACTGGTTTGGTGTCCTCTTGATCTGGCTGCAGCTCCTTGCCCTGGTCTGTGAGGGCCATGGCAGATAGGGTCTGGCTGATTGCAGTAGAAGATTCCGGGACCGCCAAAGTAACCATGTCACAGTTTGTGCTTATCCAGCTGTCTGAAGACGGCCCTCTTTTGACAGGAGAGCACCACAGTTCTGAGTCATCACCTGACTCATCACCAAGCTGTCCAATCCTGGGCTCCGTTTCCCTATAACCCGACACCGGCTGGCTCGTGCTTCCTCCAAACGCCCGCTCCTCCGTGACCTTTCCCTGAGCTGACGGCAACTGCACGTGCAATCTATCCACATGACTGCCGGGAGCCGGAGGCGCAAGATCTTCCCCACCTGTTGCCACCTGGCTGTTATTCAGCTCCAGCTCATTTTCACTGCCGATCCAGAAAGACGAGTTGCCGTGCGCCTCGCTGCCATGTTTGTTTATATCCCCTGGGCTGATAGGTCTATCAGTGTCCTCTGCAAAATGAGAATCACAGCTCGTTTCCACCTCCTGAGAGCCAGAATCCTTAATTTCGAGGCATGTCGCATCTGTGCAGTTTCCCCTATGATCTTCAGTGGGGCAATTCAGATAGTTTCCCATGGTTTGTAGGTGGTGGGAAGGCTTCTGACACCGCCGGAGTTGTAATTTGTTGTAAATTGTACCAAAACTCTTGGCAGGGGGAGTTAAAAAATGACAAGGTTCAGCACAATGGCACGTCAGAGCCCTCGTGGCTTGTTTGTCATAGAAGCCCAACTCCTCTTTTCGCCTTCAAAAAGAAAAGAAACCGTTTGCAATCTTTTTCCGCTAAATAAAAATGTCATCACTTCTAAGATCCAAACACAGAAACTAGTTACACTGATTCTGCAGCAGCTGTTTTCCATTTAACTGCGATGTATAATTACTTATAGTTTCATACTTCCTGCAATGGGTTGACACCCCATTCTGGGTTGTTCCCTGCCTTCCACCTGCAGCTTCCAGGACAGGCTAAGGGTTAGACTGGACAAGTGGTTACAGAACATACATTTCTGGACATAAATTTAAGAGAAGAAATATAACATATTAGACACGAAATAATAATCATTGATATCCATGGCGTGCAAAATTTATAGTAAGTGGAGGCAGAGCAAGAGTCTAGGAATAAATATGCATTTACATATGTACTTTTGAGTTGAGAGTGTTGGCATGCAGGTCATAAACACTGTCCTCATTTAGGATCAAACATGCCTGTGGAAGGGAGCTCTTCCTCAGCTTTTTTGTGCTGCCGTTGATGCAGCGGTAGGGTCTGCCCGACCCCAGCGTAGAGAAGAGGCCATTGTGTTTATAGATAGCGCAGTTACAGTACATTTCTGTAGTTTTGTTTAATAACAGTGCCAGCATATTCGAGTTATTAAAATTACAATATTCCCTTGTTGCTATAACCCTATATGTGTTTGGTTATTTTCTTTTCATTAATGAAAATGTTATTTAATGAGGTGTGTGATGGAAAACAAGTAAGCTAATTCTGAAGGTGCTGTATCAAAGCTGGTTGAAGACTGACCCAGTTTGTCATCTGTTTACTATGAACTGAAACCCACAAACTAGGAGCTGACGATCGTCATTTTTAGAGCAAACATCATTAATGAAAAAAATCTCTATACCGTATATACACAACAGATTACTGTAAGCCCTGAAATATTTGTGTCTTCATTGTGATGTAGAATAGCATGAAATATTATCATAATTAAACTCCTTATGGCTCGTCACGTTGGAATTTCTACAGAAACAATAACTTGTAACAAACGTTCTTCTATCAACATATCAATATACGGTTTTGTCATTCATTCGTTTCTGAGTTTAATTTCACTGGCTAGTAACTAACCTTTTATAGGCCTATAGTGTGTTATGTAGGCTATTGTATGTTTTTAAATAAAGAGGAAAATAAGATTTAGTCAGTTCTTTCCTGTCACAAAACAGCAGCGTACTCCACCAGAGAAGGTTCAAATGATGCCCCTAACACGTGTTTACAGAAAGCTTTTCCATACCTGCTTCACGCCGTAGGGCTGGATTTACTGATGTTGATGCAGGAGCTGGGGGTTAAAAAGCTGTGGTGTGCTTAGGGACTCGGGCTATTTTTACAGTGACCCTGCACCCCCTCTCCCGTACCCTGATCTATAGTTACCTGATAGCGAAGACATGTGCTACTCTCAACACTTTACGCTGCAAATCTATATCTGTGCTATCTCTACGCCAGCTAGCATGCTAAACTTTCACTTGTTGTTTCACTTGCCGGAGTCCGTACCCATCGGCTATGCCGCACTCCCCACTCCAGGTAACATAGATATGCCGTTCGGTGCTGACCGCAGGGGTACCACTAGAGACTTTTGGCCCCATGAAAGTATTCGATATTGGGCCCCCAACCCAGCCTAAATCCAATAACGTTCCAAATTCTTTTGTTCTCCAGTCGAAGTACACACAGCCACTACTGAAAATATGTATGTGAAAAAAAGGTAAACACACTAATCATGTATAAGACTTAAGTAAATATGTAATAGCTTCTACACTGAGAAAAAAAAACTACAGCCCTGGCACAGTTTTGTTCCCCAAGGTACAAACAAGGTACAAACAAGGTACAAACAACCCTATCATTTTCAATCCTAATCCATATGCCCCCAAAGCTTCAAATTTCCAAAGTGTCATTTTTTAAATTGGTATAATACTCTAGTACTTATTCAAGTACTAGAGTAAAAGTACTTATTCAAGTACTTTTAAAAATATGAAAAGGCATTTATTTCCATAGATGCTTTTGGAAGTGTGAATATATAGCTCAAGGGAGTACTTGCATAAAAATGTTCTGAGGGCAGAACGAAAAATGATTAGTTCAGAGAGATAACCTATCAGATTGTAAAGAAGGTGGGTCCAAGCAACTAGAGGAGGTGGGCCAACCAATCATGTCTTGGTCGCACCACCTCTAGTTG
>JAODLD010000046.1:12047518-12081474 GCA_026781065.1 Mormyrops boulengeri
ACCACCTCTAGTTGCTTGGACCCACCTGTTCTACAGTCTGATTGGTTATCACTCTGAACCAATCATTTTTTTGTTCTGCCCTCAGAACAGTTTTGTGGAAGTAAAACTCCCAGGAGCGAATATATGCCAGGGAGCACTGGGGTTGGGATGCTCCTGCAGAGGCACTCTAAACTAAACACATATTTTGTGCTATGGGGGTATGTGGTACCTGGAGAAAACCTGAAATGACTCACTATCCAAAGCCTGGAGGTATTAGCCTGCAGGTACCGCCACTGAGCCAGAGGCCTCCTGGCACATAATCTGTGAGGTTAAATATCGTAATGGAATCTCAGCCATAAAATACCAGTAGGTGTCTGGTAGATTAATTACAACTATAAATACTTGCCATCATAACTAGCGCAACACAAAATAGATTATGCAGTCCTGTACACATAAATTGGCGATTTTCCAAGATCAACAGGTTGCATTTCTAGTAAATAATGTGGAATTATAATTTATATTTTAGCTTTCCAGATTATATTCTTGCCTTGTCAGTCTGTACAAATATCCCAAGGAGAACCTCTTTCTGTTAATCACTGTATATGTATCACTGTATATGTATTATATTGATCTTTCACATTTGCTAAAAAAAGTGCACGATACGACTGCATCCACACTTGCAGCTGTGGCTTTAACGTGAGTTGTGAATATCATATGTCTTGCAGCGCTTTGCGCTGTGTCCAATAGTTGCACTGGGACGTAACGAATCTGAATTACACCAACTTGACCATATGATATTATTATTATTATTATTATTATTATTATTTACTGTAGCTCCTAGTATTTGCGCACGCGTCGCTCACAATACTACGCTGACACCTGTTTACTATTTGCTGCGAAGGTTGCACAGGGCAGTGCGCGTTGTCGAAGTCTGCTGCGCAAGGAAATGAATCTTTATATATGTATATATACATAGTTTCATTTGTGAAAGGTGCACGCGGTGAATACACTTCAAAATTAAATGATCTCAGCTTCTGTAAACGTTTCATCATCTTTCTACGTTCGTCGCACGTCTGTACCACGCCAGACACTAATCAGAAAGTAAAACTAAGCAAACTAACATAAGGATGTTTTTTTTGAAACATCGGATTCACTGTGGAGAAATAAAATCACACGTTTCATTAAAAACAAAGCTTTTTATATATGATTCACTTGCGATGAGCGAAGTGTTTAATAAAAATGCAAGGAAGGCACTCTATTTTTTTACTTCATCAGGAAGTGAAATATGCAGCAGCTATCGCGGTTTCAGTACACTTTCTGGTTTTCCCCTTGCACTCGTCACCCTGACATATACTTACTGGCTCTTAACACGGAAAGTATTGTGCATAATTTATCGTCACTACACGACAAACAGTAAGTGACGATCTGCCTGCTTCCCCGTCGCTGGATGCTTTCTACATGCCTGCTTTATTTGTGCTGTTTGTTATAATGAACCTATTTCAGTATCATCGTAATACATGTGCGAAGCGTGCACGCACGGTTCTTTTACTATAGTGATTGGCCAGATTATTAATAAGGCTTGATTCGAGGATTTGATGTTGTACTGTATTTAAAGCTGGGGGTTACACAATTACCTTGAAAAATAAATGGTAATCTCTCACTATGCTAGTTCATGGTATGCGGGTGATTGAGGTGTAGAAATAATTTATCCGATACTTATTTCCGTAGCATCTCCATGAATATAACCTAACCGATTGGTTTAAATATCACTGAAATCAGAAAACAGATGTGTGCACCATAAGTAGTGGCCATAAATTAAAAAGATGTTTTTATGTTGTTAAGGTGTGTAATACGTGTGTTTATTATGTGATGTTTTAGCTTTTGTGGACGTGTACGAATGAATTAAATGTTTCCCGCAAAAGTACTTTTGTTCAGTTATACAATTTTAATCAAGTGAAAAGTAAGGAAAGTGGCATGCGTAATAAAATATTTTTTTACGTTTCAGGCTGCAAAATGGGCTCTTGATATAACTAAATTCTGTGATGGGTAACATATGCAGTGTTGTATGAGAAAATATATCTCAGATCAGGATTGTACAAGTTATGCAGTCAATTAATGACCGTAAACCTTTAACATATTTTCCGGTTAGAGTGATTTTAAATTTAAGAAAAATGAAACTTTACGATTGTTTGTACCAGTGTCTTTACAAACAATGTGAGTTTTATTTCTCGCAGTGCAATACATGTCACACTTTACGTTTTATTATATTCGGCTACTATTTTACTGACAGGTATTGGTCGTTAAGTAGGGAGGCAGGTAACGTTAAAGATAAAGCCACTCCTCAAGAAGGTTTCCGGTGCAAGTCATTAGTATTAATGGAGTAGCATTATAAGTGTCAGCTAAATAACAAATGTTCATGGGACACTGAGCTGTGAAGAAGATTTATGGACAATTCACAAGATTCAAATACCTGAAACCTGCTTTAAACTAAGTGTGCTTCTCATTGGTGCTAATTGAATCGTTCTTGTTGATTGATTCTTGGTCACCTTATTGGTGTAATTTTATTTCATTCAGTGTACATCTAACATTCAGTGTACATCTAACATTCAGTGTATCTACTTGTGCTACATTGAAATAACTGGGTCTCATGAAGGACAGAATGACAACTGGGAGAGACATATGTCACAATTATAGAAATTAGGAAACTAATTCAGTAACTTACACACACAGCACTGATCACGTGACACATTCTATATTTCTAGACAGGTGACAGTATTCTGTAGAATAGATAATATATTTGGTGCTGATTATTTCTTAGAATTTGCACTGGTTACAAATCTGCATTGTGACGGTTGTCCGGATTGGATAGCATCAACAAGAAATCCTTTTTTTTATTGAAAAATATAATTGTTTGATATTCAGTTGATGTCACCAAAAATAAAACAGCTTCGCATGACTGTAGACGGGTTTCTGGAGTCTCAGTCAGGAGTCTCATCTGGGCACAAGATTTCTTGTGCTGTATAAACAAATATAAGGTTACTACTCTTTTAGTGTTATGTTTATTAATGAATGTGGTGATCTCGGTAAGGGAACAGAATAGTTATAGCTTAAAAAACGTGCGTAACCTATATAAAATGTTCGCAGCTGTAAAGGCAGGATGATTCAGCAGCTTTGACGTAAATGCTCTGTTGACGTTTCTGCAGCTTTGACTTAATGAAAATTCTTCTGTCTGCAGCAGATTAAGGCAGATGAAGCCGTGAAGACCATCTTCTTGTGTTTTTTTCATTTCGTCATTTTGGGAAGATAACCTGACATTTTTGAGATGTCAGAGGCCCCTGACTGTTATTCCATGAATATTAACCTGCTGAGAGAGCCTGTTCTGAGGCGACTCTGCGAGATACTGGACAAGACAAACAGCAAAGGATGGCGTAAACTCGGAGAAGTGGTCAGCAATGACAGACGCTTCAGAGTGAGGTGAGGACCATGGTCATATGGAACAAGCCAACACCTGCCCCTCACTGCCACAACTCATGCAGGAAACACACTGAAACGCCCACATAACCTTTGCCTTCTTCTCAATTACCTGCTGGAAATACTTTCCAGAAAAAAAAAATAGAAAATTACTTGATGGGGACTGAAATATATAAATTACTTAAGTTTGGTAAATCATGCATACAGTATTTCAAAGTAGTGGGTTATTGCTGGTGTGGGTGTTAAAGCTCACTGGTTTATTGATTAGCTGTTGGAGAAACACTCTGTTCATAGGGACTCCGTACTTCTGAGGAAACTAGAAGTAAACTATATGTAATAGGCTTGAGAGTCTGGTCTGGTATATTTTTGAGTCATTTCTGTGGGTATTTTAAAGTTGGATGTCTTGGATCTCCTTCCCGTACTCTAGCTCGGACGAGATGGAGCGATGCTCCCTGAAAGTGCTGGAACTGGAGGGAAGCCCAACGCGCAGTCTGCTGAGGCTCATGGGAGATCGTGGCTGCCTGCTAAAGGACCTGGTGGACTTCCTACAGGCTATGGACCACACCGAGGCTCTTCAGTGCATTAAGCCAGCAGGTATACGCATTTGCAACATTTGTGCTGGTGCAATTATTGTGAGTGTGCCCTGTGATGGGTTGGCACATGGTCCTGGGTTATTCTCTGCCTTGCACCCATAGCTTCCAGGATTGGACCCAGACCCCTGTGACCCTGCATAGGACAAAAATGGATGGATGGATGGATGGATGGTATTTGCTTGTTTCGTAGTCTGAAGTATTTTGCAGAAATATTCCAAAAAGTCCCCACTGAGATCCCCCAGAAAAGCCTGTTCCACTCAGACCTTCCATCAAACAGTGCTATAGAACTCATTAATATCATGGATAATGAGGGGAATTTGCTATTTCATGAGGCCATCACTTGCTTTAGTAGTAGGTTCCTTGTCAGAGTGGTAACGTTATACCATCCACCCTCAACCACTTATCGTGCTGAGGGATACGGCGAGGAGCTTGGAGGAGCAAGGAAACACCCTGGGTGGGACGCCAGTCTGTGAAGGGCACATACTGGGAGTCGCTTAGGAATAATACAGCAGTGCAACTGGTTTTAATCTCCTATTCTTGTCCATAAAAGGATCTTAGAATTACTCTTGTTTTTTTCTTTTAAACCTATCACCATCACTAGGAATAAGAATTGTCATCCAACCCCAGTCTGTATCCGCTGTACCTGGCCAAACGGTCCGACTCGACTGTCACGCCGTGGGAAATCCAGGCATGCAGTACCAGTGGTTCAAAACAAAAGACGAGGTGAGTACTGTTTGGGGACACTGCAGGAATTTTGGGAACTTCCACTGTGCACGGTCATTTATCTGTGGTGTCTACGCTGTCAAATATATTGTGGTTTTACAGAATAAATACACAAATTCTGTGTACATGAAGAGAAAATTCAGGTTCCCATTCCTCCAAAAAATATCTTTTTTTCCTGAAGCTTCCAAATGTTCTTTGAAATGAAGAAAACAAATATAGTCAAGATAAAATGATTTAGATTCATGATGCTTTAAATAGAGGACTTCCATCCATTCACCCATGTTCTTTAACAGTGTTTCACAATCTGGTCCTCGGGGACCCACAGGCAGTCCACATTTTTGCTCCCTCTTAGCTCCTAGGGGACTGTCTAACAGGGAGCCCGGAGGGAGCAAAAACACGGACCAGATTGTGGCTCCCTGAGGACCAGATTGAGAAACACTGTTCCATAACTTATTCAGTTTTGTTCTTATATCATTTATAAGATATGAAACAAAAGTCAGAGCAAAGGACTCAAAAGACAAAGAAATATCACATTGCATGCTATTCCTTTGTATAACTGTTGTCTTCTTCTTATCTTATCCTGTTATGGAGAATTATGAATCCAATCCACTACTTAGAGCTGATTGATTTAGGATGGGTGCTATTCTCAGGTGCCTAATGGAATTTTCCCAGAACTGGAATTTAGTCCAGTGCAAGTAAAGGATACCGGTTACTACATCTGCCGGGTAAATTATGGCGGCACCTTTGAGTTCAGCAACTGGGCCCAGGTGGAGGTTCTGGATGCCACATTGACAAGCGGTGAGCATATTCTGCTTTTTCTGGATGTTGTGCGAGTTAGTGGCAATTATCAGCATGACGTGCTACCCAGTGCTAATATTATGCTAATTATGCTAATATTAACGTAATATTATGACGTCGTGTGCATACTTTATGCCTTCTTGATAAAGACTTTGAACTTAAAGGTCTTGATTTGAAGACGTGACCTCTGCACACTTTGCCCTCCCCAGGCATGATGTCCCAGTCCTTAGAGGGCCGGGTGAAGGTTGTGCTGCAGCCCCAGGATCAGAGGCTGCCCGAGGGGGCAGTGTTGGAGTTGGAGTGTGGGGCAGTGGGGAGACCCATACCGCAGTATCAGTGGTACAGGAACGGAGTGCCCCTCCAGCATGCCTGCAAGAGGAAATACACGGTGAGGAGGTGGAGGTTCCAGGCCCTGCTGTCACCTGCTCCTCACGCATGGTGGGCCTGGAAGGCTACCTCTAGCTTTTGATCTCCATTCACGCACCCCTCCCCCCGTCTGTGCCTCAACACAACAGGTCCACGTAGCGACCAAAGAGCATGAGGGGAAGTACCGCTGCATGGTGTCCATCAAGGATGAGCGCACGTGGTCGCGGGAAGTGGAAGCCCTCATAGGTGCGTCAGCGCGGCGGTGGCTGAAAATGGTGAATGAGTGTGACCATTTTAGCAGAAGCAGGTTCAGCATGCAGGAAGACAAGCTGCTACTGCTGCTGTTGCAATAATATAGCAAACTTTCAGATATCAGTTTCATTCATTCAAGGTTAACTAAAAAATCCATAATTCATGGAAAGATGGTTGAAACTTACATCCAGGACTTGTTCTTTCATTTCTTTTCTTTTGTATTAGAGTGTTTTGTGTAATAATATAGCAAACTTTCAGATATCAGTTTCATTCATTCAAGGTTAACTAAAAAATCCATAATTCATGGAAAGATGGTTGAAACTTACATCCAGGACTTGTTCTTTCATTTCTTTTCTTTTGTATTAGAGTGTTTTGTGTTCAGCAGTAAAACTCTCATTCAAGGTGGAATTCCATACCAACGTGCATGAAGTTAGTAGTTTCAGCAGAGATTCATAGTTTGCACAGTTGGAGATGTCTACACAAAGACCTAAAGTGTTTATTGGCTTTGGTGGACAGCAGACAGGAGGTGCAGAGCATGTCGTCAAACATGGCAGCTTTGTTGACTTAATCCCCCCTTCACCTGGATACATTTAGTATGTTGTTCATTTTTAAACATAATAATACATTTCATGTTCAATGTACATTTCACGTCTTATGAATTTACACATTACCGTGATTTTTTTTTTCCTTAAATTTTCCAATGACCATGGCCAACCCCAGTAGTAATGAAACAAAATGTAGGAAAAATGAGGAGCCACGCATGATATTGTTGGATTATAGTGGAGATCCTCAGACCATCAGCCATTCTGCCTACATTCTAACTGTGCCTGAGACATTTTGAAACGTGACTTTTGCCATAGGCGCATTTTTATATAGCGCCTTTCACAACAGAGTTGTCCCAAGGCGCTTTACAGGGTTGTGTTGTGATACATGATACAGAAGTACAGGGAGATACAGAACGGGGAAAAAAGGAAAGAAAGAAAGTGAATAAAGAAAGTCAGAAGACAATGGAGGAGGGGAACCAAAAACTCCCGAGTAGGGAGAAAAAAAAAAGATCTTTTCTGTTTCCACAGAAGGACATTATTGCGATTACTAAAAGTGCAACATGAACTACTTGTTTTCATAATCCTAGATATTTCAGAATCCTATATTTGATTTCTATTGTTTGTTTTAGTGCTTATAGTCCCGTCGTTAGTATTTGATTCATTCATTTGTTTCAGTGTATCTCTCATTCTTAGGAGACATTTGCCCACTGATCTTACCTTTGTTCACAATTTTCTGTAGACATACAAAGATAAAGATATTAGTTTGCCTACTTGGATTAAGGAGGTCACATGATGCATTGGGTGACCATATATTGCTTTGCAAAAAGAGGACACCAGGGGCCAGGAGGCAAAGAGAGGCATCAACATAGTGCAAATATGGACTCAGAAAGTATTCTGACTGTAGCAAATACCAACATGAAAGAAAGTAGAATCCTGGACTTTCCGGGCATTTATAGGTCCCAAGCAAGAGGACATGCTCGGGAAAAAGAGGATGTATGGTCACCCTAATCATGTCGTAAAATCGAGCAACATGATTACTTTGATGCTAATGTCCATATTTTTGTGTGTTGCCTTCAGACAGCTATGATACCACCAGGTACCGGATTGCAGAAAAGCCCTTTGGTAAGTTATAGAAAAACCCCAAACCAGGTTCCAGTAAAGGAAGTAACTTGTTTGGGTTGCTCTGTTTGTTGAAAGGCAGTGAGCCAAGCGGATCCATGGTGGTCACTGATGTTGCGGTTTCTGTCCTGAGACCAGGCCTTGCTAACGTTTTTGAGGGCGCACTTTGAGCCGCTGCTGAAACAGGCCAGGATCTGGTTTCAGCCAGTATGTCAATGCCCCCACCACACATGTGGTTTTTACCACCAGAAGCCCAGGTTTCTGTCTGTACCTCTTGCATACCTCACTGATGAAAGTGCAGTGATCACATGACTGGCTTCGGTACGCTGCTGTACGTTTTAACACATTACTGCTGGCTGACGTAAGAGATAAACCTGATGGGTGTTTTTGTCTTTGTTCCTATAGCAACCGACAAAGTTGCCTTGTTGATCGGGAACCTGTCATACCTGAACCATCCGCAGCTAAGGGCACCCATGGTTGATGTGTACGACCTCACCAACCTGCTGCGGCAACTCAACTTCAAGGTGGTATCCCTGCTGGACCTCACCGAGTCAGAAATGCGCAACGCCGTCGACGAATTCCTGCTGCTTCTGCACAAAGGCGTGTATGGTGCGTGTATGACGTGTGCACAGTGCATGCAGGTTGCATTGGAGGCAATTTGTCTAATTGGTCGTTGGCATAAATTACACACAAGCCTAGGGGGGAAAGTGGAGAAAAGCTTTGGCCAGGTATCTACTCCAGACCAGACCTCTGAAACATACATTACCAAAGTTTTGCACACATTGAGATTTTCTACATTTGCATGTTACTCACTTAACATTTACTAAAACTACACTCAGTATTCTTTGCTAACAAATAAATTGACAGTATGTTCACCATGCAAGTATCTTTATTAGCAAGAAAATGTCATATCTTTGATTCATCAAATTAACCTCCTCTAGCAGTTATAACAGCATAGAAAATTTGAGGCATTCTTTCTACAAAGGAAATTAAATACTGCTCTGTTTCAAGAGATGAAACAGTTAACTAATGCATTTAAAGTTAAAGGACAGCTTAGAATTTGACTAAGCCATCACCACACGACCAGTTAATAGGATGTCAGACATGCACTGTTACATACTGTTTCTATGTCATAAAGGAAACTTGTTTTATTTGACTTATATTTCCATTTATAGTTGCTCACTCAAATTTCCAATGCTTAGCGAGAATAAAAAACTTTGGTGTACAAAAACTTTTGACTGGTAACGTACATATCTGACCCAAGGCCAGTATGTGAAGTGCAAATACGTGGGTATAGGAACAAAAAAATTAAACAACAGGAGAAATGGCTTGCTGGGTTTTAGCAATTAGCGACAGTTATTCGCTAACGAGCAATTCAAGGGCCATTTTACTATCTGCCAGAAGTAAAAAGTATTCTCAATAAAAAATTTTGAATATTTATTAAATGAGCGTGAAAGGTAATACTGTACCATTGTTTTCAGAGAGGTGGAAATAGTGAGTAGAACTGTTGACAGAAGTGGGCTGTCTGTGGTTTACAATCATATCAGATTTTGCGTGTAACTTCCTGTGGAAGACCTCATGTCAATAACCCGCTGAGACTGAAAACGTGGCATTCAAGGAGCCGGCGTTCAGCTGCTGTGCTACGGGAGTGGAAACTTCACTGAAAGCTCAGCCCACACTCAAAGCGGCAGTAGACGTACATTCGCGTCAACGTGCGTTTGATTTATCAGAGTACTAAGTACTTGTTTGTGAAATTCTAGCTGTCATTTTTGCTCGTGACTTGACATGCGCTGTGCGGCTCCTCTCCAGTGCCCTTCGAACTGATATCCAAGAATACTAAGATATCAAATTGTGACAGATTTTTTGTGACGTACCTTTGAACCTCAATTTGAAAACACACGCCCGACAGACACTAACGACGGCGTTTGATGATGTCTGTCCTATGATGGCAAGCTGTGATGCTCCGTCAGAACCGTGAGGTTCTCACATGGTGTCCCGGTTCACAGTACCGGAGTGGGTCAGGACAAAAACCCCAAGTGAAGGTTTAATTTTATCAAGGCCGCATAAAGCCCTTGCCAGGAGGGCAGCTGAAAACGCACCTTTGGTGGGAGGGGGATGGGGAGGGGGGGTGGCCTCTGGGACCCTGTGAGACGAGTGATGAAGTTGGCAGAGCATCGTGCCAGGTCCAGTGTCATGTTTCCAGTGGGATGACAAATAACTCATGTCACAGTGCTAGTGGTCGCCTCTACACCTGATACCAGACACCGGGTGGGGGGCAAATGATAGCTTGATGGGCGTCATTGGGGGGGGCTACAAAGGGGCGGTATGTCTTCTAGAGGATTGCCAGTGACAATAACCTTTTATGGGGGATGTGCCATGTCATAGCTAATATCATGTGGAGACTTTAGTCAAGAGCTGCTCTGTGATCACGTCTCTGTCTGACGGGTGTCGTAGCCGCTATGCCTGCTCTAAATTCAGATCTGTGTATCTAGTATTTTCCTGGCTTGATGATATGCTTGCGTATTAATGCCTGAATTCCAGAACTGCAGATTCAGGTGTACTTGGATTCAGGCACAGAAGAGTCCCTCTAATCTACATAATCACATGACGTGGGCAGGTGGGCGGGTGTGACGAGCTGCAGGGCTGGCCGGAAGGGGATGTTATTTTTAAAAAGGTGGTTTTTAAATCAGAGTTTTCCCAGAAAAGTGCCTTGAAGCTGGCTGCTGTGCTTTTGATAAAACCTAGCGCTATTTGGTCATGCACTGGGGGCAAGCTCATTGCACCCCCACCCCCTCAGAGTTCTGAAAAACGTTAATAGTGCTTTACAAAGGATCGTGTGTTCACTGGTAGGCGTTCCCAGCCCCGTGGTCCATGGCCAGTATTCCACCAGGCCCAGGAACTCTGCAGGTTGAATTGCTACCTGTCCTGCTATGGCCCATATTGTTCCACAAATATACTAGATTTGTCTTACCTTTCCATGCACATTGTGTACCCTCACTCGGCAATTTATAACACCAGTGTCCCCTCCCTCCCATTTGATCAGTCTGTGATATATTTTGTAGGATGTAAACTGCCCCACCTACCTCAGAAGCCCTCTTCTTCCACGCTGTCACATGACCTCACAGCTGAATGTCTCTCCCGTTCAGGGCTCCTGTACTACGCAGGCCATGGCTACGAGAACTACGGCAACAGCTTCATGGTTCCCGTGGACGCCCCCAACCCTTACCGCTCGGCCAACTGCCTCTGCGTGCAGAGCATCCTGAAGCTGATGCAGGAGAAGGAGACTGGCCTGAACGTCTTCCTGCTGGACATGTGCAGAAAGAGGTGCGCCGTGACCCCAAATGCCACCACTCGCATTTCCTGTCCTGTTAAGGGCGATCCGCCACACTTCTGTAACCATAGCTGTTTGGTTACCATCTCCCTGCCCTTTCTCCTGACATAACATAGGTAGAGCCATCTTAAATAACCCACCGGTCATCCCGTTTGTTCATTGTGTCATTCAGTGATGGACGTCTGAGGCCCTGCTGTGACATACTGAACCATGAATCGCTCATGTACAGAAATAGATTTACTGTTTATGTTGCTAGATATTTTCAAATGGCCTTTATCAGCTAGATTGCATTTTTCACAAGAGGAGTAAGTTTAATATCAGACATGAATGTTTAATGGAGAAGTAGTCTGAAGATGAATACATGAATTAGCTGGTTAATTGCATTGTTTTCTTCAGGAATGTCCATGATGATACTACACCCAACGTCGTATTGAGAGTCACGGCTAACATCGTCTTTGGATATGCGACGTAGGTCTAACAGCTCCGTCCTTCACGGCGGATACCTGTACATTTATGCTGCAAATGATCTTCAAGTGTTTGACTGAGTCTGTCTGAAAAAGTGGCTAAATGAAAAATTTCTACAAAAAGTGGGCCATTATACTATGTAATGCATCAGGTCAAAATAACATGATTTCATGTTCAAATACCATGCACAAAGGCATTAATATATCTCTGTATATATATCAAGGCATATCAGTATATATTTTTTGTCTGTTTGACATTTTGAAATATTGGGTCCTGCTCAGATAATAACATCAGATAACCTTAAATGAGAGGGTGAGCTCTTGTTCTGGTTCTGAGCCCGCTGGAACATTAAACGAAACGTGCTGTTAAAGGTGCCAGGACGCAGAGGCATTCGAGCTGAACTCCAGCGGATTCACCAATGGCGTCTTCATCAAGTTCCTTAAAAAGCGCCTCCTGGAGGATGAGAAGATCACGGTGCTGCTGGACCGAGTGGCAGAGGGTAGGCGGAGAAGGCCGAGACACAGACTGCTGCTTCTGGCATTTGGGAAACGACATGTCCAGCCCCCAGAACTCAATTCTTGTGCTGTTTGCTGATTGCTCAGCCCATCTTCACCAAAAAGCTGTGGATAATGTTATTTTGCAAGGCTGTTGCCCAAAGGAGATTATCTGCACACTGGCCACATGAATGCTGCCTTGTGTAATGCACAAATATCTCATACTGCTTTCCTAAACATAGTTCCACATCCACTTGCCCCCATTGGCTGTCGCAGTCTGTTTAGTCCTTGAATGGTGCACATATCCCTATTGTGATTTCAGCAGTGTCACCTTTAGCCTCCGTCACCGAAATGTGTTCCCTCTCCTCCAGACATGGGCCAGTTTGACGCCACCAAGGGCAAACAGGCCCTGGAAATCCGCAGCAGCCTGTCAGAGAGGCGGTCTCTAACCGACCCCATCCTGCCCAGAGGCTGCTCAGACGAGGCCCAGGCTCGCAACCTGCAGTGGGCAAAGGCGCACGGTACAGCTCAAGCCCCAGCATCCCGCGCACACTGCAAGTCCCCCGGAAAAGCCTTTGGCATCACTTAGCTGTTATTAGGGGCTGATAAAACTCCCATGATGCACGCAGCCTTATGCTCATACACCTCCCACATCTTTCCAAACATATGGTGCTTCTGCAGATGCACCTACACTCACCCAAACAGACAATGTTCAACGTTATATTAGCGAATTATCTGATAACAGTCGCAGTCACCTTTTCCATAATTTGCTTTGCACAAGATAGAACTTACTGAACCTTTAAAACATCTTCTGTCCCATTTTATCTTAAAATATAAATATAGCAATACGTACGAATTGGAACATTTGATTATAAATCCTACTGTGCCCTGAAGTCATATAGGTAATTAAATACATTGGCTAATTTTTGTGCCATTTGTATGTGTGACTGTTCCCAGAACTGCCCGAGAGCATGTCCCTGAACTTTGACTGCGGGGTGCAGATCAAGATGGGCTTCGCTGCGGAGTTCTCCAACGTGCTGGTCATCTACACCAGCATCGTGAAGAAGCCCGAAGACATATCATCCTGCCAGGCCTATGTCACCAACTTCAGCCCGGTAAGACTGCACATCCAATCACAAGCTGGCATCACCCGACCAGACAGCCCCCCCCTCCAGGTACCACTGGCATAGTATCCCCTCTCTTCTCAGGAGCTTGACGTGGACCCCAAGGAGATGAACAGGGTGACCCCTGAGGAAACCGGAAGCTACCTGCTGTCCAAGAATCTGCCTCAACACTGCCTGTATACCCGCCTGAGCTCCCTGCAAAAGCTCCGGGTACGAGGGGGCCGCGTTCTGTCAGCACAACTGCTTCTAGTGTTTAGCCCGAGATGTCATGTGCGCATGCAACTAATATTTGTTCATAGCTACTGTTCAGGGTTTCTCGTTAACTGAAGTACCGAGGATAAAACCATTCAAATAGACCCCTTCATTAAGATCATTACAGGCTGTTATTAAACCACTAAGGTATCGCAACGGCAGGTAAATGGATTCTGGTAAGACATACAATATAATTAGGTGTTATAGTCCCTAGCAGAAACAAAGACTTTCAGATCTTAGTCCTCCAGGACCATCATTTAAGTTTAGCATTTAAGGAACTGGAGCGCTCGGATCAGTGGATTAATACTTCTTTCATGTGGTTGGGATTGGAACTCCAAACAAATCACTTGAATAAAAACTTACAAATGTTCTTTGAGCTAATAGGCATGATCATAATGCCATTTAAATAGATATGGAAGAAAATACACTTGAGTACAGTGTTGGGGAAGTTACTCACAAAGGTAATCCATTACAGACAAAGGTGGAAAGTTCAGGTCCAGTATGTACAAATCCAGACTAAGGTTTTGTTTCAATCAACCAGCTGAGTACTCTGTGGTTGTAACTCTTTATGCCCAGCTGGTTGGTTGAAAGAAAACCTTGGTCTGGATTTGTATTTTATGGACCTGAACTTTCCAACTCTGTCTTTAATGGATTACTTATGTGAGTAACTTTCATCCCTATAACTACTTGCATGTTATAGAGATGAAAAATCACATGATGATAAACAGCAATTAAGTCCTTCCTTGTTCTCCCAGCATATTCTGGCTGTCCTCTTGATCTCTTTCTGTTTCTTCTGTGCAGGAGCAGCTGGTCTTCACAGTGTGCCTTCAGGGCTCCTTCACAGCGGTGGAGGAGCTGGTAGACTGGACCATGGAAGTGAACATCGGGAAGCCGCTGATCGCCAAGTTGGACCTGCACCGACCTGTGCGGCGCAATAGCTGCCTGCAGACATGCCTGATGCCTCACAGCCCCTCCCACAGCCCCTGCCACAGCCCCGGGGCCGAGCATCTCCAGCAGCACTGCTACTTCCCGCCAGCACACGGGAGCACGTACCTGGAAGTATTTGAGCCTCCCCATAGCTCCCACGGCACCCTCTACTGGGGGCACCCACACTGCGACCCTCCCTTCTACAATCGCTACCACATGGGTGACGGTGATGAGGACCCTCCCTTCCTGGAGTCCAACAGTAGAGTTAACATTCCCATAGAGGCCACGGACGACATTGACGATCTGCAAACAAGCTTCATCAACAGCCTGCAGATTCACGGCCAGCAATGACACGCTGGTCACTGGGCCAAACAGTAGCATGTAGTTACCCGTAGCATCTTAACAGCCCTTGTTCCTGTTTTACCATTTTGTATGACAGCTGGTTGTAAATGTGTAGAATTTTGTCATATAGGCTTTGTGAATGTAACCAGTACCCAGGAGGATTCTGCTCTCTAAAATAGCCAGCTGTAAAAATGGGTAAAACTGTGGCAAAATAATATGCCTTTCTATTTTTTGTTGCCAATAAGGTTCCATCTGCGGTGAGTACTGTCTGAATAGTCACCTCTGCAGTGTAGCATTTACGTCGTTATTACATTTGTCATTGCATAACCCGCAGACGGGGATTACCTTAAGCCACTCTATCTGCATATTGATACCATCACCGATTACACTTGAAATCTCCGTTACCTCGTTTATAAGTCAGAATATTTCATTTCCTGCCAGTGACTGAAAGCTTGAGGCCTCGCTGTATCCAGCATAGTGTCTTATGCAGCACTGCTTGGTCAGCTGGAAGCAGGACAGCACTGGATTTGTTTCAGTGCACTGGACAGACGATGTGCTTCATGTTCGGACATCCCTGGTATTATAAATGTACGTTGTGTGGATTATTATTGTCTATCTTATTACTATTAATAAATTGTTGATTATTTAATGTAGCTATCGATCACTAATCCAACACAGGGTCTCAGTGAGCAACCAAGGAAACGAATCAAAACGTACAAACTTCAAAAAAAGGGCACTGATAACTGTGGCCTGACCATACGGGCACCGTGTCCACAGGGGGCGCCAAACAGAACAATCCTGCAGTTCTATTATGAATGTTTTTGTTTAATATGATTATATATTGTTATTTTAATATGGCACTCACTAAAAGGCCTATGTGATGTTTCCCCTGTGTCAGATGCATTTCTGAATTCTGTGAGCCAAAAATCAGCTCGGTTTCTTTCTGACGAAATGTTTTATGTGCTGCTGCCCAGAGGCACTTAATACTTTTAATACTCGATCCCATTTAAACCCCCGTTTTCTGTACCCGCTTGTCTCATGCAGGGTTGCGAGGGTCCGGAGCCTATCCCAGAGGCTATGGATGCAAGACAGGGAACAACCCCAGATTCATATTGGCAATGTACAATAATATATGACTGTGTGAAGCAAACCGTTTGAACATGGCTTTCCATTTTGTACTTAATCACTCATTCATTCATCTATAATGATTCACTTTTGCATAATTATGAATAGCTCTACATCATGACGAATGTCTTATGATCATTCAGAATAGAAGATGAAAACGTTTTAAGTCACACAGGGCCTCAGCTTGATTTAAAGGTATTACATACCCAAGAGGTTTGTGGAAGCTAAGGAAATCTCTTTAAGTCATTGTACAAAGGATTTATCTAAGGTGTAGCTGCAGATGTGCAGGACTGTCAGTTGTCAACCGCACTTTCACAGTCTTGTCCAAAAGGTGCAGGCATGCTAAAGGGAAACATCACGCTTTCGTAACTGACAGTGAAGAGTTAGACACTTAACGGTGTTTTCAGACAGGAAACTATAGTACTGCTAAAACATACTCAAATTACATGCAGCAGCGCAGTGTTCCTCTCACGATATATTTTTCTGAGTTATATGAAAAATTCTGCGTAACTTTTTCATGAGGCTTTTTATAAACATCAATGCATCCCATTTCCACAGCACTGTTGGATCACTTGGCTCCCTACCCTTCTTAAATATAATATATATAGAATTTTTACATAAGTTTAACAGGATTTAGAGAGGATGTTTCTAATTTATGTGGATGCTCTCAGTGAAGGACTACGATGTATTTAGCTTTCTGCTAATTAACTCCGCCCCCGGTAGCCACAGGTGTATAAAATCAAGCACCTAGGAATGCAGACTGCTTCTACAAACGTTTGCAAAAGAATGGGTTGCTGTCAGGAGCTCAGTAAATTCAAGTGTGGTACCGTGTATAGGATGCCACCTGTGCAGTAAGTCCATTTGTGAAATTGCCTCGCTACTAATGTCAACAATGACCACTGATCACTAAATTCTAAATTCCAAATTCCATGGTCAACTGTTAGTGGTAGTCTAACAAAGTGGAAGCAATTGGGAACAACAGCAACTCAGCCACAAAGCGTTAGGCCACGTAAAATCACAGAGCGGGGACAACGTATGCTGAGGGGCACAGTGTGCAGACGTCGCCAACTGTCTGCAGAGTCAATAGCTACAGACCTCCCACATGAAGTTTGCCTTCAGATTAGCTCAAGAATAGTGCGTAGAGAACTTCATGGAATGGGTTTCCATGGCCGAGCAGCTTTATCCAAGCCTTACATCACCAAGTGCAATGCAAAGTATCGGATGCAGTGGTGTAAACTGGACTCTAGAACAGTGGAGACGTGTTCTCTGGAGTGAGGAATCACGCTTCTCTGTCTGGCAATCCGATGAACAAGTCTGGGTTTGGTGGTTGCCAGGAGAACGGTACTTGCCTGACTGCATTCTACCAAGTGTAAAGTTTGGTGGAGGGGGGGATTATGGTGTGGGGATGTTTATCAGGTGCTGGGTTTGGCCCCTTAGTTCCAATGAGAGTAACTCTTAATGCTGCAGAATTCTAAGCCATTTGTACAATGTCATGCTCCCAACTTCGTGGGACCAGTTTGGGGATGGCCCCTTCCTGTTCCAACATGACTGTGCACCAGTGCACAAAGCAAGGTCCATAAGGACATGGATAAGAAAGTCTGATGCGGAGGAACTTGGCTGGCCTGCACAGAGCCCTGACCTCAACCCAGCAGAACATCTTTGGGATGAATTAGAGTGGAGACTGCGAGCCAGGGGGTGCCTGACCTCAGAAATGTTCCCCTGGAAGAATGGACAAAAATTCCCATAAACTCATTCCTAAAACTTGTGGACAGCCTTCCCAGAAGAGTTGAAGCTGTTATAGCTGCAAGGGGTGGGTGAACTCCATATTAAAGCCTGTGTATTAAGAATTGGATGTAATTTAAGTTCATGTGTGTAAAGGCAGGTGCCCCAATACTTTTGGTAATATAGTGTATCTAAATACGAACAAAATTATTCAGGATAGATTTTGAGAAATTGAATTTTACAAAATCAAATTTCCAACAGGATGTCAATAAAACGTTGAATTAGTACTAAAAGTCTCATCCTGTGGCTCCAAAAAATTAAATTCCCTGTATGATCCAGGTGAAATACACTCATTTTGTGTCCCTGACGTGGTATATCTTCAGCCTCCCCTGAGTGTCTGAAATAATATTTAAACTTGTGGTGGACTTTTCATACGGACTTTGAATATATTCCTCCCATAGATAAAAGAAATTGGATTAGGTTAACCGGTGTCCTGTGCTGCATTGGTGTTCTCATTACTCTCAAGAGAAGATATTTGTGTTTAATTATATGTTATTTTAACGGCACAAGACAAAATACCTGGGTATTGCTCTTGAATTGTATTGATTTTGTACAAGTCTGAAGCAAAATTTCCACTTCACTCGCCGCGAGCTCCGTTTCTGTAGCAAACAGTCAGCTGAATATCACCACCTAGTGGTTGTGGTGCTTCTTATTGCCTCAACAAAGATGGCGGAAAACTTCGACCTCCACGCCGGGTTTGGCCACGCCCAGCTTTATATTCCAGGAGTGACGTAGACGCTTGGCGGGAAATTGCAACCGGAAAGTAGTGTGGTTCTTGTTATTGTTTTTATAAGAAGCGCTCCAAGTATATGAAATTGGAAATAGCGGGCAAAATAAGCTGCAGATTTCATAAACTGGTTGTAAAACACATTATTTAGCATAACAGCGGAATGCGCTGCTTTTTAGTTTGCTAATCTTTAACGGTTAATGTGAATGGGCTGCATCTAGCTAGCTGATCTTCTACTGGTTTAGTATAATACCTGCTTTTTAAAATCGGTTACTTTGCTGTCTTAGCATAAACCTACAACAATGGCCGATGCGTTTTCCGAAGCAAGTGACAGGAGTGAGGATGACAGCCAGGATGTAATGACCCCGGCAGAGCTGATTGCTAAATTGGAACAGGTACGTAACGACGTGAACCTTTTAATATTTAGGGAGAAATAAGTACAGCTGTACAACTGTATAAAAAATACAAAGGTTCCAATAAAATAGCAAAAATTTAGCTAGCCACTTATAGAAAAAAAGACATACGAACTGCTAGAGATATTTAAAAATATAACTCATCTTGCTCATCTGATGGCATCCTAGCCATTCTATGGATTTTTATGCAAGTTCCGTCGTTTTTCTACTTAATGCCTGCACGTTATATTGTTTTGAGTTCCCCCGAACATACATACTGCTCTGCAGCGGCAAAACACAGTAACTACGCTGACAGACACTTGGTTTTAGTGTGAATTTTGTAGCTACTGTAATTTCTAAACTCTTTTCTTCGAAACCCATCAACTATATAGTTGAATATTTTGTCACGACATAAATTAAGGAACGCGATTTCGGCAATAACTCAGTTTTGATAAAATGTGCAGTTACAGTATTTTGCCTGTGTGGGGCAGTATAAGAGTCGTATTCTTTACACCCAGGCCTGGCTGAACGAGAAGTTTTCCCCTGAGCTAATGGAGAGTAAGTCTGAGATCGTGGACTGTGTGATGGAGCAACTGACCCACATGGTGAGGAACTGTAATCTCAAGTAATTTGGGGTGGGGTGGTCATGATTCAATAGTTAGGGTCAAGATTCACTGTTCCCTCCCTGTGTGGACAGGAGGGGAATCTGCAGCGGGTGAGGAAAGGTGATATCAAGGCCAGCATCCACCGGATGGAGATAGACCGGATCCGTTTTGTCCTTAGCAGCTACCTCCGTTCCCGGCTTCGAAAGGTGCTGATCGCAGAGCAGCCTGTTTTATTCCCCTTCCGGGGTTGGTATCATAAGTGCGTATCAGTGCAGGTCCTGAGCTAAGCAGTTTGTCCAAGACAACTGAAGCGGTTCAGGCCAGCCATATTGTCGCATCACACAGCGGTAACGATGCTTGTCAATCTGAGCCCTGCCCTCTGTTGGTCACAGCTTTAGCCCCTTACCCCCCCCAGACTGTTTACTGCCCATTTGCACCCCCATGTCTTCTCTTAGTTACGTCATTCTCAGGAGGGGTCAGTAGGCCTCTCACATTTAATTAGGGTACTTGGACAGAAACCCTTTCGATGGCTTTGCTTGGTAATATGTTTATATGTCTATGCCTTGATTCCTCAAGTATTGCTCATCCCACTACCCTCGCCTGTCTCCTAAGATAGAGAAATACTTCCCTCACGTCTTGGAAAAGGAGAAAGCCCGTGACGAAGGAGACCCGTCCTTTCTGTCCCCGGAAGAGTTTGCCTTTGCCAAAGAGTGAGTGAAGCATCGAAACCAAGTCAGGTGTTGAAAGACGGGGCGGTTCATGTCTAGAGAGGCAGAAAGTTTCCTGATTGTTAGTGTTTTATCATCATGTCTGTCTTGATTTGCAGACTGTTGTTAATGTTTTTTAATGTTTCGCTTGCTGAGTTGATTAGCTAAGGGGCATTTCACAATGTGTAAGCAGGTATCTTCCTGTATCTAATATGATGAGATTCACCCCAGAATTAGAAATTATTTTTAAGAGTAATTTTAATTAATATTGATGTCAATAGCAGCTACAGGGCTATATCAGGTTTTATATGTTAATCCCACGTCAGACCATAAAAATGCCTACACTGGATTATTTTCCCAGAAAAGACTAAAGAATTTCAATATGCTACTGGGTGTTTATGGGCATATTAAAATGCCCAGTGCATCTATTCTGTGACACATTAGGCCTCACTGTCTGCTGTGCTGGTCATACTGATATATTAATATAAATCATTATAAAGTATGCTGTGTAGGTCATTAGAAATAATCTGTTTATACATTTATAAATCAATCTATTGAGCTGTATTGTTGGCAGTTGCATTTAGATCAGTTAACCTGACTATATGAGGAGTTAGTTTGAATATAAGGAAACTCCTGGCATTTAATTATGTCTAAAATAAGATTCGGCAGGAGGCTAAAAAAGTACAACAGTCTCAAAGTCTCAGTGTTGGCCTATTGACTGGGTGTAAGTAGTGTGTTACAGGAAAGGCAACAGCTGCTCTCTGCTCCACAGGTATCTGGCAAACACAGAATCTTACCTGAAGGCTGTTGCTTTAAGACACATGCCACCCAATCTGCAGACTGTGGACATGCTGAAAGCCGGTGAGGTCTGCAGCTTAGGAATAAAGCCAAGGGCATTGCATTGCAGTGCTTCACTAGTGAAGTTCTGGATGGAGGTTTGAATGTGAGCTGCTGTAACTTGCAGATCAAACATGCGTGTTTCTCCTGTTCACATGTCGCCCCGCAGTGCCCAAGCCCTGTCTGGATTCTTTTGTGTTCCTGCGTGTCCACGAGCGTCAGGAGAACATTCTGGTGGAGCCTGAGACAGATGAGCAGAGGTGCTGTGACACCGAGATTACTTATCCTGTCAAGGGCTGTCACGCGGCGCCGTTTCACAAAGCAGCGTAATTCCTTTCGAACGCGGCTAGGTGGTGAGCTGATGTACGCTGGCGTTGTCCTGAAGGCCAGCCAGTATCATCAGTATCATCATCTTACAGCCGCAGATCCGTTGGCCTTTTTCAAGTCGCCATGTGAAAGCCTCATTTTTGTGTGTCCAATGGGAAACGAAGACAGGGCATTGACATTAGGATCGAGAGGGTCTGGAGGGCAGCGCGACGGCAGAGGTTACACCGCCGTCACTCGGGAAGATGGCGTGTGGGCTTTGCAGATGGACCCTGGCGTTTCTCAGTGCTGCTCAGGCTTGGTCAGCGGTATTATGGCTGAATTTGGCCAAATCTGTCGTCGTATTACAAGTTTGTGATGGATGTTTCGTAACAGTCCTCTGCAGTGTTTTGTAGTGGGATCCTGACCCTGTCTGTTTGATATATGTGAGAGACCAGCAGGGTGCGGTGTTTCCCATCATCTCTGACCATTTTTTTACAGCAGGAGTTTTTGTTTTTCTGTACATTTCCTCACTAGTCAACATCCACAAACGCTTTATCTTTTACATTTTGTGTATAGTTTTAAAGCACCGCAATTGGTTCCCGCTGCTGTTATTTTGTCTGACGTATAGCCCCCTTTTTTCAGGGAATATGCCATTGACCTGGAGGAAGGCTCCCAGCACCTAATGCGATACAGCACTATAGCACCCCTAGTGGCCAGTGGAGCAGTGCAGCTAATATAGGAGGTAACACTGGTCTGAATCGTGAGCGCATTCCAGGACAGCCTAAATATTTCCCTTCTGCGTGGGAGCATGAATGTTGTCTGGCTGACTTGCGTTTAATTTGTATGTTTGTATGTTTCTTTTCAATGAACTGATTAATTCTCTACAGTTGTCAGGTTGAGTCTTTCTGCTTATTATAAATGACATACTCCAGCCAACGATAATAAATATGAAATGCAGTGAGGGAAGAATTAATGTCATTCAGTGACATGCAGAGTTCAGGTCCCAAAACCAGCATTACTGAATTATACATCAAAATGTATTTTGAACCGGCTCTGCTGTCAGGTCACAGTAAACCGTTACATCACTTCTGCCAAAACCTCATAGGTTTTTTGCTCCTGTTATCTTGAACTGAGCTTTTATTCATGCAGGGATCTACTGAGAAATTTGGTAAATACAGGTATGATCTAGAGAGGCTGCATTATCCCTAGTTGCCACCTAAACCCAGAGTGCAGATTCATTCGGTACTAGGGCAGGAATTAAACTAGAGAGGCACGTCTGAAAGCAGCTTTACTGGTGACATTTGCCCCATGCTTCTCTCTGGCATATCTGCCCCAGTTGGACTTGAAAGGAAGCCCATTTGTCTTCTAGATTGGTAGCAGCTACTGCATGTAAAGCATTAAACGGCTAATCTTGTGACGGTTTTAATTAAGTTTTGATTAATTCCGCTCTTTCAGTTTCTCCTCCACGTCTCCAGTGAAGAGGCTGGTTGATTTCTTACAGTCGGAATCCATCGATGTTCTGTTCAATCGATTTGGATGTGGCATCTGAGTCGGCCTGGACGCGTGAAGAAAACTTGGCTGTCATTCTGTCAGGCCAACCTGGACTCCACAAAGCGCTCAGATCTGAGGTCGACCGACAAATCATCACTATCTCAACGGCCTGTGTTCCTGATGATCTTCAGTTCAATGAATACTCCCCCTCCCTTATCCTCTAGCGCATAGACATAGACATGATATCGGACATGATTGGACATAATTGGCTGAATCAGGTGTGTTGGAGGTGATGTACCAAAAATGACTGGGAATAGGCAGGAAGCAATGGACTAACAAGTGTCAGCGGTCCTTCAGGTAAAGATAGCATTGAGAAGGCTTAGATTTTTATATCTTGTGATGTACCAATGCTGGTAACAGTATATGACCCCTGTAATAAAGTGCATTTTCTGAATATTTATTTTAGCCTCTTTGTTGAATTATTACCTGTTATTTCCTGAGATACCGTCAAGTGTGTGGTGCATGTTCGCTTGGACACATTGCAGTTAACTACTTAAACCCTTAGTCATATATGCTCCATTACGGTAAATTTCCCATCTGTCTTATCTGTCATCTGCCGCTTATCTGGGGTCGGGTCGTGGGGGCAGCAGTCTAAGCAGGGATGCCCAGGCTTCCCTTTCCACGGCCATCTCCTCCAGCTCCACCGGGGGATACCAAGGCGGTGCCAGGCCAGCCAAGATATATACTCTCTCCAGTTTGTCCTTGGTCTGTCCGGGGTCTCCTCCGCGTTGGACATGCCTGAAACACCTCCCCAGGAAGGCGTCACAGACAGATACCCAAACCTCCTCAGCTGGCTCCTGTCAATGCGGAGGAGTAGCGGCTCTGCTTCAAGTCCCTCCCGGATGCCGAAAGCTGAAATGCTGCTGCTTGTTGGGACATGTACACTTTGGGATGGTAAGCACGACAGATCTGGTCTTCAGGGATCCTGGGACTCTATGCACGCTACCAGTGAAAAGTTTTTGCATGCCACAGGTTTTTACCACTGTACCCTTTATTTCATATATTCAGATTTGTTATTCTTGCTAAGCATTGGAAAGTTGAATGGACAACTAAATGAAAATATAACTCAAACAAAACAAGTTTCCTTTATAATGTGGAAAGAGTATGTAATAGTGCATGTCTGACATCCTATTAACTGGTTGTGTGGTGATGGCTTAGTCAAATTCTAGGCTGTCCTTTAACTTTAAATGCATTAGTTAACTGTTTCATCCCATGAAACAGAGCAGTATTTAATGTCCCTTGTGGAAAAGAATGCCTTGAATTTTCTCTGCTGTTATAACTGCTAGAGGAGGTTACTTTCATGAATCATAGATATGACATTTTCTTGTTAATTGATGTACTGAAATGATGAACATACTGTAAATTTATTTGTTAGCAAAGAATATTGGCTGTATTTTTAGTAAACATTAAGTGAGTAATATGCAAATGTAGAAAATCTCAGTTTGTGCGAAAACTTTTGACTGGTAATGTACCTTTGGTCCCTCATCCACTCAATGCCCAGTTGGGCACCTTTACATCTGTTCATAGAAGTACGCTGTCATATCAAAAACATTAACTTTTTTTTTCACCATATTATGCCATGTTAGATATGTGTAACATTTTTGATTAACACAATTGACATTCCTTAAATCACCTGATCTGAATTGTGTAATCCATTTAGTGAATAGTTCAATCAAGGCTAATTACTGCGCAGCAAACTGAACCGTTAATCGTCATACAGGGCGTACTGCACGCCTTAGGGTGTGGAAATGTTTTGAAGGCTTGCATACAAAAGATCACATGACTTTTTGTTTAATTCAGGCTTTTAAAGCATACTTATGCTGCTGCTGTATTACAGCTGCAAAGTACATTATATGAATAAGAGGACCAGTTATAAATACAGAAATGTCTTGGAGGGTGGCATAGAAACTCTTTCAGCATGTTAATCATACGTTGATGATTAAAAAACATAAAGCATTTTATTTAGAGATCAGTGCTCATTGTTGACACACCACAGCGCACAGTGCACAACAACAAAATGTGTCCTCTGCATTTAACCCATATGTGACATCATGACATAGCAGGGGGCAGCTAATTCAGCACCTGGGGCGCAGTGCTTGGGGGCAGTACCTTGCTCAGGGTACCTCAATGGTGCCTTGCTGGTCGGGAATGCGAAACCAGCAATCTTTCAATTACAAGTGTGCTTCCCAAACCATTAAGACACCACTGCCCACAAAGTATTTGTCAGAAGTGGGATTTGAACCCACGCCTACATTCCCATTTACAGTACAAAATGCTTAATGCTTTTTATGAACATAATGTCTTAGATTTTATTTTTTGTGAAGTGTTTAATTGTAATCTGCTATTCTCATCGAGCTTAAAGAAATTATTTTTTGCTGAACTGACTTGCAATAACAAAAGTTTATCTTAAATGTTCAGTTTTATTTTGGCTATCTTTAAGCAGGTTACCCTAACTTTAAGCAGGTTATCATTGGTCTGAAATGATGTTGACATCTTTTGAAATCTCCCTCATGTTAAGTGCCTGTCAGTAGGACTGTACTGTCACTAATGTAAGCGCCACTTTCTTAGAAATTTCTACACATCATATTGTTATGTGTTTCTCAGTCATGCATATAATAGTGGGCTAAGCTTCTGTACCTGTAATCAGAAGGTCACCAGTTCAAATCCAGCTCTGCATCTTTGCAGGTCCTTGAGCAAGGCTCTTAACCCAGCTTAGTAATTTTCACCCTTGTGCAAGGTCCTGAACTCAAATGGGCAATACTTTCCTAAATATGACTTTGGATAAAAGCATCTGATAAATGTGAATGTAATCGTTAAGATGTCACCTGGTGGCTGTTGGTGGACCCCTCAGACCCTCCTCTTTGTGAACTTCACTGAGTATCAGTAAGTGAATTTCAATCAGTAGCTTCCTCATTAGTGATCATTTACTGTATGAATGTTACACAAAGGAAGTGAGGATTGCATCAGCTATGTTGTGACGCAAATGATTGCTTGTCAACTCTATGGCAAAGGCCGTCTATTGGATACCGGCAAAAGCTGTGAATGAGGCCTTTCTGCAGGCGTGAAAATGTTCAGCCTGTGTCAAAGACGTCTGACTGGTTCAGCAGTAAAGAGCAGCTTTTCAGATGTGTTTGCGAGAGCTTTCTGGAGGCAGGTGCTCAGGATTAGGGCATTGTGTTTAGGAACAGCTACAAAAAGGACTTAAGACTCCCTTAAAATTATATATTTACAGTGCACTATATGTTTACATTGCACTGTGTTTATGTATTTATTGTCGTAATTGTACTCATATTTATTGTCTTATTGACATAAGTTTTAGTGTACTCTACTTTTTGGACCTTGTGTACTTGTGTTTCGTGTTTAATCGGAGTTTACCAATGCCTGGGATGACATGCAGAACAAAATGTTTTATTGCATTGTGTTGACGGTTTACTCTGCATATGACAATAAACTGTTGAAAATAAAATATCTTTTAAAAGTTTTAAAAAATATCAAGGCTGTTTCAATCTAGAGTCATTCCGGAATCTGGTGGAGGATTTAAGTATTATTCCTTTATATAGTAACACATGGCACGTGTGTGTGTGTGTGTATGTGTGTGTGTGATAGAGCGAGCAGCTCACCCCCTTATGAGGCCTTGTCTCCTTGGTCTGCTACTAGTGGGATTATCTGATAAAGGACTCTGCAGTAACTCTTCATTGGAGTTTGATTTCCTCCATAATGTGGAGTGTAAGACATGCCCACACATGCAAAATGCATCACCAGACCGCCGGTTAAATGACTCCATGCTTTTCATAGCAAAAACATGCAGAGGGTGTGCCCAGTCTACCAAAAGGAGAGAGAGGCATCCATTGAGAATATCCCATGATGTTAACAGAACCGTAAATGGAGATCATTTCAGAACCAATATATTGCATAACTTGTTCTGACATACAGCTCTGAAAAAAATAAAAGACCACTGTATGTTTTTTAATAATCTGCATTTTTAAATCCTAGTTTAATCGCAGTTCTACTGGCAGAAGGCTACATTGTGAGGCAGGTTGCTTCCAGGCTCAGAGTTTCTAAGGCCACAATACAGAAGAACAAGGTGAAGCAAGAGACACTGGGAATGATCAGAAACCAGCCAGGTGGAGGGCAGAAGCGACTTCCTAATGCCAGAGATGACATCGACTTATCCAACAGTGCCTCATAAATCGGAGGATGACCTTACGTGACCTTCAAAAAGAATGGGAAACATTAAGTGCAGATGTGAAGTGCACCGCTAGGACAGTTCATATCAGGCTCCTAGAAGCAGGACTGAAGGCCCATAAAGCAAGGAAGAAGCCCTTCATCAGTGAGAAGCAGGGAAGAGCCAGGCTGCGGTTTGCAAAAAGAGATTTAGACGTATTCCTATAACCTGAGAAATGACTAACACTGAAAATTTAGCTGTGGTCTCTTTAATTTTTTCCAGAGCTCTATACTGAGCGGGAATCTAATCAAAGTGTGTTATCTGGTGTCCAGGTTGTTAACAGAGTATGGTTTAGGGTGGTTAATAAGACTGCAAAACACACAATACAAACTCAAGGGGATGAAAAAAAGAAATGGATTGTATTAATTGCTTCATAAAAATGTAAGTAAACGTTCTGCAAGGTGTCCAGCCTGGTGAAATGCAGCTGAAGGCCTTGTGTGACATGCGACCAAAGTTCCCCCACCGTTGAGCACTTTCTGTAGTCCTGCTTTCTTCCCCCAGTGAATTTCATTTGAGACAGTAAAAATGTATGTTGTCAACATTGAAATTTAATAACACAAGCCCGTGCGTGTCCATCCGTCCATCTTCCAGGTGCTTATGCTGGTCCTGGTTGCAGCTAGTAATGCCACTGAGTTTTCTAATCACTGACCACATTTCAAAATTAAGTCAATGAGGACTTCAAAACAAAAGATTACATACGGCATTTACCGGGTGATTTCCCTTTCTATCAACACACTTGATTGCTTAACATTTAACCTCTTGAACTTTTTTACGATAAACGTCCTGTGGCCATTGTAGAGAATGCTTAGCTGGAAACAGGCAAGCTGAATAGCGAAGACCACTTCCTGCACATAGCACATGTCCCTCTATCCCCTTGATCTTTTTGAATGTAAATCAAACGATACTTTAGACGGTGAAAGCATTTTACACTTGTGCCGTCGACAGTGTCCTGACCGGGAACATCACCGCCTGAATTGGGAGGTGTGCTAAGTGGGACAACACAACCCTATGCAGGGTGGTGCATTAAGCTGAATCAGGCGTGTACTCCCTAACCTGCAGGACACCTACAGGAGATGGTGCAGGGACAAAGCTAAGAAAATAATGAATAATGAAACCCACCCCATGACCCGCCTCTTCTCTCTGCTGCGGTCAGAGAGACGCTGCTGCAGCCTGAAGGCCAGCACCGAGAGACGTACAGCGAGTTTCGGTCAAAATTCTAAATTCCAGGGGACATGTCACTTTCTGCACTTTGTACAGTCACCACAGCATTTTGGGAATTCAGCATTTTTCTTTTACATCTTCCTAACATAAATACAGTTACTCACTCAGAAAAAAGGGTAAAAATTTGTACCTTTGCTTGTCACTGGGGCCGTACCTTTGTTATTGTACCTTTTAAGGTACAGAAATGGACTCTGAGAAGCATCCCAAAGGTACAAACAGCATTAATGTACCATCGATGGTACAGAAATGTTCCTCAGAATCCATTTCTGTATCTTAAAAGGTACAATTACCTACAGCTAAGGGTACAATTGGCAGACACTTGAGGGTACAGCCCCAGTGACAAGCAAATGTACAAATTTGACCATTTTTTCCTGAGTGTACTGATATCATTACTTTCATATATTTATTTTTTATTGTTTATATAGAAGCATATTGGTTTTTATATTTTTTTCAGTTTTATTTTTGTATTGTGCATTTCCATTTGAGCACGATCACTACACCGCACTACACATTGTGTGTATGTTCGTGTATGAGGCAAAACTTGAAACTGATTTTTAATATACATTCAATACTATTATCCCATAACAGCAATTCATTTTCTCAAGTTCCATTTTAAAATTGTGATAGGAACATGAATTTCCATCCATCCATCGCCCATCCTGTTATGCTGTTCAGTGTCACCTGGAGACTTTCTCCGACGTGTAAGTCGGGGTGGCTGAGTGGTCTAAGGTGCTGGGTTCAGGTTAGACTCGAGTCTTACAGGGTGGGTTTCAGATGAGATGTCAGTCCATTTGATACATTTCTATTGCAGGGTTTCCCTATAGGTCATTCTCTGCAATCAATCTGTAACCCCTCCCGAACTCAGAAAATTTTATCGGGGCGGTCGCGCTTGGTTTTGTATCGCTGATGGAATTTGACTCTCAGAGAAAATAATTAAGAAACCTTATTGCAGTACCGAAAATGGTTGATAAAACGTATTTCTTCTTCAGTGTCTTTTAAAACGAAATGTATCTGATAATGATATCAATAACGATAATGCACATAATAAACGAAGTTTTGAAATGACTGGTCCAGATTAGTGGAAACTGAGTCACGCTGTTGCCGTCGGCTTGCTCAACGGCGTCTCTCATTGGCTGATTGCTGCCTGGTGTTGATTGGCTGCCAGGAGGCCGAGGTCTGAACAGCTGGAGAAGTGCAACTGCGAAACTTCAAGATCGTTACAGTCGCGCATCCCTCCGCGGCCCGCGGCGTCTTTCCAAAGCGCGTTGTCGGGGGAAAAGGTATAGGACCACAGGCTTCTGAAGGCTGGCTTTCCTGGGCTCCAGGACGTTAATTTTTTTAATTCACACACAATTTCGCACAGCCTGTCCTATTAATCTCTGTCCCCAAGTTAACGGGAAACGAAGGTATTATTATTATTATTATTATTATTATTATTGTTGTTGTTGTTGTTATTATTAAATGTCTTTTAATCAGATTAATTGTTACAACATGACTTGTTTGCTGTCAGAAAGTAAAACGGTGAAATAAGATAACACATTATCGCAATTACATTCCATTGTTTATTTCTGTCGCTCTTTTAGGCTGTATTATGTTTTGATGTCTGAAAGTAGGAGGGAATTGCGGTAGAACAATATTATTAATAGTTTAAACATTTCTGAATGTTTTTGTGTAGCGAACAGACTGATTGAAGACGACGTGCACGTGCAGCATTTATCTGACAGTTACACGCTAAATACCAATTTATCGATTAAAAATTTTATTATACCTTGGCACTGTTGAATTGTCGAATCTGATTTGGTCAGAAGGATGCTGATTTATTTTCTATAACTTCACGCGTAGTGCCAGGCAGGCGATCACAGTCGCAAATCAATGCATGATTATAATCTTGAAATTTAACTAGGGTTACTTAAAATTTCAGAAGTATTTAAAATGTAAACTATAACAAGAAACTAATACACATTACTTAGACAGCGAGTGCTTCAGGCTGAGGACCAAGACCTGTGATCAGTGGTTTAATAGGCATACCTAAATCATTTGCTGACGTAATACACTTGTTGCCCAGTCGTACATTACAGTCCTGTGTAACCTGCCTGAACGGGACGGTGCGGAAGTCCGGTTTTAGTAATCGGTAAACTGTAAAAAACCGGAGTTTTACCCATAACTCAGCTGAATACCAAGAGGTACATAACACTAAATTAACAGAATAATAGCAGTATATGTTTATATTTCTTTGCCACAGCAGCCAGTGTTTAAAAATGAACAGCTTGGAATACATTAACTACACATTTGATCTACACATTTGAACCTAAAGACTGGGCTTCGGGCTTCCAAACGGGCAATTTCCAATTAACGACTGCGTCAGGCGGTTTTTCGTCTCTGCAGCTGTAATGTACGGCTTGTCGTGCATTAAATCTTACTTATTCAGCTCCTGTTTATCCTTCAGACGGTTTTGTGGTTTTGGCAGCCCATGACACAGGTGGAGCAGGATGTGAGATGCTCATTCAACCATAGGTCCTCCCCTGAGCCAGATGCTGGAGCTCTCCTCCCTCAGCGAGAACCTCCGCAACTCCCAGCTGCCCCCCAAACAACTCCTGGTGTCAGGTATCCATCAGGTGCTTCCTACCATGGGCAAGGAACAAGTGCAGCAAGACGCTGGTACAGCCTGCAGCATGACGAAGAAGAGGCGCGTGGTGTTTGCCGACTCCAAAGGGCTATCCCTCACGGCGGTGTGCGTCTTCACAGCCGAGGAGGTGATCCGGTATCCCAAACTCACACTGAGGCCACGCCAGCCAGTTACACTCAAGGAGGCGCCACCTACAGGCTCCACTGGGCATGACCGGGACTCATGGGGAAAGAGGCGGGTGCGTTTGGGCTTTCCTCAGCCCTCATCAGACTTCCGGTCCTTCCGTGCACAACTGCAGGAAGCCCTGGTGGCACTGGAGAGCTGCGCCGTGACGGAACTCGCCCTCAGCGGCACGGTGCTCGTCAAGAACGTCAGCTACGAGAAGGAAGTGCGGCTGCGCGTCACCTTCGACTCGTGGCGCAGTCACCGCGACGTGCCCTGCATCTACCTATACCAAGGCTACTACGCTCCGGATACCGACACCTTCACGTTCAACGTCCCCCTCCCCGTGAGCCTGGACCCCCAAGACCGGCTCGAGTTCTGTGTGTCCTACCTGCCGGGAGGGTATGACACCCCTCTGTGGGATAACAATAGGGGACAGAACTACCGCATTCACGTTGACCCTGAGAGTGTCGAACCGAGCAGCGAGCTGAGCTGCGCCCCCCCGACAGTTGCCTGTGCACTTAGACACTTGGGGGCTTCGCAGCCCTGGAGCTGGCGGCCTGGTTCAGATTACCTAACACTCCCCCATTCATTCAGCTGTCCCGACCTCCTGATGGGACATTGCTGGGACATGCTGGGGAACACTGCCCCCTTCTGGTGAGAGGGACACCCCAGTTGTCCACTCCTACATACCTAATACACCCTTGAAGCAACTCTGACTTTTGCTCCAACCCCTTCAAACAGCAGTTTACTAGATTATTGATTTTAGAGGTACACTATTTTCTCCCAGTGTGGTACTCAAACAGAAACCACTCACTGCAAAATTTGTGACATTGGACATTGGACAGTCCCGTACAATGTGAGCACATGGCTACAGTCCTTTGTGTGGTTTCCTTTTTTTCAAATCACTCTGTGGTTTCATTTGAATCCTTTTGTACTTGTGTATAATGGACATAACATTTGCAGAAACCTTCCTTTGCCCCTTTTGTTGTAAATGAAGCAGACAAAAGTGGCCAGGTGTATATTGCTGGAGGTTTCTCTTTTTTGTAAATAAACTAATTTATAAAATTGGTTGTTGTTATTTTAGAGTATATAATCAAAAAGACAGCAAATATCAGTAGTATACTGTGTGTGTATGTGTGTGGTGTGTGTGTGTGGTGTGTGGTGTGTATACGGTATATTACTGATATTTCCTGTCTTTTAAATTAAATGATCTCACAGTAATATAATGTGAATGGATTCATACCATTTGTCCACAGGATTGAAATTTCAGATATTTAGAAACGTAGCACTGACCAACTTGGGATACTGGGATCTATTTGTAGTATTGCCCTTGACTTATATTTCAGAACCAACCAACCAACCAATCGATCACTTCCTACCTCATTTACTCTACAAAGGCTGGCCAATCAAGGATAGTATATATAGACACAGGTGACTCAAGTGGGTGGTCCACAATAGCTCTTTGTGTCTTTTTTGCCCTGTACATAGTATATTCCAGTTGGATGAAATTGTTATTTTTTAGGGTAATATATCACCATTCCTGTAATATTGGAGAACTACTGCATGAATACATTTTGACCAAGTGTTAAATTGGTATATATACAACAATGAAAATATTTGAAAATGAAAGGCCATTGCTGATAAGAAATGAAAAGCTGAAACACAGATTCCTTGCTCCAAGTCATTAATCAGGCCAGTCAGTCACACGTAGAGTAACAAAGGAAAAGCCAAAACCGCTGGTTAAATGCACAGGAAAATGTGTCAAATGCAGGAGAAGAAGAAACCGGAACTTATGGAAGTAAGAGACAAAACTTTGCAAGAGAAGTCATGGGGGATTTCAATGGGTTTGAATCCAAATAGTTAACGAGACTGAGGTGAAAACACCAGTTTGGTTAGTCTTCGGGGAACGATGACGGCTGTGTGGGTGTTACTGAAACACGCAAGGGTGCGATACAGCTGGCGCAGCAGGACGCTCTTCCTGCGGATCTCCCCCGAAGTGAGCTGGCATGTGCTCATCGCCCTTCGCTGGTACGGGGTGTGTCAGACCACAAAGGCCGCCTGGTTGCTCTCAGCCGTGCCTTTTCCAGTGTCATGCTGGGCTCCCATTCTGCTGCCGGACAAACGAGACATCGAACACCCCTGCAGGTTTAAAGCACATTCCTGAGGACGTAAGACGAAGAAGAACATCAACGACTGTCATATTGTACCACGCGGTACCATCACTGGTGACGGGCTGTTGGCTGGCCCAGCTGACTGGTCTCATCGCGGCTGAGGGACGCGGCCTGCACAAAGCTCAGTCAGATACTCTGCCTTGAAGATGAGCCAAACCACACAGGATGTTGCTGTCAAAATGACGACAAGAGTCGCTGCTGGCCAGCACGTACGCAGTGGGTCACATGATGGAGGAATTCAGGTTTTGGTAAAGAAACGAGGGCAGACATGTCTGTGGTTTTTATTGTAATGGCTGTTAATTTAACTACTAGGTCTCTGTCATTTCATGCCAGGTCCATGGATGGACTTTCATAAACTATTCAAAACTATTGCGAAAGCAAACGTATTGCATTCCAAAGCGCAATGCCTCTCCAGAGCAACTTATATCTGTAGTTTTTTGTTTGTTTTTTCCAAAAGAGAATATTGTAGCTTGATAATAATCCTGTGTTACATGCAACCATGTCTTGGCAGGGTGTGTTGTTTCTGGTTCCGGTCAATTGTCATTTTCATGATTCCTGTGAAGGACTGGTGCCCTCAGTTTCCTGTGAAGGACTGGTGCCCTCAGTTTCCTGTGAAGGACTGGTGCCCTCAGTTTCCTGTGGCAGGCTGGCTCTGACCATGCACTCGATATGAACACCCCCCCCCCACCCCCGCTCGTCATTTTCGCCTCGGTACCCCAGGGTACTGCTCATGTT
>JAODLD010000046.1:12096238-12117633 GCA_026781065.1 Mormyrops boulengeri
ATACTGTACATGCTGAATGTATGTCAGACTGTTGCTCCCGATTGCGCAACCGACCAAGGAATAAACTGGTGACTTGCAACTACCCCTCGTCTTGGCTGTGAGTCTCTTCTCATCAACGGACCTGGCGGGGTGTTGATCCCAACAATTATTAAAAATCTGTCCACATTCTTACTATCTCTATCAACAAGTTCATGTTAAATCAGGGAGGATAATGCAGTTTATTTAGTGGCTTGTGGTATAATGTGCTGTGTGTGTCTTTTTTTGTTTATACTATGTCAGTCCACAAAGACAGCATGGCAGATGCAGGAGATCGGGACACCAGCCAGCCCCCTAGGACGCCGGTCACCGCTGGCAGCGGTAGGGGATTGCTGGTGGGCCGCAGGCTCCCAGTCACGCTGTCTCCTGGGCGCCTTCCCTCCATGCGCTCTCGGGACCTCACTCTCGGAGGGGTGAAGAAGGTAGGTCACCCTCTGACACTGCAGCTAGCGAGTATGGTGTGATACCTTATTTGTCATTGTGTCAGTCAACCAAATTCTCAAACTCATGTATAGATTTGCATATTTTGTATAAAATGATAAAATATTGTATGAGAGATGCATTCCCTGCAGACATGTAGGTTCTAAATTTGTGTACAAGGATCATTTTCAATCCTTGCTTGCTTATTGGTATATTTATTGGCCCACTCAGGAGTCCGATTAACCTTGTTGTTTGTTTATAGAAAACATTCACCCCAAACATCATTGGCCGAAAAATTAAGGAAGAGTAAGTACTATCTTTAGGCAATGCCATTAGTTCACAACATGCAGCCATGGAAAAAAAATAAGAGACTACTCCTTATTTTTACACACACATGCATTTTTTTAATCCTGGCTTAATTGTGGTTTTGCTAGTAGAAGGTTACGCTGAGCAGCAGGTTGCTTCCAGGTTCAAAATTTCTAAGGCAGTAATACACAAGAACCAGGTGAAGCAGGAGACACTGGGAACGACCAGAGACCAGCCAGGTGGAGGGCAGAAGCAACGTTCTAATGCCAGAGATGACTGTTAACTTTTCTGACAGTTTCTCATGAATCAGAGGATGACATCAAATGAAGTTCATAAGGAATGGGGAAACGTGAAGTGCACTGCTAGGACAGTTCGTATCAGGCTCCTATAAGTAGGACTGTAGACCCATAAAACAAGGAAGAAGCCTTTCATTAATGAGAAACGGAGAAGAACCAGGCTTTGATTTGCAAAATAAAATATATTATTTACAGATGCACACCCATGAATTGAGAAATGCAAAAAATTGTCCTGTGGTCTCTTAATTTTTTCCATGGCTGTACATATATCCCTTTATAGCATCTTTATTGTTCGAATTTTTATCAATTACTATTATCTGATATGAAAGGAAATTTAAATGTGCTTTTTCATTCAGTTGTGGCATTGTAGGTATGTCTTGGCATGTGTACATGGGATTTTTGTACTGGCACACTAGTAGAACAGATCGGTAAACATATCCTATAACTGCATTAGTCCACATTATTAATTACTGACCATAGCCAAATCTATTCAACTCCCCCTCCCCATTTTCTTAGTATTTTTGAACATTGTTGGCAAGATAACGGCTCTCTCCTATCGAATCTGAATGATAGCTTCAGAAAAGAATGAAGAGCACTTTTTCCTTCTACAGGCAGAAAGAGGAGGGGGGGCCAAAGCGAGGCCGGAGGGAGACGGAGCGTGGCCGTCAGCGGGATGGGCGTGGCCGAGGCAGGGGCCGCCCAGAGGTCATTCAGTCCCATTCCATTTTTGAGCAGGGACCCGCAGAGATGGACTTAAAGAAGAGGGGTAAGATTTAGGGGCTCCTCTGTGTAAGGTCCACAACCCAAGGGTGTGATTCTGTATTCATTTAAAATGTGAGTTTTTATAGCCGCTAAAATCAGCCATTGTGGTTTCATGCAATCCGACCTTATGTTTTCAGTGAAGGTATAACTAACACTTTTAACCATCCCACCACTTTGCTTGTGTTGTCTGGTCTAACAGCCAGTCTTAGTCTAGGGGTTTCTGTCTGTGGTCTGCGTAGGTACCTGGGATGGGGAGAGGGACACTCCCGCCATGGGTCCCTCCCCCATTATTAACATCAAGAAGGAGAAGCGGGAGACTGAGGAAGAGACCAAGGAGATACTGCGCATGCTGGACAAGGACAACGTGAGCTCCCCCACAACATGGTCGCCGCCTCCCATCCACCTAACATGATTTGACGGCCCTTTGCTTGGTATCTCACTGACAAAACGGGGGGAGATCCAGATACTGATGCGCTCCCACTTGTGGTGCTTTTCCACTGCCGCCAAGAATCAAGCCATACCAGGAAGTGCAGCACGGTTCCAGCTCGCTTCAATTTTCCACTGCAAAAGGGTCGGCTCAGTAAAGGCGTTGCCGGGTTTGAAGAGCGATAGTGACATAAAACTAAAGACATTCTTATTTGCTGTTCACGCAGCGTGCATCATGATTTACTATGTGCTAATTTCCAGAAGCATGTCTATGAGATTCTTCATCTTATGTTAGCATCGAACAGTAGCGGAATTAGCATTCGCTCGCGTAAATTTGCATTACGAATCCATTATCTTCAGCTATTCTCTAGTACTTTTTTTATGTAGGCTAAAAACTTTCAGGCTCCAATATTGGGAATGCATCAATACGTCGTGATGTGCAAGACTACTAATAATGAATTATATATAGAATATCCCCTTTTGTTCTTCCAATAATCCATTATTAATACTACATTATTCTCCCTGATTCAACATGAACTTGTCGATAGAGATAGTAAGAATCTCTGTACATTTTGACCAATCAGATTGTGGTGATGCGACCAGCTTGGTTTGGTCATGCTTTCGGCCCTGCTAATAAGCAGGACCATGTCATTGCAGTTACAGCTCAGATACTTTACACTGAGACACTGCCAGCTTGCGGTACGGCCCGGTTCTTGGTGACAGTGGAAAAGCTCCATTGTTTTCCTCTCCCCTACTACCTTAGTTCCTGGATGACCCTCACCTGCATAATGACTTGAGGAGCTGTCCTGTTCAGCTGCCCCTGGCTGTGTCTGGTTGGACCTTCAGGGAGGAGTCTGATGAGGATGCTCAGAAGGCGGCTGTCAAACTCGAGGACCTGAAGAAGGAGCAGGAGGCCAATGACATGGATGTGGATGATGCTGTGCCTAAAGTTAAAGGTTGTCCATCTTAAGGGATATTTGTGCATGAAGAATGAATGGATATCCATGGAATCTTTCCTTCAAGGGAAAATTATCCCCACTTTTTATGTAAAAAAAAAAAAAAATACAGATGGTTATAATGAAAATACTGCAACTGTCTTGTTTGAAATTATTATTGGATTACAAATGCTGCCTTATGCTCCCAGTCTCATTTTGATCTGGGACAATTCAGGATCGTGGTCCCCAGTTAATCAGCTGCTCACCCCTGGCTGATTTCTCCTTACAGTGAAAGAGGAACCAGCCGAGATGCAGGATGTGAAGAAGCCTGAGGCCACCTTCAGGCCCCCGCGGCTTCCTGAGCCCCATCCGCTCCCTGTGCTGCTGGAAGCATGGAGCCAGTGCAAGGAGGAGGAGTTAATCTTTGTGCAGTTTCCTGATTCGCTGCCTGGGCAGCCACCCACTCAGGATGTCAAGCCAGCCAAGAAAGAGGTGCTGTCACAGGATGGGCAGCCGATGCTCCAGAAAGCTGAGAACAGTGAGGTGTGCGGAGCCACATTATTTAACAGCCTTGGGTGTGGATGTGTAGTTCTAGTATGCCCATCCATCCATCCATCCATCATATTCTACAGACTGGATACCAGTTTAATAACGAGCAGATGACCATGCTCTCACACACTACATAATCATACACTACGGGTAATTTAGAGATGATAGTTAGCCTGACTGAATGCCTTTGGATTGCTGGAGGAAATTACAGCGCCCATAGGAACCCAGTGCAGGACAGGAGAACATGCAAACACTAGAGGAGAAACCCATAGGAACCCTGTGCAGGACCGGAGAACATGCAAACACTAGAGAAGAAGCCGGATTCGAACCCCCACACCTTAGAGGAGTTAGGCCCCTATGGTACTCTAGGAGCCTTCGTGCCCCCACCCAGTCTTAATGTGTGATTTGGCTGTTGGTTTGTGCATTCCACCTTATCATGGGTAGGAGGAGCAGCAGGAAGACAACAGCTGCAGTCTGAAGGATCTGCACGAGGGTCTGGTGGGCCGGCTGCTGGTGCGAAAGTCCGGCCGGGTGCAACTTATTCTTGGGCGCATCACGCTGGACCTCGCCCTGGGAACTCCTTGCTCGTTCCTTCAGGTGAATCAACCAGAAAGTGTTTGTGTTCATTCCGTGGAAAAAAAAAAAACAATGTGCTTCTCAGGTTAAGCATCTCTCTCTTCTGCACACACGCATGTCACTGACGTCACACTTACCCGCGTCTCTCTCTCCCTGACTCTCTAGGAGCTGGTGGCAGTCGCGACAGGGGAGGGCAGGACCGGCGATATGACTGTGCTGGGCCACGTCAAGCACAAGTTGGTCTGTTCACCAGACTTTGAAGACTTACTGGCGAACAGGGCATGAGGAGGGCATCGCGTTTTACGCGGTTGTGAAGGGGAACCTGCTTGTGGTGGTGGATGGTCACAGGGACAGGGAACATCTACGGTGTGATTTGGCGTAGGATTATTGGGCCCTTTATTCCTAGAGAATGGGGGGGAGTCTTTATCAGTGTGAACTTGTTTATTGAGTCGTGTACTGAACAATTTAATGAATTATGCAACCAAAGTCAAAAGAACTGAGAGAATGTCTATTTCTTGAAGCAGCAGAATAATGATGGACTATAATTTAATATTCATTTATCATAAAAGCGGCTACTATGATTATTTTGAAATAAGAATGCTTTTGCAAGTCATTAAGGAGAGATTTGTGCCAAAAAATCCTGTGTTGCTTGATAAAGTGGTCTTAGTCCTTTGTGTCCCATAATGCCCTGGGATTGTTGAGGCATGGACTACTTCTTATGTTATAAGATTACCCACACTACACTGGGGTTGCATTTTCTGAGCTCTACTTGATGATCTGCCTTGATGAATGGGACTGCTGCTCGGATGTAATCCGTAAGTGACCAGGTTTAGGTGTGGACTGGAAATAGAATATTTTTTAGTTTGAACAAATTTTGTTGTTAATAAAAAAAAAATCTGAGAAAATGTGTCCTTGTTCTTTTTAATTAATATTGTCCTGTGCGGAAAGCCTGATATTCTTCACTTATGATTGCATCACTTTGTGCTGTATGGATAGCAGAGTGCCCCGCGGCATTTAGTTTGGAAGTATATTTTAGTGATTTAATTTAGTTTTATAACACTGACTAATTTTATACAAGCAGTTGTGCCTTTGAAGAAATAAGAGACAGTAAACGGTGTTGAAAAATAAAAGGTGTTTTCAATCTGGCTAGTGGTGCGATGACGAGAAGAGTATAAATTTGGTTATTTGTTTTCATTTTCATACTTTCCATTATCCTGTAAGTGTGGCAATACCAAATCAGCCCACGGGGCGTCTATTAGTATTGCTGCTCCGGAGTGTCGTCCTTCGAACATCCTGCCGTTAGGTGTCGCTGGCGCGCCGCCCTTTTTGTTCATTTATCCCCTTATTATATATTAGTTCACGCCAGTAGCGCACGCCCTCCCAGCTCCGGAGGTTTTCGGTGCTCTGACTTGGCCGGGCGGCACCAGGGAAGCCGCTGGGCAGACAGGAGACAATCGTAAGCCGGTCAAGACAGCGGAACCCGGGTAAGTCCCTCCGAGAGCCCGTCACATTCTGCCGGCTGCTGTCCGCCGGAGCGCGGCGGCGTGTCCCCGCAGTCAGCTAGCTATTCACGGCTGTCTATTAAACAACGACGCCCGTTTTCCTATCGTAAACGAGGGGCGAAAGCAAGGTCTTCGGGGCCCTCCGGTCCTGCCAAGTCTTTTCCTTAATTTGTATTTATTTGCCGAATCGTCCCTTTTGTTTAACACGTCGTTGACGGATTACTTTGCCGGGCGGGTGTTGCGTTAGCATTACCACCCGAGTCGCCGATGGCTGAACGCCGTCTTTATCAGTTGGTAGATACGTCGGAACATTATTCCACAGTAAAAGAAGCGGTTAGCAAACGCTGACTTTGCTTCTTAACTCGGAAACGTCATTTTCTGTGATTAAAAAAAGCTCCACGAATTTCAGTTTTTAATATCCGTTTATCAGTTGAATATAGAGCCGGGGTGCGCCGTTCGCTTCCTTCACGGCTTTGTGCCCCAGCCGGGGTCAGTCACATCAGGGTGACGCTGACATATTTTGGTCTTGCCGACTTTGGCGCATCTTTAAACTCTTCTAACCTCCAGCTTGTTCTGTTCAGATGAACGTATTCGCGAACAAACATTTGCCGGGTTGAATGGTCACCGCTATACGGGCTCCTTGCCTTCGTCCTACTACGTCTGTCTCTTGTTATTCGTGCCCCAGGCATGTTTGTGAATTTGATCTTTATTGGCAGTTCCTCCCTTTGAGCTGTTTAGTAGCTTTTGCTGCCGATTGGCAGAGACCGCACATGTAGACTGCACGCAATCGGCTGTTTTTGCCCATTGGAAATCACCTTGAAATTTACCTGATTTTTGCGAGGAGTGAGTGGTGGTTGGCTGTTTTTCTGTCATTATGTAGGAAAATATTATATTCAGTGTTGTTTTTCTCTCGTGTAGTCTCTCGTCTTAAGTTGGTGTCTGTAACAATTTGTATTGGAGGGAAAAATTGGTTTATTGGTAGGACTTTTGGAAACCGTCGTTTTTTGCACTCCGAGTGTTGACTCCTGGTAGAAGTGCTCTACAGACGGATATTTAGGGTTAGACGTTTCTTTCATGGGAGTGGAAAATAGGTCCCATCTTGATGAAGAAGGCCTATGTATGATTTCTTGAGTTGTCAGTTTGGGAGCTGCTCGTCCACTGGCTGCCTGTGTTATCTGAGCAACTTTATTTTTGTCATGAATGTGGTTTTTGGTTTATTTATTTTTTTTGCATTCAGGAACCCCTGCCCATTTCTTTGCTGTGCAACTAAAATAATTCTGCTGGTACCAAACAGTTTTATCTGAGATGACTTGCATAATGTAAAGTGTTAATTTATGAAGCTAGAAATTTAGCGGAAACTGTTTTGGTTAAGTGCTTTGTTTATTTGTGTGTGAGCCTGTTGTTAATGAAACATGAGTTGAGGTGCAGACTTCTGTCTGCTTAAGGATAGTGCAAGAGTAGTCTGTGCTTCTGAAGTTAGGGGATAGTCTTCCAAACATATGGCATACAATCAGTTGCTGCTTGAACATTTCCATATTGTTTTTTTGTCCTATCTTTCGTTCAGAGATACTCTATCACCTTCTGTAGACTGTTGCATCTGTTCCCCCGAGGTCATGCCAGAAAAGAGTGCTGGCTACAGTCAGTATTTCTTCTCTCTGGAAATAATCAGTGCTTTGCTTTTTCCTTTCCTCAGGTAAAACGAAGCCTGGAAGGTTCCATCTCCTTCTTTTTTTTTTTTCTTTTCTTTTTCTTCTTCTTTCTTCAGCTCCCTGTATACTCCCAGCTCCTTTCACAGCTTGACTGTTCTACTGATTCTCAGTTTTACGTGCAGCTGGTACTGGGGTGGGGGAAAAGTCACCTTTAATACTTTGCTTTAACCTGCTCATCAATCACGTTAACAAATCTAGAGATGGCACACATGGCATGGCGAGTTTTGAATGGGCATTTTTAGTTTTAAGGAAGAAAATATCTCCAAAAAAAAAAACTCAACCTCCAAGACCTGCTGGAGAAAAGTAGGAAATAAACATCAGAGACCTCCAGCTGGTGGGAGCAGCACTTGGAATGCTTGTCTCCATGGCAACAGCGTTCCACACTTCTGGGGGAAGGAACCCTGTGTCAAATGCGTGTTTATGAAAGCTCCGGTCCACAGAAAGTTAAGTAGACAGTGGTCATAGAGGGCTTGTAAAAGAAGTGGTTTTTCTCTCTTGATCTGGGCTGCTTGGGAAAATTTAAAGAATTCTTTGCCTATCAAGTGAAAAATTAGCCATCAGCCAGGATGGGCTGGTTCCCTTCTCCCTTCGATAATTTGCTATGCATGCTCCTGGGTATTTCCTTCACTGTGTGGTTCACCCTGCTGCTGGTCTTCATCATCGTGCCGGCCATCTTTGGCGTGTCATTCGGCATACGACGCCTGTACATGAAGACACTGATTAAAATCTTCAAGGTAAGTGGCTGACTCACTTCTTCCTGTTTTTTGAATACAGTATTTCATGAATATCTGCATTTTCTGTGTTTCAGGACAGGATTTCTTGCACAGTAGTTATGATGGGGGTATGGGGTTCATTCTGATATTCATATGTAATTAACCAACCATTAGTCTTATGCTTCACTTGTGCAGTTTAACTCATTCTTGATCATAGAACAAAATTCATGTGGTGGGGCCTTTGTTGTCCCACCCTTGTGCTAAAGGGTCACCCAGCTCCTCTCTGCCACCTGAAAACAGAAGCCGAGTGATTTATTGTCCAAATATTTTTATGATGGAACTAAGAGCCACGGCTGAGTGAAGCTAAAATTTACGGGCTATCGATCTGCATTGTGCATTAATGCTCTGTTTTCAGGTGGGATTTTGGGCAGCTTGATAGTACTGCATGTCAGTGGTGTGTGTGTCGTTGGGACATACTGTCCAGTGCTACTTTTTCAGGATATATGTTCATTGGTAAAAAGCTTCTTTCACCATCTTGTATTCTGTTGAAAATCTGGTTTACTTCAGGTCATTGACTGCTCCGTGCCCCGTGCCACCTGCTTCCCCCCCAGCTTGACATGTGATCTGACTGCTCCAGGCTTCTGTGGCCTATGCTAGAACATGGAGCCCATTTCCTTCCTGCTATGAGGAGCCTGTTGGCCATAAGAGGGGCATGCTCACAGGAAGCACAAATAACACATCTTCTCAGGCTACAGATTACTGCCTAACCAGTTGGACGTAACGAACCATCTAGGTGTTTTTGGCAGGTTTTCGTCTTTAATGGACCGTTCACTTCGTCTGCATCATTTTGGCATTTTAGATACTTCCCGTTACTATCTCAATGAATGAATGGCAGCCTTACTGTAAGACAAATGTATTCAATGTCTTACATTTCCTCTGCCTTCTAAGCTGACACCTGCAAAATTTAGCGCAGAAATTTTCTATACCTGTTACTTTTTACTGATCAATAGCTATGTTTTTTTTTCTTTTTTTTTCTTATAGCTAGATTTTAGCAGTAACTTAAATCAGCCTGAAGCTAATAGGGTATGCTGTTTACCACCAACCACAGACATGTGATCACTTTCTAGGAGCAAGGTAAAGCTTTGGATGATGAAGACTAGATTTCATGTCTAAATTTGGGGGGCGGGTAAAACCTGGAGGTGTTCTGAGTGTCAGGCGAGCAGTAATCTGTTGTTCTCCCCCACCACCTCGTAAAAACCTTCCAAGATCAATCTCAACATGCTTTGCTTGGGATGCAGCAGCAGTTGAAACCGGAGAAGGTCAGTGCTATGTTGCATCCACAGTGCTGGCTACTTGCCCCCTGGCAGCTCTCTTAAAGGCAAATGTGTGCAAAAGTTGAGTGGGTACACCGTGACCCAAATTAGCTCGTGGAAGTGAAACTGAAATGTGTTGTATTCCTTAATGGTAGTAGCAGTCTCGTATTCTAGTAGTTCAGAAGAGAAATAGCAATCATGGGTTACAGACATTAATCTGTGGTAATAAACTCGTGAGTTGACACCTGGGCAACCACAGTTAATGTCTAAGCCGGGGGACTCAATCAGCAACGTGTATGTCAATCAGGGGTGCTTTAGGGGTGTATCAGATTATTCTTGGGCTGACCAATGAAATTTCTTGAGTAATCAAGAGATAAGATTAGTGTAAATCATGTAAACGGAGACGCTATTCTCATGACGCCCATTGGATCGAAAAATAAAAATAAGAGAACTGAAGACATGCCGGGTTGCTTTTTTCCTTCTCGTCAGTGACTTTTTGAACCATTGGAATTTTCAACTTTCACAGTAAGCGCAAAGGCTTTTTGCATATTCAGACGTGATGCCAGAAAATGCCAGCCCAGCTATTTGTTTCCCAAGTAACTAATCATTTCACCTCGACACCTAATTTCTCCCTTGTCGCACTTTTGAAATGGAGCCGTGTTTTCCACTGATTTACATTTGTTTAAAAAAAAAAAACCGGGATTTCATAGTACTTGCTGGGATTAGCAACTTGCTAGAGCCTCCTTTTGTATGTAATTCCTATTATCAGCAATAGCTTCTGAGCTCTGCCAGCTGAAGATTAGGTTCTCGGGCACGTGTGTGACGTGGAACCGAGGTCTGGTGTATTCATCATTGGATTCCTGATTCGGGCAAGCCTTTTGTGAGCCGTACTTTAAATAGACAGTATTAAAATGGCACTCTAGAAACGTCCATGGGAGGAAGACCACAGTCCAGAGGCAGCCTGAGCTTTTGTCCTGGTGTAAGCATGTGGCGTGGAGATGGTGCAAGCAGCAGCAGCTGAGGAGTCTAAAGGCTGGTTCCTATTTCTCCGCATGCATACTATCAGATGTGTCCGCTCCAACGTTTGACACATTTGACGTCACTGTCTGCCTCTGTGGATGAACGCCTGCTGCACTCCAAATTTGTGTCCATGCATCAGTTTATGCGCAACTCTGACATGATCAATTCGCTAGAGTCCACTTTTAAATACCAACATGAAGTTGTTGGGGTAGTTTGCAAACCCTACAGACTATGTACAAGGTAATAAAACTGTTACATACATGTAAGTGTGTGTGTGTGAGAGAGAGTGCAGACTTGTCTCGAATTGAAAGTCTCATGCCAGCCAGCTGACCAAAGTTGGCAATCCTGTGAGTCGGCTCGACTTAACCAGAGAACTATGAACGTTTGTGTACGCATACGCGGAGTGGATACGTGCGTGTTGCGCTTTGGCAGAGATGTATGAGCCAACCTTTACAGGAAAGCAGGGCAGAACGGACCCCAAAGGAATAGGGTGGATAAAAGGGACCTGCCCAGAAGATGGTATTCCTCATTGGAAGTCCATTCTTCTCACGCTTGTGATGTATTATTATTCGCCTGCTTGTACGTCATTTTGGACAAAAGCATTTGCTAAAGAAATAAAGGGTACCACTTTACCATAAGACAGACCTTGTAAATGGTTTATGGTTTTTAATAAGGCTATGAATTAGGTTGCAACACTTTGTAAATCATTAATAGATAATAAACAAATTAAAACACCATTTTTTAATTGGTTACTGCTATTTATATGTGGCATGAGAGCCTTAGTGTGCTACTGACCATATATAATCTTGTTTTCTCTTCAGCTGCATTTCAGTGTAAGGTCTTGCTGGGTGTGAAAATAAACCGTGCCTTCGATACTGATCAGCAACGAGGAGCATGAGAAGCAGAAGTTTGTCGAGTGGAGATGTTGCAGTGAAGCACCCCGTCACTGTTAAGCATGTGCTTTTGCAGTATTACCACCATACAAGGTCTCTGATAGGAGGCCCAGCACAGGCAAATTCTGGAGAGGTCGGGGCAGGAGGCTTTTCAGTTAGGGCAGTGTTTCCGAACCCGGTCCTCAGGGATCCCCAGACGGTCCACGCTTTTGCCCCTACTGGGAGCTTGAGGACCGGATTGAGAATCACTATGGTAGGGTATCTAGGCTATTCTATTGCAAGAAAACGGTGACGCTCGCCAGGAAAACCAGCGGAAGATGGGTGGCGAATGTTGCAAGAGTTTTTGCAAAACATTCTTTGTGAAAACAAATGACTTGCTTCCATTTCAAATAAACTGAACCCCACATACACAAACTTTTTGAACTGTTGTGAAATGAGTCTAACATTCGGGCTTTTCTTGAAAAAGCGGACAGCACAGAGAGAGGGAGGAAGGCTGTGAGGAATAGGATACACATGAAAGTGGCGTAACGATTAACAGTATGGTTGCAAGTTCAGGTCAGACAGAGGCCTGTGCAGTAGTATCCTGCTTCAAGGTGTTTAACCTGAACTGTATCAGTAAAAAATACTGTCCGTTCATCTATCCATCCATCTTCTAAGCACTTATTCTGGTCTGTGTCATGGAGGGCCTGGAGCCTAGGCACAGATGGGGTAGACCCAGGACAGGAGGCCAGTCCATCGCAGAGCACATACATGCACATACTCACACACAGTAATACATTATTGGTACATCAGAGATGCCGATTAGTCAAACTGCACGTCTTTGGCCTGTTGGAGGAAACGGAGCATTCTAAATAAGAAAAAGCATGTCAAGTAGGACTCATTACAAATGTCAAGTTAGTGTGCTTGTTCACAGAGCAAGCCATGGCTGACTGTGGGAAGCTCCAGCAGGGTCCCAGACCCATGTTTTAATGCTGACAAAGACCTGTTCTTTTGAGCGAGCCAGAGAAAAGGAAAAGTGCTGTCTAAGGTTGGGCAAGTGGCTGAAGGGGAGTGAGACTCACAGGTGGGTGGTGTGAAGACTGCTGCGGTGTGCAGCCTTAAAGTAACTTGGCTCTCCCTTCTGTCTTCAGTGGGCCACTTTGAGGATACAGAGAGGAGCCAAAGAGAAGAAGCACCTGCTGTACAAGCCCTACACCAATGGTATGAAGCCTGGCGCATCTCGCTGGGCGTCCATCTCTGAGGCAGTGCTTGTGTTCTATCACTGCAGGATGGCGAGAAACCAAAAGCAGCTGATTGGGAATTACAAGTGTGGTTTAACTTTGTGCTGCCTAATGTCTGTTTTAAAGTTTGCTCACTCTCAGGTTAAATGCTCTTGTTTTGTAGCTGTCGTAGCTCAGGTTGTCTGTCTTTAATTTTAGCCCTAACCCTAATTCTAACTCTAAAACTAATCCTAACTCTGACTTTAGACTTTATTCCAATGCTGACCCTTTAGCTACAGCCTCAGCCTCTTTGTGGCCTTTTGCCAGTCTTCGAATTCTGTTTTGTACTTTTTTGGCGGAATAGGACCACACAGGGCTGAGGTATTGCATCACCACACGAAGGCATATGGGCACTGATGTTCTGGTTGAATGGGTCGAGGTTAGACCTTTGTAGTTAAGTTGTCTTTTAGCTTTTTGGAACTGGGATGTTTTTCCTAATAGTTTTGCCCTGAATATTTCTGTAGCATTTATTTTTGTAGAAATTGGGTGCATGGCTTTATAGCTCATCTTGGTTAATGTTTTAACCCCTTTTGCCATCTTAACTCTTCTTGGAATTTAGTCATTTCTGTTTACAGTTTAGTTTCAAAATTAGAAAATTTGGTAAAGTATAAAACTTGATGGTGCCAGCCTGTGAAACACCTGATCATGGACATTAGCCCCCATCAGCAGAATTCTGCTTCATGTAACTGTGCTCAGAAGGTCCTGACAGTTGTGGGTGGTCCAGATATCTGTGAGATTACAGAAGTATCATTCTTCTCTGAATGACCTCCTTCTTCCTCCATGCCTCCTAAGGCATCATCGCAAAGGAGCCCACCTCCCTGGAGGAGGAGATCAAGGAGATCCGCCGCAGTGGCAGCAGCCGGGACTTGGGCGCTGCCTCCCAGGAATTTGAGCTGTCGGACATCTTCTACTTCTGCCGGCGCGGCATGGAGAGCATCGTGGACGACGAGGTGACCAAGCGCTTCTCGGCCGAAGAGCTGGAGTCCTGGAACCTGCTGACACGCAGCAACTACAACTTTCAGTATATCAGCCTGCGACTCACCGTGCTGTGGGGGCTGGGGGTGCTCATCCGCTATGGCTTCCTGCTGCCGCTCAGGTAAGGGGCGGGGGGGTTAAATCTGCATGTGCATACCCTGCCCATGGGAGGGAGACCTCGTAGCTCAATCCCAGTAGGAGTAGCGCTGTTGGCCACTTCAATGATCTCAGTGCTGTGATTCACACAGACGCAAAGATGGCAGAAAAATGCTGTAACCGTTTCTGAATTCCATTGAAGGGTGATTGCAAATACTGGCTTGTCCTCCCATCAATTTCTTTGTGCTTCTGCTGTTGCCTTTATTTATATAAATTGTGATTACGCCGCTTAAGTTGCAACCCATGCGTGGCTGCAGCGATGGCTTATTTCTTGATGAGTGGTGGCTGCAGGCATAGCGGCTGCGCTGCCAGTAGGGAAGGGTCACACCCGTCTGTCAGCTTTCTGGATGTGTTCAGCTGGAGCCGCCCCAAATGCTTCCCGGCTAACACTGTAGCTGTGATGAATGGCCTAGCCCTTTAGCACGGGGTCACACTGTGGAGGCCTGTGATGTTTCGGCCGCAGCTGAGGAGCACTGCAAAATACCCGGCTGCCACTTGAGGATTGCGCTTGGATTAGGTGTGTTGTACATGAGGTGTGTTGTGTTGTTTCAACCTAGGGGAATGCTGTCTTTTTTTGTTCCACTTTTAGCTACATGTAACATACAGGATGGTGAGCAGTACCAGATGCTCTGAATGATTAATGCGGCCTTGTAAAGGCTGCCGATTGTCAGGGTGGCTGGGACTGTTAGGGGCTCCGTGTGAGAAAGATCTTGCGAAAGGGATTTAGAGCCATGGTGCCGAGTTTTATTTGGGTGCAGCCTGGTATGTGTGTTGCAGTTGGCGCCCGTGCAATGGGTTAGATGCCCTACCTCATTATGTATGATGTCATTTAAGTTCTCCTGTGGCTGTTATCTCTGACAGGGTGACTCTGGCCTTCACTGGAGTGGGCCTCTTGGTGGTCCTTACCACCCTAGTGGGCTGCTTACCCAATGGGAGGTATGTAGCTTTAAGATCCTCCAACATGCCTCCTTGAGCCCAGCTCATAAACATTTGCAGGGACGATTCCAGTGCTTCTGTAACTTACGACCCTCCTTTACCATCTTTTTTTTTTTTTTCTTGTCCTCTTGAGAATGAAGAACTTCCTCAGTGAGAAGATACATCTGATGTGCTACCGGATTTGTGTGCGTGCCCTCACTGCCATCATAACGTACCACGACAGGTGAGCAGCACTATGTCAGAACATATGTTTGCCAAGCATAATTTAAATTTCCCAATTTTTTAAAAAATGACTGAACAAGTATTATAATTATGTTGGTTATACTTGGACCTAATCTGCATACCAAACACCAGTTTAAACCTGTTTTGTCATTAGGTGACTGGAATACTACTGCTTCTGTTGTTGCCAGTCAGTTAGCAGAGATACAAGGCATTGAATCTTTGAAGCGATGCAATTGATGGTACCGATGGAAGGATATGCCCCTCTCTGCTTGTCAAGCGATTCGGCGTCTAATTTAACCGTTTGTGTGACTCATTCAATCAGCACAATGTAAGCAGAATTAACTGGATGAGGTTGAGGAAGAAAGCATGTAGTCCTCAACTGATCCATTTGATTCAATATTTAAATTGTGTGAATCATTTAGGTAGCTGCGCAGTGTCTGCTGAAAGCTCAAACGGTTAAATTCTTTGTGGCAGCTATGTTGGGATTGGAGTTGAAGATGAACTCTGCAGGCATGAAAAGCAGCCTAGGGCTTGGGAGGATGAGGGTTGCACACCCTTGCCAATCGCAGTTAATATGCTGAAATTTTACAGTGCACTGGTGGTTAATTAGGTGAGGAACACCTTGGCTTTCTTTCAGATCACTTGTGCTAATTTTAGAGGTATGTTGTACTGTGACTTGGCCCCACCCACTGTTTCAAACCCATTTTTATGAGCCCGTTCGTGCGCAGCAGGCGCTGATAGTTGAAAAGAACTTGCAGGTCCTTCCCTGACATTTGATCTGTTTTCAAAACAGTTATGTAGCAGCGCCATACTGATATTGCATTGCTTAGGTTCAGGTAACTCAGCTTGCACTGTCTCAGGCATATCACGGCGGAAAACTCCTTCCTTCCAGATGCTAAAATTACAGTGCTGAGGAAGGGCCATACCCACGACTGTCTCCTAAAGTGCCCGTCAGGAGATTCAATCTTGTGTCCTGCTGTTGAACATTGATTCGGAAATGTGAAGTTGCATGCTTAGCCTGTCTTCTGTTTGAAGACTCACCCCAGGTCATCTCACTTGTTTGAGGTCTGTGTGGACATGTTGATGCATGCAGCTGGCGTGTTTGGGGTCTATACAGGGCGTGTATATATTTAGAAAGGGTTGAGTAAGCTAAACCTGAAGCCAGTGATAATCCACCAAGCTTTTAAAGCCCAATGGGTTTCTGAAGCTGGGTAATCTCCCGAAGCAGAAGTAAAATTGATTGTTTTAGATTTATTTGTTTACTTATTTGATCCTGAATTTGTAGGAATCGACAGTCTCTCGCCAAGACTCATAAGACTGTTGAACACACAAGTGTGGGTATTTGTCTCCTAAACATGTTTCTGATTTTACCATTCCAGGCATAGCTGCTAATATTATAGAATGGTGCAGGTTAGAACAAGGCCTTTTGTAACCGTTAAATTACAGGTTGGTGCGAAAGTTGAAAAGCCGTAAAATGTTGGGCACCAGTAGCTGGATCAACAGTATTACACTACCGTGTGTGTGACTTCCCTGAATTTGCCTGTTGCTGAGCTGAGGGTTTGCTCTCCAAGTCGTCTTCCTCCTCCCACTGTTCAGCCCTGCCCATGAGTTCCACGTTTACATTGGTGACCCTCCTTGTAATCGCTGCCTTTTAACTGCTGAACAAATGAGGAAACCGGGAATAACAGGAAAGGTCTGTTTAAGCATCTTATTACGGATATCCGCTCACTGTGTTTACATCTCTGCTGTTTAAATACTGTTGCTGCGCCTTTGACTACCTTGACATTAAAAGTTGGAACGTCAGAACTGAGTGCTAAATACAGTCCATAATAATCACTGAACCATAAGCAGCTTCAGGGGAGAAGTGAGTGACAAAGATTAAAATATCTCTGATTTAACTACTATGCCAAACCACTGGGTCTACTGTACAGGGCTTTCCTGCAAGCAGTGACAGAACACTGAGTACCTGCTAAATAAATAAGATATAGGTGTAGTTATTAGCAAAGTGCTGTGCTGAAAGGGGTGGACAGGCTGCCAGATATTGGTTCTACTGTTCATTATGTCCATTTTTGTTCTGCAGTGAGAACAAACCTAAAAATGGTGGGATCTGTGTTGCCAACCATACCTCACCCATTGATGTGATTATCCTTGCCAGCGATGGGTGTTATGCAATGGTAAGCAGTCAGTTTGGAACCAGCTTTAGCTTTTGAGGTAGTTCTGGTGTTTGCTAGGGTTGCACGATATCACGTTGCGATATCGCAATTATATGCCGCATGCGCAATAATCACCAGGGCTTTAGATGACGGATATAAACATTTGTCCGCACGCCGACTTTTTGGTACTATATCACAGTATGCCACTCATTTATATTTCACACATACTGCTAACCTGCTTGCTAAATTGTGGGCATAAGTAAACATTTGTATAATACCAAACAACAATGGACAAATGTTTATGCCTGAAGGAATAGAACAGCAGACCCTCCTGTTTACATTATAGAAACAGTACTGCTGATTGATTTATCTTTAGTAGCAATGGTGTATATACACTCCTCACTAATGAATCACTAAAGCATGTCTGCCTGTGGTCCAGGTCGGTCAGATCCATGGAGGGTTGATGGGAGTCATCCAGAGGGCTATGGTGAAGGCCTGTCCACACATCTGGTTTGAGCGTTCTGAAGTCAAAGACCGACACCTGGTGGCGAAAAGGTAGCATCGCATGTGTTCATTTTTCCAGCATCAGTGAAGTGCAAGGCTTCACAGTGCGCACTTCCACCAGGAGTGTCACCTAGAGATTTATGAAGGCTTTTGCAAGCGAGCTCTGATTTTAATCGAGTGAGAACACACTATTTACAGTAATTGGTGTACATTTATTCGGGGGTGGCTAAGGAACGGTTTTAGGAGGCTAGCGACGTCCTCCAACTGTTACACTTGTGACTACGACTGTGTGTGATAGCGCTACTCCCTTCTTTTGCAATACAGGCTAAGTGACCATGCGGAGGACAAAACCAAACTGCCCATCCTCATTTTCCCTGAAGGTGAGCTACTTGAATCTGGCGTTCACTCTTTGCCAGTCCACTTGCCGAACAATGTGGGCACCTGGAATCGGCTCAAGAAGCTGCTTTTTGAAAGTGTTCTGGGAGGCAAGTTTTTTCTTTTTTTACTAGAGTTTGGTTTTGTTTTTGGGACTTTGCTCAGGAACCTGCATCAACAACACGTCTGTGATGATGTTTAAGAAGGGCAGCTTCGAGATCGGTGCTACAGTGTATCCCGTGGCCATCAAGGTGAGACCCATCTGCCGGGCTGGCTCCCTGTGTCAGCAAAGGTGCCACCTCTCCATCCCCCACTCTCCTGACCCTCCCATCTCTGCCGTGCAGTATGACCCAAGATTCGCCGAAGCCTTCTGGAACAGCAGCAAGTTTGGGATGGTCAGCTACCTGCTAAGGATGATGAGCAGCTGGGCCGTGGTGTGCAGTGTCTGGTACCTGCCGCCAATGCACAGAGAGGTGGGCCATCCGTCAACCTCCCCGCCATTGGCCATTACACCCCCCCCCCCCCTTGCATAAATGGTACGGGTGGTGTAGCTGTGGAAAGGCCACAAAGGCTACACACCTGTGTATGTGATGTCACGTTCCTCGGGAGGTTTTAACCTTGCATGGGGGGGGGGGTTTATCGGAAGATCATCTAGGGCCTGCTTTGAATATCCAGTATAGTTTCTGCAAAGGCTCTGGCGAGTCTTCTGACCAAACCAAGGTTTTTGGATCATTTGGCAGTGGTTTATTTCCCTGGGAAATCATCCCGGCCCGAAAGGGATGCAAATGCCCCCAAGGTTTTTTGGGCATGCAAATGTCAGTCTTCGAATGCACCTTTAAATCAGTGCTCGGCAGTGAGGTCAGCCGCATGACTGGGTGAGCAGGGCAGGGTGCAGCCTACAAGCCACTCTACCATGATAAGTGGAGAAAATGATTATACAGAGGCTATCTGACCAGCTAATCTTCTCAACTATATTTTTCCTATATTGGTAAATTTAAAACTTCCAGATTGATAGTGAACGTTTTACTCTGAACCGCCATAGAAAATGTGCAGTGAGGAGTTCAGCTGAGAAGATGAGCCATTCCATCATTTTTGACTGCAAAGGTGCCACCAGCCCTCTGGGGTTTTTAAATGCGGCTGGAAGTAGGAGTGCAGATGATGTGGCCCAGCTCTGGAATAACAGGAAAAGGGTGAAAGTCTCACTCGCCTAGAGCGAGGAGATGGCAGCCCTCCTGGTGGGTGGACGTCCCTTTAAACTTGGAAAGCATGCAGGTTTGTCTTTGGGAGGGGGGATGGGATAGTGTAGGCCTCCCCGCTGTTCTGTTCTCCGGCGTTTTGTGTTGCCGGGGGAAACGTGTCTGTCAGCTTGTGGAGGTGGCAGCTGAATTTGGCCTTCCATCAGCCTGGGATCGGAGCCTTGATGTTTGTTCCATGTCTGCGAGCTTTTTCAGCACCCGACTCACTATAATTTGTTTCCTTCTCTCAAAGAAGTTATTCTTTGGAGATAAGTTCACTCCTTCAGGCTGGTGATGAAAGACCTTGTAAACGCTAGTTTAGTTGCAAACCATACTTTTTGTCATGAAGTCCTGCAGTGCTGTCAGGACCCTGGTTATGCAACAGATCTTGATTTGTGGTACATGCCCTGATTTTATTATGGCCTGGTGTTCAAACAAGGGGAATATTTACATCCTGCCCCCTGGAAATAGATTAATGATTAATTCCTGTCAAAACCAGGTGATCCTCTCAACTGGACTATTGTTTAGACAGTCAGCTGCGAAGTGGATCGTAACCCTGAGGCAGACCTGCTAGGGTGTGCTTCCCCACTGCCACTTTGATATATGCAGACAGAACTCAGTGCCTAGTGCTGTAATAAACAGAGGAAACCACCCTGTATGCAAGATGCATGCTGGTCTCCACCCCAGCCAGGCGTTTAGTCAAGCTTTCTTCGGCTGATGAATGAATGAATGAAATAATTATCAAATTCACATTGAACTGCATTTTCTGAGAACTTAAGACTTAGGTTCTCGGTTCTGTTATACCAAATTGTCCAGAATGAATGTAATGCTGGAAGAATTACTGTGTAGATGCTTCTGTATGATGCTTTTACTTCACCTGAAAATTTAAATGAATTTTTTTAAATTGCCTAAAAGATTAATTTTAGCCAGATTAGTCAATAGTTTAGCAAAAGAACCTTTTATTAGTGTTCATGGTTTTTATGATGACTGATTGGATGGGCCAGGGTAGGGCAGAGGCTGTGTAAAGTAAACTGAGGCACTGTAAAGCTTTGACTCCTGCATCTGTGCTTACAGAATGTGCATGTTGAGGGCCAGAGTACTAGGAAAAATAGCATTTCCCTCCGTGGGGACTTTTGTGTTTGTTGCTGCACTCTCTTTCTTTGGGTGATACCTGTCCTCTGTCCAGGACGGAGAGGATGCAGTGCAGTTTGCTAACAGGGTCAAGGCGGCCATCGCCAGGCAGGGGGGCCTCGTGGATCTGCTCTGGTGAGTTGGCGGTCTGTGTCAGTATGATGTAGGTAACCTTTTAATATGCAGGGACCTCCGCGTCTATTGGACTGTGTTCACAGGTGTTACCTAAACTGCCAACATAACACACAAACCCAATTTACTCTCTGGCACTAAGGGCTCGAGTCGCTGAACCTTGAACCTTAGGATAACTATTCCCTGAGCACTTTGCATCCATTTATTTCTTTGAGCACAGTTTTGCACCTGATTTACAGGTTTTAAGCTAGGGCAAGTACTCTCACCAAGAGTAATTTACAGGGACTCATCGGGCCCCTTCGGCAAATGGCGCCCTCATTTCGGTGTACCCCTATGACGGCGGCTGCCCTTTGTGTGCAGGGACGGCGGGCTGAAGCGTGACAAGGTGAAGGACACGTTCAAGGAGGAGCAGCAGAAGCTGTACAGCAAGATGCTGGTGGGCACCCAGGAGGACCGCAGCCGGTCCTGAGGAGGGGCAGAGAGCGGAAGAGGCGACGGAGCAGCCCCGACAGCCAGGAAGAGGCTGAGCACCCCGAGGGGCCTGCAACTCTGCAGTCTACACCGGGGGGGACAGAGCGCTGGTGCTGCCCAGGGCCACAGCAGTACTTACTGTCCAGACTGTTACTCGGCTAACGACGAGGAGGCACCATTTTCTTCCAGTTGTGGGATTTTTTTTAATTGCTATTGCAGACCGCTTTTGGCAAGAGGGACCAGCCTTCTCCATTTTTATTTTTAGATTTCCTCCGCTTTTCTTCCATGATAAGAGAAGATTATGTGCCAGGGACTTGTGTAACTGCATACCATGGAGGGAGGGAGGGAGGGAGGGGGGGAGGCGGGCAGAGTCATAGCCTTCTCGTTTGT
>JAODLD010000046.1:12117733-12128102 GCA_026781065.1 Mormyrops boulengeri
CCTCTGACCTGCGCGGCGCCCCCCCCCCATCACACCCACACCCTCCCCCCCCCGCCGGCCCCGCCCCGGGCCCCCCCCCCCCGCGGGGGGGGCGGGGCGGCCCCGGGCCGCGCCCGGCGGGCAGAGTCATAGCCTTCTCGTTTGTGGTGGTTTTACAGTATTTTTATATGGAGTGACTGTTAAGTTTCACCATTTTGTTTTGCTTTATTTAATATTTTTATTGTGACATTTAAGACAAAAGTGAAATTACAAGCCATGAGGACACACTTATGGGTCTCATTGTTTTAAGAACAGTTTAAGGCTTTTTGTTATTCTCATTCTGTGTGGGAGAAATAGTTTTGAGCTTTTTATACTGATGTGTAAAACACAGCAGTCTGAAATTAAGCAGTCTTTGTTCCAGTCCACACATTAATTTTGTTTCCAAAAGCATGAAAAATGCAAGGAAACTCTTTACCAACTTTTGGTTGCAGGAGCTTGGGATGGGATGTTATAGTACATGGTCTCATACTCAAAACTCGGTCTATCAGTGGTTTATGTCAGGTGATTGTCGCTGACCGCAATGTGGAAATTATGGAAAATATACGTTGGGGGTGGCATGGAAAAAAAAATGCACTTGTTTCTATGCAGTATGGAATATTTGTTGCTTTAGTCTCTGACAAAGACCCCAATAGGTAAGGGACGATGATTAAAAACTGGTTCGACTTCTGAATTAAGGTAAATTATTCTATTGAATGAAGCTACCTCATAACCGATGTAAAGATTTCATCTGATATTCCCTGCTTCTCCTGTGTTTGGTGAAGCGGTCATGCTTCCAGGATGTGACTTAACCATATGTCACTTTTTAAGGGGGGGCGGGGGGGATTAGGGAACTGTCTTTTCAGCAGCTGATGGTCTGTCTTACAGTCAACCTGTAATTGAGGAAAAAGCAGTCTGTTTCATATCTGCTCATTGGGTCACCCTCAACGTGAAGAGATACATCTCAAAGTGCCCTTGTTTGCTGTAGATTTTATGCTTTTAAGACAAAAGTATTCCCAGTCGGGATAATAAAATGACACTCATATGACTCAAAGGAATCTGACAATAGACACCAGGTAAACTCTGGGACGTTGCAATAAATTTACATTTTCACAAGGTGGCAAATTGACAAGAACACTGATATCCAAATTCAAATGTTAATGTTTTGCCAAGTATAGATGACTCTCAATTAGCTCTACTAGCATAAAATCATCAGGGACAGTGAGTCCCACCCACTGACCAGAGGTCACGAAAGTTTCACCAACTGCTCCTTTCATTATCTAGACATCTGCATTATCTAGACATCTACATGTTTAACAGTCAACTGCCCAGAAAATTTGTGTGAGAATTGCAACATGTTATGGGCATTGAGCACTTCACCTTTGAATAAAAATTGTCTTAAACTGGAGTAAGAAATTTGCAGCAAGATTTCTTGGAAGATTCTGAAATGGCACTCGTGTAGATGTGCTGTTAGCAGCCCCTTAACCACACGTTTTAGCCCTAGCCGCATTGCTTTAAGCAAAAGCGAAGCTTCCAGCATTATTCTAATGTGGCACACCATTTCCTCCGATCAAATTGTTCTATTGGCCATACTCCAAAACCCACGCCCCTTGATTGAGTGGGGGGACCTTCAAAAGCTCTCAAAGTGAGGAATTGTTACATTTAATAAGCGCTTGCTCTTGGTTCCTTAATGGTTCTTTCAGATTCACTCACTTAAAGTAATAACATACATCAAGGCACCACTAAGGACTGATTTGATTTAAATATTTGTTCCCCCTTTTTTATTCACAGTTGCACCCCCATTTGTGTACCTAAAACTTGTTGCGGCATCCCGTCAAGTTTGGGTGTACAACAAAAGCTGGACATATGCATAAAGCTTTCCTATCTTCTATGTTCAAACCCTCCTCTTGGATAGCACAAAAAAGGGGGTTTCTCCATTTGTAGGTAGAGGGTCTGATCCATGGTTAGTGTAGAGGTAGAACTATTTTGGGTGGTTTGGAAGTCCATTTGAAGAATGACATTTCATACTGGGTTCAGCTGGGAAATGCTTCACTTCAACACAATCTATTGTCCCTGACTAAATAAAGAATGACCCCAGATTTCCAGTCAGTTGACTTCTTTCGTTTTCTCATTTGAAATTAGTTCCGGAGATGGGGTTTGTCACAGTTTAAGCATATCGATTCAGAACGGGGGCTGAGTGGCAGTCTTTGAAGAGCAGTCCAAGTCATACCTCTTGCTTATTAGAAGACAGGCCCACATTTTTGCCTTTTAAGCTATGTCCCAGACTGGCTTTACGGTCCAGTTTTAATTATCCAATTTAACCACATAAGACGATATCTGCTTGTACGGTGTTATCTGTCTCTACTGTATACTTCCTTTAAAAAGCTCAAACTTTGAATGGGTAAATCATTCGTTTTTTTGACTGAAATACTACTTGTTTGGTTACTTGATGCTATTCGACATGAAGGGGAACCCGTTCAACCAGAATGGAAATTTAAGTTATTAACAGCAGACTTCAACATTAGTGATTTACACTAGCGTGTAAATGTCGCCACAGTCATCTCTAGCATTTCCAGTACCTGCCAACCTACAGAGACGGTGGAACTGGGATTATAGACGTAGTAAATTTCCACTTAGGTACAATTCACAGTTCCGAGGTAAACGACCCATGCTCCTCTTAACTTAGTACTGTGACTTTTAGTCCAGTATCTTTTCTTCACTGGTAGCTTATGCGCACTTAAAAGTTAAACTACCTTAAAATAACCGTATATTACGTCAAAGTGACGGATGAATGCAATTTCCCATTCTGCGATTACAGCTGCCACATCAAGTCTTCTCTGCCCTTTAGATCGTCCATTCCAAGCTGGTGGTCTCCTAATAATCCAGCAAGACTTTATTTGATCATTCTGCGCTGGGTCTGGCGGAAACGCGATTTGAATAAACACACTACGGCGCAAAGCCTGGGCGGAGCTCCGGAGCGCTACTAACGTAACATTAAAACTAGCAGCGCTACACTCAGACAGGACGCTGGTGCCTTTAAATGCGGCAGACACGCCGTGCCGGACTTAATTCTGCTGGGAACCAGGTCCGATTGCTATGTGGGGGCGAAAAGAGGCCCCTGTCATGTCAGTTCCTCGCAAGGTGTCAGCCTGAACAGAGGGAGCCTGGAGAGAAACTGGGTTTCACAGCGCGAGGAGAAAACAAACAGCATGAGAACAACTAATATGTCTGTCGCAGATGTCTATTCCGACTCAAGCGTTAGATAGTGTTTTATAGTCGTTGGCGCCAGACATTCACCTTGCTGTTTGTATACAGATACATTGTACGTTCCGGATAACCAGCACGTCTGCCACAATCCTTCTCCTCGGACTATTTGTGGAGCTCGATCGTTATCATGGGAACCTACACTGACGTCCTGCTAGTCACTGCAAATGTCGGGTCACTTTTTGACAATGTAAGTATTTGGAAATTAAAACTTTACAGTCACCCAAGCCTTATTTTTAAGCACGGGGTTGTTTAAATTAGGAAACGCTATCAGGGTTTCGTGTAGATAGCGAAATGGCACTTTCATTCTGCCGTTTCCACGCGAATGGTGTTGCGGAATTAATGCATTGAGCAATTCGTGCATCATTATCGGTGGTTGTGTCAGTGGCGTGCAGGAATTTCGTAAAAGGAAAGTGGTCTTTTGCGTCTGGCCGAATGATCGGACAGGTCGGTGCTAATGCATGTGTGTTCGGTCTTGGGATTGGAGCGATTGCCCAGCAGCTTGTCAGTTATTTACATTACCAGCTTCAGAACAGCATCCATATTTCGTCTTGATCGCAATGACATATTTCAATTTAAAGATGCTAGCAATATGTCGTGTATGGTTACATACAACAATTTGCGAAATGTTCTTTTTTTCCCTTTGAATATTTAGCGGCACCGGGCCCCTCAAGCACCTACGTCCCGGGAGTGAAGTTTTGTTGCCCCCCTCCTGTATACTCGTTAGCGTTGCGAGCCTGCAGTGGGTGGTGGAGGCGTAGATCCGCCGTCAGCCGCTACCTATCACGGCCGAGCTCTCGGGTCGTCTGTCTATTCAAATAAAACAGGAAATTAAGGGCGCACCACTGCGCCTTAAACGCCCCCGAGAAGCGCCCGTGCTTCGCAGGCGACTTGGCGCCGTCCACCGCTTTATTCACATCTTTTTATGTATCCATCAATATGGAAAAAAAATCCCGTTTTATATAGATTTTGAGGATTTTAGAACTTAGAGGACCGTTGGAGGTTTCAGGTAGCTTGCAGTAGCTTTTACGTAAGGAATGTGTGGAATAACGCGAATAAAATAAAATGCAGTCCAAGAATAAGATGCATATGTTACTGTGACAGGGGTGTCGTATGGGTTTACATTTAGCAAAGATCTTGCATGGAAACTGCGTCTAAGCTCTGGGCACAAAGCATGGGACACCCTGTGCGGGATACCAGCGCATCGCAGGGCACAAAATGAAACCTAGTGACCCAGAACCCAGCATAGATTATAACAGCTTGTCAGCGGGGGCGATGCCTCCTGTTATGGAGAGTATGAGTTTGAATCCGAAGCTGCATCAGTCTTCACCCCAAACCTTTGTCCATTTACTGCCCCCCCTTTATAGGAGGCTTTTGAATAGGACTAGGAAACTAGCCGCGATCACGACAGGGACATACTAAGCAGGATTTTTTATTCATCTTTTATGTGATGGATATACTCGAAGTATTTACGGTGTTTTTAAACACGTTTGACTGGTTCAGATGCATCAAACCCACAAACATGGACGTGTGAGTGTTTCCTAGGCTCTGGTGGTATAAAGTTTGCACGTCGGCTTGAGTTTGTTTGGTTGTCTCCTGCGGGGCGATGACGGGGGTTGGCGTGTGAATTACCCTTAACATGTGATTGCATGTGCCCTGTAATGAATCCGAATTCCATCCAGGGTTTTAAATCTCCTTCTGTACTTTGCTTTCTGGGATGGGCTCCAGGTTCCCGTACATTCTCAAAAACAAGTGGTTGTTGAAAATGAATGGGATATGATTTATTTGAAATTAGTTAATATGGTTTGATAGACACACACAGTTAAATGGTGTACATTTACATTATGCTTCTCCAGTTAATACAGTTAAGTATGAAGGTTATGTGTTTCCTTAAACTTCCCTGTGTTATCTATATCATTTTACTTACATTACAGTATTGTCAGCAAGCCCTGCACTGTGTTTTACGGTAGAGTATGGCTGAAGGCCTCCAGACTAAAGTAGTTGGTTCAGTTTCTATTCTGACATCACTTCTTTTGAAGGCTTTTGAAAGTTTCTAAGAGTTTCTAGTTCACTAGTATGTAATGAACTTAAAACAGAAGTTTTATATACCTTACACAATGGAGACTGGCGTTTTGATAGTAAAACATTGTCATGCGTGCACAGCTTATCATGACCACAGTGGAAAAAGTTGAAAGGAAAGAGAATGTAAGTCAGTTTGCTCTCAAAGTTCTACACAATCAAGATTACTGTAGCGTTGTGCTTGTATCCATAGGTAAAGCCCTTTGAAAATCTGGTCTGTCCACTCAGTGTAGTACTTGACAAAGCTTTTGGGATATAGCTAAAATGGTTAGTTCTTTGTTCATCACACCATCCATTGTAAACTACTACAAGTATACCATAAAACAACTTAGCCATTAAACAACTCAGGTTAGAAATGTGATACCTTTTAACAACTGCATTCTCTTCTTAGCAAGATGGAGACTAGTGTAATTAGTCACTATAGTCCATCCATCTATCCATCCATCCATCCAGCCAGCCGGTGCAACTTTGTGATGAGCCTGGAGCCTGTCTCTGATCACATAGGGTAATTATTAATTATAATAGATGCTTTATTGATCCCCATGGAGCCTGTCTGTGATTGCATAGGGTAATTATTCATAATAATAGATAATTGATCCCCATAGGGAAATTTTCTTTATGACTCTCCCATTTCGCTCTCTGTAGGTGAGAGCAAGCTGGCCACAAAGGTCAGCCATCCATAGCAGCGCCTAGGGAGCTGGGGGTTAAGGGCCTGCAGACGTGCTCTGGATGGGCTTGAACCGGTGACTTTCCCATCAGGCTTAGCCCACTGCCCCTGAAGCCCAAGGCAGCAAACACCCTGGATCAGATGCTAGTATATGATAGGGCGCTGAGTCACACACAGCAACTGCGGTCTCAGTCGCTGTATTTTTATTTTTTTATTGATTTGAATGATGCTTTTATCTAAAGCGACATGCACTTGAGAAAGCAGGGCGAGAGGGTGCCTGCTGCAGTCGGGGTTAAGGGCCTTCCTGAAGGCTCCAACGGTGACATCAATCTGCTGCCATGGAAACGGCTGACCCTTCAGTAATGGGCGCCGAGTCCTGTCCAGCAGAGCCCCACGCTCCTCCTGTTATGTATGATTTTCTATTGGGAGGAAAATGGGAAGCCTGCAGGAAGCCCAAGTAAACTCCTTCACTGTGGTACAGGGGTGGTGAACCTGATCCATGGAGAGCCACTGTGGGAGCGGGTTTTTAGAATGACCTCTCAGTCAGCCAATAATAAAGCAGTGGTTCTCAACTGCAGTGCTGGGGACCCACTGTAATTGGCCGATTGAGTGGTCGTCCCAAAAACCCGCACCATCTCTCCCATGCTGTCGTAAATGGTAAATGCTTGCTTTCAGAACTCTCCCAGATATGGCCAATATGAGCAGAGGTGCAGCAGGGGGAATGGGTTCCTTAGATTCCCCCCTGATTCAGAGGGGCAGCACTTCACAGGGGCCCTTGAATGCATAAAATTATATGTAAAATTAGACAGTGGGGTCCATGGTAGCATTTTGTTAGGGGCCCAGAATTTCTAGGTATGAGACATTTGTAGGTATGACGCATTTCTAGGTATGAGACATTTGATGAAATCAAGGCTGCAGCAGAAGTATCTGAAAAGACGGGGCAGGAGCTCCGCTGTTCTCATTCGCAGGGTTTTTCTCCCTGGAGGCTCACGGTCCCTTGCCACATGCCTTCCACTTCCGCCTGGGTGGACCCACTTTGTGCCTGTCGTATGTTCTGCCTCAGTTCATTTCAGAAGTTTCAGTCATGTTTGACAGTGTCCCAGAGTAAACATGATTTCTGGCTTCTGGTCGTCCAGCGCGGCAAGGGACTTAAAGCCTGCATGCATCTGACGCTGTGGCGCGAGACTTCCCTGGAGACTCTCACGACACGGACGTGCAAGGAAATGATGGTCATAGTGAATCTCACGTTTCCCCTATTTTGATGTAACTCTCTTATTTGGGATGAATCTCTTGCCATGTCTCAGCAGTTTTGCAGCATGTGTGAAATTCTCACCTGCCCACCCATATGTTGCCATGGATGAGCTGACAGCATAATGCTTATCCCAAAGGCAAAACGTTTAATTTAACAGTTTTTCTTAATCTTTAAGCACTAGTAACACTGTTAACACTGTATTACAGTCTGTCAGGGTCCCTTTATGCAACATCGTCATGCAAGGTTTATTTTACCCCACCCATGGATTCTGACCTCTGACCTGTTTTTATACTCCCTTGTTAATGCACTCACTGAGTACATGTAAATGTAAAAAACTTAAAAAAACACTTGCACACAATTGCTACATGCATGACCGTGAGAGTAGGCTGCGCTGAAAAGCAGGCAGTGGAGCGGCCGACATTGCGGGGTCTGTTTCCGCGCGTGGTGTGGTGCCCGTCTATCGGCACCGGGCCGCGATAGCGGCAGCCGCACGAATCCGTTTGCATGCAGATGTCTCAGGAAAAGGGTTTGTAATGTAGGGGATGACATACGTAGTGGGTCAACCAATATCACGGCGGCAAAACATTTTAAGGATGGGGACTGTAACTTTGGGACGGTCCCTGCTTTGCGTCAATGTACAAGGTATGGTTATAGAGCCAGCCGTATAAGTGAAATCAATTTAAAGTGACAGTACGCTGTCGGTGTCTCTGGTCTCGCGATGGAAGCGAAGACGTCGCACCTCGTCGGCGCTGGACCGTAACAAAAGGGACGCCGGGCATGTGACTTTTTCCCCGCATAGTCTCTGTTTTCTTTTGTTTGTTTGAACGTGTTGTTAAGGCCATATTTATAGTTTGAGACATTTCAAAGAGACTCGCTCATGGAAATTTGGCTCCGGGGCAGATTTTCCGGCTCCCGTATTTGGTGCCATAGAAAATACATCAGGTCCCGCTGTAGACGTTAAGGTTTCTGTAAAAACGGAAAGGTTTCTTTCCCAGGAGGGGGAGTCAGCGGGGATTTGTATGAAGAGAAGCTTTCTAACATGGAAGTGTATGGGCCTTGGTCTATGCCGGGGGTGGCATCTTATCCACAAAGGGCCGGTGTGTGTGCAGGTTTTTGGGGTAACCTTTAGGTCTGCTGTTCAAACCCAGGTGTGAGGACTCTTCAGCCAATCAGTCCTCTAATTAGTGACCTAATTAGGGAGTTGCAGCGAAAACCTGCGTACACACTGGCCCTTTGCGGATAAGATTGGCCACCCCTGCTCTATGCTATCTCTGCCCCTCTTCCGCTTGTAGTGCGATATCAGGATCCTGCTTGGTCAGCGAGTTCAGAGTTAATGTGAGATTGTGTGGTAAGATAACAGTGCTGGATATTATTTCACATGTTTCCTGGCTGTTTTTGAGTTTAATCTACCCAGGTCAGCATTTTATTGGCGTCCTGCTGTATTTTGTCACTAGTTTCCATCCTCCTCCATCTCCCTCCACAGCTGCTTTCTTCCTGCCTTCATTCACCTTAGACCAGTCTGTAGGCAACTTCATTTACCACGCTCTACTCATTAAGATGTTAAGTGCAGATTATCCAGTTTGTGTGTGCTGCACTGAAACCTTGTGTAATGGTTCCCCTACCTGGTGGTGGTGGGGGGGGACTTTTCGAATCTCATTACAAATGCAGTGATGAACGATCATGAAAAAAAATGCCTACAGATACAATTTAATGTGCAGAAAATAAATTGTATTAAATTCTATTCATAAAGGCCTTCATTATATCCATGCATTTCTTTAAACAAATGTGATTCTTAGGCCCATTAGCCGAAACTCAACATGTATTGTAAGGCAAAAGAGTGTATCGGGTGGGGGGTGAGCAGGCTTTGACGATTTAAACAGACAAGTGCTCATGACTTCATGCCCCTCCCACCTCGCAGTCCATGACCACAATCCAACTTTGGATAAGCAAAAACAGATGGACTGGGATTTTCCCAGCATTTATTAAAAGGTCATTCAGGTATTAATACTAATGTCAACACTGGTAAGCTCACTTAATGTCTCGCTGCAGAGCAGAGTAATACAGCACTTTCTGTACCCCCATTATCATCATCATCAAACAAATAGTTCTATATTTTGTTTCTCAGACTACAGTCTCAAGTTTCAAAATAACAATGTAATATATTTATCTAACCCATTATTTCTGTGTTCTTTTAAGTGTTTTGTTTATTCATATTTATTAAATTCCCATTAGTACGGAGAACTTTTAAATATCTTTTGCCCTTGTAGCTGCTAAACATACTCATTATTAAAGCCATAAAGTTGTCTGCCTGCTACCTTAGAATCTCCAATGAATAAGTGTTTGCCAAAATATTTAGGCTAAAATCTGGGCTCAGGATAATTTTGCATTGATTGACGATGCCAGGGTGTGTTCATGCATTTTGGGCTTGGTGGGACCAGTGTTGTTATTGTAAAAACACTGACAGGAAAATTGGCACTAAATTAAAAATAAATAGTTCATGAGCTGAAATAATAATGAATAACTATAATATATAACTATATTTACCAAAAATGAAACAGGCTTTAATCTGCAAAAAGTGCCACCATGTCACCAGTGTCTTTTTACCTGTTTTAACCACAATATCTCCTCTTTTAAAAGATGTAGCTGCTGAGCTGTCCCTTTCCTCACCTCTGGTTCACTACTTATCACTTCCAGGATTTACCAAAACAGTCACATGTGGCCTGCTTCACTAACCAAATTTAATAAGCATAAAGATGCACCCAAGGGTGGCACAGTAGTGCAGTGGTTACTGTAGCACTTTTGCCTCATACCTCTGAGACCAGGGTTTGAGTCTCTGCCAGGGTTCCATGTAGCTATTCCAGTATACACGTATTCCTGTTTCCCCCCACAGTCCAAAAACATGCAGAGGTTGATAGGAGTTGCCAAACTGCTTACAGTGGGGCAAAAAAGTATTTAGTCAGCTACCAATTGTGCAAGTTCTCCCACTTAAAAAGATGAGAGGCCTGTAATTTTCACCATAGGTATACCTCAACTATGAGAGACAAAATGAGAAAAAAAAATCCAGAAAATCACATTGTCTGATTTTTAAAGAA
>JAODLD010000046.1:12143050-12164070 GCA_026781065.1 Mormyrops boulengeri
TCGCTGTGCTACTGGTTTCTGTTAAAAGCGTAAAATACTCCCAGATCGTCACGTCTTATCTTGCGCTCCTCGTACTGCAAAGGGTATGCGCATGACGTCACAGCAGGCGGAAGTCACTGCACTCACACTCACTGAGTAGCAAAAAAGACTGAGGGGCAGCATTAGTGTTCAACTTGAATGCCGCAAAAGAATGGGAAAGAGCTGTCTTGCGATTGATTGTGCAAATAGATTTAACACGAAATAGGAGCTATCTCTTTAGAGATTGCCAAAAACTAAATAAGTAAGTATAGGACGTGGATCGGTCACGCATGGCCGATACCCGTTCCGTCAAATAGGTCTGGAACGACGCCGATACCAATACCCTCTATACTGGATAAGGAGTATCACTCCATCTGTTACCTGAGCACATTGGTGATTTAGGAAAAATCCAACATTATACAAAAATAACACCAGTGCCGAGCCATTTATTGCTTATTTATCTCTCCTGTAAATGACTCCTGTATAAGTATTTTCATGTTGGAATAATCAGGCAAGCAAACCTGGCAGAATGGCCTCCCTGCATTTATAACATCACTTCTTCTATAACACTGCTCAACACATTTTTACTTTCTTTTTGTCACACAAATTGAAATCATATAGGATATTTTATGTTATATGTGTATTTATAGAGCATGTGCCTAGTGTAAGTGATTTATCTAAAAGATAATTGTCGTTGATTTTCTCCTGTACCTGGCCTTAGGAACGTGACCAGCAGAACTCAGCCCGCATACTGGGATGCTTGTTTTGATGCTGTTTTTCCATATCAAAAATATCCTCATGAAATGTCCAAACATGTTACAGCACGCAAACTCTGTCCAAACAGACTTGCAGTCCCTTGCCCTAAAATGTTCACAGATAGGAATAAAATCAGTTTTAATAAATTAAGGTACCTATACAATCATAATCGGGGACTGTAACGATACTATCGATATTGCCTAAAAATGACGTTAGTCAAAACTGTGAGTGATAGCAAAAATCTGAATGCACCTCTGAAATCAGCACAGTGAAGTAGGCCTTACATAAGACACCCCTTAGTTGGTTTGTGACAAAATCTTTGTTCACCAGTGCAGTCTTTTTAACATGCCAATATCACTGTGCCTTTCATCTTTATGCTATCTGTACCGTTCTTGCACCTTGCCTGTTTTGCACTAAATGTATTTTCGCCTGCTCTAAGCATCTGGCAGCCGTAGGCATAGTAATTTCCTCCTGGGATCAATAAAGTTAATTTAATCTAATCTGTGAATGTCTCTCTAAATTCTTAACTACCTGCAGAGGTGGAAAGTTCAGGTCCAGAAAGTAGAAATCCAGACCAAGGTGTTTCACAAGTGTTTCAACCGACCAGTTCAGTCCTCCCAGTGACTTAGACTGTGACTCTTTATACTTTGCTAGTTGGTTGAAACAAAATCTTGGTCTGGATTTCTACTTTCTCGACCTGAGCTGAATATATATATGTAGGACTTTGTTTTTTTTCTTGCAGCTTCTGAAGTATGACAAGGAGGTGATGGCGTTCCACGATGTCCTCACAGAAGAGGACATCACCTTTCCGCCCAGGTGCATAACTCTCTGAACGGTAGGGCTCCTCAGCCCTCACCCAGCCCTTCCCCGTTAACGCTGTGTGTGTGTGTGCGTGTGTGTGTGTGCTTTGTTGCTTTACCCAGTTACCCCTACAGTGAGGACTACACTAAGCCCACGCAGTACATGAACACGCGATGTCCCTCCTGGTGTGACCGGATCCTCATGTCCCACACGGCTCGCGACATCATGCACAGGGTGAGTGGCCGTGACCCGGAACGAGCGCCATTACTGCAGCCCTTTGTCCCATACGAGACCTGTCACCTAATACGTGTCATCTATTCATTTATGGCCTGCCTGCTATCTATCTTTCTTTTTTTCTTTTTCCAATCTGCTTCTCTAAACTCCATCCTTTGTTAGAGGGCGTGTGGCGTTTCTCTGTCCCCTCCACGGGGCCTAAACTTCAGCCCTTTGTTCCATGACCTGCATAGTGGTAACGGGAGTGTGTGCGTGTCCTCGCAGGAGGACGGCAGTGAGATGGGCATCGTCTACAACACTCTCGGGCCCACGGTCTGCATGGGGGACCACAAAGTGAGTGGCCCGGCGTTTTCCTGGGGCTCTGCTCTCTGGCTCCGTGTGGCACTGAGGCTGACATCATGCTGTTCTCTACCCCCTTGCAGCCTGTTTTCTTGTTCTTTACACTGAAGACAGGCAGACCCTGAAGAGTGACCGGCGGCCCCCCTGCAGGTGGGCGGATCACCTTCTCGCAGTCGCTTCCATGGCTCGCAGATCTCCAGCTGTCACATCATTTGCTCAGATCTGCCACATAGTTCCCCTCCCCCACCCCCAAGGGTCAGAAACGGTCTGTTTAGGTCACAAGCAAAGTCATTCAAAGCTTTATTGTCATCTCATCCATGTACGATAGAGAGCAAGACAAAATCACATTCCTCCTGAACCAAGGGTGCAACATTCATGACAGGACAGACGTTATAGTTCTAAAAACAATTTACATAATGCAGAAGAAGATTCCTGTACCATTGTTAACAATTTATGGGGACAAGAGGCAGAGGGAAGATTGCTACCTATATTTTCTACCTAAATATAAGAACCACTGCACATTAGACAATTAATATGTTACGCTACATAACACTGGGAAATGAGTGCATGGAAATGCTGGCCACAGTTTGGCAGGAAGTCTACAGGCCTCCTTTGGTTTCCCTCCTAGTCTCCTGAGGTTCTGAGGCTAATCAAGGCCTGACTTACCTGGGACGCTAACTTTCCTGTGCAAACATACCTTAAATATATTTATAGAATGCCTCATTTCACTCTTTAAACCCGGCAGATAACCTTGAGAGGGCATCTCGGCAGTGTTTACTGTTCGCCGCGGAGGGTGGAGCAGGTGGGGGGTGGGGGGGTGTTGCATGACGGATGCATATTGAACGTCCTGCGGCCGCCAGCCGCTGCTCTCCCTGCCCCCGGCGCGATGCTCTTGGCCCCCGCTTCATTAATTACCCAGTGCTTCACTGCCGGCCTAGCGGAAATTTATGACGTGGTGTCGCGTATTGGCATTTTTACTGCCGGGATTCTGTTTTGGCACCATTTATGGTCTTTCCATTGCGTACTCCACTCTTTTATTAAGAGCAATCTCTCCCCCGAAGCTGACAATGATTAAAAGGCGTCGGTCGTGCACAGGAGGGTCCTGCTTCTGTCAATTAGCTTTTAATTTAAAGGGATTGGCCTGTCATGGATTGCTGCTTGTAGCTTTGCAGCCCAAAATAATCTGGATGTGACTAAAGCCGTGTAGTTTTAGCTTTAGCTGACAGCAGTTTCATCCCGTGTGTTCTTCAGGTGATGGGATCAGTCAGCCTGACCTGGGCTACATCCTGGAGGTCAACCTGCCAGCCCCCCCCGGGACAGCCAGATTGCACCCCCTCAGCATACCACCAGGGCGTGTATGACCAGACCATTTGCACTGTGTAGCACTAGCATTACTCTGGCTGTGTCTGCGTCCCCCCCCGTCCCAGCTGACGCCTCTCACAGCTGCAGCGCCAGCATCTCATTCCCGCTCAGCATGGGCACCTGCTACACTGGTATCGTGACTCCCGCTCCCACTGAGTTGTGACCCTCTCCACACCCGGGAGTCTCTGATTCCCACTCCAGCTTCACTTACGTCATTTACGCGGCCCTCATCAGTTGGGTGTGTTCCCGGGCAGCTGTATCTCTCAGAGTGCCGGGAACTTTCCAGTAACACAGGTTCCTTAGCTGTTCTGCCACCGGCTGCCGTGTCGTTCCTGGGATGTGGCGACAGACCCCGACGATCTAGTACTCAACAAAAAAAAAATTAAAGAGCGCACATAATTTAAAAAAAAAAAAAAAAAAACTCTTAAAACTTTTATTGTATTTATTTTTTTACAGCATACAATGTGTGAAGGGAAGCGTGTGTGAAACAGCAGCGATGTTCCCACAGACCCCCACCTGTACTCTGATCCCTCCCTCCCTGAGCATTTGCCGCGGTGGCATCGCCGGCCCTTTACTCCGTATTCCTCATCATCTCGCCTGTGACCTTAAACTGCGAGCCCTTTCTGTATGCTTACTGCTCATTGCGCATTATTCCTGTGTTAACTGCATGTGTCATATCACTGATACAGGTGGGGAGGGGGTTGTACTTCACCTTCATCAATTCACTTAACTTCAAGAACATTCACCCCCACCCCCTCTGTCCAAGTCGTAACCTGATGGGACCAGTCGTCTCTGTCATGGTGAAGGTGTCTTTTTGCCGCCTGAATCGATACGGGATGTTCGAGACGACTGGGGACACATTTACAACCCCATCGCCTTTGCCTTGAATATTGAAATCCTGCCCGCTTGATCCTGGTGCGACTGTAACACAGCACTTCCGCTGTGTCTGCCCTGGGAGCCAGTGATTGGGCCCCTACAGCAGTGGCCCCAGCACTCTCCCCTCCTTACTCCGGCTCAGTCACCTACCCCTCTGCTCTTATTCAGTCTTAGTACCACAAAGTGCTTCATTCCATCAGCTCTCATCTTGCACTTTCTGAACGAGCAATGACCGCTGTGCTAAAGGAGGACACAGCGATTTATTAAGAAGCTCCTCCTTGCGAACCTTCAAGAGTTTCATTCATTTTCTGATTTCGTTTGGTAGATGCTTCCCTTTCTTGACCGGGTGACGGGGCTGGTTCTCTGCGGAGTCTGCAGGTAGCCTTTTCTCTGGCCATCTTCGCTCTTGCTTGCCGATACCATTTTGCTGAATTTCACTGCCTTGTGTCAGGTGTGCAGAACGTCCATTTTCTTCTTGGGTGTGGTTTTCTGAGCATTTCCCTGCCAAGCCAGAAATGTATGTGTAACATTTCCCACACCTAAAATGTAGACTATAAGTATTTAAGGTGGCTTAGATTAAAAAAAATAATAATCTGTACACACAAAAGCAAGGGCGCACACACGTACAAAAGGTTTTTATCAAGGCACTGGTATAACCAGGATTTATGATATTTTATTGACGATGAATTTTACCATTCCTTATGATCTACGATTTTTTAATTTTTTTTAAACAACTCTTTCACCTGTACACACTAATGGTGTGATCCTTCAGAGATCATGACTCATGTTAAAATGAATATGAACCCAAGCTCAGTGAAACCTGTAAAACCTCTTTGTAAAATTGTTTTTTTTTTTTCTTCATTAAGTGCTAAGAGATGGTAAACATTCATTTTCAGGTACGATTACCTCCACCTACCGTTGGGTTTTAACATGTAGAAAGTGCAGTTGATGTTTTTTGCTTGATGCATTAATCAGTTGGATATAAATTAAGTGCCGCTGGTATCTGGAATAAGTGGAGACTGATAGGACAAGAAACCGATGACTTAGTACAGCTAAAATATACATCTATTACACAGCATGTAATAAGGAATATGAAATGTGTTGACAATCGATAATGTGTGTTGTTAGAGTATGCAGGGTAGTACCCATTTGTCAAATGTGTGTTTGCAGTTGTGTTTATCTGTATATTTTATATGTATACCCCCTGGGAAATGCTGTAGAGTTCACCATTAGGAGTGTGATATTATTAAGCAAGAAGTACTGCTGTAGCAGTACATTTGTTTAAAAAATAAACACTACATTTATGTAATAACTTAAACGTTTGAACTGTTATAAACTGCTGTTTGTGAAATGCACGGGTGCCGTGTTTTAATATATCCTCATTCTGAGCTTGTGTTTGTGTTTTCATATGTTCTCTCTGTCTCTTAGCATCCCTGTGGCTGAGTTAGTATCCCGCGGAATGTCTTAGGAGCATGTTTTGTGATCAAGCAGATCAGGTTGCAAACACACTGAGGTTTGCACAGATGCGATAATTCGGGTCCCTGCCTTCCTGTTCCTTGGGGTTCAGGGCTACATGTGACCCCATGTAGAACGTTACTTGTCCACTAGCTATAATCTGTTCGGTGGCACCAAACGCTAAACCCAGACCGTGCTTACTTCTCAGGTGCTCCCCAAATACCAAAACTCATTTCCGGCTCTTCGCCCCAAGCCTGTGTGTAGACACTTTTTGTACAGCCGAGAGTTTTCGACTAACTTTCTAACTAATGTTGTACACACCTCACGGCACGACCACCGGTCAATGGGCTCTAAGGCGCAAACGGATGAGATATTAAACATGCTTTCGCGAAGGTGAAATGGAACCGGTGTTCTGGACCGTGGGAGCTGAGAGACGTGTGAAGATCGATACGGAAGAAGAAAAAGCTGGACAGAATTAGGTGTCTCAGAATCTGATCCTGGCCGCTGTTGAGTCTTAGGAGATAAATGCTGGCCTGATAGAACAGCTTCAAATTTATCTGCGGTGCTCAAAACCTGACTGCAGCTCACCGGAGGAAGCCATGCTTGTCCAAGGACGGAGGTTTGGTTTGAACGTTGGTAGGGACCACATCAGCCCTGAACCCCCCGCCCCCAAAACACATAGGGCACTCGCACAATATTGATAGGGACATGTCCATACCCTGATCTATGTCCTTGATGCTGTCCCTCTATATCTAGGTGACCTAGATCTTCCAAAATGAAAATGAATAAACTATAGTAATCTGACCCACATCCCATATTTATTGCATGATATTCAAAATGCAGTCAGCCCTTTGTATCCACAGGTTCCGCATCAGCGGATTCAACCAATCGCAGATCAAAAATATGTGGGGAAAAAAAAGCATTCCGAAAGTTCCAACAAGCAAAACCTGATTTTGCTGTGCGCCAAGCACTACACTGAAAGTGTAATTTGGGTTGCGTGGGCAGATTTCAGAGCGTCTGAAAAGTAACGTGGCTTCATTCATTTTTTTCCCCCTCCTATCATTGCGGTTTGCCATATTTTTGAGGCTGACTTCCAGAGACCCTCTCCTTTCTCGTTTACCCACGCTGCTTTATTGTGCTGATAACGAGGGAGAAAAATTCGGCATGTTATCCTGCGTTTTTAGAGTAGGTTTTATTTTACATGATCATGCCATTTATTTGACTGCTGTATTTTCCCTCATTATTCATGTGTCTTAGGTATTATAAGTAATCTAGAGATGATTAAAAGTACACAGGAGGATGTGCCTGGGCCAGTCAATCCTATAGGCAACATAGACAGCTGCCTCGGGCGCCAGCTTGCCGACCAATTTCACTTTGCCTCTGATGGGGGGCACCGGCAGTGATGCTCGTCTAGGGCTCCACAGCTTGGACTGGTACTGGGATGTGTGTTGGTTATACCTGCCCATTTTCTTAAAGAGGAAGACGATAAAGTAAAGTGTACCATTGTGCGGCACATCAAAGGCTAACCCTAACAGAACTTGACAGACCGGGCCTGGTCACATAGTCTGGAGTGACATTTGACTGGTTGCTATTATAAATGCTCACTGCTCTATTGTACCACCACAAAACATGCACATTCAGCATAGTCCCTGCTTACATATAGAATATACAGTTCGCATCCTGGTTTTACTGGCGCTCCTGTTTGCAAATGTCTGCTGCCAGTTCCATCCATTACATCTAGTTCAGACATTGATCTGTGCAACTCCCTGAAAGCAGTACTGATAAATATTCTCTAATTCCAGTTTAGCTGTGGTTTAATTAAGTGAATTTACCTCTGGCATGAGCGACTTTGAGTATCTTGTGTATGTGTTTGCATATATCTATATAAATAGAAAAAAAAAGTTACATATAAACTTTGTAATGATTAAGATTTACAGCATCAATTCATTGACAAATGTCTGCAGAATGGGGAGAAGGTTCTGGAAGTTCGGACGGACGAGTTACATTTCATCGTGCCCAGGCCGGCGTAATTGCAGTGCGGTTTACCGAGTGTGGAGAACTTTCTGGAAGCTCAGGAAGCTGAGTTACATTTCATCATGCCCAGACTGGCATAGTTACAATGTGGTTTAATGACTGCTGAGAACATTCTGGAAGCTCAGAAGGCAGAGTTACATTTTACTGTGCCCAGGCTGCCATAGCTGCAGTTTGGTTTACAGAATGGGGAGACCATTCTAGAAGCTCAAGAAGCAGCATTACATTTCTCTGTACCCAGGCTGCCATCATTGCAGTGTAATTTACAGAGAGGGGAGAACATTCTAAAAACTCAGGAGCAGAAGTTTCATTTACCATCACATCTAAACAATTTACTCCAACAAGTCTGTCCAGTTTCACTAGCCTAATAGAGATACCATCACTTGTAGCTGAAGGCTGATCATGCCACAGCTACCAATATTCTTCAGTCTTAATTAATTTGTCCTTTAACCCTTTCTTCTTGGTAATGAAGAAATATGACCGCTCTTGGCTGTGCCGCCCTCAGCGTAGAACGTAGACTTCGATGTTTATCAGATTAGCTGTTACTCATGGACAATTTGAACATAACATAGAAAATGTCAACTAAAATAAATCAACATTTCTGTGGTTTTTCTTCCTGCTTCCCTTAGGCACCACTTTACCATAAGGCTCCCTTTTGCCACTTAAAAAGAAAACAGTATTATAGCTTGTTAAAAATTGTCCATTAGTAATTTACAGAGTGTTACAACCTAATCAATAACCAGATTATAAACCATTCACAAACTCTTTATATGGGTAGCCTTATTGTAAAGTGGCACCTTCCCTTGTTACATTAATAGTATTTTGATCGAGACTTTTTGAGTTAATGAAAAGATCAGACACAAAATCTCTACTTTTAACAAATGAGCATTTTATTTTGTACAAGTTCTCAGTTAATTTATATAACTTGTAAGTGGCTGAAACATGGAGATGGGATGTTGTGCCATAATTGTGTGAACCAAAAGATCACGTTACCAGCCAAATTCAACCTATATCTCAGTAAAATTCTCTGAAGTTTCAGCCACTGAAACTATAATACATTATGCTGTTTGTACCACAGTTATGATATTTACATTCAGGGAAATCAGGTAACAGGCAATGGCAGACGACATTATCTTTACATCTATTTTATAATGGATTTAGCAAATTGCGAATATGCACAGACTGTTTTATGGAGGAATTAAACGGCACTATTAGACTCATTTATGTTTGTAGCGATAATCAATTAATCGTCGTTTCAAAGAAATGATGCGAAGCTTTACGTGGTTACTGTAAATTCTTGAAGTGTAGGAATGGGAAACAGGTTTCTTCAGTTTTCTGATGATATCATTGTTTGTGAACCTGACGTTTTCGAGTCATCCAGTGTCTCTCCAGCTCAGGGTCACAGCACAGAGTGAAATGTTCTGTGGATAACCAGTAGCTCCTAATCTCCTCATCAGGTTACCCTGCTGGAGAATGGGGTTTCTGTGTGCCAGTGATCACTGCTGCAACGTCATAACTCCAAGTTTCAGTGTGAACGTGGCATTGTGTCTGCAGACAGTTCACCGCAGTCATGCGCATACGTGATGTTCTCTGAAGCTAGTGTGCGTGTGCGCATGCGTGTCAGACCTGGTGCGGCCCGAGGCGAAGCACTGAGAACGCTCTGCGGTGTTTGCGCAGTAACAGCCTGATCTTCTCATCGTCGGAGTCCGGATCCAGAGGCTTGTTGTACTCCTCGTCCTCCACCTCATTCTCCGAGGCGTCGCCACCCTGCTCCCCCCGTGCCACCTGAGTGGAGGTGGGCTCTGACGCGCTCTTCTTCCGCCACTTGGTCCGTCGGTTTTGGAACCACACCTGAGGGGGGCAGATAAACTCGTTGGTGTCCATTGGCTCTTTGTTCTGGAGTGTGTGTGCATTCTCTGGAATGGCAAACATTATGCATTTATGTCATCCGGTTCCTAAACATGGGTGTTCATCGACAGGCAGTTTAATTACCTTTAAATACTATATACATTCCTGTGACATTACAATTTACAATGAAAGCAACATAGTGCTTGCTTTCCAGTGGAGATGGTCAGCAACTCCTGGTTTCACAAACTCATACCGGTTAACTTGAACAGCGAACATTAGATCCTGCCTGGACCATCACTACCTGAGAGTGTTAAGGAGGAGTAGCAAAAATAAATATATATATATATATGTATATATATAGACAGTATTACAGCTCAGGACAGGAAGGCCCTGCAGAAAATTGTAAGGTTGGCACAGAAGATCATATGGACCAAACTGCCATCCATCACAGGTGGATAGTTTAAATCCAGAAAGTAAAAATCCAGACCAAGATTTTGTTTCAACCAACCATGTGAGTACTCTGTGACTGTGACTCTATATATTCAACTGGTTGGTTGAAACAAAATCTTAGTCTGGATTAATACTTTCTGGACCTGAAAAGTCCACCTCTGCCATCCTGTGACTTAATATACATAGACCTCTGCCGCAACAAAGCACAATGAGTATTTCGACCAAAAACAGCATGGCTGCACCATGGGATGTTCTGCTCCCAGAGTCTGGTAGAAGGTTTTTCAGGATCAGAATGCTAGCTACAAGATTTAAGACACGTATCTACTCTCACGCAGCCTTCATCATGCAGAAATGGACCTAAGAAATGTCCTCACTAAGACGGTAACTCTCTGAAAGCAGTCATTTCTATGATGTCCCTACAAAATATTGTGGCTGTTTTTCTTTTAACAAGAAATGCCAAAGATTTTTGTTTATTATCAATTTTTATGTCTTTTTGAGTATGGAGGCAGTAGGCTTGGAGTGAGTAGTATGCAGATATCACAGAAATGGGACTGTGAGTGTGTGTTTCCCTGCTACGAGCAGCCTTACCTTCACCTGAGACTCAGTCATTCCCAGAGAGTACGCCAGCCTTGCCCTCTCCGGTCCTGCCAGGTACTTGGTCTGTTCGAACGTTTTCTCCAGGGCAAAGATCTGGTGCCCGCTGAAGGTGGGCCTCGTGTGTTTCTTTCTGCTGGCGGCATCGCCAAGCTGACCACTGCCTGTATAAAGTGAACGCACACCTGTATGGCACAAAGACTCACATATACTGGTTCAACCCCATACAACCATCTTAGATTTCCAGCAGGATGGAAGTTGATTACACATCTATTTCTCACACTTTTCATTGGTTTTAAACTCACGTCTCCATCCTCTGACTCCTTAAGAACCAATCCTCAGCATCAAAGGCAGTATAAACTTAATATGCTTTGAATTAAATGCTGTTTCCTTTAAGAGAAACTTATATTCTGTGATTTACTGGCCTAAATTAGTAGCTGAACACAAATGCATTTACATCAATACAATAAAAATAAAGATTAGTATATGTGCAGTATGGTCTGACATGGTCAGATAAGAGATATGCCAGAATTGATCACTTTACATACTTATAAACTATATATTTATATGCGTTTTAACAACCCAAGTCCATAAACGAAGACTAATGGTTCAATAGACGAACAGAGCGCAAAAATATTTCAGTTTCACAACAGCACTTATTTACAGGGCTAGGATGGCACATAATCCTTACCAGCTGTCTAGATGTTACTGCAAAATAAGTGAGTATTAAATCAAATAAGACACAGACACACTTTTTTGCCTCAGATGACATAACTGGATGTGACATGCTTTTGTGATTCCTAATGTTGATGTATTACTCCGTCTATTTAAAAACTTTCAAAAAAACTTTCAGTTTTATAACAAGAACCCAAAAGCAGACTTTTCACAATCTGAAGCAGGACAGAAACTGGATTTTACTAGAAATTTGCAATAGGGAATTCCTGAAAAGCATTCTATCAAACAGGACCGCAAATCAGCTGTGACAGCTTGTGGGTGCTGGAGTCAGCGCAGCACATTAGTCTGGCTGTTGATATCGGTTCCTCATTAAAGATGTTTGTGTAAAACCTGAGGTGACTGAAGGGATTTGTCCCTTTTAAGTCTCGGTAGTGCTGCTAAAGGATGTGCCCCCCCTAGTGGCGTGGTGTTGTAGGCAAACTCACTGGTGCTGCACTGCTGCCTTCCTCCTCTCCACTCGTACCCAGGGTCGCCCCATCCCCCGCCGCCTCCGCCGCTCCGCCCTTTCACCGTGCACTCCGGACTGGGCTTGGTGAAGCTGCCCAACGAGGCACCGTAGTCCCGATTGTAGTAGACACCGGGGGCAGGGACGGTCCCGAAACTGCCCACGGTGGAGTAGCCAGAGAGCAGGGCGGAATTGGGGGAGCCGATGACGGAGCGACTGAGGATGTCGCTGATGCCGTGCGGTGTGCCGGAGGCCAGTTGGCTGTTGAGGCCCGGGCCCAGCTTGTAGAAGGAGTTCTGCACCGAATACTGGCACACTGGCGTCTTCATGTCCGAGGGGTACTGGTTCAGGCCGTTGTTGAAGAGAAAGGATCCCGGAAGGTTGGGATCCATAGGAAAAGCCTCCTCCTCCAGGTTGGTTCCCTCACACAGTCACTCAATCTCCACCCAGCATGAAAGGACCTGCACTGTCAGACAAGGTGGAGGAGGTGGGTGGGGGAGGGCTGTGTTTCCCTGATGCTCTTCAGATGAGCTTCAGGCTGCCCTCAGTGGTACTGCTGGTCGGTTCCTAGCCCCCCTGCCGCTGGATGACGTTCTGCCGCTCCCTTCCTTGGAAAAGGTGTTCGCCCCCCTATCAAAGCCACTCCGTGGCCCTTTACCTATTTTGCAACATCGCGCAGTTATTCCAAAACAAATATCGAGATCGACGGAAAAATCTATGCTCACATTCCTCCTCGAGGTGAACTCTGTTTTACACAGAAATTTTCTGGTCACCCAATAAATAAGAAGTACCTTAAAGACGGGTGACACATTCTTGATAAAGACAGGCCACATTATAATGCAGAGCGGGATTGGCTGGGGTCTAAGCACACAGCTCCTCTCCCATTGGCCACTTGCTAGAGCACAGGCCTCTAACTGGACGTCAGCAAATTAATCGCTTTTTAAAAAGGTAGGGTGGGAATAAGTTGCTTTTTGATGGCCTGCTGTTGTGAAAGCCAAAGATGCAGGCACATGGCAAGGGGGACATGCGGAGAAGAAGTGCCTGTTTCTGGGGTCAGGAATGCCCGCAGTTCCTCTTGTAGGCCTCTGAAATCATACAACCCTGAGTAGAATGGCGTTACGGTACTATGTTCTCATTAGACTCAAACGCGTGTCACCTTTCAGTGTATTCACACAGGGTGATTTTACACCATTCCGAACATGTCCCAGTAAGGGTCAGGATTAAACTGGAGTGTGCCGTGCTTGACTGCGTCATTTCTCGATCTGACCTGTAAGCAAATCTTTTAGTCTCCACTCACATTGACTCTGTTTATATGTAACTGTAGTTAACAAACATTTTACTGTATTTTACAAACAACGGCTTCCTGCAACACTCAAGCGACACACTCTTTGAGCACAATAACGTCATGAATCAGATGTAGATGGCAAAAGTCTATCTATCTTCTATGATTAAGGTATACTTCTGTGTGATCAGAATTTTGATTTTACATTCACTATTACACCTACTAACGGATCAACAGGCTGCCTTCATTCTGCTGAATTTGGGTAAAAACCTGGACCTCAGTGAAGGTGATGAGCCTCTAAATTGTACTCTGAGAGCAAAATGAAACTGGCAATCAGCTCTACACCTTAGACACTATTTGTCCTGCCTGTAATTATCTTTAGGTTTGCTTGTAACCTAGAGACCTGCCTCTCTTAATTTAACAATGGCAAATGGCACGTACACGTTTTGTCATGTAGAATCTAAAATGAATCAATCATAGACTAAATTATTACAACAAACAGGCTTCCCCTTTCGTTAGGTCTCCGCCCTATTGGTAATTAAAGCCCGCCTGAAGAACATGTTAGCCCTGTCGCGGATATTAACTGATACTGAGTTCACTGCCAGGCAGAAGACATACAGTCGACTATGGTTTTAAGGATTATGAAATCAGCTTAATTATAATAATATGTATTTTGAGAAAGACGCGATTTATATGCAAATCTTCGCGTGTTTTTGTAGCTCTAACCAAAGCAACAGACAAACAGATGTGGAAGCCGGATAGCTGGATTATCTTGTGTGTTAAAAGACAATACGATACAATACAGTTGATCAGTTTATGACAGTCGTGACTATTCAATGAAAACTGTGGGTGGACTTTTTTGTTTCAAAAATTTGACTTACCAATCTTTATTCAGTTATTTGTTCACTGACTGTTGTATTTCATTTTATAAGACTCTAGATAACTTAACGATACTGCCGTGACACCCAGCGGATAACAGATATTCAATGCAGTTTCGTATGCCCTTGAAACACACTCGCCTGCGCTCCTTTTCACTCGTCGCTGGAAACACGGAGCTTTCATTTTCCCCATTAGAAATCTCACGAAATTCATTAGTCTATCTAATCATACGGGTGTAAATTTGTTCCACGCAAGTAACTTGTGCACTGAACTGCGTAGTTTTTCACTAGCAGGGATATTTAAAAAATAAATACGTGTATTATTTAACGTTAAACATGGAATTTGAAATCTTTACATTTCCGTATAAACAACAGAAACACATTTAACCTAATAGATAAAAACAATCAAAAAGACGAGCCAAGTAACGACGCGGGGTGAACGTCGCTCGCATGGACGTGCTTTCATCTACCGCAGACCACGGTATAGATCATGCAGGATACTGTAAAAGGTGGAAATTTCCAGTAAAGCCCTGGGCTGCATAGTTAATGGACAATGATCAAATGTGGTCTTGTGACTATCACGTGTGGGGGGTTTCCACCGTGTTACGGTCCGTTCCTACAGTAGATCCATGCATTCCTATTACGACATTTCACAGCAATATATAGCGATAACGCAGCAATATATTGCCTAACGCAGCATCGCTTTTTTTAAAGTCTATATATCGCTTTCGATTACTTTGTAGTGCGTAGTGACCCCATAAGTTAAAATAAAACAAAAGAGACTAGATTAAATGTATTTTAATCATTCGATCTGCAATACGTACACTAACCATAAAATAGCCTAGCCTTACAATAACCATAAAACTGTTAGCGATTTGGTTAATGTTTGCTCTTTTAATATATGTTATAAAGAGAAAGAAAAAGTAGCCTAAAACCACGGCAATGAATTTATAGCCGGTGTTTGATGACATTTGCAATTTCGTCTGTGATACCGCTGATATTTGATATATCAGTATTTTAATGCTATAACAGTTTTGAGAGAAAATGTGCTTTTCGTTTTCCCCGTGTTTCTATATATGTTAGAGTTAAAAGCAAGGATGTGCGGATCGGTACTGAAACATTCACATTTATTAACAGGCGGTTGTGTTTAATGCGCGGGAGGTAAATTGTATATTATATACAATCCAGTGAGGAGTCGACTGGGCGTTAGTGCGACTGAGCTGAGCTTCCAGGGAATTGGTAAAACGTTAGCAGTCTTTCGATCTGCATGATTCACTTTTGAGGACTGATTGTAATGTTAAAACCCCAGTTTTTTACCTGTTGATTTAAATGTTTATGCTATTATGGAGAACAGGGCTGGCTAAGAAAGGTGGGGTTGCGGGGGGGAGAGGACTTTCAGGGGCCCAGACACTATAGTGACCAGGGAAATTGAACAATCAGTTCACCAGCACAAAAACCCCACCCAACACCGAACGTGATACCAACCGTGGTTTTGGGTCGAAACGGATTATAAATATGTTAAAATCTTTTTTTTGCATCAATTTTTAAGTTAGACACCAGTAATCGGGTAGCCTAATTAAATTTAATAACGGCATTACAAGAAACTGCTGATATTCAAGGCCCCGAAAATCTCGTTTTGGTACGGTTCTCCATCACTATATAGAGGTATCAGTCTCCTTTTTGACTTTGATGCCAGGGCTCATCATTTACAGTGAATATCATTCGTAGGTTCTTTTCCTGGAAAAACGATAAAACACGTTGTCAAATACAAGACTTCAGATCATTGACGCCCGACTGTAAAACCCACCACAATGGCGCAATGCTTAGGTTAAATGCAGAGATAAGGACAGGCCTAACAGCTAATGAAAACTTTTTTATAAGGACCAAAAAGGAATATATTATAAAACTTTTTTATAAGGACCAAAAGGGAATATCGTATAAAACTTTTTTATAAGGACCAAAAGGGAATATTCGATATAATTGGAATGTGTTTTAAACGTTATATAATGACATAGGCTATTGTATTGCAAACATATTGTATTGCATTTTCAAATAGCACACGAGCAACACACACGGGAATTGAGCACAAATTGTGGGATTTTTCCATCTTGCCGTCAGTCTCTGTTAAGCTCCTCCCAAATGGAGTGTAGTTTATTACCGCCCTGACACATCCTTTGTATACAAACCAAAGCACATGGGCTGTAAATTTATGCGCCTGCGGAGGATCTTACGGAATCATTTGTACGCCTCTAACCATTGTGAAAACACACCTGTTTTCTTCAGCAGGACGTCGCTGCTCGCAAATTCAAGATGAGAGATCGGGACAATATCCGCACAAGACGCGGTAAGAACATTTTTCGCTACACTTTTCCCGTACTCCTAGTCTTTTTTTTTTTTTTTTTTTTTTTAGCATTTATGAGTCAGGTAACTTGAAAGAATCTGTAAAATAAATGTAATTAAACAGCGATGCTTAAAATAGGCCTACCTAAGATGTATTTTTATTTATTAGAATTTGCAGCATCTTGCGCTAAACACGTTATATGTTTCGCTTTCACTTTGGCTGTAGTTATTTTTACATTCACTATCGCAGTTCATTTGATCTCTGGCTTGGCGAATTTCACGTAAATACAGCGCGGCAACGGCATGGAAATCGGAGTGTTGATCTTTTGCTGTATATCTCACAGATTCATCGCATTGCTGTAGCGGGCGCTGCCTGGGACCTCTTTCGTTCTACACGGGGGCCACGGGGGCCAGGGTGACCCTGAGCTTGGACGCCCGGCGGGCAGAGCGGGTTGGGAACAGCTTCCGGGATGGGCTGGTCTTCAGCAGTCGGCCCGTGAAGGTGCGGGAGCGGGTACGCCTGCTTGTGGAGCGCTCCGCCCCGCAATGGCACGGCGCCCTGCGGGTGGGTTTCACTGCCATTCGGCCCACGTACCGGACCCTGCCCTCCTTCGCCATCCCCAACCTCACCGATACGACCGGGTACTGGGCCGGTATCGTACCCGAGATATGCTCCCATCCTGGATCCGAACTGCAGTTCTGGGTCACGCCACACGGAGCGCTAAAGCTGAAAGTACTAGGGACGGAGAAAATCTTGCTGAAAGGGGTGGACGTTAGACAGCCACTATGGGCCATGATCGACGTGTATGGCCAGACTTCCGCGGTGCTCCTCTTGGGTATGTATGCACGTACAAATGACACATACATTTATACTCACCTGAGGCATGCTTCTGTGAACCTTACGTGCTATAGATTCATTTGACTTTTATACATCAGTACATAGGAATTCTTACTCACACCACCCAGTCAGTAACGTATAACAATATTAGACGGCACAAATGCAGGAAGAATAGAAAAGAGGCACGTAGAGGAAATGAGTAGATTAAAACATGACTTTTAATTATCATTTTAGGTTCCAAGAAAAAGAATTTGTTTTCTGTCCAAACGTCTTGTCCGGTCCCAGTGCCACCTCCAGTCTCCTCAAGGGACAGGCTGGCATCTGACATCAACAGCAACCTCTTTCCTTCTTACACTACTTTGAGCCTGGAGTCTCTATGGCCACGTACGGACCCTTGGTACCCTGTCTCTGACAATGAGCAGATTACAGGTTAGCCTCAAGCGTAGAATTTTTATTATCAGGCCTCATTGTATTCTTTGTATCAATTGTACTAGCATGTGTGTGTGTGTGTGTGTGTGTGTGTGTGTGTGTGTGTTTTGTGTGTGTGTATATAATTGTGTGTGTGTGTGTATTTGTCGAATCACAACCACCGGGGGCAGCTCATCAGCTCATTTTGATGAAGGTTGTGAATTGCAAATCTGGCTCTGCAGAATGACTGCCAAAGTTTTATCTTAAAATTCATAATCTTGGAATGTTTGAATGTGGTGTTCTGTAGGACATGTAAAATATAGTACTACATATTTAAGGTAAAGTGAATATTATGTGAAACACTATTAGATCTTTTGGGAGATCAGAGAGTATGTGCATATAGATAATGTCTACTGACATTGCTGGCCTTACGTAGCCTACTGTGTACAAATAATAAGCAGGCAAAATATGACAATTATTTTAGAAAATTTTGGTATCAAACACCTATTCCTCCTATTGGTCACACCTACCCTACATAGATATTATTATTATTATTATTATTAGTAGTAGTAGTAGTAGTTGTAGTAGTATTTATTTGGTTTCCTAGCTCATTTCTGTCAAAATATTCTAGTTTCTAGTATAACTGAAAAGTGAGAAACGGATTCTGAAATGTTCACGGGACAGATAGGGGAAAAAACTGTTACTCACTGAATAGAGAGACAAGTACAGAACGATTTTTTTTGTAAATAAACATAATCTGAAGTCAAAGTTCAAAGTAAATCTTTCACCTGAAAGCAAATAGATGTAATGTAACGTTTGCATATTTTTGTTCATAGACAAAATATCTCTATACATAATACCACATGTAAAATTCCATTACGTTTCAGAAGAAGCTGTGTTGGGAGACATAGTGGAATTGTGTGTATAAGTACCTGAACTATTTCTCTGCCAGTATAACCTCCCGACAAGCTACAGGACCTCTGACTTTCTTCAACCCCCCTCCTGTTTAATCCCTCTCTAAAAATGATAAGTGATGCTTCTGTTTTCGCATGTCCCATCATACACACACACGCAAAACTTGGGGTCTGGATGCAGGGTCAGGCCATTTATTTGGCACCCCTGCAGTATTTCGGGAGCTTAAGGGCCTTGGCCAGGGGCCCAATGGAGATGTGGCTATTCTGCTAAGGAGCACTTCCGATCACAGCCACAAAACATTATTTCATGGGAGAAAATTCCCTGAGAAATGCTTTTTTTTTAAAAAAAAAAATTGCAAACTGTTACTCCATGTTACTGGTAAATATACGTAAATGTAACAAACAAAGAGTGTTTACACCATTATTCTGGGCCCCATAAGTGAGAGCACTATCTTTAGTGTATGTCTGCTTTTTTGCAAGCATCCCTTCGGTTATGTACATAGAAGCAGGATGGATGACTGCCAAACCTTGGCAGATTTAGCTGAGATCTTCATCCTGGGACATGTTTGCCAAATTGTAGAATGAACTGCCCCTGCTTTACTTTCGCAATAATGCGGCGTGCGCCTGATGTCTGACTTGAGATTTTTCTTTTTCGTCTCCCAGGCGCTTCCGAAAGCTGCGTTGTCTGTCTCTGCCAGAAGTCCACAGTCATTCTTCGCTGCGGACACCAGTGCCTCTGTCTTGGGTGTGTGGACAGGGTTTGTGTCATCTTTGGGGAGTGTCCGCTGTGCCGGGAGCCATTCTCAGACCTACTAGATGTCAGCCTGGCTCCCATCTAGCACCTCGTTCCACGAGGAGGACTTGGAAGACAGAAGGGATGTTCCTAATCAGTGTGTTGGGAGAAGGCCAGCTGAACCATTGAATGTAATCTCCCATTACGGTTTATCATTTACAGATTTGCCTAACAAAGAATGGAGACAAGTAAGCACTATGGTTTTATGGATGTAGCTCGTGACTACTAACTAAACCAACATGCTGACTGAGAAGGCAAGATCAGATATACTCTCACTTTACCATCTGTGTTTAATAACAAATTGAATAGCAGTCTAGTTTGATTGCAGCACTGACCCAATTACATATTGTCAAACTCTTCTACCTCCAGTGCCTGATATTTTAGCTTTATCTCCAGGCCCCTGCTAACCCATGACTTGGGGAATGAGCTGCCTATTGTCCAGGACACTTATCACTGCATCAACTCTAACCTGTAGCAACTACTTTCATACAAACCAGGCCTCTCCTGAATCTCTGTGTTTTATTCAGTGAGGACAATACAATTTTAGAGCTGTTTTAATGACAGAAGATTTACATAATGTACATCCATCCAGAAATGTTCTACGGCTGTTTATGCAGTTCAAGATCACACACAGCCCGGAACACATGACGTGAGTCAGAGGCTACAGATGAAATATACATATAATTTTGTAAAGTTTGAACTTCAGTTAATAAATTAAAAATTGCAATGGATAGCCATTATTTTGTAATTAATGCAACTAAAAATGTTATTTTCTTTTCAATCCTGGAATTATGAAAACTGAAACTGACTGTGAAAAAGCAAATGGAATGCATTTATCTTGTACATATGTATAATTTATATAATTGTAATGAAATGTATTTGTGAATATATGAAAAAAGTTAATTATTTCTCTTGGATCAATAAGAGCTCTGCAAATGTGCGTAATATTTTTTCAAAGGGTAATTTTCATTGTGTGCAATAAAGTGTGCAAACAAAACAGCATATTGTCTTTAGGACTGTAAGAATCTGAAACTTATCAAACTTGATTCATCTCCTGTCAGAGTCAATAGCCATTCCTATGGATCTCTGGAAATGCTACAGGCCACAGGTTGAAATGTATACTTAAATAAGTTAGTGAATGCGATGTCTAGCAATCAAAATGCTTCAGAATGAGGAGCATTGTGTAATCCATATGGGGACATACTCATTTCCTGTTAAGAGTTTCGGTGCTGATGCTGCATGTAGCGCAAACTCACACGTAGTCATACACTACGGGGAATTCCGAGGCACAGTCTTTGGACTGCAGGAGGAAAACTCAGTACCCTGAGGAACCGGGAAGGACGGGGGAACTCCACAATGTGAACCCCGAGTCCTGGAGGTGCGGAGATACCGCCCTAGTGAAGGACCGTCGGTATTTAATAACGCCCCCGTGTAATGTTAAAGAGCTGTCTATAAAAATCGTATCAGAACGGCCGAAACTGGGCCGGTGTTCTGACGAGCTGAGCTACCTATCGAGACATGCTATCGAGTCTTTAATTGTGCGCATGTGTAGTCCCACCGTTTTGGGATTAGGGTTAGGGTTTTAGGGTTTTTTTTTGGGGGGGGGGTTAGGATTAAGGTTTT
>JAODLD010000046.1:12164106-12178962 GCA_026781065.1 Mormyrops boulengeri
CCCCCCCCCCCCCCCCCCCCCCCCCCCCCCCCCCCCCCCCCCCCCCCCCCCCCCCCCCCCCCCCCCCCCCGGGCGTTAGGGCTAAAGCTATAAGCACTACGGTAGCCTAACTTGACTAAGTAGCTCAACTCGACAGAACGCCGGTACATCTGCGCGTTATTCCCTGACTTAGCTGGTGCCAGTGTGAAGAGAAGCGATCCCGGGGAACCGCCACGGTATTCTGAAAAGCGCACCTCGTATTTGTGATGTTTATTAGCCTAACCATCCGCCGAATGGTCTTTCAAAACATAAAATAAACAATTCGATCACAATTTACACAGATATATACGCAGAAAAATTTAACATGAGGTTCGTTTCGCATGTGTACGAAGGTCTGTGCTTTTCGAAAATCAGTCCTGTAGATCTCGATCCGCATCTGCACAAGTACCACAGGGCACCTCTGTAACGACAAATTCATATTGAGATATAACTGCTGATAATGCTGTCTGCCATGATGTGGCACGAATATTTTTCCTAAATACAATTTATTTCACCGGCTGTGTGCGACTGAAGATGCGAGCGTCAAAAAGTGCTTCTGTTTCCAAAGAACTCCAGTCCTAAATATCGTGAACGGCGATTACTAGAAAGCGCAACTTTTCTCTCTGTCTAAGGTTATAAGGTTAATTGGTTATATGGTTATAAGTGAGAAATGATGCTTTGGTCTTAATTCCACTACTGGATAAAAACCAAAAAAGCGTCTTGCATGGCATTGAGTCCTGATTTAGTTAAGTTGCATCAAAAAGACCAGAGGCAGCCTTGCCCTTGAGATAAATAAAGAGGACTTAAATTATTAAATTGGCAAGTATATAAAGGAGTCAAATTAATTTAAAAATCAAATATGTTTAATACACGTGTTTTTGTTGTCTGAGGGTAAAATAAATGGTTCATTTTTGTCTTATTATCGTAACTCTACACCCATTTTAAGAGTGATTTAGATGCGATGGTCTTGCCTACAGGGAAATTACGAAGATTACGTCAAAGCTAGTGAACGATTCAGTAACAATCTACAAGAAATGATGAGAAATACATTCACCTTAAACTAAGCAGGGTGTTGGGTGGCGGCAGTGACGTATTTGTCTAAGAAGGAATGTCATTGGCTGGAAGCTTTCGGGAAGGTTAATTGTTTAAAATTGTTTAATTTTTCAGCCTGGGAGCACAAGAAATGCGATTGTCAAATATGAAAGCTGATACTCCGTTAATCTGGAAAACGATGAACTGTAAATCCACAAACCAACACTAGGCGGCAGCACCATCGCAGTATAAAGTTCATTTCAAAATAACTTGATGCTTGAAGAAGCCGCAATTACTGCTCCTCTGGTGGTGTATCTAGTGACGCAGTTATACAAACGTGAATGATAAAAATGCACATATAAATCATATATATTGTATACATTATATGTGTGCATGCGTGCGTGTGTATATATAAATTAGTGTAAAAAATAAACCACAACATTAATTTAACTTTCCTAATTTAACATTCCACTCTGAATTTTTATGCTTTGTGGTGTTATTATGTGAACCTATGGTTGTGTTTTAATTAAATTTTAGGTAAATGCTTGGGGCAGCTATGATGGGAAAGGCGCTGCATGTTTCAATTGAATTTCATGGAATTTAAATTAAATTCAGTTACGTTTGGCATAAACTCGCTTCATAGTCTTCTGACGTCTCATGGGTAACCCTGGCACGCATTTAGTATCGAAATTACTATTGAAAGTCTGTGCAAATACAACTGAAGTATTTTTGAATAAATTAAGAATGTATCCCTTCTTTGTTGCATGTTTGATGCTCTGCCTGGCCAAAAAACAAGTCACACACTTCAATATATTATTGAACCGCCTTTAGCTTTGATTATGGTGCACATTCATGCCTTTGTTTCCACGTATTTGTGCAACATTTCATCCAGAATTGCTTTCATTTCTTGTTGAGATCTTGTATTGATGATAGGTGTGTTGAACTGCCCCATAAAGACTTTCAATGGGGTTAGGGACAAGACTCTATGGCGGCCAATTCACGTGTGAAAATGATTCCTCATTCTCCCAGAACCACTCTTTGCCAATTCAAGCCTGATGAATCTTGGCTTTACCATCCCGGTACCATTCTTTCCTAATGCCCATGCCATTAGGAAAGAAATTAAAAAATTAAAGAAACACCTCAAAAACATGTCACCCAAAGTAGCTTCGCGAAACTGCCAACAGTGATATGATAGTTGCCGCGCAATGATATGGTTTTCATTTAGAAAGTAACCAGGCCTGCCTGCTTCGTCAGTGCCTATCAGTGTGAATGCCCGTCACCCCACATTTGTCCCCAGATGTCTATACTTTAAAACTGAATCTGTATGCGTTCATTTAGCAAATTTAATGAACAAAGCTTCACTATAAATTGTACATCACGGTAAAGTTGCCTCACATGCTGAAATACTATAAGGGTTAATATTTACATTTTTTACAGTTCATAGCATAAACTGATTTACATAAACAAATTCTCAATGAAGGTAGGAAGACCGTGAATGGTTTTTGCAATAATGGAAAATCTTTGCTCCGACGCATGTTTTTTTATGGGTGGTAGCTGGGTGGTGGGGGCAGGCAATCACACAATCAGCCAGGAGAGACATGCGTACTCCACAGTGAGCGAACAACGTCTCCCCCACGGCGCCTGGCTGCTGTTGGAGCCCGGTTTGGAAACACTGAGTCTTGCAGAGCTCAATCTGTTCCAGCTGTGCGTGTGTCCGTGCCCGTCTGAGCCGGAGCGCCGATTCACGGCGTGTTTCAGTGCTTCCTTAACTGTAGTCAATTGTAGTTCAGCTACCTTTATATATGTAGTTGAAGGGATAAATTAATTCTTCTGCCTGAAGCCAGAGCAAGTTTCGCACTGATGAATCTTTTTGGTGTGTTATGTTATGAAATGACGGCATCGTTATTTTACCATATGATTCAGATAGTTACACCGTCAGCCCAGAGGCTGGGCCCAGCGATGGGACAGGCCAGTTCTATGTACGATACAGAGAGGGGTGAGTGGGCCCGTCCTTTCCTGCTTGTGAAACACAAAAGGGCGTTGCCATTATACTGTGCCTGCACGGGAATTTGTATCATTTCCAGCTGCGGGTGGAAACTATTACAAAGCCCCCGCGCGCTGTAGCGGAGGAATGGGAGGGTGCCGCCGGGCGGCGCGGTCCCGCATGCGCGTGCACACACATACACACACATGCACACATACACCCAAAACCCTGAGCGCGAATCATCGCCCGGTCTCCGATCTAAAACACGGGAGCGGCACTTGGAGCTACTCCTGCACCTCTCCGCGCATTGCAGCTACTCCACGCCCAGGGCGTTGTAAGTACCTAACCCTCAGTCATCTGCACCTCTCTGGCTCCCTCACACGGCCGCACTGAGGGGCTGTCTCACGCACCAGCGGGGCCGTCTGCACGAGGCTCGCATGTTCCGTCTTCACCAATTTAAGCGCGGAACCATGTCTAGAGTATGTTAATATCCGTGATTCCCTGTCTGAGCTGAGATGGGCATCACTCTTTTGTTGTTTTGCTGAAACTGGTAGTTGTCTGCTGCTGGATTTGTGAACTGGAAGGTCTGTAGCCTACCAGGCTGTAGAGGTGAGCCCTAAAAGCTGTGTAAGAACTGGGGGATTTTTAAAAATCGCTTCCCCTGCTCCATGCTTGGACTTTCTGTTGCATATCTCTCTGCACCAATTCTGACTTCATTTAAATTCTTTCAGAACTTTTCTGTATTTACTGGGAATTGGCCAATATGTCTCAGTTTAGGGTCTAGTGTGATCTTGGAGGTCACTGTGATCCCTCAATGGAGATCTGCCCCCACCATGTCCTCTCTGCTGCTTGTCAAGGATCAGTAAAACTTGCATGAGAGGTGCAGGAAGGGGTTCTGGATTTTTACAAAGTACCATTAGATTCTGTCATTGAACGTCTGGGTCAGGTATTCATAGAAGTACATTTCACAGGTCAAGGGGGTATGGAGCTTGTGACTGTTTCAAAATAACACGATGAAACAACTGCTCATGTTCATTCACGTAAACAAAAAAAAGGAGTTTGACATGTTTCCAGCGCAAGTAGGATTAAGGGATTGGTGTCGTCTTTAGCTATCAAACAGCTTTGTGTTATACAATCAAGCAAACTCGGTCGTGCCAAGTGGAGATTTGAGTGCATCTTCGTGTGAATATTGCTGATGGTCGGAATTTGGAGCACAGTATATTTGGCGTTCCAGTCTTTCAAGAGATTTTTAAAGCCCAAATGACGGACTGTTGACGGGTCTGCACTTTACCTTAAGGAATTGGTGTTTTGGTCATAAAGGCATCCAGGATACAATGTTACATACTGTGGGCTTGTGGAAGAATGTCAAACAAATGATTAAATGTGTTTTATTTGTCAAGTTCTATGGGGGGGTTTGTTTACATTTAAAAAATGCTTCTTTAAAGGTTTTTGGAAGAGCAGATGTTTTAGGGGAGCATTTTCCATCTTCGGTTAAGTCGGCCCAAGGCTGTGATGGCAACAGGGTATGGGTGATAATCACGGTATATTAAAGTTCCCCAATTCCGTTCCTGGAGGGCCAGTCTGCAACACAGTTTGCAGATTTTCCTGCTCAAACACACCTATCAAACCTGGCAATTAGCTGATGAGCTGAGTAAGGTGTGCTTGAACAGAAGCACAATGTGCAAAATGTGCTGCGGACTGGGCCTCCAGGTCCGGAATTGGGAAACCCAGGGGTAGACTGTCGAGGAGGGGGTGGTGGGTGAAGGTCATTGTTTAGTCCTTGTTTCAGTCCGTGTTTGAGTCTATGTTTTGTGCGGATGGCCAGCTGAGTGGGGCCAGGTCTGCGATCAGATCTGCCAAGCCAGTGAGCTGGCGAGTGACACGTCGCTCAATGTGTGCACAGCAGGTAATGCCGCCACGCTCGGCACACACAGCAGCGTGGTGCAGCCCCTCATCTCATTGGGCCAGAAACATCCTCCGCCAGGAGCTCCTGACTTGAGCACGTCATGTTGATTTGAGCTGTTCCAGCCAGCCTGCGCAACCACAGAATTATTGAGAATGAGCTGACGCCGCGGCTTCGCAGTTGAAGCTGGGCTACAGGGCTGTTGGCGAGTCAGGAATGCAGTGTGGCAGATCGCTGAACAATGGGGAAGCAGATTCAGAATTAGGTGGGTGGACGAGGGTATGTCCCATCCCGTCCGCGTCCTCGCAATTAAACAACCCAAAGCCTCATCAGGAATCTTCTGCACAGAAACTATTACGGCAATCAGCAATAACTTCTGCCAACCGGCTGAAGTTTTGGGCGAACGAGAATAGCGAGTTTTAAAGTTATTTCAGTTTGGTTATGGATGTTTTGTGGGTTTTTCCCTGTGCAGTTAAAGTATTAGTGGAATCTGAGCAGGCTGCTTTACCACGGTCCTCCTTAAGAGGGATAAGTTTGACTGTACCTGTGACTTATGTGTTAGCATTCCTGTGTCTGTGCACTGACTTTTGATCATCTGCCAATTTTGACAATTAGTATAACCTTGTAATATACAGTTGTAACAGTATAACATATCTAAGCCAAAATGCTCATGGAGTGTTAAGAATTATAACAATTTTTACAAAATGAGGTCAGAAATTAATGGAAAGTAGCGCAATTATATCGCTGTCAAGGGAATGCTAGCAGAGTGCTAATGAACATGTGGTGCAGGGTGAGCACAAGGTCCTTCCATTGGTCATCTACAGCACTTTGAACTGGTGAAAATTAAGTAAATGGATGTAGGGAACCTGAAGATTGAGGAGGTTTTGAAAGCACTGCTGAAGGACCTTGGTGGCAACAGGTAGGGGGGAGCGTCTTAAATGTATCCCGTCCCAGAGAGTTGGCAGTTCCTTAAGAGCTTACTGAACTCTAAAGAGCTGTTTTCAATGCATCCTCTCGTTTTTTTTTTTCAGGCCAGGGTTATGGAGGAGGAAGGGGTGGAGGTGTAGTCTGCAGACTGTTTGTTCCGTCTTCCATAACCTCGTACTGTGAAATATCACCTTATCACTACAAAGTGTTTTCCTCACTGAGCGCGGAGCTGGCAGCCAGGAGGAGGACGCTTTTTGAAGGGGGCCGGCGATGTTGCCATGGTGATGCCTGTCAACCGGGAAGTTGTTACCAGAGAGTGAACTCAGAGAGAGAGAGAGAGAGAGAAAGGGGGAGTGGGAAGAGGGACTGGCCAGAGGGCACGAGGCTCCGCACAGCACTTCTGGCCTGGACAGCGTGTGAGGACTGTTCTCCCGGGATTTCCTCACATGGTTTGGTGAGTGAAGCTTGTCGGCTGAATACTGGAGGTTCCACTTGGCTGTGGCTCTCCGGTGAGGGCCGGTTGGACACAGAGGGCCAGTTCTGGCAGGGAGCTGGCGGTTTGGGTTTCAGCAAGGCTCTCTGACGGCTGCTTGTTTCTGACGTCGCCTTGTTCTGTAAAAGCGCGTTTTTTCTAAGAAATACTATGCAGCTTTTAGGAAAGTCTCAGTATATGACCAGGATGGTGGGTCAGACCAAAAGAACTGAATTTGGGCTTTATATTCCTCAGGATTTATCTAAAGATGTACTTAGCATTTTGAATTTCAGTTCCTTTTTGCAGATTGAGAAATGACTTCTGCTGGGAACTGGATGCTGACATTTTGGAGGGAGCAAGGTCTCCGGGTAGCTGCAGGCGGGTGAGGGTCGTCCCGTGAGATACAGATAGGAATGGACGGCATCCTCAGATTAATTGCTTCTGCTGGCGCTGATGAAAGGCTCAGTTGCCCCCTTTGGTTTTCTGGAGAACGTCCCCTCCCATAGGAGAACTTTATACACCTTCAAAATGTCCCCTTCAGTCGACCCTGCCTGTAATTGTCGTTTCTCTTATCTACCTACCTACCTGAAAGAGATGGAATGGAATGTCAGCAGATGCGCCTGATTCTGATAGAGCAATTCATTTTCACAGATAAACCATCTCACCATCGACTCTGCTTCTCCTTTCCATATATGAGAATGGGATACATTTTATCTATACCGATACTCATTTAAAACAGCAGCTGGTTGAAGGCGTGATCATCGACTGATTGGTTCCAATAGCAAAATGCACCTCTGTACTCCACATCTGTACTGAAACTGTTGGTGGATGAATCCTGTTAATATGTCGATAAATAATGACAGATATTACCAGACAACACGAAAGTCGTTGGTAGACAGAGGTGGAAAGTTCGGGACCAAAAAGTAAAAATCCAGCCCAAGATTTTGTTTCAACCAATCAGATTTGTATAAAGAGTCACAGTCATGGAGTACCCAACAGGTTGATTGGGAAAAAACCTTGGTCTGGGTTTTTACTTTCTGGACCGGAATCATCCACCTCTGATGGTAGAGGAATGAAACTTGTGTGGGAAAGATGTGGGTGAAACCAAGAAAACTGGGGATTGCAATAAGTTTGGTGCTAATGGGGGTATAGTGAAGGATAAATTTTAAGCCTTTTTGCCGCTGGTACCGTTGACAGAGAAATAGACGATTAAATAATTAACATGTGAAGGAGCCGGTTGCTGAACATCTTCATTAATGTACCGAATGAGGTCTGCTGGGAGAGGAACACTCCCATACAAGGAGATGAGCCAAATTCGTGTATGATTCATGTGTGTATTCCTTTGGAAAAAACATTTAATAAGAAGGACACCTCCACATCCTTGTATGGTTCATGTCCACTTTTGGTAGCACCCGGCTTTTCACTCAAGGAGACCTTCCCTTTTTCAGAACGAGCAGGTATCTTGAGGGTCATCTTGCAAAGGGTGCTGTTATCTGGAGAATTTTCTCTGAGAATGCACATCCTTGCTTGGTACAGCACTTGGCTTCACTAGTTGAGTCCTGCACCTTAACACCCTGGTGCCAATATGCAGCCTAATGATCGAACAGAAAAACAACTGCTGTGAAGAGACGTGATAAACACGTAGTAAGTATGGACTTAGCTTTGAAGTTGTGATGTGGAGGAAGACTGCCAAAGAGAGAGAAGCAGGAACAGATTTACATGTTTGCTAGGCAAATCTAATGCATCTGCTTCCTGTTCTTCCAGTGTTTTAGGGACAGAGTCTGAATCTCAGCACACAGAAATTTAAACTCAAAACAAGAGTTTACTTTAAGGGCTGAAGTTCGAGGGATAGCTATGTGGGCTGTTAAAACTCCACCGGTGGGTGTTTTGAAGGCCCTGACAACGGGAGCTGTCCTCCAGCAACTGGCAAACAAATACCAGAGCTCTGTTTGCAGAAGACACCCACCTCACAGTCTGGGGCCAGACCCCCCTCAGTCCCAACGTGTGAAATGGTCAGGCTCAATGTGGTGACTCCTGCAGTTTTCTCACTGCTAGCCAGAGGGAGAGAAGAAGGTTGACAGAGGTTAGGGGTATCTCCTGAAGCTGATTCATCTGAGCTGGTGAGAAGGTCATGCACCCACCCAGTGCTGGAAAAAGTACACGGTAAACCAGGCTTTATTTGTTGTGTTCAAGGACTTTCTAATTTGCAGCTACTTTAAAAGATATACTGTCTTCACTTAGGAAGGCTTCATCTTCTCCAGTGGGACAGGAAGCAACCACTGGGAGATGTAAAGAATGATACTTCCAGGCTTCCGGGTGCAGTCAAGCAAACATTCTCATGACAGATGTATTGTGCAATGTGCACTTGGCACGGTGTTCACAAGCGCTCACCGCACCAGGACACTGTAACAAGCAAATCTCTGATAAACTCGTCCCTGCCAGGATCGTCCATGTGCCGATGGTTTAATAGGCTTTGTGTGTAATCCACGCGTAATTCTCCTGAAGCCCATTGAGTTGTGCGTGAGAATGCACACCCACCCATCTTTCCGATGGCAAACGGAGGATTCCTGAGAGAAACCATCATGTAGCCGAGTTCCAGACCCTAAAGGAGCAGCCGTAGCTTCAGGCAGATTTACCTTCACCCTCTTTGTCTTATAGAAAGATACTTTACTTGTCTCCCAGAAACCCTGGTGAGAAATGGTTTGTGCGAGAGAGCTAAAACAACAGTGTCGTTGTCCTTCCAGCATTTAGCACCCCACATATTTACCGACGCCGCGGAGCAGGCCGTGCCTTTCATCTGCGCTGTGACAGCCTCCAGATTACTGGAGTCACCTCTAAAGTCACGGCCAAGTTTACTCAACCAGTGGCAAGCAACGCTGCTCCTTGGGGCATCTTGTCAGGGCCGGCAGTAATTGAGCAGGACAGCTCTGTAGGCCGGAGATCGCAGAGCCTTATTAGGGAAAATATATCTGTAAATATGTGGCTTGGGCTGCTTGGCGTAACTCGCAAGAATGAAACCGCCCCTCCATTAATCCCGTGCGGCAAACAAACATTCTGTGAGCCCTTGGAGGGAATCCCGTCTTATGGGAGTGTGGGGGGATTTGTCTTGATGATTTAGGGGCACCTCCAGCGAATGAGATGCAAAGTAAACACGTTCGACAGGGCAGTGGTGTTCCGGGGAAAGATTTTCACCCAACATTAAGTCTGATTTTACCTTATTAGGTCTGGCTTTAATTTTTGGCTTCCTCCACTGTGACACTTAGCCAGTCGGCCGGATGTCAGGGTGGTGCTTAAGTCAGAGTTATCATTTATCCCAGCTCTTGCTTAGGAGAGAAGTGACAGACTGACCGATAGCCACCCTCTGCTTTTTTAGGGTTCATGAAGCCCAAGGTGCTTTTTTTTTCCGCTGTTGGGATTTAGTTTTTATTTAAAATCCTTCATGCCAGTCCCAGAGAAATTCAGGAGAAGCAGAATGGATGACAGAGAAGGACACAATGACCGCAAGCCAAGTGAATGAGGAAGCTTCCTGGAAAATTAAAATGCACCGCGCTGAGGACTGACGTTAAAGAGTGTCGATCTGAGCACAAAGCTTTGTTTCCCAAAACCTCAGCACAATTAAATACTCAATGAAAAGGGGAAACAGTTACAGAAGAAAGCGTACTTTTATTAGACATGCGCACACACATGAATGGCAGCAGTGTAATGGTGAAGAAGGATGCTAATTGTTCGATGTGCTGCCATATTGAATGAAACAGTCAGTGTAGAAAAGGTCGGTTGTGGAGATGGATATGGAATACAGGCCACTGTTCTAGCTGATCTAGCTACTGCCCAGTATCACTGCCCAGAATCCTCGGCCCTTGTGTGCCAACGTCTTTGGTGGCATCATGTCAAATCACAACTGGAGCTCTTTCGACTATAGTGAGGGCTGGAATGGGATACTGGGCATTTCCAGGGCTGATTTTTAATCCCAGTCCAGCACTGACTGTGATGAAAAGTGAATGAAGTTGTTGAAAATATACCTTTGGCTCTGGTGACTTTGTTCTGCTGACTGGAGACGTCTGTTGTCCACATCTTGGGAGAACATAAGAACATAAGAAGTCTACAAATGAGAGGAGGCCATTCGGCCCATCAAGCTCGTTTGGGGAGAACTTAATGATCATCAAGCTATGCTGTGGCTTACCGGGTGGGTATCACACTGGCATCAGACACTCGACATATTCCTTTCCTTATTTAATGCACTCATTTGATGTGAGTGACTCACAATGATGTAACTTCTTGGAACAATTAGGGGAGGACGAATACCAAGTTCCCCTGGAATTTGGTATTGTTAATTATAGGTACTAACCTACCCCAGAACGGGTTATCTGTAATAAACCCAAAAAGGAAAGGTCGTTGTTGCTAATTACTTTTAAGGTCTTATGCAAAAAGTTTGAAGGGTAAGGAGACTTTGGTTTCTATGGTAACCATCCCTGGTACAACCTGTATCCCTCCTTCCTGTCATATGGTCACCTCCATGTGTCTCTGGGTGTGACCTTCTCCGTGGCTCATCCATCTGTGTGCCAACAGGCGGTATCTGATTTTCCTCCCACAAGTACTGCGGGGATCTGATTTAGAGTTCAGACCGTTTCTCTACCTCTCCCCCAATCCCACAGTCCTGGTCGTAATGGAAGAAATTTGTTAGTCCACTGACTGGCCCCCATTGTTCAGATGGCTCTGTTCGGCCAGTTCAGGAATATAAACCTAACTCTCCATTCTGGAGAGCCGAGATGAATGTTGCTATAAAACAAACAAAAAAAGCCTCGATTTTGCTCCTCTCCCTGTAGTAACACACAGCAGTGTGGCACCAGGAAGGTGGATTAAATGAAGGACCCTTTACTGCTCTAGATATGGAGATATTCGGACTGCTATGCGCTCATTGGCTTTGAAGAAGCCGACTCTGAGAGATGGCACATCTGCTCGCCTCCACAATCTGCTATCTAATTTCTGACCTGACATGCTGCCAAAACTCAACCGCACTCAGGGTCTGAGACATGTTTTGCCCAGAGGAGGAAAAGTCGGTGCGTGCAATGGCTCAGGTGGCATCGTATGACCCGTGAGAAGCTCTGCAGGTGACTTTCATTTAGTGCTTATCTTCGGACGAGCGGCAGGGCTGAGGAGCGGGACGGTAGTGTCCTGTACCTGATCTGATTATACGTGGAAACAATGGGTTTCATTGTTTGTGTGCAATTATAAAGGGGTGTGGAGCAGGAACCTTCAGCGCACGTTCTCCGCGAGTTTTCCGCTGTAGTTTTCTGCAGCGGTGATGCTTAGGGAAAATGGAAAAAAAAACTGAGAACCAAGCATCTGTGAGGAGAAATGAAGATTTTTATTTTTTTGTTTTTGGGACGGCTGTTCTGTACCTGTTGTAATCGTGTTGATCATCATGTTTTAATATGGCATGAGCAATGTGACTGTGTTTTTTTTCCCTTTTTGTCTTCACCTCCAGAGATCGGCGATCTGCACGCTAAGAGATAACGGCTAGTGATCTAGAACCAGGGACAAACACAGATGAAATGCAGCCTCAGGTACTGGACAGTGGCGTCACTCTAAAATACACTTTTTTTCTATTCTGTTGACACCGTCACGATTTAAAAACAGAACAATATTTACTAAAGCTGCCAGGTGAGATTCGGACAAAACGAGATCCATAACCTCTGACTTCCTGACAGCTGTGTAAACAGGGCCGCCATCACCACTAACGGCAAGGCTGTGTTTGGGGTGTAGGCCGATCCCAGTAAACGTCAAGGGGCCAGAGTGGGTCTACAGTTTTGACAGCTGTGTCTCAGCTATAGATCCACTTCAAAGCTGCTTTTGTGCTTGGAGAGCTGTGTCGTGGGTGTCTCAGAGGGCCGCAAGTGCGGATTTGGTCCGAATCGTACCTGGATGGACATCGTTTAGCTGCGTTAAATGACAAGGCAATGACGCCGAAAGGAACAAAACAGAGTGGAGTAGGAAACTGTTTGGGGACGGGCTAGAATTTCCATTTAAACGCTCCAGTCTCTAGCGCGACAAAGGGCTGCGCCCTGATTTATCTAGATACGATTTCATGAGCTGTGAGAAACCGTGGCGCTTCCCATGACCCCGGTGTGCTAACGGCTCTACTTTGCACAGCCCTCCCATCCATTAAGTAACACAGGCTGGGGGGTGATGGCGGTGGGTGTGTCGGACGGGACGGGGGTGGTTTCCATGGAAAGAAGGCTGTGATGTGAGCCCGGTTACATCCCTGACCCCTCCTCCTCTTCCCCCATACCGCCCTAGCAACGCCTTTGCATCTCCGAACGGAGGGCTTTGCTGGATGTCTGGTTAATGGAAACATAATGAGCCTCTCCTGTTTCGGCCCGCTGAATGGGCTCCATTCTCTGACCCACGCAAGGGAGCTGATGGAGTAGGTGGAATGGCACTTCCTCTAGGTTCAGCCGTAAATAAATTAGCGGCCTCTCAGCGGCACCCGGGGAACAGGGGCTAATTAACACTCCAAGGTAAGTAGTGGATGTTCCCCTGACCAGCCAGCCTTTGGGAAAGACGGTTCCGGAAAGTGCTGGATGGGTGGAGGGTTGGTGCGTGTGTGTCGCGTACAAGCAGGGGGAAGGTCACCCAAGCTACCATCTCTACCCGCAGCGACATGTGGAAATCCTGGAGCATGTGAACGGCTCGCGGATCGCCTTCTCGGATGGTGCCGTTGGCAGTGTGTGCCAGAGCCCTTTGGATCTGGCCCAACAGGTTGTGGTTATCTCGCCCGGACTGCTCACCCCTCCCCAGAGCCCATATCACACCGGCGACCCTGGCCACAAGGCGTCCCCCCCAGGGGAGAAGATGGTAAGCCTGGCTACTGCGGGGTCATTGAGCACTTGTATTTCTAGCTACACTCTCAGAAAAAATGGTAAAAATGTACCTTTGTTTGTCACTGGGTCTGTACCCTCAAGGGTCTGTTAATTGTACCCTTAGCTGTACTGTAGGTAACTGCACCTTTTAAGGTACAGAAAAGGAACATTTCTGTGTCATTGATGGTACATTAATACTGCTTTGGGATGTTCCTCAGAGTCCATTTCTGTACCTTAAAAGGTGCAATTACAAGGGTACCGCGCCAGTGAAAAGCAAAGTACATCTTTGATTTAGGAGAAAATACACCCCCCATGACAGTTCCTGGCATCAAACCAGTTGTGGTTTGTGACTGTGGTAAACATTCTAGCTGGTTTTCATATTCGGTTCCTTGCTGCTGTCATAGTTTTTATTTTTCTGTCATCTGAGACCTCGTCTACCTTCAGGTCTCAGAAGTCAATGGAGGTGGCCTTCCTGTACCCAACTTTGGCACCTACTATGGCCCTTCTCAGCCAGCTGGTAAGGACTTGAATGTAATCTTCATGTTCAAAACACCTTCACTGTAGGAACTGTTACTGACGATGCTTTAAGTATTTGTGCAACTGTTGTTGTTCAAAAACAGCCAAATCTCCTGTGCGCAGTTTTGGTATCCAGTTGTGACTTTCCTGTCTTAATATGGTTCAAAACTCATTTTCTTCAGTGCTGATTAATGGTCTGGTTAATATCTTTTCTGCAAGACGAACATGCAGCAGTATAAAGCATTTTTTAGGAAAACAATGAACATGAAATTTTTTTTTTTCCACTGACACTTGGTCATCCACAAAAAGTAAAATTACAGGGTCTTAGATGTGAACTTAGAAGATGTTTCAGACACCAGCGTTTATGTTGCCAGCCAGCCAGTTGGGAAACGAGTATAAAAAGACAAGTAAAAGTGGATCATAACCAACAGAGCATCAGCAATGCACCATGAATTTCAAATGTCAGATGGCAGCAGTCTTATTAACCAGACCTGGCAGGAGGTTAATTCAGAAATACGCCAGTTTACATGAGTGTGTACATGCCTGTATAATGTATCCTCCTCTCATTACTTGCCCCTTGCACTTTGGGGTGGTGGGGGGATTTGTCACCTGTGCTGCCTGATGGATTGACCAGCACTAGATTGAGCAAGGGGATGTTAATTGATAAGCTTGGTAAATGGACTATTGTAAATTAATGCCTACCAGTGGCTGCATGTGGTAATGACACCAACTATGCAATATTTCAGCACTGCAGTTGTAGTAACACGTGTGTCTTCGTTTTCAACTTAGGGCTACGGAAGCAAAAATTAGTGTTTTGTGTTTTATATTGTTATGTATTATAATCAATGTACATGAACTTTGGTTACTTTGATATTTGTAAGAAATTAAATAAGGGAATACTTTACTGTTGTAGCTCAGTGTTTCCCAACCCAGTCCTTGGGAACGTTTTTGCTCCCTTCCAGACTGTCTCGGGGGGTCTCTGAAGACTGGTTTGGGAAACACTATTGTAGGTGATGCTAACTTGCACCTGTTCACCTACAGTGTGGCTGGTGTAGAGTCTAATATTCTTTATACACTCACCTAAAGGATTATTAGGAACACCTGTTCAATTTCTCATTAATGCAATTATCTAAGCAACCAATCA
>JAODLD010000046.1:12187747-12200002 GCA_026781065.1 Mormyrops boulengeri
GTCCCTTCCATTAATAGATTGCGGATTGACCAGTTTGATTCACCTAGCTGATTTTTGTTAGATTAACATGGATAATGCCATCATAATCAGACAGTTGACAATCAGATAGTAATTTGGAACGATTCAGCTTAAGTACCTAAATCAAAGGTACAACGATCAGGCCAACTCTGCTCCACCCCCCCACCTCGCCTCTCACTTAGTCTCTCCTCTGGGAGGGTCGGTGCAGACTTTGTCTGTCGGACAGGTCATTTGCGAGAGGAGCTGACCCTGCATGCCAACATCACCCCTGCTTGTGTGACCTGGCCCCCCCGCTCCCCCCCACTGGGTGGCTAAAACAAGGCAGCCGCCAGTCACCCTCCTTTGTCTGCCGACGGGAAATCAGTAGCGGGTGTATCTGATCTGCTTCTCTTTTGATTCTGCTTGGGATCGGGATGACATGGTGAATGTGACTCGCCTCGAGTAACACTGCCTGCTGCATTGCATGCGGAAGAATGACGCGTCACTTTGTTCCTGAATTTGCACAGAGTGGGCTCACAGATTCAGTTCCCATCCAGAACACTGTCCGGCGGGAAGCGGTCCACTAATTCAGACTTCCACCTGCCATTTGACACTTCTTAAAAACACACCTTCCCCCGGCTGTTGACAGGACAGCAAACTGTAACGATACCCAGAGGAGCGTAAGACCCAGGGGAGTGAGACTGGCCCGGGATGGGCGTGTCCACCACCTCCACTTTCTGAGCGCCTGTATTATTCTCCCCGTAACTCAGTGAGAGCAATAGGTCGAGCCACGCAACCGAGACAGCCTTCAATGCCATCTGTGTTTCCCAGGCGCCCCGAGGCTCCAGCCCAGGAACGGCTCACGGAACAAGAGCAGGACAGGACACCAGGTGAAATCCTCGTGGGTCACGTTCGGTGTGTGTGTGTGTGTGTGTGTGTGAGTGAGTTTGTGTCTAGGCTTGTGTCTGGAAGAGTGACAGCCACGTCTGAGTAAGGAATCCTCCCCTGATCAGGACGCCCCAGTCTCGCACTGAGGGGCATTTGTTTCAGCTAAGCTGAGCAGGAAAATGTGCATAAATCTGTGTGTTGCACACTAGCGGCTAACAGCTAATAGCTGAGCCACTTCTTTTTGTTTTGCTTGAGCCTGTCCATCAGTAGCAGTAACTTTCTGTATTTGTGGTCATCTGTCATTTCCAACCTTTTCTCATTGCTTTAAGGAGCACCTTATTCACACAAAATAAGGCTGTTTGTCAATTTTGTCTCCCATTTCTTGACTGCCCTATTCCCAAACACAGCTCATTCCACAATTGCGAGGTTCACTGTTCCACTGTTACAATGGGATAGTAATTCCACTTGAAATTTTCCCATGCAGTTCCTAATTGGGTCACCAGACTCTTGCTGTGCCTATCCTCGCCATGCCAAATGATTCGGATGTTCCCAGTAAAAGCCATGGATAGAGTCACTTCCCAGGTCTCCGTGTGGCCCATGTCACTTTGGTATGTTAGGTAGTATCCAGAATGTTAGGAGATTTACAATCGAGTGGGAGTTCACTGGACCACCAAAACAGCTATTTTCCTCCTAAATACATTCTTGGCACTGCATTACTTTATACTTCCGTGACCTTGTTTTTTTTTTTTGCCCCAGTTAATTGAATACTTTTATAATGCTCTATTGTGGTGAGTTTCAGAGCTACAAATATTTGGAGTTTTTTCCTAAAATTCCTCTTCACAGCTACCTAAAAAGGTAATGCAGCAGAGGCCTGACCAGTTCTGCAGGCCTTATTTGTAAAGGTATCTCTCCCTTGAGCTGTAATTACACATTTTCCACTCCTGTGTGTTCATTAAATGCATTGTTCATCTTTTCCTTTAAAATGCTAAGCAGTGCCAGCTTCCAGGCGGTTGGGGCAAGTTAATGGTTGAGCCTCTGGCTGGCAGCCCGCATACCTGGCCTCCCTTAACCTCCCCAGAATCCCCTTAATCCATGTACGTGCATCCACCCCCATCGACAGGATAGGCAGCGTGCATCTATTTCAGCTTTGGACTCACCCTCAAACCCTTGCAAGCGATGACACCCCAGGCACCAACCTGGACGGACCGTCTCGCAAAGCCGATCCTCTGATTTTTGTGCTGCTAGAGGCCCTTTGAACTTTTGATTCTGAGTATAGCAACAGGAAGTGTCCTCTGGGAAACTTTCAGGATTACAGACAACAAAGTCCCTGTAGGAAGAAGGAGCCAGTTTGCTTTATTTGGACAGTGGCAACACTGCCTTGGGCAAGGGCCCTATTACTGCCTGAATGTGAACGCAGACAGAAGCGTGCGACGCACCCTCGATCACCATTAATCACAAATCCACACGGCTGCGTGAGACCTTAAAGTAAACGTCTGGTGAATAATGACGGACATAGTAATTCCAGTGATGTATTATCCTAAGATTAAAGCTGTGTGAGTACAATCATTAAACCATGTCAGCGGATGGCTCTTTATTCTCTGCCCCTCCTTCTCTTTCTGGGACACTGACTTTGTCACCCTTGATGCCTCCACTGTGGTGTCACGCATGCAGAAAACCCCGCTTGGCCGGCCCCTAACCACCGCGGGACAACCGTACCAGTCGTCCATCTGTTTCGGCACCTTCAGCAGGCCCCGAGGGGGACGGGACACCTTCTGAAGACTCATATCCCCTTTTCTCTCCTCTGTTTTCTTCCAGCACCCCAGCAGGAGCAAAGCGGCCTGGGTTGAAGCCTGATTGCCCGGCGGGAACCACCTACCCCATCGGTCCCAGGCCCGGTGGAGCTTTGAGGACCCCCTGTAGCCCCCCACATGGTAGAGGTGTGTCTCACGCTACAGACCAGAGACGAGAGAGAGAGAGAGACCCTTCCTCCATGCAGTGCTGACTCCTCTGCAAAGCACCATGAGACCTGAACTGTGAAAAAGACCACACCCTCGCAGTCAACTCTCTGTGTCTTACCAGATCTAACCAGATCTAATGCTGGAGATAACTAAGTCTGGATTAAAATACGGATAAGTATTACAGAAATGTGTATTCGGAAACCAGGAAGTCACTGTTTGCTTCCCGGATTGCTCTCTTCTGACTCATAAATAGCCAATCATGAAGGAATTGTCAGTTTGCCCTTAGAGGCTGAGGGGAGATTTTTTTAAAGGGGGTAAGGAGCTTAGACACTGAGAGTTAAAGACTGTGATTTACAGAGCAATGTTGTCTGATTTGATCTAATTCTCTTACTCGCGCATTAGTCCACTAAAATTGGTCAGGAGGTTTGTCTGTTTTGTTCCAAGTTTATACTGTGCCGGAGGATGGGAGATACATTCCTCAGAAAGACGTGGAACGTTTTTCTTAAAGTGACAGCACGCTCCCGCCGAGGCTGTAGCTTTCCCACAGAGTGTTCCAGCGCTTGACTTATACCAGAAGGAATCTGGGATGTTTATGGCACATTTCGGGTTGGCGCTGACAAACGGGAACGCCGGGATGACACAGAGCGGCACTGATGCTACCCAGTGACTCACTCCCATATGAGGTGTGTAGTTCACTCTCTCTCTCTCTCTCTTTCTCTCTCTCTCTCACCTTACAGGTAGCCCTGCTGCCTCAGCTGAAGCCATGGAGTTCCCGCCCAAGAGGGAGGAGAGGAAGGTAGGAAGGTGGAGAGGAACAGCTGGTTGACGATTTGTCCTGAATAAAAGATGAATTAGTCTTCCGAGAGCTGCTGTGACACCTAAGAAAAGGCGTACTTCTAAGCAATGTATCATTTGTCCTTTGATGCGAATTCTAGAACATTTTTAAGCATAAAAAAAGATCTATAACAATTTTTTCCCCCCTGCTGGATGACTGATAAACTCTCCTTGTGTTTGTGCTGTGCAGATGAAAGCGGCAAGAGCTAAGTTCAATTTTCTTGCACAGTCGCCAAAGTGAGTACAATGCCTACTAATCCCTCAAGATTGATTAGTTGTACTTTCCAGACAATTCTTTCCAGCTTCATTCATTGGCGCGATGCTCTGCTTCACCCTGTGTGTGCAGAGAGCTGACCCTACAGAAGGGAGATGTGGTGTACATCCACAGGCAGGTTGATGCCAACTGGTTCGAAGGAGAGCATCATGGGAGAGCCGGGATCTTTCCAACCACCTATGTGGAGGTCATTTCTTTTCCCTGTATTATGGGATGGAGTTGACTAGGTGACCGTCTCTGAGCATTATCACGCTCCTCTATTTCTGCTAGATCATCCCCCCGACGGAAAAGCCGACGCCCATCAAATCCCCCACCATCCAGGTGCTGGAGTATGGAGAGGCCGTCGCTCTCTTCAACTTCGCTGCTGATCTTCCTGTAGAGCTGTCCTTCCGCAAGGTCTGCATGGCGCCGTGTGTGCGTTTGTCCGTATTTTGACCGGATTTCCCTGCAATGTGATAGGAATCTGTAAAGTTTTACCTTGTGGGGACATTTTTTAGGAGCGGGTATACCTTACTTTATGGGGACACAATGTCCCCACAAGCGATGAATACCCATTTTCAATTTAATAAAAATCTGTGACTGCAATGAAAAAATTTTGCTTGGTTACTTATGGTTATGGTTACAGCTGGGTAGGGGTTAAATGAATGGAGAGTCCCCATAAGGATATGAATACGTGGTGTGTGTGTGTGTGTGTGTGCAGGCCCACCATCTCGGGGGTACAACTGAGAAGTTGTCCCAGGTGTGGGCATGAGGGAACCCCAGGAGACAGCTTCAAAGGGGCCTGGTTGAAGTAATTTTGTTCCGAGCCTGGGAATTATATTTGGCTGTTGGTTAAATAGTAAGCAATAGCAGTAAGGGGCAGTTACCATCAGGTACGGCAGAGGATATGTGAGTAAATGTGCCCAGATATCCAAATGCTGCGGGTCCTCTCCAGGGTGAGCAGATCTGCGTGACGCGGCGTGTGGATGACAGCTGGCTGGAGGGCAGAATCACTGGCACGTCACGCAGCGGCATCTTCCCCATCAGCTATGTCCAGGTCACCAAGATGCCCCGCACCAAATCCAGTGACGACTACCCTGCCAGCCCCACCACGCCCCTGAGCCCTGGCCGTCCCCTGCACTCGCCCATTTATCCCAGCCCCTTGAGCCCAGACCTGAGGCTGTCTCCTCTCCAAGCCGTCCAGTCGCCTTCCTCTCTGCCCAACGCCTTCCAGTCACGGCAGTCCCAGTTTCCCAGTCAATCCGCCCCCCCAAAACAGTCCTTTAACCACTGGCCTGAATCAGACCCCTTGCAGACCAACCACTGGAGCACTGCACACTCTGTGGGACATGCCTTTTCCGGCAGGGAGACTGGCCCAGCCACGGCATCATCCAATCGGATGCAAACGTCGCCCCCTACAAGTCCACAGACATCTGTCTATTGCACTCAGGTATGTTTTTTTTTGGTCATTTTCATTCACAAATACTCGTTTTTCATGAATGCGTCAAAACCGACAATAGAACAGGACACCAGCTGCATACAAGACCAGTCTCAGCATTTTTATAGTTTACATAAGCAAAAGATTTCATCATATAAATACATTGATTACAATCACTAAGTCATTATACACTCTACAAATACAAGCATATAATTTAAAATGTGTATTTCTCTAAACTCTTTTGGGCCCTCCCCTCCTTTTTTTATACGGATGGAATTTCCATAAACTCCACCCAGCCCAGCCACCACACCAAGGCCTCTCCCGGTTCACAGGCCCCAACCAGCAACAGCTCCATACTGGTCCAACGACAGCCGTGAGTCAAAGACTGTTTCTCGCTATTTCTAGCAGGAAATAAGTATAGCAAATGCTTCATTCCTCATGACTACCAACGCAGACCCATTTGTAGTCTGGGCCCTAGAGTTTGCTGGGTTACAGCCCTGCTGTCCAAGAGCCATGTGTCACCTTCACTCCTCCGCTCTGTGCTCAGGTATAAAGCCATTTACAACTATAAGCCGCAGAACGGCGACGAGCTGGAACTGCGGGAAGGAGACATTGTGCGTGTGATGGAGAAGTGTGACGACGGCTGGTTTGTAGGTAACGGACCAGCACAGGCACCCACTTTGATTATCTTTGCTGCCCTCTGCTGGACATTTTGCGATTTGTTTTTTCTTGTTCTGTCTTGGTACTGGGGCATGGAGAAACTGTGGCCCTCCTCAGCAATCTTCAACTGTTCTTCCCTCTGTAGGTACGTCTGAGAGAACTCAAGCATTTGGGACGTTTCCTGGCAACTATGTGGCTCCAGTCTAAGCACCTTCGTCCAAGCTGTCATGCTGCACCAGCTTGAGCTGAGCTGTTTGATTATTATGGCGGATTAGCTTGGAGTAGCATTCAGAAGAGCACCAGCGACTATGCCATACCTCACTCTCACGCCCAGCCGGCTGCCCTGCATGCTCACATCACCGGCTGCCCTAAAACCAGCCCTGGCCCTGGATGCCCAGGAGTGCGAGGGCGTGTACGCCCCCTTGCATAAGGAGCTCTCCCTCAAGCTCTTGCTCACTTGGATAAAAGGCCAAGGTTTAGGGACCCAGCCTGCACAGGGGCTATAGCTAACCCCCAACCACACGTATTGTGGCGACCTGTCGGAAAAGCATCCTTCTGGATTTCTGATGAACTGATGGCTTTCACCTATAAAACTCACATTCCGTCCATCAACTTTCATCCCAAAGCACGCGTTCCTGCAGCACGTCCTCAACCTGTTTGTTTGTCGTTACCCCCCCCCCCCCAGCCCACCTCACCCCACTGACATCCAGTGCCTCCACAACACAAAACACCAGGGGTGTGCTTACATTGTCACAAACCTTGTACTCAGTACCTTCTATTTGGGAAAGCTGTCTGCTCCACAGGATCGAAGAGTCCCTGCACTTATTTGTATAAGCTTTTCCTGTCCTCTTCAATTTCAGATCTCTAACAACCTCCAGGCTGAGGTGAAGAAAAAAGTACAATGAGAAGAAAATGGCTACTACAACTGTATTGGATTTCGTTACATTTTACGTGTTATGTATAATTGCGTTTTAGATATATAGCCTTGGGGCTGTTGAACAAATTACACAGGATCGTGTTTCAACACGTCTCTTTATCTATTACTTTTCACAACCCGCTTTGCTATACACGCTAACGTTTGCTAAACCCCGCTAATAACCCCGCTCTGTAAGATAAGGTGATGCTGACTGAATTGGGCAAAGTGACGCCTTGGACTGTGAATGTTGATAGTTTTGAACGTCTAGGGAACCCCACCTCGCCAGGCTGGTGGTGGGAGTGTCCGTTCTCTAAATGACGTAAAATGGGAAAACACAGTGAGCAGAAGTCTGGTCAAGAATGTAGATGAGCAAGTAGGACAGAAATGACCCTGGGTATTCGAGTTTGACAGAGTGGAGAAATATCAATTGTATCAATTTAGTGGAATCTCTGGCATATTCTAGCTTGCTGACGTGCTGCGCTTTTTAGTGTATATATCCAAAATTTTGGAGCGTATTTCTCAATGCTCTGGCATCACGTTTGGTGCATACGGATAATACTGTTCATTTAAGGTTACGACGCACTTCCCCGTAAGAACAGGAGGGAAAAAAAGACGCGACCGGATTGTTTGCCTCACGGAGCACAATTGATTGAACTCAAGCTGGTCCGCTACGTCCTCACACGCATCGTTTTCTTCACTGTATATTAAAAATGAACTAATCCGCTTTGTTTGGCACGCATGTAATCTAAAATTACTGGTTTATGTAGGGGCCTGAAATCCATTAACGAAAGAACCACCGAGGAAAGGATCAAGCGAACACATGAAAAGCATCGAACCTTGGCTTTCATAACATGTTGCAGCAATACGGGGTGATATAATTCACATGAAAGTCAAATGACCCCTTATTCTCCCGTAGTACTAGTGTTTAGTCATGGAAAAGACTGATGTTTCCTTCTATTCCGTTTCTTTACGATTATCTTGAAAAAGAGGAACATAATGGAATGTCACAGATGTCCAGAAATAAAAGATCATTCCCAGAAATGCCAGAATGACAAGTGGACATTGTTATTATTATTATTATTATTATTATTATTATTATTATTGAGTCTTGTTGATACACTGCAGGCACACCGTACTTCCAGCTGTACTGCTATTGTAATTTTTATTAAATTACATACATACAGATAATGTATTTTATTACTTATAGAATGCATTTTATTTTCAAAAGTACTCACAGATGTGGATGATAATAAATGTTTTCAGCTATTGAAAAAAAATCAAATTATTTTTGGTTTGTGCACCTGCTTTCGGCCCACACTCTGACAACAAGCTATTACGCGTAGATTTTAATTTGACGGTTCAAACGCGATTTATCACGACAACATTTGCCACATTATAAATCTTGCGCCGTATTCCCGTCATCTACGAAGAGGACCAGCAGAGCTTGCACTTAAACTATTTTGTTCGGTTCATAAAAACTCGTGGTTCATGAAGGGTAATTCGCAGCACTGTGTTCCCACCTGCAGATGGCGCACTTGAACAAGTTTTGTGAACCCTTATTGGCGAAACGGAGAGATTATTTTGATGAAAACACATGTTGCAGGATGTCATTTTGGAGGTTTTGAGGGCAGATTGGGGTCTATTCATAAAGCCTTTCAAGCTTGTCATTAACATCCTTTAGAAAGATGTCCGGGAATAGTCTATGCCGGCAGTAAACTGAGCTGGGGCGTCCTTTTTGCGTAGCCGAGCTTCGGTCACATGTACGGTATATAACTGCGGCAGCGCACAGCGCAGATCGCACACCCCTCCTGCCAGCCGGCATCCCCGCGTCTTCTACATTCTGAGCGACGCCTCGGGGCGTCGGACGAGAAGCTGACGCTGCGCACATCTTTAACTGGGGGACCGTCCTTAGGGGAGCGTTTGACTTTCGGTAGCGATCAAGGCAGTGGAGGCTCACAGGTGACCAATATAACAGCTGTTTTGCGTTAGAGTTGCAAATTACCTGCAGCTCCAGCATCGCCGAATCTTGTGCTGAATCCGGTAAGTTTTACGTTCATATTTAATAATCCGCTTATATTTTTTAATTCACGACTAACCTGACCCGACCTAAAATATCGAGCGTACTTCCTAATTTAGAGAAGTACTTAAGTTTTTGTTGCCGTCAGGCGCCTGAATCTGCAAGTGTCCGGTGGCGCAAAGCCTATAGTTGTATGAAGTAAGTACTCCAGCCACTGATGACAAATTTAGGTTAAGTCCGTTTTCGGGCAGCAGGTTGATTTTAACATTTGCTTACACAGCCTGTCGCCACGCATTATCTAATCTTAAAGGTATCCGACATGAACAATGCCACAAAATACCACAATGATAAGTGGGTCAGTTTTAATGATTTTTGAGGTTTTGGATTTTTTTGTAGACGATATGGGCTGTAGTCGGTGCACCTCACAGCCGAAGTCATTGATCTGCCGGGTCACCTTAATTAAATATAAGTGCGTAACAGGAAAGCGCAGAGTTTTGAAATGTTTTGAACGCAGTATAACAAAGCAATCAATATGCCCGAGGATCCTTTGACGCTGTATGGGACTTTGTCCTGGACTCAAGTAGAATGAGCTGCTCACATGCAGAATGAATTGCAGTGTGCGGTTTTCTGTAATTTCCGGAGAATTGCCTCAGGTCGGCGTTTAAACACCCCGGCATTTTTTTTCTTTTTGGGTCACGCTTACTAAAGTGTGACTTTATGCGGCAAAATGAGGGGAGAATACAACGCGATCTGCCTGCTCGTCTTTAAAGTACCGTGACACGTAGATGTGAAACTTGCGAAGTGTACTAAAAAATGATCAGACATCAGATAGGAAATCGCACGTCATTCGTGGAAAGATTTCAGCATTCGGCCTGAGCTGTTTCTGACGGGTAAATAAACGCATGCTTTTCTCTTAATAGAACACTTACATTTTTATGAAAACCATTTTTTGATTGTCACGAATCGGGCTGCAGGCGAATTCATCCGCATATTTCTTAAAGGGTCTCGTTGCTTCCGTTTATTATAGGCCCAAATTAGGACGCGTACCGTCATAATTTTTGCATTTACTTTGAGAGAATGTGATTCATTGCTCATTTTAATTGTAATTAAAATGAGGAGCGGAGATGCGGATATCTGGATATAATACGCGTTACACGTGTGCATAGACAGTCGCAAAACCGTATCCACCTAGCTATGCACTAATTAATAATAAGGGGTTAAAATGTTCTCATCTCACTTATTTCGTGTACGCAACATCTGACGATCATACTGCGGAATATTTACCAAATGTTAAAAATATAGTTTTTATAAAACTTTTGAAACTTTCGGGAGAAGATAGCAGCGCTCTGTGTGTGTGTCCGTGGGGGGGGGGGGAGTTGTCTGTTTAAGATGTTACATGTAATGTTAATAAAGTGAGGTAAGTACCGTCTTGAAGCAATGACGATGGTGGATTTAAAATCGGTCTTTAGAGATTTGTCTATAAAATGCTGAGTAAACTGTAGCTGGCTTCCACTTACACTTAAGGCAGCGTATGGGCTCGCAATATGTTGGCAGGGGAAAGCTACATGTATTACTACTACCTTTTAATAAGACGAGGCAGATTTTGGTTATCATTAGACCTATTATTTACGGGTTAATCCACTCATACCCTTTAGCAGCGACTGCTCGGCGGCTCCCAAAGCACAGTGACGTAACAGGGGCGCAGAAGCCTGCTGACGAACTGCATGATTTCACGGCGTAAAATATGTTCATCTGTTTATAGTGTCCTGTCTGACACCCCCTGGCAGAACGCAAGCCAAACTAGCGGGGGGATCTGCGTCGCTCCCGTCTCGCCGGCAAGGGGTGGAGGAGTCTGGCTTGTGGGCAAGCGGAACTTTTGCACAAGTGTTTTTGATGGCTTCCTTTCTGCGCAAAAACGAGCATAACCCACAAACTGTTGGAGAGGGAGCCCCTTTGTGACCATTCATGTTTAGAAATGAGATGAGTAGAATTTTTATTTGTATATTTTTATTATTATTACTCACGAGAGGAAATGTTCTTATCGAGAGACGCAAAGTCAGAGTGGCTTCTGTACCTCTAGGATTGACAGGTGCAACATCAGGAAGGTTCATGTCTCCTTACCCTTTACATTATGTGGTCATTCTGAAAGTTGAATCGTCATGCTGCACTTGGCTGAAAGTGAAATTTCTGTGGTTTCTTGGCTCATCATGCTGTCGTCCTGGTTGGGGAATGTCTTCTTTGTCGCGCTTTGCAACAACAAAAGGAAAAAAAAAAAGAGATCTGGGCTAATAGAAGTAGATGTTGGATTGTCTGTGGTCTAGACACTTGCAGTAACAGACGAGTAGGACAGAGCCCCAATGGCAGGAAGCGCCTCGCTTCACGGCCGGATGTGGCATCCACCCCGGCGGCTGAGGTCGGATGGCGCATGACAAATCTTTGTGGATGGTAAATTTTGTTTGAGGTCTGCTTCTGATGTACATGTGGAGCAGACTGGGGAACTTCCTGTCAACTGAAAACGGAACCGCGAGGCGATTCGTAGGTGCCATTTTGTCATGCCACATGAATCGTGATGCAGGGATGGTTCTACGAAGTTGGGCCTGTGGTCGGTGTGGGGAGGCCGTCAATTAGTGTCAAATTGTAAACCCAGCTGATAGGCATCAATGTGAAGTTGGTACACTGTAAGAGAGTACCAATTTGTACCTTTGCTTGTCACTGGGGCTGTAACCTCAAGGGTCTGTTACTTGTACCCTAACCGTAGGTAAATATACCTTTTTAGTCTAATTTAAGGTACAGAAATGGACTCTGAGGAATATCCCCCAAGGTACAAACAGAATTAATGTACCATCATTGGTACAAAAAGGTTTCTCATAGTCAATTTCTGTACCTTAAAAGGCACCTTTACCCTTGAGGGTACAGCCCCAGTGACTATCAAGGGTACAAATTGATACTTTTTCTTTTTTTTCTTTGACCAGTGAACATTAAAACCATCTTGCATTAGTTCTTCATCTTCCTTGGAACTTGTTTGGGTTCTTCTCAGCTCTGATCTGTTGTGAGTCTCTTATTTCCTTAGCAATACTGTTTTTCTTGAACTCCAGAGTGCGGTCTGTGGTAGGAATGCTCTTCCGAGCCTTTTTGCCAGCGGGGAGAGGCTGACGTTCCTTCCCATAGGGAACGTTCACTGCAGTGTGAGGGACGACCTACACCTCCAGGAAAGGGCTGTACATAAGAACATAAGAAATTTACAAACGAGAGGAGGCCATTCGGCCCATCAAGCTCGTTTGGGGAGAACCTAAC
>JAODLD010000046.1:12205994-12219927 GCA_026781065.1 Mormyrops boulengeri
ATCACCTCTGAGTAGTGTCTCAGAAGGACACATTTCAGCATGCGGGAAAAAATAGATATGTGAAGATTGCCAGAAAAAAAAAAAAAAAGAGGCACGGGATTCGGATGTGGGTTTAATCTGGGCCTTAGCTAGCCATTCTGAAGTTCTGCACCTCACTGTCAGCTGAGTAGTAGCATTTGGCTGTCAGCTGCGTGGCCTAATAGACTGATAGATCAGATCATGGCTGGAAGCTCCAGATGACCAGCATGATGCGTCCTTGTGATTCGTTGTCAGTCGCCAGAGGTGGATATCCACCTCTGTCAATCGCTGCCATTTTCCTTGAGACTGTACCAGAAAGCGCTTGTCTTTCTGTTTTTTCATTCACTCCAATATGAGATGTGAACTTTTAGGAACATTTTAATTTTTTCTTTTTTTCCAAGCTGAGATGGGGATGTCTAGTAATTAAAAGCAGTTGGAGGGTTCATTTTAGAAGGACTCATTTTGAATACCAGTAGGTCTATTTCTGGCTGTTTTGTGTGTTACATGCGTTTCAGCTGTGCCCTTTGTTCTGTTTGGGTTTTGCACAGATTGAGGTAGTAGCTGTCTGGCAGAGAGACTGTAGCGACTGTTTCCTATCGCAGTCTTTCTGGGGGTGGGACCCTTTCGTTTCTGACAGGCGAGGCATGCCCTGATTTGAGAAGGCATGTGCTATTGTGAGTTGCCATGGCAATATCTAATGGCCACTCGAACAGGCCAAGAGACATGGCACCTTCTTGGTCTATCACTTTACGTTTGGCAATAGACTGTAAGGGGAGATCATTTAGCCAAGTTTCTCCGTGTGACACTATTTTTGCGGCACTTGTTGGACTCCTCCATGTTAGTTTAGTCTTTTGTCCCACTTGGTATTTGTTCTCTGAATGTGAAGTCTCTCCTGTCTCTCCTATCATGAATGCAGCTCGTTAAGGCTCATGTCATTAGGACAATGACAGGTCTGTCCTAGTCACAGTCTTGTGTTGGGATACTAGGTATTGGAGTTGGAATTCTTGGAGCAACTGTTGATCACATGTGAATGATTGATCAACTTTAGGTCATTGCCATTTATATTTTTCATTTCTTTAAATATTTATAATGTATTGGAAATTGGGGCATTGATGTGAGTACGACATAATGGATCAGAGTAACAGTGACGGCACATGAGCCTCACGATGCTTCTCTGGATGCGCTCAGGCAGGTTTCGTGTTGAGTCGTTAAGTGGCTGTAATGTACCACAGCCTGAGCTCCAGTTGTTGAAAAGTTTATTGGCTCTGTCGGAGCTCGGGAAGAGAGCTGAAATAAACTAGACGCTTGGTGCTTGCTGGAGACTGGTGCACGCTTGATTTAGAGGTGAAGAGCTGGGCACTGACTGGCATCTTTGGGGCCTGTTAGGTCAATGAAGGCAGCAAAGCTGAGCTGGCCAGCCTGCTCCCTGGGGACGTCATAATGGAGATCAACGGGGAGAGCACAGCGGAGATGCTCAACGTGGAGGCCCAGAACAAGATCAAGAACTCCAAGACGCAGTTGCTGCTCCAGGTCAAAAGGTGAGCAGATGCAAAAGGTCCATCTCTGGAGGAGGAGCTGTGACTCGAGGTCCATAGATAAGTGGATGAGAGAGCCTCTGAGCCCAGTGCTTACCTTGAGGTTACTCATTGCTCTGTCTGCGTTCCTGTGGCATTCCTGCCCTGCCCTGCCCACTGGCACTCCCATATTTGTGCATATACTGGCATCTCGGGCTACAACCTTTTTTTTTTTTTTTCCTCTCCCCTCTACAAACAATCAGCGCCTTGCGTCGAAACCCCTCCCCCTCCTGAATAGATCCCAGGTTCCAGGAAATGTCTCATTTTTGTTTCTGTCTAAAGCAGGATTTTAAATTTATTTATTTTTTTTTCCCCCCTGTTACTGGATGCTTTGTCACGCCACGCTGTTTGGGTCTCCCGGATCGATGCCGTCTGGGGTGGTCTCATTTAGGATTTATGTTCATGCGTTGGTGTCACTGGCTCTGAGGTATGAGGTTTACACTGTAGGCTTTAATTGGCGGCTTCCATCCGCCGCTGCTGAGGTCGGATCAAACAGCAGAAATGTTTACCCTTGTCTCTCATTTTCTCTCTCACGCACACGTGCGTGTGTGTGTGTGTGTGTGCTTTATGGCCCAGACCCATGCGAGTGGATTTTTCCCCGCTGACCTCATGTCTCTGCCATGGCCAGAAATAACACCGTACCTCCCTTCCTCAGACAATGGTGCTCTATCTCCTCTGGCAGCTTTGACCAGTCAGGGCCAGAGTACCAAGATGGGTGCCTTGTTGTGGTTGAAAGGTGCTGATCACATCCCAGCCAGTGAGCTGAAACGATGCAGACCCCCCGCAGACTCTGGCTGCAGAAACCTCACATACGCCTTGTTTCTGGGGGGGACGTTACTGTGTTGGCTTCATGTTACTCCGCTCCTTGTTCTGATGCACGTTCTGTGCAGAAGCTTATTGCTGTAGATGCCTCGGGCTGCCAAAGTCAGGAAGCCTCTAACAGAGTGACCTCATTGTCATTGTCCATCTCTTAGTCCCCCAGTATAGGAGAATATGCCCTTTTTTTTTTTTTTTTCTTGTTTTGCCAGCATTTTTCTAGATTTTATCTGGCTGGGAGCTCTATCTGGACCACACTCTGGAGGAAGGCGTAGTTTTTGGGTGAAGGGCAAAGAGCCTCCAGAATTTGATGTGGTGCCCCATGTCTTTGATGAATGTCAGCAGGGAAGGTCCTCCACATCCCAGGTTTGCATTGGCCGCAGACTTCATGGCTGGGTGACTTATTGACCACTGCCTGGCATGGTTAGAATTGTGGGGAAGGGGAACGCTGAAGCGGTGTTTCACTCTGGGGCAGGGCTCTTCAAATCTGGACCTCAATTCCAAATCCAGGCTGTGTTTTCAGTTCACCTAGTTACTTAGTTTAATAATTATTGATTCTGATTGGGCAGAGGCTTCACACCTGGCTCACAGGTAAAAGAAGGCTGGAAAATCAGCAGTGCTCGGACCTTGAGGACCAATTTCAATAGCTCTGCTCTAGGATGTGAACCCACTTTATTTGAGGTAGTCAATGCATCCAACTGTTTGGCATTGGGGAGCTGGTGAAAGCATGCCCGAAACAACGATCACCATGCGCTCTTGTGGCAATAGGGTCAGCTGTGTAACCAGAAGGCTCAAGAGAACATTTTGGGGTCCCATTTGTCAGAACAGCCTCCAGGGCTTTCATTGTCCAGTAATTCATTTTCAGGATTTCCAAATGGTGATGGGTTTGATAATGCTAACATGAAGCTGCATGAATAGCACCTGACTGAAATGCTAATGATTCATTTTGTTACTGTCTGAGAAAATTCAGGAAAGGCATCTTCCATTGAGCCAAAGAAACAGAAATCTGTATATACACAGTGAGGATGAGGAGGTGTCTGGGAGGTGCCCTGTTTCACTGCTTCTCATAGAACGCACATGTAGGTTTCAGTCCAGCCAAAGGGTGGGGTGTGGTATGGCGGGAAGGGGGGGGGACTGCAGACGGATCGTAAATTGCATACTTGACAGCAATCAGTTCCATACCTGGGATTTGTGCATGACTGAGCTTGAGGCAAACAGATTTGTGCTGCACCCCCCCGCCCGCCCGCTCCCCACGTCTTCCAAGGGTCAACACATGCCGCCTCTTGTCATACCCCAAGTGCTTTCACTTACAAGACAGTGGACATTTTAAATCATCTCGCCGTTCCAGTTTTTCTTTTTTTGCAAGTTAACCAAGTTTGCCGTGAAAAGGACTTTCAGGGACAGGCTATGTTGGTGTGCCACAGTGGTCTGAGTCCGGTGAAACTGTAACCACAGCCTCGGAAGAGCAGATGTGCCCTGTGATGTCACCCACGGACCCGAGACCGTCATCCATCCCTTTAAGCGGGCAGCCAAGTCCGCCTCCTCCTTTCTGCACTGTTATTGCTGGTTCTGCTCGATGCCTTCTCTGCCATTTGTTTTCCCAAAGTTTTGTTTTTGCTGCCTTGTTACTGCCCACTTCTGCTTTGGCGACGAGTGGCCGTCGCGAGTTTTCGGGCTTCGCGCGATTTACAATCGGCGCCTGTGGCCGTCCTGCAAGCCTCATTAGTAGCTGCAGCAGCCCTGGGGTCTGGGGGGAGAATCCTGCCTCCGTGTTTACGGCTTCTGCCGAGAGCGCCTGCTTACAATGTGTCTTTAAAGCCCCACTGTGCTCAGCACTTTGCTGTAACAGTCCCCAACTGTTTGCCTTTCTAAAGTGTTTATTTCACCGGTCAAGCTCTCCCTGCACATTCAGCTCCCGGAACAACAAAACAAAGGTCAAATGACTCCTCAGGGCTGGTTGTTTTGTTTTGTTTTGGGGGGAGAGGAGAGGTATCACTGAGTTTGAGATGGATGATACTCTTTGTTTGGAGATCCAGATGAAGCTGCTGGTACTCCAGTGTTTCAGATAAGTGTCCATCAGCTCTCAGAAGGTGACATGATATCTACTCCCTCGTTGTCCATCGCACAGCTGTAGGGCTGTGTCCTGCATCTCTAAGTGGACCATCACTGGAGCTCAATTTTGGCATTTTTTTTTTTTCTTCAATTCCCACCCTGTATCTGAGTCTTCCTTTCCCCCCAGGCCAGAGCCTTCGAGCCCCGGACAGACAAACGGGATCAGCACGCCCGAACAGCTCACAGGACGCTTCCAGGTCAGTTACGGCGCATCAGTTACTGCCGCCATGCAAGAGCTGCCGGTCCGCCCGCATTCTGGAACTTCTTGTACTGTGACATTTATTTATTTAAGATACTTTCGTCCAGTGTGACATGCAAGCATGGTAGTACATCACATATGGCTGTCAAGGAGCCAACATACAGTAGATAAAACTACTAGGCTGAACTTCCAGTAAGTGACCAGTATAGGGTGTGGTATTTATGGGAACAAGAGCTATACAAAACAGTGTACAACTTAATATCAAAAGGTTATTGGCAAAAATAACGCCAAGAAAATCTTGGAAGGAAATATCTGTGTGCAAAGATGAACAGGACTGTCAGTAGTGTTGAGAGACCAGAAGGGTGGGGAAGATGGCTGGTTGAGGTGTACCTGAGAGTGGCTCTTGATCTTATTGTGGTTCAGTCTGGAATATCGGTGGTGCTCGTCATCTGAAGCATTTGTGGATGGCTGTGCAGCGCCATCATTGGAAAGTCAAACTGTAAATCGAATAAGGGAGAATGGCGGAAAGAGCGACACTCCTGTGTTTGTTTTGATGAGAGACCCCAGCCTGACATGCTGCTGAGGATCAAAGTCATGTTTTCAGTAACATTCATCTAAATTTAACCGTCTTCAAGCTAAAAATGTCTCTACATTATATTTGGTCAAACATCTAGTGTATGCTGTGCTGTGCAGGATGGTTTGAAACCGGGAAAATAAGAGTAAATATACCAGTCTCTATGGTGTTTTCCCAGTATATAGATGTACTTAGTATTGCTTTACTGCAGCGTCTTCACACATAATGTTTGTGTTTTTTTTGTTACCATGGTGGTTATATGCGTAAGAAAAGCATGAATCCGTAAACTTAGTCCCATGTGACTATTTGGTTCAGGCAGTAATTTTAGATACTCATCTGTGTAAAAATCATACCTGTCCATTCTATAGAACTGGGTTCCCCAATTATGGTACTGGAGGTCCGGTTTGCAGCACAGTTTGCAGTCTTCCCTGCTCAAACACCATTATTCAGCTCACCAGCCAGGTTTACTAGGGGTGTTTGAGCAAGGAAATCTGCAAACTGTGTCACAGACTGGCCCCCCAGGACCGGAATTGGGGAACCCTACTATAGAAAATTGCCAGTTGGACTTCATAGCGATTTTCCAGTGATTATATGTTTAGCATAAGGCTTGTACATGATGGGCTGAGTTATGATCTATCGGATTACTGGGTCTTTCCATGCATTTGCCTGATGCTTGTCCCAGTGACACAAGGCTTGATTTTCATGACAAGGCCCCTGTTTTTTATGATCATTAGCAGGAAAGTGGAGGTGAGAACATTCAGGTATGATTTGTCTTTTCATTTCTGTGACTGTCAGTATTGAGCCGTGTGACAGAACATAATGGCTCAGCAGGGTTCTGTGTGTTGCTGATGTAACGCAATTCCTATCGAACCTCCCTGGGGTGTGAATGGTGACATCTAATACGCCGCAGCAGTAACTAGAAGCCTAGGCTCTCGGGGGGGGGACGACGACAAATGAAGAGTCTTTTTGTGATGTTCACGTTCACAATCTGTATTCACATTTTTGTTTGAATAAACATCCGTTTCATGTCTGACTGAAATTACATCAATTTCCCACGTTACGGCCTGACGCAAAGTCTGCAATCTTGTGAATAATTTTACATAATAAAATGCAAACAAGAGCTGTTTCCTGTGATTGGATACTTTTTCCCCCCACATTGAGTTTCTGTCCTTGCTATTCAGGAGGTACTGCATGTGAGTCGAGATGAAAACCAGAACTACAGAGAGTACTCCATCCCCAGCCCGGCCTCTCTGTCCCCAGGCCCCTACTCTCCAGAGCCACCCTTGAGTCCTGATCGAAAGGTGGAAAAACGTTTGTCCTCCAGCACTCAGAGGTACAGCCTTATTCTCATGATAGACCACATGCTCTCAAGGGCTTAGGAGAGAATTTGATATTGAGTTGGGACACAGCTTAATAATTTTAGATATATAGGTCTTTTATTTTGTGGGGGAGACGATTGAAGCCAAATTAAATATTGAGGGGGTACACGTCCCGCCCCCTCTATGCCTTCTGTTTCCTATGCTCCTGTCATATGCTTGGAATAAATGTCAAATCAGTCTTCTGTGCAACTTTAAAAGAAGGCTTTTAGTCATGTTCCACGCAGGCCTGCTTTTCGATGGGGAGCTTGTGTGGGGGAGTATGAATACGGTTTTAATGCAGACGTCTGGTTCTGCATCTGTTGTAGATGTGGGTCAGGAGACAAATAGAGCTGTTTTGTAAGGGGAATTAAAAAGGACAAGGTGGGTGGCGCCATGTCATCGGCCAGGCTTAGCTGGCTGGATAGAAGCAGACAAGGTGATGAGACACGTCAGCCATCGCGGCGGGGGCGGCCCTGCGGACTCGGTGCGATCAATGAACACCCGAGTGGAAAGCAAAGCCCTGGATCCGTGGGGCAAACAAAGGACGTGCATAGGAGAGTGCATTCTTCCTTTTATGTGCAGCCACAAAGGCGTGGGGCGTGCTGTCCACTGTGCACTATTCCCCTGGGTCGGGTATTTGGGCCGCGCTTCGCCGCGGATGGAACTGGCCGCCGTTTGGGACGGCCTGACTCCCAGGCCCTGCTTGCACTCAACTGTCCAAATAAAGACATAACCTTGGAGAACACGGGTGCATTCCAGACATTGTATTTGATTCATTTATATTTTTATTAAGTGTTTTTCTTTTCCTTCGGGTTAAAGTGCAGCCCTATGGGTTCTAGTGTAGGAATGGGCCGGCGCATGGCCGCAGATGTACTGCAGCCTTTCTGTGCCAGCGGAGGTCATGCTGAGAGGCACCCGAATAAGGGTTCATAAGGGTAGTGAAATACGTGCGTAGTTATTGTAGCTGGGCTGCGGTTACAGTTGGCAGAGCACAGTCCAAACGACAGCATCCGAAAAATCGATAGTCAGCCTGGCTACGGCCGCTGCATGGGATGGATAAAGCAGCGGATAGTATTAAAAACATTGCAGCAGGAGAACATGCCCTACAGTTTGATTTCTCCCTCAGCACGGTTGTATATTTGGGTATGGATGGTAGGGATATGTTCCTACTAATATTGTACAAGTACCAGGGGGGCATTCAGGCCTGATTTGGTCCGTACCAGACGTGGACATTTCAGGTCCAGAAAGTAGGAAACACCAAGATTGTGTTTCAACCATCCAGTTGAGTACTCTGTGACTCTTTCTACTTAACTGGTTGGTTGGAAACAAAGTCTTGGTCTGGATTTTTACTTTCTGGACCTGAAATGTCCACCTTTGGTTCTTAAGAGCGTTAAGACCAAACCTGCTCCCTTTTTTCTCAGCCACCAGCTGCGTCCGTGGTCCCCCATGGAGAAGAACTCCAGCCATCGCCTGTCCAGACCCTACTCTCAGGTAAATCTTCACCAGATCCTCTATGCTAAAATGTGGATGTGCCATCCGTGAGATCTGCCGCTTCAGTCCCCTAGCTGCACAGTAATCCGTTTTATGCTTGTGTTTTTAACGAAAGAGCCGTCCAGGGTTGTTAAATGTTTCAAGCAGACTTCAAAGCAGGCAATGCGTGTTAACTCAGTCATTGAAACTTTAAGCCATAGTGGGTTTAGTTCCTATGCGACATTAAGATGGAATGTGACCAGGGACTGATTTGTCAGCAAAACAAATCTTCCATTACAGTCTTTTGGAAGACGGAGGTAAAAACGACCTTTTAGATGGATCAAAAGGTTTCATTCTAATTACCCTCTGCGTCTCATGCAAACTTAAACAGGCTTATGGAGGCCTCGGGTAGCTGGTTTGAGTTTTGCATGGGTTTCCTGAGTTTGTTTATTATTCCACTGGTGACAAAGAGAGGGTAAAGGAGCACAGGGTCCTGATGAAGCCGAAGGAGAAAACGCCATGGGAAAGTTCATCCAGAGATATTTCGGCTATGTGGACTCCATGGCTTTGGAGCGCTGGTCAGACAGAAGAGACATGGGATTTGACAGGACAGGAAAAAACATACAGATCTTAACTTGGGGGAACGGCCATGGAATTTCAGGAATTTTCTGAGTGGTGTGGAGGTTGAATTCACTTGTTAAAAATGGCAGCTCTATGATTCTTGAGATAAAATTCCTAAGTGGTATGATCTGAAGATGTTTGTGTTTACTTGTAACTTTTAGACAGACATGCTGGTCACATTGAACCTGGAAATAGTCAAAGCTGATGCTTAGGTGCACGAGAACTCTGAGTCCACACAGATGGACCTAAAAAGACAATGATGATCATTTCTGCCCTTGAACTCTCGGACTTTAACTCTTCACAATATGAATTTTTTGGAGGTTTCAGGATAGGAACATGGTGATCAGTACTGTTAGGTTGATTTTTGTTATAGTCCTAGTTTGTCACAAAGAGCTTACAGCAATAGTTCTTTTTCCCACAGAAATCAAGAATAATAGGCTATTTTTAAATATTTGCCAATTATACATTTCAAAATGCCCCAACCTTTGCAAGCAAGGTGACCGTCTAGCGCTTCTGCAAAACTTACTATGGAAAGGCTAAGTAATACCAGTGGTTGTGTATAAATCTGATATGGAAGACTGTATGATCACTTATCGTCCGTTGGTTTGCTGAGCTGAGGGTTTCAGGCGGGGTGCTGAGACTGGCCTGATGACACCCAGCAGTGCGCCCGGTCACATCGGCATGTGGATCCACACTGTAGACCCGTGTTTCCCAATTCATGTTTTTGCTCCCTCCCAGAGAATTGGAGAGAGCAAAAATATGGACTGTCTGGCAGGGAGCTTGAAGGGAGCAAAAATATGGACTGTCTGGCAGGGAGCTTGAAGGGAGCAGAAATGTGGACCAACTGTGAATCCCTGAGGACCATATTGGGAAATGCTGCCCTAGACACTCGCAGGCCAGAAGTCCGAGTACTTTTCTGACCAAAACCAATGCCAAATGACAGGAGGCAAGACAGAGAGGCTGGGTATTTTTCTAAGAAATGATTTGGTTACACAGCCATACTGTTAACCAGATGCAATATGCAAGAGATGTGGAAGAGGATCCACATAACCCTGAGGAGAATGGAGACCATAAAGACAAGAATGCCATTTGGGTTAGCACAAGGAATGCTGTGCCGGTGGTGTTTCATTTATAAATGGGTCTTTGATCAGTTCTCAGCCCCTGCTTGGCCTCTTAACTATAAGACTAACTAAGGCATTAGCTTTGATGCGTCTCAGTTTAGCTCTTTAAAGGCGAGAAGTTCATGCATTCTGAATTTGGCAAGCAGTGTAAGGTGGTGCATGCAAGGCTCCTGGTAGCATCGTTTTATGAAACATTCTTCTAGTTTCTGTCTGTTTCCAATGAAGACCCTTTATATAAGCATTTGTGCAGCTGCATAGCGTTGGCTTCCTCTCTGTATGGACCAGCTTTTCTGTATAATCAATAACCCCCCCCCCCCCTTACATTGGCTGTATTCTGTATATGAAGGATGTTTGAGGTACTTGCAATGCAAATGAATCCAACCCAAGAGACATCTCAGAAGGCCTCTCTTCTCCATATTTACTTGAAGCCATTACCGTTCATCATTGTCTGGCATTCAGGTCTAAGTCAGGTGAACTTCCTGATGATCTACTCCGTGGTATGTGTATGGCTTGGGGTCCATGCTGTGAGAGCTCTCTAACATGCATCAAGCTGTGTGTCTTCAGAACAGCAGCAAATTAACTCTGCTTGTATATGACCCCAGGGTAGGGTAACACCTAACCCCCACTCCCCTCTAAACTTCTGTGAACTTCATACAACTACTTTGAGTCTTTCAACAAGTATGGCTGTCAGTTTCAATAATTGTGAGAGAAGGCCTAAAAACCAAGAAAACACGTCTCCGCTGAGATCAACACGATGTTCTGCTCTAAGATATAGTGGCCTGTGGTGTCAGACAAAGAGACAAGGAAGTGCAAGAACAGAAACATAACCGCGGTACAGGAGGAAGGTGTCATTAGTCAGACAAGTGATGCTTCAGGACTGTGGTGTTTTCTAAATGCAGACTGAAACGTGTCATGTGCAGTGTTGGGTTGTAAGAGCCTGAAAGCTGCTGAGAAATGCCGTCTCCCGTCCTTTTAAACATAAAAGCAGTTTTCAGGGGCCTGTTGCTGGGTCCAGCTTCAGCTTCTTGCGACGGGGCTAGATTACCGCAGTGCTAAGGTTTGGGAAAATAGAAGATAATGATGTATTTAAATGATCTTAAATGCTGTTCCTAATTACAGGCAGAAGTTCTGTCGTCAGCGTCGCAGATATGTAATGCTGTACACAAGTGGATTATACAGAACTTCACGTTCACTTAAAGCAGCAAACAGCATTTAGCATTGATGTATCACAGACCTGCAGTTTCTACCTTCAGCCTTAATTCATTCAGAAATTAGTGGGGGTGGGGTGTTACTAGTCGGTTTTGCAAATGGGGGGAAAAAGAGCCCTAGACTGCTCCCTAAGTGTCATTGATGGTACCTGTTGTGCTACACAGGTTTCTTCCAACAGGCCAGTAGGTGTATCTCAAATGCCTGTAGTATATGACTGTGTGAGTATGTGCATGTAGAGGTGTCCTGAAATGGACCAGCCCAGCTAACGGATCATTCCCAGAACTTTCGTTAACATTACAGTAGGTAAAGGTCTTAAAGCTGGCAGAGTAACATTCTTACTGTGACCTTAATGTAACGTTATTTCCACGTGTTACATTTTAACAAAGGTTCTGCCAGTGTTACCATAATACCATTATTACCTGACCATCCTTTTAAAGTAATTCATGATGAAAAGTATTTATATAATATCATTTTTTTTAAAAGTACTATATGTGTATAATATCCACACTATCCAGCCTCGGACCCATGACCTTGAGAGGCGTAAAGCGACGGGGGGGGGTGGTGTTACTGCCCTACCAAGCCCGGTGTTTGTTTGCTGCATTATTATTCTTAGTTACAGTCGTAGTTGTAGTATTTGTGGAAACTTTGAATATTTCTATACCTTGATTGTAAGATTCAGTAAACGTTCCTAGAGTGAGAAATTGTTAGCTGGGAGTGTCCCCTCCAGGCTGTACCCCTGCCTGGTGCACTACCTGGGGTGGGCTACAGCCACCCCCACCATGACCCTGACCAGAGTAACTGGGCTGCAGAAAGATGGATGGATGACTTTGCTTTTTTTACAAGCAAAATCTGCTGCCTCATCTGAGATATGATTAAAAATTTAGACTATTGGACACATTTCTGGATAAGAACTACATCATGAAGAATGCACACTTTGTACTTAACAGGTTGAGTTTTCCCCACAAGGTAGTCAGATGGTCTCAAATTGCCCATTCAACGTGGGCTTTTCAAACGAACAAGCTTTACTGATGTTAATCTTCTGTGTGGGTTACCTTTCTGAACAGGTGTGGGGTCACCTTTTGTTTCTGTAGCGATGTGGACAAAGTTCAGTACCTTCCACCCGTTTCTGAGTGTGGAGTCGCCGTTATCTGGGCTCTGTGTGGCGCATGTCCAATGGTTGGGACCCGTCTGACATAGCTATGTGCCTCTTTGTTTGAGCTCCAGCAGAAATAACCGAATCCTCTTTTGATCTCTCGGCTTGCATTGTGTTCTGTGCCATTGTAGTTGGTCCAGCAAATAACTAATAAGGAAAAATGCTTTTAGGGGTTAGGAGGGAGGGGTTACGTGAAACTTAAGCTGCCCATCAGAAGACGGTAAGGGGTTGTGCGCAGTCATTTTGAAGAGTGTGTATCGTCCGCGTGAGTGTTTGTGAGATTCCAATGTGGCCATGGGACTGCTTTCCGCAAGACCTGGCTTTTGATTAAAACGTGCTGGGAAAGCCTCCTCTGATTGGACGTGCTGAGAAAGCCATTCAGCCTGATTGGACGTGCTGGCAGGAAGTCACCAGTGTGGCTCCAGCTGTGGCCCTCGTGTGAGCTGCTGACTTTTTTTCTTCTTTCATTTCATACTGACAACAAACATTTACATGATTTAACTTTCTGGTCTGTGGCCTATTATGACCTGTCTGGGTTCTGTGGCTCTTATCAGTGGGAACCGAGGAATGTCGGGACTGATATACTCTCATGTCGGATCGGTTGGGAGGCAGGGGCTGTTTGTCGAGGTCAGGAAGCTCAAGATTTCTCCCCCAAACCCTCTGCTTAAGCCCATTAAGATCGGCCCATTTTCTGTTCGACTGAAATTCCTTGTCTGCAGTTGAGCTGCTCCCCTGGGATTCATACATCCTTTTGCTTGTGCAACAAGCTGCCTAATTTATATCTCGTGTGATATTGCCTACTTTGTTTGGTCCTTCCACCCAGTAGCAGTCGAAGCCCATGTGGTGCACCAGGCAAGCTACACTGCCATCCACCTGCGCACCCACCCCCCAAAGCTGACGTAACACTTGTTGACCAGAGGGTGGCAGTGTCCACTGTTTGCCAAGTCGGCGCCCCTCAGAAGATGCCACTCTGCCAATTGTCTACAGTATCTTGGCCATGCCAGGAACTTCCACTGCTCCCACCTTACGGGAACTGGGTTCACAGACTGGTGCGGCATTTCCCAGCAGCCTGCTCCCGTTCTCACATCAGAAAGGTAAAACCAGCAGCACATTTTAGCTGAACCACGGTGTAGAAGAGCGTTTGGTGGGGCTGAGGCTAGCGGGTGGATCATGGGCTTTCTGTGACTAGTATTAGGGGCCTAAAACCAGTTTAGAGAGACAGAGGTCTGAAATGGACCCACAATGAACAGAGTGCACTGGTGCTCCCAGTAGGCCAGCGGGTGTACAGAGGCTGCCCTGTACACACATGGCATGTTGTCCTGGTTCGCCGGGCAGGAACGTGGGTCCTTTCTCACCGTAAAGGGGTGGGAGGGAACCATTCAGGGGAATATTGAATGATCAGAGCTTGGTTCTCAAAAGGCGTTTTCCCCCTCTGTGAGCCCAGAATTTGGAGAGCAGGGCCTCCTGACTGGTGCCTATTTATGCGGCCATTAGCGGGGAGAAGCGCGCAGCCGGTGCGGGTGTTGGGTATCCTGAGAAAGCGCGGCACAATGGGGTTCTGATGGCAGCGCTCTGGGACTCCGGTGTTGGTTTTCTCAGTTCACAAGGCCTGCCGTTGTGTTGGGGTGGTTGGCAGGGACAGTGGGTGCAGGGGATCCCTCTGTCACTTCCAGTGACTTCACACTCGGGGGGGGGGGGGGGGGGCGCG
>JAODLD010000046.1:12227963-12240482 GCA_026781065.1 Mormyrops boulengeri
CCCCCCCCCCCCCCCCCCCCCCCCCCCCCCCCCCCCCCCCCCCCCCCCCCCCCCCCCCCCCCCCCCCCCCACGCTTTGTTGAAGCAAAGCTGTTTCAAATGCTGCACAACTGAGAGACCCCAGCTCACACATGTTACCCATCAGCCCCTCCTGCTCCACTGTTCGGTCAGCGTTGGCTGTAGTCTGGGCCGCCGGACACGTGCTCGGGGTCCCCTGGGTAGTGCTGTTGCAGTAGTATTTCAGTGGGTGGTGCATTCTGAAGTTTTGCCTTATTGAAATTGGTGGTGTTGGTGGTGAGTTGGATCACGACCATCCTCGGCATGCGTGCAGATTCCATGGCGACCATTGCCATCATTCAGCACTGCCGATTCACTGGCCTGCCTCTTTAATGTAAGCATTCCAGTTCTGCTCTGTCGATTACAGATGAGGGGCGGACTGTGCCTGCAAACCAGGTGTCTCTTCAGGACAAACAGGTTTCTAGACCTATGTTGATATGCGATTGTTTTACGAGGAGGTGGGATGGGACATCAAGGAATGACTTATCCACGCCCTGGTATTAGATGCATTGGCAATAATAGCAGTTTAGGTAGTAAAGTTTACATAAGTTACAGTAATAGATGATGATTCCATGTCTAATTAACCAAGGATCTCTTTCTCTGCTTATGCTGAATAAAACATCGCACTGGCCCTTTTAAAATGCGACCAGTGTGGTTAGGGCTTTAGCAGTGTGACATAGAGACACCGTCGCTGATGTCCGTGCCTTTTGGTTGTGCTCCTGCCCTTCCCCTGGCTGCCTGTGTTGCTCCTGGCTCTCGTCCAGGGTGTGCCAAGCCTGTCGGCCTCGTGCTGCAGGTCACGCAAAGCTACGTTGATAAGGCATCGTACAGCAGTGGACAGTCACTGGTCAGCTGTGGGCAGGGTGTGTGGCACTCCTCAGTGGCCTCGCATCACACCCTCCCTCGAATGGAATTCAGATACAGACTCTTCGTCCTGATGATGTAGGCAGGTCACTGGCTTTGGAGTTGTGCTTGCTTATGTTTTTGGTATGACGGGGCAGTTTGTCAGCATGGATAAAAACGCAATTCATAGAATGTGTGAAGTGCGTATCTGATGATCGATGACTAGTTTGTGACGTTGGTTAGTCGCCAGTGTGGTGTTTCGGATGGGTCTTTTCAGGTGAACTTGGTCACCTTAAGGACTGGTCTCCCCCCTCCAGAGAGCCGGGTGCCTACAAACCCTTGGGTTCACGTGTCGCCTCTTGTTTTCTCCAGCTCCGACTTCACCATGCAGAAGTTCGACCGTGACTCCGAGGTGTACAAGATGATCCAGGAGAACAGGGAGTCGCGTACGCCCCCCCGCCAGTCCAGCACCTTCAGGATGTTGCAAGAGGTGCTGGAGGCAGACGAGAATGGTGAGCGCCTGTCTACACAAGGGGCCCATGGGCATGGAGTGGCGGTAACCTGCACAACACTGCCCCCTTACTGCGGAATCATTGTTTTCGTGTTTTACTTTTTTGAAGTTAAGTGTCAGGATACCTGTGTGTCATGTGTATATATTACATTGTGGGGACCAAATGTTCTCACGATGCGATAAAAACCTGTTGTTTTGGTGTTGTGGGGACCATTTTTTCGACCCCCAAAATCTGTGAATGCAATCAATTTTGGTTTTGCCCATATAAATGAATGTGGAGTCCCCATAGAGATTGGAATACGTGTGTGTGTGTGTGTGTGTGTGTGTGTGTGTGTTCGGGGGATGGGGTAGTGGGCCCTGCTGACAGCCCTCATGACTTCCCGCCCCCACAGTGGCTGCTCAGCGCTTCCCTAGCAAGCTGACCCCCAGCCCCCCCAAGCCCATCTCTGTGGCCGGCGTGCAGAAGTTCCACATGTGTGAGAAGTGCAACACCAACATTGTGTAAGAGGCTCCTCACTGTGCACCTGAGTGCTGGGCTGGGGGGGAGGGTGCAGGATGCGATTGTCTTGGACCTGGGACATGTTTCCATTTTAAGAAACGTATGCAGCTTTTTGATCCATATAGGTGGTTAATCACTATAACTGTAATCACTATAATCAGTTTCCGCGGACTTATGAACTTGTATCGCAGTGAGTGGATAGCATGGTGCCCCCTGCTGGTGCTTGAGCGCCATCATGCCCATTTCTTCCCACAGGACCCAGGCAGTGCGCATTGCAGATGAGCGCTACCGCCACCCCGAGTGCTACACCTGCTCTGAGTGTGACCTAAACCTGAAGATGCGAGGCCACTTCTGGGTGGGGAACGAGATGTTCTGCGAGAAGCACGCCCGGCAGCGGTACCAGGGCCCAGGCACCGGCTACAGGGCCCCCATTTCTCCCCACCACTGAAGGCCCTTGCCGTCTCAGCCCCACCCCCACCTGCCTAGCACCTGGGCCCTGTGAGGCAGGCATCCCACCTCTGGAGACTCTAAATGAGGGCCCGAGGCCAGGGGCCAGGGTGCTGATCCACGAGGCCTTAGCCATTTCTGTGCCCACACACACACACACACACACATATATATTACTGGTTAGATGTCAGGTGCACTGAGGTTTTTTTCCTGGTTACAATCCATCACATGCCATCAGAAAGCGAATGAGGTTGAAGGTGCTTCCTTCAGGCTCCGCCCCCACCGAGGCAGGAAATGTGTGAAGTCAAAACAGGAAGCGGGACGCCAAGACCTCCAGCGACGTGACGGGCGCTGGTTGCTTTGAAGGGAAGCGGTTTGAAATGTATTGTCACACTCATACTTCTGTTTGTAAGGGTTTGGTGTTCCCCAGCTACCCTCCCCAAATGTATGTAATGTATTAATGTATTGTGTTAAATCCAGATGCCTTTACTTAAGCAGTATAAGCACATTTAATAGGTTTGCCTTAATTGCTTTTATTGAATGAGGGACTATATCCGCGACTTTATAAATCTAGCCCTTTAGTATGTATGTAAATATCTATCCTGGAAGTGCATGTCACTTAAGTGAGTGATGCCCCCTCTTACTGCCTGTTGGTCGCCCCCTTACATCCGTGTGACCTGGGGCTGGTCTAGTCCACAGTGACAGCGGCGAGTTCTTGGTGCAGGGACACTCTGATTCGCGTCATAGGTGTATTGTACCTTTTGGAAATGCAAAGGTTCTTCATTTAGCAAATGTTAAGAAAAAAAAATATTAAAGATGTGCCTCTTCTCTAGAGTGTTGGCTCGTTTTCCTTCGGTCGTCCTAAAAAGGTTCCTGGCTGATTCACATACCACACTGCTGAGAGGCAGCCACTGGCTCTCTACGCGTCACTGCAACAGTAGCACCGTAACGATCCTCTTGGTTTGTCTTCTGAATTCTTCCCAAGTCGTCATGTGTGCATGTAGTCATGCAAGTTGTTGGGTGAGTTCTGCAGAATCCTGTGCGCTACACCCTGCCACTTTGTCACCATTTGAGCAAATCAACCGTGTGTAAATGCCTCGTATTCTTTTTAAAATGCAGTGCCCATCCCTGCATGGTCACACCAAAGTGCTCGGAGGTTTAATGACGGGAGCCACATCATCTGTGAGTTGGCAGCAATTACAGCTGAACATGGTTGAAGGTACAAGGAAATTAGCTGGTGCGTGTGGGAAACGAATGAACGGGGAAACTTCTGGTGGCCCAAGGTCAACTGGCTCCCCACAGGTGGTATAGACATTGTACAAGCTAGGAACAGGTGTGAGTAATTAGGACCAGGAGTGAGTGTGTCACGCTCAGTGCTCTGGTAGGAAACTAGGGCTGACCCGTCATCTGTGGTGTGAGTCAGGGTGCAGGTCTTGCAACTTGATCTCTCTGGCTGGGCAAAGAGATGCTTAGTCTTGGTGGGGGAGGGGTAGGGAACAAGATCAGTTGTGACAATACTGTAGATGCATTACAGTTATGTATAGACTTAAAGTATTCCAAACCTTCATTTTATCATTTGTACAAGTACAATGAAATACTAGCTCGCATACCTCCCTGAAGACTTAAGCAATGTACAGTATAATAATGAAAATGGCAAAGAACATAATAGTGAATGATACCTTACATGTAATATGTACAGTATACAACTAATTTGCAAGATACATACAAGTTACAATAACATACAAGTAAGACAATAAGGTGCTGAGGTTAAAGTGGCAGCGACTGCTAAGGATGAAGGCGTTTTTGAAGTCTGGATGTTGATGGACCGGTGGAGTCTGGAGGGGAGGAGAAGCATGACAGTGCTGGATGGCTGGGCTCTGTCATTGTGTGTGGGGCTTTTCTGAGGCAGACGTGTCCTGATCTGCTAGCAGTGTCACCCTAGTGATGGTATGTGCTGTCCTCATCACCCTCTGCGATCCTGGGCTGAGCAGCTGCTGTGTCAGGGTCGACTCTGCAAAGCACCTGAAGGAAGTTGCCAGTGACATTCAGGTCTTCCTCAGACACATGAGGGCGTCAGGGCATCGCTGGGCCGCCTTTAGCACAGTTGCCACTTGTTCTGTCCTTTCGACATCTCCGGTGACGGTAACTCACCTCTGCAGCTCTGCTGATGCAGGTTTGATTGTGATCAGTCACTTGCTTCCTGTAATCCATGGTTAGCTCTGTGGTTTTGCTGCTGGTCAAGGAGAAGTTATTGTCCTGATGGGTTTTGTCAGGAGCTCCATCTCCTCCCTGCAGACCATCACGTTTCTGTTGCTGATCCGTCCCGTAATGGTGGTGTCATCAGCAAGCTTCACAATGGAGATGAAGCTATTTATGGCCACACCTTCGGGAATAGAGAGGGTAGCACAAAGTAGTAGGAGAACATTTTAAAATGAACTTGAGGAAGCACTTCTTTACACAGCGTGTAGTTGGAGTATGGAATAGTCTTCCTGTTAGTGTAGCGCAAGCTAAAACCCTGGGTTCCTTTAAATCTGAGCTAGATAAGATCTTAACAATTCTGAGCTATTAGTTCTCCACAAACAAGCTTGATGGGCCGAATGGCCTCCTCTCATTTGTAAATTTCTTATGTTCTTAAAGGGGTCTGCACACTACCCTGAAATGTGCCAGTGTTAAGGGTTGGGGCGGAAGGGGTCCTCTTGGCTATTCTTACATGATGTGGTCTGTCGGTGAGGAAGTCTGATTGCGGTTGGAGCTGCTGAATCCTAGGTCTAAGAGTTTGGAGATAAGTCTGGAGAGGATGATCGGGTTGAATGCTGAGCTGTAATCCATGAATAGCAGTCTGGCATGACTGATGATCGTTTCCAGATGAGTCAGGGTGGTGTGAAGTGTGGAAGAAACGCCATCCTCTGCTGACCTGCTGTGGCTGTCAACCATAGGTGTGGAGTCATGGCAGCCTACGCAGTAACACTGATGTCATAACCAGTCTTTAGGCCACGGTAGTGACACTGAAGGGATTACTAAGGGATTATCAGTTCATTTGATGGAATCCCAGAAAACCTGACACATAATCTAAGAGTGTGATTGGTCAATCTGGATAAGAACTCATCTTTCTATAGCTTTCTTAAAAATGCCAATGCAGTTTCTCATTAAATACGATTTACAGCAGTGGTCACCAACATGGTGCCCGTGGCACCAGGATGCCCCCAAAGACCACATGAGTCGCCCTCGGACCTGTTCTAAAAATAGCACAACTCACCAGTGAGCAGCGTCTAAAATTTAATTTTATCCTGTTGCTATTATTCTTTAATCCCATTTGCATTTATACAGATTTGAAAATGACAATATCTTAAAAAAAACATTTAAAACGTTTATTATACTGAGCAAATTTGTTTCTTAAGAAGAGTGTATCAAACTGATAGCCCTTCGTATGGCTCAGTATCCGTGAAGTAGCTCTCAGTTTCAAAAGGGTTGCCGACCCCTGATTTACAGGGCAACAAAGCATAGAAGTATCGCTAATGTGGTCAATGGTATCAAAAGCAGCACTAAGATCGACACACGCAGATTAAGGCTTACTTCATGTAGATATGTTTGGCTTCATAAGCAGAAATCCCATGAGTCTTGGATGACACCTAATGAAAAGGAAGGTTACTTTAATGAGTATAAGTGCCTCCAGATACTCTCACGTAGCCAATTTTGTTTTTAGATAATCGATCAGCTGAATCTTAGGACTTGTATTTATTTAACTAACAGGATCATTTATCGTTCTTTTTTGGGTATTTTATCTAAGGGGAGGTCCTCTATTAAATGTTTCCACTTGTCCATAGTGTTATTTCATTTTAAAATGTTATCCACGTGATTAATCTCGTATTAATCTCTCGCTCTGGCTTAACGCAAGTTGACAATTTGTATCCTTCTGGTTCGCTTGCATACCACAAGAGGGCGCCCTTTTATCACTTTGAGAGTCACTTTCAGAATCAAGCATCAACTTGTTCAGCAGCCAAGTACCTGGTGTGTCTGTACATTAGATAATTGTTGGAATAATATTATAGTTATTCATCTGCATATTCAGTATTTTTGTCTATTCAACTTCACATCATGTGTTTAGCAGAATTTATTTGCAGTAAATAATAGTGAAACGGTTTTCATGAATACAAGGCAAACATATCAGTTTGCCTTGTATTCATTGTGTGTGTTAGTATGAACATTCAGATACTATCTACGGACACTGGATCAAAAAAAAAAACGATGAATCTGCAGCCCTGACTCGTAGACGGCAGGAGTCCAAACTCTGTGCTTGGGTTCCAGCATCTGGTGCATTTATCCATGTGGAATTTCCTGCGATGCAGATAGTGGCTCAGAGTGATGTTTGTCACACTGCATTAATGCCACTTTCTAGTGGCCTCACAGATACGCTGGGCACGCTGGCCGGACCGTCCAGCTGCTGTGCCCAGGCCCTGGGGAGGACGGGCGCCCTCGGGGTGCCTCTGTATACATACACCTATGCTGAGGTCACACTTGGGGGGGCACAAATAATATAGTATTATACTCTTGCTTATGTATTAATTAACCACAAACTTAGTCTTAGTTACATACCGATCTAATGCTTGTTTGAATTGTGACACATGTTTTATCTCAAAGAGTTACTGTATTTGTTACTAAATCTGTTCATTCTGTGAACTACCGAAGGAACAACTAAGGAACTAATGAATAACACAACTCATATTTGTTTGACATTGCTGAATCGTGACGCATCTTTTATCTCAAGTAGTGACTACATTTGTTCATAATTTGTGCTTCAGAAGAAACTGAGTTATCACTAAGATTTTTGTCCCATCAAGAAAAGTGTTACCCATAAACTGTAACCCTTCCCTCTATGCAAGTCGGTTTGGATAAAGGTATCAGGTAAATGAATTAATATTTTCTGAAATAGTGGAAGAAGATGGCAGACACATGTAGGCAGAAAGTGGATCAGGACATTAGGCATTACCTACCCTGAGAGACTGATTCAATTCCCTATAACTCAGGCGACAACACAGAAGAATGAAAGGTGGCACTAACAAGGGTTTCAGAGCCAGGAAATAACAGCGAAGTTGGAGGGTGATTTTATATTAGCACCCAGTATCGGCCGGCTGTTATATCCATTTTATGTGCATCTGTCCACTAGATGGCGCTCCTTCAATAAGGGACAGATGGCTCGTGAGGCAAGGGATCATTTTGTTTTAACGGATGCCTGTCCTCACTTTTCCAATTTCCACATTTTGTCACATTTAATAAAGTGAGAGGAGGGCTTCGATCTGCCCCGACTTGTTTAGCTGGTGCTAAATTCTGACCAGCTGGAGCGTGATGATGAAAAAACATTGGCGATGGGTAGACATTTGCCGGTTTGCGTAAGCGGCAAGCCGAAGTTCCTTGGTGACCCTCCCGCTACCTGTCCATCTCCTTGCCCCCCTGGATCATGCGAGCACTCAAAGACAGATGTTCCAACCAGTGAGAAACTGGTTTTGGGGGAGGGGGAAGGGGGTGAAGTAGTGATTGCGTGTCAGAGGAAACCATGCTGGACTCTTGCACAAGTCTCCTTTGTCTCCCTCGCATAGTCCCCCCAAGAGCTGTTCACCTTTCCTTGCCAGCCATCTCCCATGTTTCTGTTTTCCACCTGGAATGGAGTCCAGATGTGTAGCAGAACGAGGGAGCGAGATCCCTGGCTGGGTTATGGGAGGCATGGAAGTAAGGAGGCAGGAATTGAGCGGGGTGGGGGAATGTTGGACCGACATAAAAGTTTGTCTGGATGCCATTAAGTACAATTTGATGTAATGTGCAGTTTGGGACGTGCCATTGAAAATGGAAACTGCACACCAGATGAGAGAGATTTGGGGGGCTGGTGTTCTGAAGTGGGGTGTTGTACTTGAGGCCTTCCTCGATGGGGCTGTATAAACATCTCTGTGTTTTGCTGCTGAGCAGGCGTCTCTCCTCTCCTTCTGGTTTCCTTAAGTAGTCAGGCAGGCGTTCCCAGCCTGCTCCGGTGTACAGTATCACATGCAGGAATAATGTGGGGGGCCGCAGCTCAGGGCTCCATGTACACTGTGCCTTTTGTGAGGGGTTGGAGTGGTGGGTGTGGTGGCAAGAGCCCATCCCTTGCGCTTGGATGTGGCACTGCGTGATGACCCGTCCCAGTCCACCTACTCAGCTACTGGCCGACCAGCTGAGCTTATCAGGCTTTGAAAATGCTTGCTGGGAATCTCTGTGTGTTTGCTTGTCAGGTATCTCTGCTTGCTTGCTGGGTATCTGTGTTTGCTTGTTGGTCTGTGTGTGTTTGCATATAGGGTATCTCTGTATCTCTAGGGTATCTTTGTTTGTTCGCCTGGTGTCTCTGTCTGTTTGCTTGTAGGGTATCTGTCTGTTGTAGGGTATCTCTGTGTGTTTACTTGTAGGGTATCTCTGTCTGTTTGCTTGTAGGGTATCTCTGTCTGTTTGTTTGAAGGGCAGGGCTATACAAATCATGGTCCTCAAGGGCCAAGCACTGCTGATTTTCCAGCATTCCAGCCAGGTGTGAAGCCTCTGGCCAATCAGAATCAGAAATTATTAATCTGATTACCTGGAACAACTGAAGACAAGGCCTAGATTTGGAATCGAGGGCCAGATTTGAACAACCCCGTTGTAGGGTATCTCTGTGGGTTTGTTTGTATGGTATCTCTGGGTATTTGCTTGTCGGGTATATCTGCCTGCTTGTAGGGTATCTCTGTCTGTTTGCTTGTCAGCTATCTCTGTTTGTTTGCTTGAAGGGAAACTATGTCTGTTTGCTTGTAGGATATTTCTGTTTGATTGTAGAGTATCTCTGCGTGTTGGGTATCTCTGTGTTTACTTGTCAGCTATCTCTTTTTCCTTGTAGGGTATCTCTGTCTGCTTGTAGGGTATCTCTCTGTGTTTTCTTGTTGGGTATTTCTGTTTTCTCTGTCTGTTTGCTTGTAGAGTATTAGGTGTCACTGGCTGTGTACTTGTAGGATATCTCTGTTTGATTGTAGGGTATCTGCTTGTAGAGTATTTCTGTTTGCTTGTTGGGTATCTGTGTGTTTGATTGTAAGGTACCTCTGTCTGTTGTAGGGTATCTCTGTGTGTTTACTTGTAGGGTATCTCTGTCTGTTTGCTTGTCAGCTATCTCTGTTTGTTTGCTTGAAGGGAAACTATGTCTGTTTGCTTGTAGGATATTTCTGTTTGATTGTAGAGTATCTCTGCGTGTTGGGTATCTCTGTGTTTACTTGTCAGCTATCTCTTTTTCCTTGTAGGGTATCTCTGTCTGCTTGTAGGGTATCTCTCTGTGTTTTCTTGTTGGGTATTTCTGTTTTCTCTGTCTGTTTGCTTGTAGAGTATTAGGTGTCACTGGCTGTGTACTTGTAGGATATCTCTGTTTGATTGTAGGGTATCTGCTTGTAGAGTATTTCTGTTTGCTTGTTGGGTATCTGTGTGTTTGATTGTAAGGTACCTCTGTTTGCTTGTAGGGTATCTCTGTGTGTTTGTTTGTAGGGTATCTGTGGGTATTTCCTTGTAGGGTATCTCTTTGTGTTTGTTTGTAGGGTATCTGTGGGTATTTCCTTGTAGGGTATCTCTGTATGTTTGTTTGTAGGGTATCTGTGGGTATTTCCTTGTAGGGTATCTCTGTGTGTTTGTTTGTAGGGTATCTGTGGGTATTTCCTTGTAGGGTATCTCTGTGTGTTTGTTTGTAGGGTGTCTGTGGGTATTTCCTTGTAGGGTATCTCTTTGTGTTTCCTTGTAGGGTATCTCTTTGTGTTTCCTTGTAGGGTATCTGTGCACGTCTTCCCCATGTTTGCATGGGTCTCCTTCATGTAATCTCGTGCACATAAGTGAACTGGTTTCTCCGCATTGTCCTTAATCAGAGATTCTGCACATGAATGTATTCCCTCTAACCCTCTGCCCATCCTGGTTGTCCTCTGCTTCCTCACCATGACCCTACATAGGATAAGCACTCCTGGAAAGTAGATAGGTGGCTTGTCTTGGTTTCTTCCATTAATGAAAATATCCTTAATAATAAAGAATGGTATTAAATCTTGCACAGCACTTCACACTTGACACAGCTGCTGGAGTACCTGTACACCATACCTCCCAGGCATACTAATGCGTAAAATGTATCCACGGCAAGGCCCTTTGTAGTGGGGAGGGGGCGGGGGGAGGGAAGTGAGGAAGCAAATTGTTTCAATTACTCTGTATAACTTGGCTGTGCTAAGTTAGTGACATGATTTCATATGCTGAACACGTGAGGACTCCCGTGTGAGGACGGCATGGGTACCGCGCTGCATTGTCCCGTGGTCTTTTTCTGAATGGAGCAGATGTACTTCCTTAAAATAACAATCATGGTCTAACCGTGTTAAACAGAGACCTTTAGCCAGAACTGCTACAAATTGGGCAAAACTGGTGGACGAATAGCCTGTTTAAAAAAGACTCTCGGGTGAAAAGGCCTTAAGAATGGCTATACGTGTGAGATTTTGCAATAAATAATGGAGTTTTTTCTGAAATTGTAAGACCATGTCTATATGTTTGGAGTTTAATTACTTTTCATAAACAGTAATGTATTCCACTTGAAGTAAAAAATAAAATTAACTGATGCAGCCGGGGCTCTTTTTGCCAGAAAAAGCATTTCACTGAATGTTGTAGCAGCTGAATGTTGTAGCATGTGACAAATAAAGAATCTTGAATCTTGAAGATGCTTTATTTACCATCTGCACAAGAGTGTATATATATATATATATGTGTGTGTGTGTGTGTATGTGTGTGTGTATGTATATGTACATACAGTACATACTCACACAGATATACAGTTGAGAACTAAGCTTAATGGTATTGTTGCCTTAATGTCTCAATAAAGTCCTTTCTTTAGGAGCTCACAGAATATCATATATTGATGTTCTGCGTGTGAAAGCTGAGGGTTTAGCTAATGCTAACATAGTGGACGGGTACATTTTTCAGAACATGATTAATAGCAATCATTGTAGCTTGTTTGACCCTGCAAAAGGAGTTAGTTGGGGTTAAATGCCTACCACTGCCCCTAAGGGTGGTGACGAAGAATAAATATGGCAAAAGAAAGAGACGGAAAGATAGTCTGACTCCGTATGGAGCTCACGTAAGTCCTGCTGCATTGCCATTGAAGTCTGAAGTGAAAGGTGGAGATGGCCAAGGGCAGGTAAATTTGGGGGAAGCCAGTTTCTCTGGTGTGCAAGCAAAGTGGGGACATGAGGTCTAGGTACTTCATATATACAGCATTGGCAGAACCAATCGGGAGCGGGTCTGCATCATAAACCTTTGTGTTCAGTCATTCTTAGCTTAAGGTGTTGCATCCACAGTTTCTGCAGCTAAGCAGGGTGCTTTCATCTTGGTCATTTCTTATCTTAAAAGTCTACATCACTGGAAGGAAATCTGTCTAGGGCAGTGTTTCCTAAGGACCCGTAACCAGTCTACATTTTTGCTCCCTCTGAGATCCCCGCCCTGGGAGGAAGCAAAAAGTGGGGCTGTCTGTGGGTCCCCAAAGACCAGATTGCGAAGCACTGGTCTAGGGACAAGGTAAACACACTTTGTCAACTTGGGTTTACATCTGAGCTCAACCAGGTGCTGTATCATTATATGACATGTTGTCTTGCTTCAGAATATGTCAACATTTTCAAAATACTGTTGTTACTACTGGTGCTTTTCTGACATCGTGGAATGCTACAGTCTGGGTCAACAAAGTCACTTCTTATCTCTGAGAGCATTGTTGGCCAAGTCTCCCTCGCAAAGAAGATCCTGTAATCTCGATGGGATTTTCCTGATTAAATAAAGACAAAAAGAAAAACCTCCATCGACAATAAATTGTGATTTAAGCGGACAAAGCATGCATAGACGGACGGCTTTTGCGCGTCTGTAAATTGCGTCAACAGGCAATGGGCCGTCCGGCGCATGTCCGTGAACCCCATGCGGTACTCGGCGGTCCTGCTGCGTTAAATTGTTCCAGATTCCAGGCAATTGGCGTAGCAGCGGAAAGGTTAATTCGCTGTCGCTTGCCTGCTATCATGATGGGAGAAACCCAGCTGCAGCGACAAGTCTACTGGGCGCATCTACGGAACATAATTGTAATTTCTAAATAACGTGTGTGTGTGTATGTATGTGTGTGTGTATATATA
>JAODLD010000046.1:12256333-12267873 GCA_026781065.1 Mormyrops boulengeri
CCCCCCCCCCCCCCCCCCCCCCCCCCCCCCCCCCCCCCCCCCCCCCCCCCCCCCCCCCCCCCCCCCCCCACCAGGGGGGCTGACTGAAGCCGCCCCTTCCATCTTGATGGTTGAACCAGGACACATACGTGACGGATCAGGATTCCGCAGCGGCTCTGGAGTTACGAAATAAGGCAGTTGTGAAAATACACCAATGGCCAAGTTTCTCTGGATTCCTGATTAAGCTGCATAGGGTGTGTGTGTCTGAGCGTGTATGTATGTGTGTGAATGTGTGGATGTGTATGTGTGTGCATTTCTGTGTGTGTTGTGTGTGTATGTGAGAGAGAGAGAGAGCTGGTATGTTGACCCTGTGGGGATATTATTTCAGTCATTTTATAAAAAATCTGAGAACTACAATCAAAAAATTAAAACAGCCAAAAGTCTTATATTTTGTTTGGTTACTTATGATTAAGGTTAGGGCTGGGTAGGGCTTAAGGTTATCATTATTGGGATTAGGGTTCTGCCCATAGAAATGAATGGATGGTCCCCACAAAGATATATGAATACAAACGTGTTTGTATGTGTGTGTGTTAGGGCTGACACTTTTTAACCGATATTCGAACATTCGTTCGAGCATGATGTGAAAAATTCATATTCGAACTGTAATGAACTCATTCGATGTCTTAAGCGTCACTAGCCTATAAACGCAGTTTGTTGTAGTTTTGTTGTTTGCAGTCTACGGAGCCCCTAAAAGGCCAGGGTGGGAAAATATTTCTTGGAATAGTTCTGCATTCCGCCGCAATACTCTTGCGAATCCACTACATTTGCCCGTTTGCTATTTCCTGTAACGTGATGACAAGGATAAACCTAAATAATACAGGCGCGCTCTGTAATGTGCGCACCCACAAACACTCCACATACATCATAAAGCGATAATACCAGGCAGGTATACCCGAAAGTGTTTAAACCTTTACTATGGCACCGCGGTACAGTTAGCTTTATATTCAGTTTTCCAACTAACATCTTTCACCAAATGCAAGCATGAGCAATTGGTTTTCCAGATATCTTTACGAGCGAATTTTAATGAACATTTCCATGTTTCCATGCGTATTGCTGTCCCAGACTGATCGTAAACGTAAGATGAAACTAGAGCTACGTGGTACTTATTGACGAGGTTGATGCGCCATAGAGTGGGCCTGTAAAATGCCCAACCTGGGCCTTACCTTGGCATTCCTCAGTCTGATCGTTGAACTCTGGAATATACATCACAGTTACTGTTGCCTAGGTACGTGTCTGTCGTGCTGTGCATAAAATCGGATTATCCCAGTTATCGGATCGGGAAAACTCTAATTCCTCAGTTATTCGAGTGGACGTCGTTCCTGACTTTTCCTCTTTGAAAATCCTTTGTGTTTATCAGGGAAATCGAAGCTACATTTTCTTCTTTTGTGTCAAAAGACAAATAGAGTCAAATGTTACACGATGACATGGAAATACGACGGGGGGTCTGGCTGTATGATATCCGAGGCTGGTTCAAATGACCACGGGGACGGTGTTTGGATAGCCAGCTTAATCTCAGTGCTTTCTGAGCCTGCTGTGGGCTAGGCTACTGGGAACACTGTGTTCTGCCCCATCTTTTTGCTGGGAGAGCGGCTGTAGCAGACTTTTGGAGCATGGTGGAGCATCTGTGTTTTACTGAAACCTTGCTGGGCACATTGGCTTCCTTCAGCTTGAATCTCCCCAGCTCTGCTCTCCTGTATCTTAATTTTACCCTCTGTGTGGCCCTGAGGCAATGTGGTTGTTCTCAAGTCAAATAATGTTGTTTTGACTTTATTTATTCCATTTAACCCAGAGCCCTTAAATGTGTTGGCTTTTGGGATAGCAGGACCGGGAACAGTCAGCCTGTGAGCCTACCTCATTTTCTGTTTTATTGCGCACCAGCACCAAACGTGACAGAGTGCCCTAATCTTTGACTGCCTCACATGTGACAGCTGTGAGATGTTGGTAGGGTTAGCCAGCGCTGGGAGGTAAATGGGGGCTGCTTGCAATTAGTGCCGTTATGATTATCACCATTCTTGCTTTTGTTATTGTTTTTGCAATAATTAAGCTAGGGGTGGGTAGCGGTTTGCCTTGGGGTCATTTACCAGAGTTGGTGACAGTATGTGATACGGAGTGGGCTTAGCTAGCTGAATGATCCTTATTAAATTTAAATCCCTACCTTAAGTTTGATTCCCTTCTGCAGTTTTATGCATACCCCACCAATGCTGTGTGGTTTGAGGCCATGTAGTTACAGATTAAGGTAAAGCAGAAAAGAGGTTTGCAGACATACCCTGTAGTTACAGATACAGGAAAAGCAGAGAAGCTGGCTTTCAGAAAGACCCTGTAGGTACAGGTACAGGAAAAGCAGAGAAGCAGGCTTTCGGAAATACCCTGTAGTTACGGAAAAGTAGAGAAACAGCCTTTGAGACAGACCCTTGAATAACAGATACAGGTAAAGCAGAGAAGCCAATCTTCACACAAACCCTGCAGGGACAGGTAAAGATAAAGCTGAGAACCAGGCTCTGAGATAGACTCTGCAGTTACAAGCACAGGTAAAGCAGAGAAACGGGCGTTCAAACAGACCCTGTAGACTCAGTACAGGTTTTGAGACACACCCTAAAGTCACAGATACAGGTAAAGAAGAGAAACAGGGTTTTAGATAGACATTGTAGACTCAGATACTGGTAAAGCAGAGAAAGGGGCTTTTAGACAGACCCAGTAGCTATATAGACTTTTCAAAGTCGGAGGTAAGTAGCTGCCGGGCGAGGAGAGGGGCCAGCAGTTCAGCTCTTTCCAGCGGCAGCCTGGGGGAACCTGAGGGAGAGCCATGGAGCTCATGTCAAAGCTCAGAACACGGCCGACGAAGATACTGGGAGCGAGAGGGCTGTAAATAAGGCAGTATGAGCAGTGAAGTCAAAGCCAAGCATGGCTTATTAGGAACACATTTCTGTGAGGAAAAACAGGATATCCTTCCCTGTTTTTAGGAGGATTTTACTGGGGAATGTTGCTGGGGCGGGGTGGGGTGGCGTGGCAGAGGGAGGTGTCACCCCCAGACCTGTTTTTTCTGAAAGCAGCTGGTGCCGTAAGATGGGAGTACAGCTGGTTGCACTGTAACAGTATCGCTTGCCTGCAGCGCAGCAGCACCACTGCAGCTGCACCCATGCTAACCCCGAGGCTGGCCGGGTCGCTGCTCCCTCCCATTCTGCTACCCTTGCTCCCGGGAAACCAGACTGGGCGTTTACCAGGTCCTGTCAGCCCAGCCGGGTTCAGGGGGGTGCGCTCCATTGGGGCGGGATAAGACCCGAGGGTGGTCCAGATCCTGGAAGCACTCTGAAGGCATGGCCCTGCCAGAATGTTCCAGAAAAAAAAGTGTGTACGTATGAACGGGTACGGATGAACCCTGCATCTCCGCTATAGGGTTTGTGGGGACTGGGAGCTATTTGAACAGAGCGACATGCTGAGTGGCACGGGGCGCATACGGCAGCTGCGGTTTCCTGCTGCCGTGACACGGCGCTTTGTCTGATGGCGAGCATCCCACCGAACGAGGGGGCTGGTTGGAGGTATGCCGGCATTGTGTGGGAGACAGCGACCTTTCAGCCCCGCTGGTCACTATAGAAACCTAGGGCAACCTTGGGGTTTGGCGAGGGGGGCTTTGTTGGAGCTGAGAAGGTTGGTAGCTGTACACTTACATAAACAATTACGGCACGATCTCGTCCCCGCAAATGCATCGCATTCATTCCTGAGAGAGGGAGAGAGAGAGAGAAGAGACTGGAGTGTCGCCTTATTGTGGAAGTGAAGTGGCTGGGTAGGCGTGTGTGAGCGTGTGTGCGGAGCTGCAGAGGGACACGCAGGGCAGCGTGCTCTGTGAATGCGGGGCATTTCGGCTCTGACTGCAGAACCGCCCTCCTGCATCGCTGCGGAGAAAATGGACGGGCGAGACTCAAAGAGATTCATTGTAATCTCGGCCACATTATTATTATTATTATTATTATTATAATTTTTATTATTATTATTATTATTGCGTATCAGTGCTGAGGATGCAATTTAAGTTCTTTGGCTGTACTGTGTGGTCAGATTTGTGAGAGGGAGAGCTGAGAGGGGTGAGGGGGCTGAACGTTCAGCTGTCTGCTGCGGAGAAGAGCAATCAAAGATCCATCAGACGGGCAAGAGGCACTTTCAGCCACATTCAGGGCTATGGGCTGGAGGAAAGGGGGTGCTCAGTGTTAGCACGACCACGTTGGAGATCTGGAATTATCTGGGGAGAGGACCTCACTGAACCCCCCCCCCCTGCCCCCCAAACACCCCTTCTGGGGGGGCGGGGAGCCAAACCTGCCGGAAATGCCAGATGAGGATTAGCATTAGCTGGCCGTGACACACGTTTGCCAGGACAGCGCTCGCGCGGCTGGTTCTGTGGTTCCAGACGGATTCCCTTCGCACTAGGGGTACGCTCCGGTCATTCCTACAAGGCTTCTCTGTGAGCTCTCTTCCGCAACCATCCCTGTGACGCAGAGAGCTGCTCTCAGCCCCCGCTGCGCAAATGCAACGTCCCCCCCCCAACTTCCAGCGGATGCCCCCAGCAGCTGCCCTCAGCTCCGTTGTCGGCCCGGGGCACTTCGACATCCGTCTCTCCACCTCCCTTCTTCCTACCTCCCCTGACTTCTGCTCATTCTCGGACGCAGTGCTGTCCCTCAGATGGCTGTCCAGGAAGTGTTCTCTCCATGACCTCTGACCTCTGCTAGCCATGTCCTGAACAAACAGCTAATTGGCTGGGTTTCCTGTTTGGCCTGATGGGACTGTTGCCTATTTTGGTCTGTTTACAGTGCTCTGTCTTGGAGTAGCGCCCTCCACATTGTTTAGAGCTGCCCCCCCTCCCAGAGAACAATGCACCCCCCCACCGCAGTGTTCTTCCAAACATACTCTCGAGGTGACTAATGGCATACATGCTCTGCTTTTCATACTTTCCCCTAGCTATTTATGGCTGTTCCCACAGAAATAGGGATACAGGCCCCTCTTCCCTGCAGCCACGGCTGGCTTTCGTTCGAGAAATGCTGCATGCATAACGTAGTGGAACTCCCGCTCTCTCAGTAAAGGCTGAGATCCACTGGATTCCCGTATGCTCTTTTGGCCTGGTAGATCTCAATAACCTTGAGGTCACACTCCCCCGCTGGAGGATGTGCATACGTGTGTTTGCATGCACTCAGACTGCACTCAGACTTTCAGGCAATCTTATCGGGCTTCTTCTTGCTTTGAATGGACAACCCTGCCGAGAAACAAAAGAGGTCCTATCTCTGTCTGAACTACCTGTGTTGAATTAACTGGCTTGTTCTGTTGCCTGACGTGACCTTTTGCTGCTCCCCTCTGCACTGAATTATGCAGATGCTGCCAGATCTTCTGCATCCAGAACCAGCGACAGGTTCTGCAGGAGGCAGAGGACCAGGCTAATGCGTGAGACTTCAGGGCTAAAGCTGCCAGGGTCAAATCCAGGTGGCACTTAATCCCATGCAGGACATGCATAATGTCTCGCATATGAGTGAAATTAGCTTTTTTTCTAATTCACTTTACACCCTCTCAGTCATCTCATTAAATGTTTCTCAATCGGAGCTGGCGGTGACTGTACATCTCGGGAGAGCTCAGCTGCTGATTCCCGAGGCGCCTCACAGCTAGATCCCCCATCAAAGACATGCTTCATGGCTGAGTTTCCAGATCGCCAATTAAAAGCACACTTCCTGTAACTAACAGCCAGTTACAATCCCCTGGGGGCAGAGCAGGAGAGGGCACGGCGAGGCAGGGGGCAGCACTAATGACAGGGGCCTGTTGCTGGCCTCTTGCGCCCCACCAGGACCAGAGGAGCTAGGATACACTGGTGAGAGTAAGCAAGGAAGGGAAGGGACCTCTTGAAATGTAAGTGGAGAGTTAACCATTGTAGGAATGGGCGGGGTGAGGGATGGGGTAGTGGGAAGGGAATGGGGATAAGGGGTGGAGCCAGCGAGTCGTTAAGGGGCAGTCCTGTTGATCCTGATGAATGACACGGCTGTGATCCTGTGTGTCGTAAGAGTGTCCGTGTGTCTTTCTTCACATGCATTGCATGTCGTGCATCCCGTTTCATGTCTGGCAGCCTGATTAGCAGTGTCACAGCCCCGGAAGGGGCCGATAGTCACGCTGGGTCCAGGGCCTCATCAGGTCTAGACTCCATCTCGTTTGATGTGAAAATATTTCCTGTCTGCTTATCAAGATGTCGGTTTGCTTTGCCCCATGTCCCACACTCCCCAGCTACTTCCCCCCTTATTACCCAAGATTAATTAGGAACAGATATGTCCAGCATCTTTATCCAAAGTGTCCATTGTCTATGCTGATGTGTATAATGTCTTTAGCCAAAATGTCTACTGGTTTCGATTGTGTTTAGCAAAGGTGTTGGGTGCCCTTAGCTGAAGTGCCCAGTATCTTTAGCTGACGTGTGTATTGTTTTTAGTCGAAGTGTTTACCAGGGACATTTTTCAAATACTTATTAGGACATGAGGGGTAAAATTTAATTGACATTGTATCTGGTTAATCTAAGTACTGTGTTATTTAACTATGTTGTAGTTATTCTGTATAAAGTTTGAGATCACTATCATTTGCCATCAGGCAGATTAGACAACTGACAGATACATAACTACATTAGCTGGCTAATGTTAATAGCTATGTTAGCTGGCTAATGTTAGAGCCAACTTTTCTGCTCAGTAAAATCCAATGATCTGTATAATTATAAAAACATACTATATGTTCCCGCTGGAATTGTTGTTTTGTGTGCTAGCTAGATGTTGATGGACATCAGAAGGTTTTTTTGCTGTGCGTTGGAATGCTGGAGCAGGAGCTGAGGGTGCAGTTCAGCAGGAAACAGTTAGTAGTAGCTACAGGGAGAGCATTTTCCATCCATCAGTCTATTTTCTGTAACCACTTATCCTATTCAGGGCCTCGGGGGATCCGGAGCCTATCCTGGAGGCTATGGGCACAAGGCAGGGAACAACCCAGGGCGGAGCACCAACCCATGACAGGGAGAGCATTTTAAGCATGTTTAATCAGACAAGTTTGAATGGACTGACTTGAATATATGGCCTTTGCTAAAACTTGTGCTAGAAATAAAGGCCATATAACGAGTGGAGCCGTTGTCATTCTCAGCTCTAAGTGAAAACAGTGTCTTTACGGCTTTGCAGATGAACTCCTGTGCTAATGTTGAATATGTAGGAACTACATGACGGCTTTTCTCTTTTCAATCATGTGGCAAAGGAAAGGGGGCGCTAAGATAGAACAGAGTATGGGGGTCAGGTATGTAGACAAGATGTGGGCTAAGCTTCTGACCTGGGTACACTCTAGACACGCCCCTGGCGTTCAGCGTCTTAGCCAAAGCGTCCACTGTCTTTAACTACAGTGTCTAGTGTATTTAGCCAAAGTATTCAGCATCTTATCAAAGTGCTCATTGTCTTTTGCTAAAGTGCCCAATCATTTTAGCCAAAGTATACAGTGTCTTTATCCAGAGTGTCCAGTGGTTTCAGCCAAGGTATCCAGTGCCTTTGCCAAAGTTTCCAGTGTCCTTATTGACATGTTAGTTTTGCCTGGATTAAGCGATCTGGCTGTCTGTATTGTAAACATTAGTGTGTGAGTGTGTTTGCTGTTCTGATCCATTTTCTGTCTCTTGTAGGAATCTGAGCAACAACCGCATCAGGACGCTGAGGAATGAGTCTTTCTTAGGACTGACGGCCCTGGAGAAGCTGTGAGTAGCCTCTCTTCTCCTACCTTCATAGCTGTGCTGCAGCTGGAAGAGAATCCGACTAGGAGCTGATGAGATGCTTGCAGAGTTCAGAACCTCTGTTTTGCCTCCCAATGTCCGAAATGTCCACTCCTGTTTTATACAGCCACACCAGTCAGCGTGAGGGTGGGACCGGCCCATCTTCTAACATCTGTCGATCCCGCCACTTCGCTATCAAATGGGCCATCCGCCAGCAGGGAGGAAGCAGCATTATGAGCGGCTAGCTCAGAGTTATGTGGGAAATACAGAGTAATTACACCGCCATCCGTCAAGGCGAGGCGAGCCCCACATCATAGGGAGAGATAAGGCTGTCGGCAGTGGCTGGCCTCCCTCGTGGCTTGGAGGAAGAGTCAGGCCTGATAGCCCCAAGCTTGGCTGAGGCCAACTCATCTTGCTTTTCTCAAGATGCTCATCGGGGTGGGGGGGGGGGATCCTCTAGAGCAACAGCTTACAGCTGCATATCTGGATTGCTGGTTTTCCAGCTGCCACAGGCCATGATAGGTCCTTAAGAAATGTTGGAAGTGGGGCACAGGTATGGAAGAGGTGCAGAGGTATGTAAGAGGGGCACAGGTATGCAAATGGGGCACAGGTATAGAAGAGGTGCAGAGGTATGTAAGAGGGGCACAGGTATGAGAGAGGGGCACAGGTATGGGATAGGGGCACACGTATGGGAGAAGAGCACAGATTTGAGAGAGAGGCACTGGCATGTGAGAGATGGACAGGTATGAGACAGGGGCACAGGTATGAGAGAGGGGCACAGATACAGGAGAAGGGCATAGGTATGGAAGTGGGGCGCAGGTATGAGAGAGGGCCACAGGTACGGGAGAAGGGCATAGGTATGGAAGTGGGGCGCAGGTATGAGAGCGGGGCACAGGTACGGGAGAAGGGCATAGGTATGGAAGTGGGGCGCAGGTATGAGAGCGGGGCACAGGTACGGGTGAAGGGCATAGATATGGAAGTGGGGCGCAGGTATGAGAGAGGGGCACAGGTACGGGAGAAGGGCATAGCTATGAGAGAGGGGCACAGGTACGGGAGAAGGGCATAGGTATGGAAGTGGGGCGCAGGTATGAGAGAGGGGCACAGGTACGGGAGAAGGGCATAGGTATGGAAGTGGGGCACAGGTATGAGAGAGGGGCACAGGTACAGGAGAAGGGCATAGGTATGGGAGTGGGGCACAGGTATGAGAGAGGGGTACAGGTATGGGAGAAGGGCACAGGTATGAGAGAGGGGCACAGATACGGGAGAAGGGCATAGGTATGGAAGTGGGGCGCAGGTATGAGAGCGGGGCACAGGTACGGGAGAAGGGCATAGGTATGGAAGTTTGGCGCAGGTATGACAGAGGGGCACAGGTACAGGAGAAGGGCATAGGTATGGAAGTGGGGCACAGGTATGAGAGAGGGGCACAGGTACGGGAGAAGGGCATAGGTATGGGAGTGGGGCACAGGTATGAGAGAGGGGCACAGGTATGGGAGAAGGGCACAGGTATGAGAGAGGGGCACAGGTACGGGAAAAGGGCATAGGTATGGAAGTGGGGCACAGGTATGAGAGAGGGGCACAGGTACGGGAAAAGGGCATAGGTATGGAAGTGGGGCAGAGGTATGAGAGAGGGGCACAGGTATGAGAGAGGGGCACAGGTACGGGAAAAGGGCATAGGTATGGAAGTGGGGCAGGGGTATGAGAGAGGGGCACAGGTACGGGAAAAGGGCATAGGTATGGAAGTGGGGCAGAGGTATGAGAGAGGGGCAAAAGCACACCCTGAATGTCTACAGTATGTGCTGCTGTCTAGTCACCACACCCCGAAACACTGTGTGACAACTCCACTGCTTTAAGCCCAGACTGCTTTAAGTCTGGAAATGTCTCTTAATAAAACATTCTATTTGGTTGGCTTGGCTTCATCCCATGTTCAGATTTATGTATTTTTTCAACTGAAGCATCTTTGACTGTTTGAAAGAGTAAGTGCTCTGGGTTTCTGGTGAAATTCTCACCGGACAGCTCTGTGTTAAACACAGACTCTGGTTATATTCTCAGTGGTAAGACTTCTGTGAGTGAGTGATGGCTGATGAGGGAACCAGAGCACCTTCTGCCTGTCCCCCGTCCAGCTATTTGTGAGGCGTATGGGACTGCCACACATGCCACTAAGCGATTTCTGTATCTGACCGTGTGATTCCACGCATGCCACTAAGCGATTTCCGTGTCTGGCCATGTGATTCAACAATTTCCATGTCTGGCAGTATGATTCCACGCATGCCGCTAAGCAGTTTCTGTGTCTGACCATGTGATTCCGCACGTGCCGTTAAGTGATTCCCATGTCTTACTGTGTGATTCCACATGTGCCACTATGTGATTTCCACGTTTGGCCGTGTGATTCCACGTGTGTCACTGGTGTGATATCCGTGTCTGATCATATGATCCCAGGTGTGCTGCTAAACGATTTCCATGTCTGCCCGTGTGATTCCATGCATGTTGCTAAGTGATTTCTGTGTCAGGTGATGTAATTCCCCACGTGCCACTAAGCGATTCCCAAGTTTGGCCGTATGATTCCACGTGTGTCACTAAGCGATTTCTGTGTCTGATCATGTGATTCTAAGAGATTTCCATGTCAGACCGTGTGATTCCACACAGGTTGCTTAGCGATTCCTGTGTTTGGCCGTGTGATTCCATACATGCCACTAAGCAATTTCCGTGTCTGGCCATGTGCCTCCATAGGTGCTACTAAGTGATATACGTGACTGGCCGTGTGATTCCACGCAGGTTGCTAAGCGATTTCCGTGTCTGGCTGTGTAATTCGCCTCTGGCTTACTCACTGGGGGGCTTTGGGCGGGGATGCTGTAAAGCGTTTTGAGACAATGTAATGTTGTGAAAACACGCTATACAAAAATAAATTTGTTTGTTTGTTTGTTGTAATTCCATTTGTGTTGCTAAGTGATTTCCTTGTCTGGTCGTGTGATTCCACACAAGTTGCTAAGCGATTTCCATGTCTGGCCATGTGATTCCATTTGTGTTGCTAACTGATTTCCTTGTCTGGCCGTGTGATTCCACACATGTTGCTAAGCGATTTCCATGTCTGGCCATGTGATTCCATATATGTTGCTAAGCGATTTCCATGTCTGGTCGTGTGATTCCATACATGTTGCTAAGCGATTTCCATGTCTGGTCATGTGATTCCATACATGTTGCTAAGCGATTTCCGTGTCTGGCCGTGTGATCGCACGCATGTTGCTAAGCAATTTCTGTGCCTAGCCGTGTAATTCCGCATGCATTGCTAAGTGATTTTTGCATCTGGCCATGTGATTCCACCTGTGCTGCTAAGCGATTTCTGTGTCTGGCCATTTTATTCCATGCGTGTTGCTAAGTGGTTTCTGTGTCTGGCTGTATGATTCCACGTGTGCTGCTAAGCGATTTCTGTGTCTGGTCATGTGATTTCATGCATTTTGCTAAGCGATTTCTGTGTCTGGCCTTTTGATTCCACATGTGCCACTAAGTAATTTCTGTGTTTGGCCATAAGATTCCACGCATGTTGCTAAGCGATTGCTGTGTCTGCCCGTGTGATTCCATGCGTGCTGCTATGGGGCCCTAGGTTCCAGCATTTTGCCGTGTCTTGGCACGGCCCAGCAGGGGCCAGAGCAGAGACGTTAGCTGGACGTGAAGTGAAATGCTTGCTTTGGCAAACGCAAACCAGAGCTCCCCCTTTTCCATGCCTCCCCACCTATTCCCAAGATGTGGTGCTGGGGTGGGCCGG
>JAODLD010000046.1:12285190-12320404 GCA_026781065.1 Mormyrops boulengeri
CGCGTGCGGGGCGGCCCCGGGGCCGCGGCGGGGGCGCCCCCCCCCCCCCCCCGATGGTTGATCTGGCTCTGCTTGGGGTTCTAGAAGGGGGATTGTGGGAACAGGGGTGGCGTTTTGCATTCTGCCCCCTAGTATGGCCGCCTTGCTCTCGTCTCCTCTTCTTCCTCGTCCCCGGTCATCTGTCTGTCTCATACTTTTTCTCGGGTATTGGGGAGGTGATTTGTGTAGGGGGGAGGAGGGGTCATCTCTACCCCACTGGACCTCGGAGCCCTTTCCACACTTGTCAGCGTGGGACCTTTTCGCCTGTGAGAGTTCAATTGCCGTAGTTGAAGGCACTCGCTGACCTGCTGAGGGGATCGTGGGGAGTAACGGGGGGCACCCAGTCCACACATGAGGGATCCCCACAAATTCTCTCCCAAGCTCTCATCGCACTCCCAGGGCGCTGCCGATCGCCCAGGGTGCCCTGCCGTCATTGGTGCGGTTACAGGCACCACGGAAACGCGGCGGTGCGGTTACCCTTGGCAGCGTCTCCCCGAGCCTGGGGCAATAAGCAGAGGAGGAGGCAGGAAGCCAGACACGATTCAACAAACTTTTAACCTCTCCCTCGGCTAATCCCCTGTTATGTCAGTGACTCCTATCTCTCTCTCCCTCTCTCTCTCCTTCTCTCTCTCCCTCTCTATCTCCCTCTCTCTCTGTCTCTCGTAGCTTTGCCTTTGGTGTCTGTCTTTGTCCCCCCATCCCGTCCCACCCCTCTCTCTCTCTCTCTCAAGTTCGCTCAGTGACTTGAACACCACAGCTGGTCATTACAAGCACACATTTGTTTAAACTGTAAAACTGTATATGATGCCTTAAGCAATTTTCATTTAACCCTTCTCTTTGGGGGGGCAACTTCCCCCCCCTTATTTGACCACATACACGTCGTGAGACTCGTGACTCAGAGCCATATTTAGTGTCAAATAGTGAACTCAAGCAAAGGCTGATCTCAGCGTCCTCAATCTGCGCAGTCTCTTGACACATCGCTTATGAGGAACATGTGGCTTTTTTGACTGCCGTTTCTGGGACCGGGGGCCGGGCTCTCGGACATGGCCTGTGCCAGGTTTCCCCTCCGTGTGTCGCCGGGGCTGGGTGGGTTGAGTGTCCCCGCTGTTTCCGGAGCTTATCTGTTTTGGAAAAGCACAGCTGTGAAATTCGGGGCCGCCCTCGTGGAAAAAGATCGATGCGGAACGTAAGGACAGGAAGCCTGATGCTGGGTGATTCACGCCGCCAGCACCCATATATCAGGATCCGGTAAAAATAGCGTCTGTTTTTAAAACGCGCCTCGTTCGGTACGTGGCGCGGAAGCAGCCAGGAAGCAGCTTCCCTTCTGCAGGCTGCCTGGAGCTTCCTAGCTGCTGTCGCCTGTCCATCCTTTGGCAGGCGTCGCTTCCACTCCTGCTTCGGAAAAAACAGGGGGGACTCAGCGGGTTAGGAGACTGTGTCTGTGAATCAGTTGTTGGTTCTAATCCCAGTTGCCAGAGTGATTGCAGCTTTGGATAAAAGCATCTGCTAAATAACTGTGGGGGGGAGGGGGGGTTGTGTGAATTTGTCAAATGAGAGCCATAAACATTGTATCAGTGGGCCCATGCCACCTGAATGGGCTTCATGCAGATGTCAGGACCCCATACGCGCTGTGAGCATGGTCGTAGACAGCTGCTGACGTACGGGGTCTTCTGGATAAGCACGGGCTGTGAGCACTGCTGCATGACAGAGCACCTTACTGCCATATTAGCCTCTCCACCCCACCACGTGGTCTTCTAACATGAGCCAGGAAATCGAGGGACAGCTAAGTGGTTATGTTTAGGCAAAATGAAGGGCTCCAGTTCTTGAACCCGCATGCCAGATTGAAGCATTGTGCTGCCCGCTGGAGTTGGTGCGGCAGTCCCCGTCTTTGTCACACCAGGCCACGAGAATCACTAAGGACCGCGTCACCTCAGCGACTCCCTCATTGAGGCTTGTGTGTTCCCTGGGCCCGCTGTGTTTTCTCTCTGCTGCTTCTCACACTGGTGATTAGGATCTGGGAGCGGGAGTGGGGTGGGGGGGGGTGGGGTGGTTGTTGGCTCACTGTTCCTCTGCTGGTTGTGGCCAAGCTGTCATTATAAAAATGGCCCAGCTAGCTCATGCCCCACGGCAGCTCTGCAATGGCGCGGTGGGTTAATTACAGGTCTGGGGGGGTTGATGTCACCGCTGAGGTGTCTCGTGCCCTTTTGGGGTGGGGGGGGGGGGGGGGGGGGGGGACACGCTGAGGGAGCCCCCCCAGCCCACACGGAACTGCCGAGTGGGCCGGAGCGGCCTGAACAGCGTCCCGTTTGACTTCACCCGGGACACCTACGGGTTGGAACCCCCACAGCTGCCCGAGGAATCAGAGCCGGGGGAACAAGGGTCCTTTATCTGGGGAGCCCCAGAGCCCACCCTGCATGCAGACCCCCCCGGGGGGCCAGACTGCGCTCCTGCTGCTCTGCCTCTTGATTGCGGAGGCTTAGTAGCCCTGGGTGTGACTGGTAAAAGTGACTTCAAGGGAGACCTCTGTCAGTGACCCTCCCACCTTCCCCGGGGGTCTCTGGGAGTCACAGATGACATCCAGGCATGGTGGTGGGGGGGGGGAGGTTCGGGCAGTTTAGAGATGAGCTGTGTTTTGTTCTCCAGCAGAAATGCCGACCCTCGCTTTCGGGACTCCCCTCTTATGCTGGCTCTCTATCCCTCTGCCCCCCCAGGTTCTATCTGGTTGCTGGCGGGGTCCCCCTCATCATCTGCGGCATCACTGCTGCTGTCAATATCAACAACTACGGCGACGGCATCCCATAGTAAGTGCTGCCTGCTTTCTGCCACTGCGTTCATGCCATGAGGAGTCCCTGGGAAAAGGACTAGGGAACAAGTGGCCCGATTGTGCGCGACCCCGCTGACCCCTCTCTCCCTGCGACCCCCGCAGCTGCTGGCTCGCCTGCCGGCCCAGTCTGGGTGCCTTCTTTGTCCCGGCTGGCTTGGCGGCACTGGTGACATGGATCTACTTTCTGTGCACCGTGTCCCGCCTGCGGCGACGTGGGTCACTGCAGTCCAAAGAGCCCCCCGCATCGGACACGTCAGCCCCGGCTCCCGAGAGCCAGGCGGCGCTGGGCAGGAGCGCGAGCCTCCTCTCCACAGACTCTGCAATGGTCCCAGCGGTGGTGCCGGAGGATCAGCACTCACTGAAGGCTCAGCTTCTGGCTCTCGTTGCCACGCACTTCCTGTACGTGGGGCTATGGAGCTGCGGCGCCCTGGCCGTCTGGCAGACGGGGCGGAGCAGCCTGCTGTTCAGCTTCCTTTACGGGGTTGTTGCCGTAGGGCTTGGCTGCCTCCTGTTGGCATACCACTGCTTCCTGCGCCTTGATGTCCAAGCTGCCTGGCTAGGCTGCTGCCCGCGGTACCGCCGTGCCCGGCCCGTGCCGAGCTACGTGCCACCCCCTGCCGTGCAGCCCACTGCCTGCGATCACAGCTCTCAGATCCTGGTCCCCTCAGGGGAGCCTCCCAGCTCAACCTCTACCCGGTCCTCCTCCACCCCCAGCGGCGTGAGCGGCATAGGCCCCGCCCCCTGCAAGCTCACCAACCTCCTCCAGGTGGCGCAGGACGGTGCTGGCGACCTTGCCCGGGCCCATGGCAGCACCAATGGTAACACCAGCACTGACAACATCACCAAGCAGACCAACAGCAACCTGCTGTCTGGTGCAGCGCCCGCAGGTCAGTTGCAGAGAAAGAAGGCCAGCGGCCGGACTAAGCAGGGCGGGGGCGGTGGGCAGTACCATCAGCGGGGGGAGAGCAGGGGCCACTACCGCCTTCGTGCCCTAAAAGGAGGAGGAGGCGGGGGCAGCGTTGGGGTGCTGGGACCGCCTGGCCTGGAGCAGCTGGGCTCGCAGCTGCCCCACAGACATGCCTCAAGCGGAAACGGCAGCCTCCACCATAGCAACTCTGAGAGCCAGACGAGCCCACTTGCGAACGGGAGGCGGCTGGGCGAGGTGCCCATCACCAGCCCATCGGAAGGCAGCGACGGTGGCAGCAGCGGTAGCCGCCGGCCTTTCCCTCTGCTCCCCTCGGTGGCCAGCAGGGCAGCGCAAAGCGCGCAGAGACGCAGCGCGAGCCGGGACAACCTCAAGCTGGCTGCCGCGGCAGAGAGGGAAGCCAAGCGCAGCTCGTACCCGCTCAATGGCGGCCCCGCAGCTCCGAATGGCACACTGAAGGGCTCCGGGGTGGAGCTGGATGCCAGTGGCACGGACCGGTCACAGGGCTCGCTGGGCATGAAGGGCGGCGTCTGGAAGAGCGAGACCACCGTCTGACGGGCTGTCGACCAAAGCAGCTTTTACCAAAGGGTCCAAACGGGCAAAGGGGTTGATGCAAGTCTTGTCTGGCTTCAAATAAACATTTAATGTGAACGGTCAATTAAAACTGGTTGAAGTAGCAGAGTATTCCTGTGGCAGTGAGTTAGGAGTCATAAGGGAGGTGGCAATTCTGACCTTTATCATCTTGTTTTCCTACTCAAGGGTCACTGGAACACATTTGTTCAGGGACGTCTGTCTATGGCGAGAATCTGGACCTGGGCTCCACACGGGAATACGCTACAAATCTGTTTATGAAATATAAAAGATAAATACAGTTATAACTTTATCTTTTATTGCATTTTTCAAGATAGAAAATACCTAGTCTGTTTTATATCTCATGGGTATTTAGAAAGCTATGAGTGGTAATGTTTTCTTACTCCATCTTGTAAAAACCACAGGGAATATTCAGGCTCTGCTTTGTTTTATCTTTTTCTATCTATGCACATCACCTTTGGCAGGGAAAGGGAAGCCAGATATGCCCTTTTTCAGCATAAACCATGAACATTCCTTCTGTCAAGGACAGATTTGCTCATACGCCTATCTGATCATGGGTGTCCATGTGTTTAGGTGCCTGCGTGTGCAGCTGTATAATTATGACCAGCTTTCCAATCTGCTGACTGTAAAGTTTGGAATATACACCAGTGCTGACAGATTGGTGGTGACCGCAGGTCAGAAGGTCACATTTTGACCACTCGGTCAGGCTGCCGTTTTCAATTTAAGGACCTGTAAGTATCGTGAAACTGTTCTCTCAAAAAGTTCTGGGAATGCAAATTTGACTTCACGGTGCAAGAAATATGGATCTATTGCCCTCTTGTGGATCAGCAATGCCATTGCATGTACACCGAAACATAAGGGACCTAAATCATGAATCAACATAAATCAGTGGCTGGGTTTTCTAACATTATACCCTCCAAATACTGCACTTATCAGTGGACATGCAGAGTATCAAAATGAAAGAAGCTGAGCACCTACTACACTTTGATTCTTATGAAACACACCACCAGCTCTTCCTTCTCTAGATTATTTACTAGTATAACTACATCTGCAGTACCAGCACATGTAGTCAGCAAGTGCAGTCATTCATGCATCTTAGATTAATCCCCAATGTTTTGATCTGCAGTAGTTCATCTGGGGTGTTGATGTGGCCTGGTAGAATATAAATGACCAAGAATAACAACATCCAATAGCATAACTTATGGGTCAGATCAATCAGCCATCAAATTAAGGGCTATCTCTTTCACAGAGCACCGTTGTTTACATAGTAATATGCAAGTATAGCCTATTGTGATACCAATAATAACATGGCATCGTAGAACATATGTAGAATTCTGTAGGCCACAAGGAAGCTTCTGCTTATCCACTGCAAATTGCCACAGGATGTTGCTATAGGTGTATTCAGGGAAATAATCGTTGCCAAAGAATGATCAGTATTAAATACCCTCACAGCATTCTGTATACTGTTAAGATATTTCCAGTGGATGTTCTCCTACCAGACTTGAAACCTCCTCCAGAAAGTCTTATGTGGAGGAATTAAATCATAAGACATCCTGTATTTTGACAAATATTCAGAGACACCTAACATATTTTTATGTACGTTAGACACTGTACAATTAGGTTAGTTCTTTCCTCTGCTAATTATTTTCAAAGGAGGAATCTGTACTGTGTATCACATGATGGATACAGACTGATCCATAGAGTAGCCTGTCAAACATCAAAGCTACGCACAGGGAAACATTTAGGCCAAAATGTGCCAAAACAGTTTCATCAGTCCATTAAAATTTCATTCAATTCTATGAAACGGAATTCAGTAGTTTCATATTCATGGATTGTGACATTGGTTTTGGGGTTTGTTTAAAAAACAAAACAGTCAAAAGTATCACAGTAATAGAGCTGCCTTGGTAATTATGCTGAGAATTCAGAACCTGGGAACTTAATCATGATGAGAGAAGCATATGGGAAATGAAATCTGAACTGCAAGCGAAAGGGAACCTCTCCTTTAGGACGGTCAACAGGATTAGAAAATACACTAAAGTATCCATGTTTATTGGGAAATTACTTAAGGTAAAGCTTTTTTGCTAAGTGTATACTGGCTGGTTCTCTGCTAACACCTTCACTGTGTCTAGGCCCTTTTGGGGCCTGTCAGTGTTGGACTGTGGTGTCTTTTGCTGTCATTCCAACCTAGTGACAGTTTTCATCTCAAATAAAGGGAGATTTCATGATTGCAAACATATTTATATTTTTGACTGTCACAGTGCCATCAAAATTATCATTAAAATAATGAAATGATTGATTGCCAATAATATATTTGTTTTAGGATTCCAAACTGTGCCTTATAAAAATGTTTTTGATGCAAAATAAAGATTTTTAAGAAACTTTAAACTTGCCACTGATTTCAGTGTGGGTTATAACAGTATTACCTGTATAAGTGGGACAACGTCTAGAGTAAGGCCTTGTGGACTGCAGTTATTTTAATTATAAAGAAATTCAGCGAATGTATGTTTATTTGGTTTTATAGTTCTATAATTATGTTGCTCTTATATATGGCAACATCCTAATAATAATGACAATAAACATAATACGATATAAATAATAATAAACATTCACAAATGTTTTACATACACGACATACTAACATACGGACGGATATGCCGACGATTTAAAATTCTAAGTGTCCCGAACTGAAAATCACTGCTGGCTTCTTCTTGCTTGTATTAGGAGTAGGTCGGCACGTGTACTGCGGAGCGTTTGGAATCTTTACGTAATGGGGTGGCTTTACCTGCCCCTGCGAAAAAAACGTTGCTCCGACCCAATTACGGAAGACATGGAATTGATTGTCAGGGACTCAGCCAATGAAATGCCAGCGATTCATTATATGGGTTGGATCAAGCGCCATCCACTCAAGGAAGGAGGAAGTTTGCCTAACAGAGCTTCAGATGTCAGCGTCAGCTCCTAGCAACTAAATAGCCATATTTTATAGAAATTATATTTTTTACTTATTTTCTCTAGATTTTAAAATAGGCAACTCTAACTGTGAACGATACATTTCTGCTAGCTAGCCAACTGGTAAGAGGACTTTGCTTCACTGTTCGGCGTCGTTACCGTGTGCTGTACCTTTGGCACCTGCTATGTTGAACAGTTCGTGCTTGTTCTGTGGCGAACGACTGCGGGAATGACCTTATCTCGTCGGCGCTTGAGTAATTAATGAGTCAGTTTACTTTCGACGAGGACATAGTTTGGTGACCGAAAACCCGGACCTTCAAAGCGCCGAACAGAACAAATCAACGTAGGATCGATTGAAAGAACAAAGGGAGGCTCGTGCTGGCGCGTTCTGCTCTGAAACGTGTAACCGAGGGGATGTTACGGGGAGGCTCGCGCTGGCGCGTTCTGCTCTGAAACGTGTAACCGAGGGGATGTTACGGGGAGGCTCGCGCTGGCGCGTTCTGTTCTGAAACGTGTAACCGAGTGGATGTTACGGGGAGGCTCGCGCTGGGCTCCTTCCGCGGGAAGATCAAAGCTTTAAGGACAATTCGCAGTGGAACGCCACGGCGACTCTAAACAGCGGGATTGGCTTTAGCGGGACTAATATTTAATGTTCGATCGATCCCTGTGCTTAACCAGTTTGGAAAACAAACAGAAGCCCTGCGGGGGGAAAGGGCACTTTGTTGGATTAAGTTTATCCTCTGGCACAGAATCCAGCTATTTAATTCTCCTGTTTTGGTATATTATAGTAATACCTTTGCTTTTATTAATACAGGTATCACGCATCAAGATACCGTCGTCGAAACGGGAACACTGAGGTTTAAGGAAGTTTCCAGATAATAAGTGGATTCTTCTGTAGAAACCAGGCTTGGGTGGGAGTGTGGAGCGTCGTGAAGTACCCAGCCCAAAAAGACGAGCAAGGACTCTTCGTTGTGAAACACTGACTGGACAATATAAAGTTATTCGAGAGTGCTCTAAACCGGTTTGCCGGCCATCAGCCAGGCGATTTTAATCTGTCTGTGCCCACGAAAAACTACCAATGTCCCTGGCTAGTCAGAGTCAGCAGTGGTATCCCACGAGTTTACAGGTAACGGTTTTTCAGGCGAGGAACCTGCGGATCAAAGGCAAGAATGGGACCAACGACGCATATGCCATCATACAAATGGCCAAGGACAAATTCTCCACTTCGGTGGTGGAAAAATGCGTCTCGCCCGTCTGGAAGGAGGAAGCCACCTTCGACCTGCCGCTCTTCCACCGCGGTAACGCCGACCGTTGCACGCTGTACATTATCGTCATGCACAGAGCTCTGGTAGGACTGGACAAGTTATTGGGCCAAGCAGTAATAAACCTGCTGGAGCTTCACGAGAACAAATCCCGTAACAAGACCGAGTAAGTGCTTCGTTCATCACCATTGTTGTTGTTATATGGTTATATATACACACATGCCTACATATATGCACTCCCCATATGTTATAACTTTTGTGTCAGGTTTGATATCTTACGGAGTAACATTCTTACTATACTACTACATATCATATTAGCAGGGAGAATGTCCACCAGTGCCCAGCCCAGACTTGGCAGCTTGGGAATCTTTCATTTCGTCAGGCCAGGCATTGTGCTTTGTCTTCCGACACGTTCCTTTGCTTAGTCTGCTGAGCAAAAGCAGGGGAGCGGCTCTCTTTCCATTAAATTACTGTTGGCACAGCGGCACGCCCACCTTGACCTCTCTGTTCAAGCATCCTGACTCCTCCGCCCTTGTCAGATGCATGAATCCCCCCCCCCCAGCTGTGTGTCTGTTTGCCTTGGTGCATCCCACATACGAGCCTGCTAGGGGCCTAGGGGCTCAGGAGGTCTCGAATGGCATACTTCAGCTGGAGATAAGTAGAGGGAAGGAATACCTCAATATTCCAAATTTCTTCTCATGTATTAATAAAGACTAACAGCTCTCCAAATGATTGTATTGCTTAACAAACAGTATTAGCCTCGCATAGAAGTCCAGGTATTAAATATAGGGTATCAGATGGTGTTTTTTTTTTTTTTTGAAATTTTAAGATGGACTTTTCAAAGAGGATGTTTAAAATGGGTTTCCCACGCTGTTTTATCTACAGTGGTCTATATGACAGAGTTCAGACTTGTCCATTTACACAGTTGAACAGTCATTAAATATTCTGTGGATGCTCCTTAAAAAAGCCTTTTCTAAAACTTAAAGTTGAGTATGCCTTAGGATATGAAAATGATGTCCTTTAGTATTTCAAGCATTTTCTCTTTTTGGATTGCGTGGGCGTGTTCTAGTTCCAGTTAGTATGTCAGCTGAGGCATTCATGAATCAACCTCTTTTTTGAATTTAGTGTCTGCTGATATCTGTGCGTCAAATGACAATGAGTCAATCTGGAAAAAATTCTGATTGAGTAGACTTGGAAAAAGTCTCCCTTTCAAGGTAATAATCTTGAACTGCTGCTGCCACCTATGTGCTCATGGTGGCTTGCTAAAATATTAAATTGTTTTTTTGTTGCGTGTCTGGGTGGTGTGACCTTGGGGCTGGTGCTGAAGTCTAGATGGTTTTTGGTCATTTTTCTCTAGGTGGGACTTGTAGTCTGTCTTCTATGGCTAGGCTTCTCTTAGAGAGTAGCCTTCTTGTTTGGGGTCTTTCAGTGCTGGATTTGATTAACACTGGGAGAAGGTGGCCCTTTGAAGCACGAGTTGCAGACCAGGGTTACTTTCCTAGTATCTTATTTACCCCTTTGCCAAACAGAAACCGGTTTGCTTTTGTGCTGGTTCAGTTTACTTTCCTGATGCAGTTGCATAGTCTTCCTTGTGGTAATAGTTGTCAGGACAGCTACTCTGTGCCAGTATAATATGAAGGCATTACACATAAGGGGGGGAAAAAAGTGCAGGGCAAACATTTTCCTAACTTGTTTTATATGTACAGATGTGTGTTCAACCTAATCAGCAATCCATCTAGCGATCTTGCTTGCTAAGAATAGGTGCAGGTGCTCTGTGGTCAACATGTTATGTGGTGGATGAATCTTGCTTAAAAAAGCCTTTAGATAAGACCGTGATCATTCTTCACACTGGGGAAAAAAATTAATTAAGCAGGTATTTTTATGTCTTTTCAGCGAAGTTTGAAGCAGAATGTGGGTCAGTCACATCTGCTGGGCTACTAGTTTTTGGAGGCTTGTAGGCCTAGTTGTCTTGCCTCCCCACCTGAGTAAAGCCCCCTGCCTTGTTATTTGAGATTCACCGGTCTATTTCATTCGTACTGGTCTATTTTTGCACCGTGCCCTTTTTAACGTAATTGCCTTGAAGCACATGACAGCAGTCGCATGACAGCAGTCGCATAACAACAAACAAACAAGGCCGAGTGACACACAACAGTGGAGTATTGCCGTGTGTTACACCCCAACACTGGCAATATCCCCTCTGCCCTTGTGATGCGTCTTCTCTGCTGTCATTGGAGACGTTAGGTGGCGTAATTGTTAAAGGCTGGGACATCCCCTGGCCTATTGTTCTACCCTTTATCATGTCAATACTGAACAGTGAAACCCGGCTGCCATGTTGTGAGGCATCTGTGACGTAATGACTGCATCTCGCATTTTAATAATCCTGTTTTCTCTGGTATGTACATTGTCTCTGCACTGCCATAGCACATTCTCTACACTCAGCGCTTCCCTGGCAACTGTGTCTACCTTAGCATTCTTTTTAAGCTGAACTTGGCTCATTAGGCTGTAAGGTTAAGATCAGGTGGCAGGGTTTGTTTCCCAGTCAAATGCACAGTAGTGTAGGACGAATTTAGACTTAATGTACAGATGAAGGAAATCGCATTGTACTCATATGTTTTGTTAGCTGAAGCCTTTTTGTCTGTCTGTTGAGTAATATTTTAAGAAGTACAACCAGTTCTGACAAAGAATTTGTGTTCAGCTCAACAGGGTCATTGTTTGGGGGTGTCTGGCTGGTGAGCTTCTGCCCAGGTGGGAGAGGAGCAAGCCACATATCAGAGTATACAGCTCGCATAGCAAACTTGTGACACATTTGCAGGGTTGTATTCCAGGGGTCCGACTGATACAATGGTTAATTGTTCCCATGAAAGAAAGGGGGGGGGGGGCGATTTCTGGGTAAGGTTTTGCATGGGGCAAAAGCTTTTACTAAGAGAAGTTTCCTTATCTTCCATCTGTTTTAATCCGTTGTCAGAGGGATGTTGATTTTTCTGCAACTAGAAAGTATTTCTACTGAATTGCATGTGGGCTTACTATCGATTTTTGGGAGGTGAAGAGGCAGGCTCATCTTCACACATGGAGCACTTTTTTTTTTATATTTGATCTTTTAACCTGAATTCTTCATACATTAATGCAGCGGAGCATTTTACAGTAATAGGTCACGTTTCTTTTCAAGGAGGCTACAGCAGGACCTTAATGTTTATCTCTGTCCTTAACAGTACTTACCTGTTGTATGGGAAGGCATGCGAGAGGTTCACGGCTTCACTTTGTGGGTGACTTTCTTTTGATGATAAAAAGGCTGTTTCCCTTCTGGTATCTTTCAGATTGGACAGTGTCAACTACCCAGATGTTAGCGCTGATGCTGCCTGAGTCATTTTAGACTTCATTTTGGCTAGTGTGTGTTAGCTTTTCATTCAGATATGCATGGGTTTGGCCTTTATGGCCTGTTTGCGTTTGCCAAGAAGAAGCCACCTGATAGTGATTGATGCTTATGGGTTTGACCTACCAGTGTTCCTGGTAAAGTGAGTTGTAGGTAAGCATACATTGCCCATCTCTGCATTATGCTGTGATGTGGTGTCAGCTGGAGACCCAGTAGTCTGGAGGACCCTCCTTTATACCCATTACACTTTTTTTGGAAGGACCAGGAGTTGGCTGACTGGCCGTCACATGCCTCTCATCTCCATTTGTCATGGGCACTTTACTGTGACCTTTTAAATATATATTGACACCCTGACATGGAATTTGATAGGCTTTCGTGCAATTTAATATGCCAGTAATGTGATCTTACTGGAATCCCATCCAAGGTGTACCCCAGCCTTGTGCCCTGTGTTACTTGAGTTAGAAAGAAGTCAGTTTTGCTGCGGTTGAAGTAAATAACAAAGCTGCATTTTTTGTACAAGGAGTGAAACAAAATAATTTTGCCACTGAGGGCGTTTGGTCTTTTGTATAAAAAAAAATGTTGTGCTCTTGTTTCCGTCACCCTTTGGCTCTCACACCCATACATTAACTTGGATGTTTTAGCAGGGAGTGTTCACATTACATCTTATCAATGTTCCTGGGTTGAGCATGGATACCAGAGCCAGAAGTGTTCCCTTGGTTTGTTATTCTTTAAGATGGCGTCATGAAATCCCACCCCTCCACTTCCATTTAACCCATTAACAGAAAGATTTTGATCTTTTAATTATATGTTTGTATGTGTTGTGGTCTGGAAGTTTTTGCCGAAAAAGGAGTGCCGTCTGTCCTCTTTCCTCCTTCTGTTTGCAGTGTTCCGTCGCTGATGGGTGCCCTTTCAGAAAGAATGACACCCCGAGGCTTTGCATATCTTCTGCTTCCTTAAGGAGTCTATTTAAAGCATGTTTTTCATAAAATCATTTGGTCCATTGACTCATGAAATGACTTGGGTCGGACTGTGTTAAGTCCATATTAACACAGCCCGTTGGGTGTGGGGTGCCCAGGTTAGGTGTAAGCACTGGCATTTCAGGAACAAAGGGCACAAACATCACCGTGGGCTTTTTCCAAATCATCTGCATAGTGTATCACGAGGTCGGGCAGCATGTAAATGGGAGCCAGTTTCCCACACTGTAACCTGAAGCCTTGTTACCGCGTGACAAACCAAGCCTGGCCCCTACATTGCACGGCTGCAAGTTGCACATATGTGCAGGTGAGCTGTTCCTACTGCAGCCAATGCCCCATCTGCACCATGGCTTGAGAGAGGAGTACCTGCATTGTAGGCTCATTAGTCAGGGTCTCGGTGGCAGGTGCTGAGGATGTCCCTTCTCATTAGCCCCACACTTCCCGTGTTGCCAGGTATCGTTATTCAGTGTGTTGGCACATCCTGTATATAGTTCACTGTAATTTTATTGTACATTTCCCATATTTTACAGCCTAATGTTTCTCTTCCATAAGTAACATTGTAATTTCTTTATCAGTATTCCCTTGTTCCCTCATGGTCCATTTCTGATGTGTTTATTTCGTATGTCTGCCATCCAGCACAGCTGATTAATGACGTTATAGGCTTGATTATGAGTTTCATTTGGTGGCCTGGTGCTGGAATAGAATGAATACGTGGAATGGCTGTGCTTACCGGAGGTCAGGTTTAGGAGCTGCACATTCGCTGTGACTGTCCAGATTTTAAGGCTGATGGGTGTGTTCCGTGTCTCACTGACACAGTGGAAACTCTGTGCAGGGTTTCCCCCCTTCACCCTTCCCAAATTCAATTTCGAAGTGAGCTGTATTGAGAGGATGGGAGTTTTTTTTTTTTTTCTTCTTTTCTTTTAAGTGTTAAAAGAACTGGCCTATTGTTCTACCCTTTATCATGTCAATACTGAACAGTGAAACCCGGCTGCCATGTTGTGAGGCATCTGTGACGTAATGACTGCATCTCGCATTTTAATAATCCTGTTTTCTCTGGTATGTCCATTGTCTCTGCACTGCCATAGCACATTCTCTACACCCAGAGCTTCCCTGGCAACTGTGTCTACCTTAGCATTCTTTTTAAGCTGAACTCAGCTACTCGTACTTGTCTACATTTTATTCGTATTTGTATGTAATCGTATATGGGGATTATCCAGACTTGGCGTCGCTGAATTTCAATGCTGTGTCTGTTTGTATAAAGTTCCAAACTCTTATGGACTTCGGTGTGCAAGTAAGAATGGCACATTACACCCCTGCTTTGTAAACCACCTTGTCACTCCAGTCCTATGTCCCTATTCATGTTTCTATTGTAAATCCACTGAATGGCATGTCTTTCAGTGCTGGTGGGGAAAACAGGTTGGGCAGGACATGCAAAATGGTTTTGGGGGCATGACTGTCCATCCCAGTAAGACTGCATGGTTTCGTGTTTCTCCAAATATGAAAACCAGTTCGCGTGCTTCTCAGAATCCTCCGTCGACCCCAGACAGCAGGTGGTTTATCAAATGAGATTCAGTAATTTTGCTTTTCTCCTGTGGTCTGCCCCCAAAGACACTCCTGTTAGGCTAATGAGGGTGTTAATGCAATTAACCTGATTTTAAGCAGAATACGATCTTCACTTCTCCTTTCAGTTTATCTGTACTTAGTCAATTCGCAGAAAGCAGATGATTAACTGAATCCTCCTGAACCAGTCATGTGAAATAAGGAAATGTAAATAAAGACACACACTGAAACACACTATCATGGTGGTGTATAAAGTGTGTAGTCAGAACCTCGACAAGGACTCAAATGATTGTCTCTGTGGAGTAATTAATATTTCTGCTCTGTCTGAATGCAGCCCTACTCGAGTGTCCTTGGCCTTTTGATAGATTCAGCTGCAAGCAGTAAGCATGTGACTTTCTCCCTGTGCTCAGCTGTCAGTGACTGTGTCTAGTCCAAGGTCAGGCCTGGAGAACAGGTGCACTGCTAGCTGATGTCATCCCATTCATCTGGATTTTGTCTTTGTCCCTGACACCTGGAGTTTCGGGAATTTAAGCTATGTGTTGTGAACAGAGTGCTCTTTTTTGCCATAGTCAGTTTTCTGTAAGAATCACTGGCCCATAGAAAAGTGGCTTATTGAACATTGTATTGTGAGTTAGCAGTTATTGTAGGAAAATGTTTCTGGTGTAGTTGCTTCAAAGAAATCGATGGGAAATTTTGGGAATAATGTGTATAGGGTTTAATTCAATCCTAAACTGATTGGTTTTGTATTATCATCTGACTATTTTCTATTACATAAATTACTTAATTCACTTTCCAATTTTTTTTTGTCTCTGTGTTATCCTCTTACATACTGCCTCTAATGGCAGAATGTAGTTGTTTATAACAATAGTTTTAGGATAATTATAAGGTGATTCATATCCAAATTTCTGTTCCATTCATTGTTCCATTAGCATTTGCCTATTTGGATGCCTTGTCCAAGCTCCCAGCCCAGAGAGTAGCATGGCCAGAGTTTTTGTGGTTTTGCGACATTAGCTCTGTTTCGTATGTCACCATTTAGTGTACCTCGACACAAATATGTAATTTATGCTTTATTTGTTAGTTTCCTGTTACTCAAGATGAACACTTTGTTTTAGAGCCATTCTCTTCCACTCTGGTAGGTAAACTGTGGTTGGTATTGTGTACATTGTGGTCTGTAGCCAGGGAGAGCTGGCGTGGGGGGGGGGGGCAGACTGCTCTTCACAGGTGAGTGAAACCTGATATTCTCAGGTCGGGCAAGGTGTACAGCTGCATTTATATCTTAATGGGTACAAATGGCCATATAGGCAGAAGCAAAATAATCTAAGATATCTTCATATGCCCCTATAATTATACTTAGTATAGTTAATGCATGACAGAATTGCTGTATAAACATTAAAGAATCTTATGTAAATTCTGGTTTTGTTTATCTGTTTCCTGTTTTTAAATTTCTTGCTGTAAATTTATTTTTGTTTTTGCCATGATATAGGCATTGTTGCTGATTTGGCATTAAACTGAAGCCCACCACCCCCACAGAATTGCTGTATGAAATGTTGTGTGTAATATTTGTTTTTGTAATCTTTAACTGTTTTTCTGTCTCAGAATATGGAAGAGCTGGACAGTGGTATGACAAATGTAATGCTAATTGTTTTCTCGTTTTAGGTGGTTCAAGCTGGTGGACAAAAATGGGAAGGCTGATAAGGACAGAGGAGAAGTTCTGCTGGACATCCAGTTCATGAGGAACAACATCACGGCCAGCATGTTCGATCTGTCCATGCAGGAGAAGCCACGCTCGCATATCGGGAAGCTGAAGGACAAGATCCGCGGCAAGAAAAGTGGCTTCTCTGACTCCGCGTCCGCTATAGTGCCCTCCGTCACACAGGTGATGACAGACAGCGAGGAAGATGCCGAGGCCCATGCAGAACCTTCCGGAGCAAAGAAGAAGTCCAAGATAAAATCTTTGTTCGGCCCAAAGTCCAACTTGCAGCGCAACGTCTCCCAGTCAATGTCCACGTTGGGTACTCTTCCTGAAAAGAACTCTGCTCTCAGTGGTAGCCGTTCATCTGGCCTCAATGTGGACTCCCCAGAAGGTGAGCAGGAACTTCCATGATATCTGTTCCAGCCCAGATGTTCTCCCTGTATGTATCTGACAGATGTTATGCACTGTTTCTTGCAGCCAAGAAGAAATTCAAGTTCTTGACCCACAAACGCACAGACAGCTCTGACAGCAGGACGTCCCTGGGCCCCTTCTCTCTGCTGAATCGCTCCAAGCAGAATGTTGTGGAGCAGTCTGGTGTCTGTATCAATGGCAGCCATGTCTACACTGAAGAGACAGAACCCAAAAGTTCCACACTCAGTTTACCCAGCTCCAGTCAAGGCTCTACAGAAGATGTGCGCCCGGTCCTTGGCAGGAACCCCTCCGATGTGTCTGTGGACTCCCTCAAGGGCTTAAGCCTTCCCTCGTACCGAGCAGAGTCCAGACAGAAGACCCAGCTAGAAGATGAGCGTCAACAGGCTGAGAGGGTACAAGAGGAGCGTGCTCGGTTAGAGGAACAGCAGCGGAGACGGGAAGAGCAAGACAAGAGGAAACTGGAAGAGGAAAGAAGGAAACTGGAAGAGCAGCAGAAGAAACAACAAGAGGAGGAGGAGGAGAGGAGGAAGCAGGAGGAGGCCAGGCGAGCTGAGGAGCGCAAGCGGCAGGAGGATTTAAAGAAATCTGTGGAAGCCAGCACCAGAGAAGAGCCCACGGTGACCAACAGGCTGTCATCTCTCTTTGGCATCGGGAGAAAGAAGGAAGAGCATTCTACTGCATCCCAGGAAGAAAAACATGGCGTCGAAGAGCCCCCACCAGCAGGCTCAACCACTCCCTTTGAAGAGATCCCGCTTAGTCCAGAGCCTGCAAACCCCTTTGACGAGAGCTCTCAGCAAGCCTCGCAAAGCCTCCATAATTCCACGGGCTTCTCAAACCGCACAGCCAAGGTGTATCCAGTCAAGCCAAGGTCAGTGGCAGGGTTTTTTCTCTACCTATCGCATTTCAAATCCACTTGCTGCAGGGTCAGTAGCATGAGCTGTCAGTTTCTGTTGAAACCGTTAGAGTAGAGCCAGTTACTTCATGTGGCCAAACTCGGCCCTCACCGGGTTTGCTCCACGACTGCTGGGATGCACTGTGCACCAGTGATGAAGGCATCAGGTGCTACTGACCATTGGTGTTGTTTCTAAGGTTAACTTCTTCCTCCCTCTCACTGTTCTGATGCATTTGGGTTCTAGAGGGCACTGAATATATTGATGTATACTGTATAGATAAATATTTTCCAAATGGAGGATTGAATGTAAAAAAGAAAATCCATACAAAATTGGATCATCTTATAGATGTTTATTGGTTGCTAATCAGAGGTTAATCAGGATACAATATTTATTGCTTGAAGCCATCCAGAACCCATTCTAAACAATGCAAAGCTAAAAATATGGTTCTGTTGGTGGTTCAGTATAATATACCTTGATCCCTGGCATCTTTTGTAAGCCTCTTCTTTGCTGGATAGAACATCTTTCTGGTGGGAGTGGATGTTACTCCCTAATCTATTACAGTGACACATCCATCCAAAGTAAAACATTAACTGAAAATGTGGGAAATTAGTGCATATAAAAGTGTCTGTGTGTTGCCAAGTCTTGTGTGTGATCATTTTTCCCTATACTGTTAGTGGCATTCATACTGGTGGAGTTTTTCCAGAAATATCTTTTCAACCATATAAAATTTAAAATGGCTTCTGGGACTCTGATCTCTTAAATATTTCCAATAGTTTTGGGAGGTATGTAATCTACCAGATATGCATTGCTCTACTTGTCTGGCAAATTTGGCCTTGTGATTGGTAGTTCCTGCTTGCAAATTTGGTGGGTGTGTTCACTGCAGTGGTATGGTGTCAGACAGGTTATGTAGCAGCGAGAAACTTGTTTACAGTCACTACAGTTAGTGTGTGCGTGAGTCAGTGAGAGTCTGCTCCTTTGAAGGGACTCGTTTTGTTGTTCTTTGTGCAATGAACTTATGAACACTGCTCTGTTCTAATGGTGAGTGAGACCTGATGCTTCTGTTATAAGGGATTTTTGTATGAGAGCTGAGGAACAGTTTCTTACCGAATGTGAGGCAATCTTTGGGAGACTGAGTATTTCTTTGCTCTTTGGCTGGCAATATTTAGAATGCATGAAATGTTTTGGGGCTATGAAAAGTTGAATCTTGCTATTTGCAAATGATTTTCTAACAGGAGTGTTCTAATTTCTTATTCTAGGAGCTATACTGTGTTCTCAAAGGATTATTGAACTAAATTGTTTTTGCAAAGCAGTTGTGATGTTTGTGGAGATTTAAAGAAAAGTACATAAAAAGGAAGTCTTGTATGGGGTATGACGTATTTATGGGTCATGCTTATTTCAATTGTTTAAAATGTATTAACTTGAGAGTCCAGAGGCTGATTTGTAGCCTGCTAGTCTGCATATCATGCTTTGGTTCTTGATGCTTCAGATGTGCAGTGCCCTGATGGATCATGCTGTTTTGGAAGGGCTAACTTACCGATCTCTGAGTTTGTGTGTTTTTTACTTCCTGGCAGATTTGTTGCTGAAAGTATTCAGGGCACGCCCCCTTCCCCATCAGCAGACCCCTACATCGAGTCCCATCTCCCCTCCTCATCCACCCCTAACTCCACCAACCCTACTGTCCCCTCTGAATCCACTGACATGTTTTCCACCCTGCATTCCTCCCTTGCGCCTCCAAATGCCAGGAGAAGTTCGTCTGATTCTCTCAGCAGCATTAATGAGAACCTGGACACTGAGTCCCATAGACCTTCCATCAGCCAAAAACGGCAAGCTCCTCTCCCCCCTGGTCAAAAGGCCTCTGCAAAACATGAGGTTTCCCCATCTGTGTATAGTGGCAATTCTCAAAGCACGGAGGCAGGAAAACCTAAAGCTGCGCCAAGAAGCCTGTCTTCTAAAACGGCTGCTACAAGTGGGTATTTAAACCCTATTGCAGAAGTTTCTGATTCTAGAGAAAAAGAATCCTCCGCATTCCAACGTGACAAACAGCCACCCCTCCCACTTCCAGATTATGATGAGCTTTTCCCAAAGAGAAGACATGGCATTTTGGGACAGGTTAAGTGGGATATGGTGATTTCAGAGGTCAATCTGAAGCAGAAAAAGAATAAAGCTGATATTGACCAGCATGAAATGAGTATAGATGGGCCTGACTTGAGTAGCGAAAGCATACAAGTGCAGGATGAAAAACCAGACATTTTTAGTAGGATGACAGAAAGCCAGGACCAAGAAGAACCATTTCCGGTGTGGAAGAGGAGACCAATAACTAATAAACAGCCAGTTGTCCCTCCTAAGCCCAAAGTTGTGACTCCACCAGGTGAGATTCCAAAAATGGCTGGTTCAGTGACGGAAAAACCAAACCCATTTGCATCTAAAGTCTTTTTGGCAGCAACACCAAAGGTCCAAAACACTGATGCCCCACAGGTAAAGTCCCGTATTCTCCTGCAGTGTGAGACGAAGGTGCAAAACACTGATGTTGATGTTGGTAAACGCAAAGACAACTCACCAAAGGACATGCAGAATTCTACAGTGGTGGGCAAGGATGTTGTATCTCCAGGTGACCGCAAAACATCTTTTAAAAGTTATGAAGATAGTCTTCCTGTTAAACCCAGACAAAGTTCTTTGAATAGAGCTCCAATCAGTAACGTCTCAAATCAAGAAACTCTTGGCTCAATGGTGACCCAGAAACCCCAAAATGAAGCTAAAGACACTAAGGTACTAGAGAAGGTATCTGGAACTGGGGAAATCAATGAAGTATCCATGACTACAAATAACACTGATCTGTTTTCTGGTAACATATCTCTGAAGACCCCCACTGTGACAAAGCCAGATCTTGAAGAAAAAGCTGTTCAGTCCCCTGCTAAACAGCTGGTAGTTGAATCGGACCCATTCTTGAATAACTCATTCCTTTCTAAGGATCTGCTGGTGGGCAAGAATGCTGAATCTCAGGGTGATGCCAAAACACCTCTCAAGGGTACCAAAGAGAGTCCTGTCAAACCCAGACAAAGTCCTCTGAATAGCGCTCCAATCGGAAATTTCCCAGTTCACGAAAAGTTTTGCTCAATGGTGACCCAGAAGCCCCAAAATGAAGCTAAGGACCCTAAGATTCTAGAGGAAGTATCTGGAAGTGAAGAAATCATTGAAGGGTCCATGACTATGGCACAAGATGCTGACCTGTTTTCTGATGCATTTGTGAAGACCAATGTGTCAAAGCCAGATTCTAAAGAAAAAGCTGTAGCGAACTCACCTGTTAAAGAGCAGGTAGTAGAACTGGACTCATTCCCAAATGATTTATTCCTCTCTAAGGATCCAGTTTTGGTCAAGGATGCTGAATCTCAGGGTGACACCAAAACCCATCTCAAGAGTACCAAAGAGAGTCCTCCTGTCAAACCCAGACAAAGTTCTCGGATTATAGCTCCAGTCAGAACCACCCCAGCTCAGGAAAAGCTAGGCTCAATGGTGACCCAGAAACCCCAAAATGAAGCTAAGGACCCTAAGATTCTAGAGGAAGTATCTGGAAGTGAAGAAATCATTGAAGGGTCCATGACTATGGCACAAGATGCTGACCTGTTTTCTGATGCATTTGTGAAGACCAATGTGTCAAAGCCAGATTCTAAAGAAAAAGCTGTAGCGAACTCACCTGTTAAAGAGCAGGTAGTAGAACTGGACTCATTCCCAAATGATTTATTCCTCTCTAAGGATCCAGTTTTGGTCAAGGATGCTGAATCTCAGGGTGACACCAAAACCCATCTCAAGAGTACCAAAGAGAGTCCTCCTGTCAAACCCAGACAAAGTTCTCGGATTATAGCTCCAGTCAGAACCACCCCAGCTCAGGAAAAGCTAGGCTCAATGGTGACCCAGAAACCCCAAAATGAAGCTAAGGACTCTAAGATACTAGAGAAGGTGTCAGGAAGTGAAGAAATCAATGAAGAATCCACAGCTTTGACAAAAGGCACAGACTTGTTTTCTGATAGCATATTTGTGAAGATCAATGTATCAAAGCCAGATTGTGAAGAAAAAGCCGAGGGGTCACCTGCTAAATGGCGAATAGTTGAACCAGACCCGTTCCCAAATGATGTATTCCTCTCTAAGGATCCCTGGGCCTTACCACTGGAGTCAAAGAATAAGTCTGAGCAAATAATGTCTGAGGAAGACTTGGAAAAAATATTTTCCAGCAATAAAGTTGACCCATTTGCAGGTTTTGTTCATAATGTGTCTGCTAAATCTCCAGAACCAAAGATTGAGATGACTGTGAAAACTAATCCTGAACTGAGTTCTGGTGCCCAAAGCAATTTGTTTACAAAGAAGAAAAAGGCTCCACCGCTACCTGTAAATGCAGCTAATGCAGACAAAATTACAACAGAGCATCTGTTCAAACGCATGGTGACTATGAGTACAGGGGAACCGAAGATGGAAACTCATATCCAAAATCTAGACCGTCCAGCCAAGACAGATAGTGCTGTTTTCCAGAGCAAAAAAACAGTGGTGGCTGCTGACCCCATTCCCTCAGCTTCTTCCCCTGTGTCCTCCTCTCTGACTTCCCCTGAGCCCCAAATGTCTGCAACAGAAGAGGGCACTGCTCATCGTGGTGTCACCTCTGGTGGGAAAACCCTACTGCGGGCCTGGGTAACGCCCTCCGAGTCACAGTCAGTCTCTGTCCAGAGTAGCAGCGGAGGTGGAGCAATAGGGAAAATGGGCGAGCCAGCCTCAAGCCTACGCAGGTGAGACAATCTCTGACCCTTGAGTTTTGTCTTGCCTGTGGAGCAACTTCCGTTTTGAGTGATCTGGAGGGTTAGCAGGTAGCTGCTGTGTCTATGCATCATCTGGATGTGCAGTGCACAAGGATTCTGTAATGGCAGTGTGTTTTTTGATTTAAGGAAGAGTATTGGTGGTTTTATTATTTTCAGTCTTTTCCCTGAGTCCAAAGCTTCCATTAAAGACCAACTACATGGAACCAAACTTCAGGCAGATTTTTCATGCAAAGCTCCAAGTTTTAAAATCTGAAGCTGACAATCTGCTTTATTCTTCGATTTTATAATTCTGCTTGATAGTCAACACAACGCCAACCAGCTCTTCTGAATTATGTGGATTCACTTCTATATGGCCTCATTTGGCTGCTAATGCACAATTCATGTAAATGTGGCAAGAGCTGTTTTGTGTGTGTCTTAAAGTAAGTAAAAGAAGTCACCCAGCAATGCTGAAGTACACGTGTAAGTACTTTGTAAGCTGAGGTTAGTAGTCCTTAACAGTTCTTGAGTCCTCCACCCTTCTCTTTTTAACTAGGAATCTTGGCATTAATTTTGAGTCCTCTACTTGGAGGAGTTGGTAAATCTCTTCAAACTTGGGTTTAATCTTGTTGCTTGGGAACACTGGAGTAGACTTGCACTGTATGTTGTCCTGAAGAGTGTCAACTACCATCCGCTTGGAAAGAAATGAATGAACATGCTGTGCTACAGGAAGGCATTTACTGTAGGATCTTCTTGTTCCATTTGCTGTTTCACATTTAAGTTTAAATTATGTCAGCATTTTGGGGACGTTCCCAAAAAAATTGTATGTTCCTGTACAATCCTCTGTTTCTTGTTATGCAGGGTTTATGTAAGCTGATGTAGAAATTTCAGTTCACACTTTCCAACCTTTGCAATAATTTCCCACAAGTTTCAGGACCGCTTGGAAAAACACATGCAGCTGTATATGGTAAATTTACATGTGACATGAGTCATAAATCAATGAGTTTCATCCATAAAGTTTTGAGAACACCAATTACCAGCCTGTAGTTTCAACAAGCTTGGAACTACAAACTTGTATTTGTGCTTGTGGTTAACTTGATATGGTTTGTTTGGTTGCATCATGTACACTGAGACTGTTGGGAGGAAATATGTGATTAATGTTCCTTGTTTCACCCTTTGTTTAGTTTCTTGTTAATTTGAACCCGCAAATCCGGTTTGTCTTCTCAGGCCACACCCTGTAAAGCCCTTGGGCTCTGAGAGCCTGATCTCCGCGAGCACTCTGCAAGGGCGAGACAGCAAGCCAACCGAGACCCATGAACCGGTTCTGAGAAAGCCAAAGGTATGTGGTCGCACATCTGCCTTGGATGCCAGACCGTGCCTTTTTGAAGTTAATCTTAGGAAAGGTTTAGCAGAGTGTGTCTGGATCACAGTAATCAACATGAGCATGTAAATTCCCAATTCTTTATAGACGTTTTCAGTAATGCATGTAAGCTGGTATGTTAAGGGATGCAATCATGTTGTATATTTATTCAGCCAATTATTCCTGTGGGATTTGTTTCAAAATTTGGAGTTTTTTATGAATTTTTGAGCAATGATCTTTTCTGTGTCTGCAAAACTACGTAATGATTCTGTTCACCAGTGTCGGCATTTCACTGCTGTGGTCCCCAGTTTCAGTTAAATGGTCTGTTTTCCAGGTGACCGCCTCTGAGAGTGGGCCCTACTCCCAGCTAACCCAGGAGGAACTGATCACACTTGTGGTGAAGCAGCAGGCCGAGATCAGCAAGAAGGACGCGAAGATCCTGGAACTGGAGGAGTACATCGACAACCTCCTTGTCAGAGTCATAGATGAGAAGCCCAGCATTTTGATGTCCATGCCAACCTCCAAAAAGGCTTTTTAGTAGCCATAGTGTCAAGGGCGAGAAGAAGGGCTTCCACTAAATCCGTCACTGCTATGCATCGGGGTGTCTGGTCCTTCCCTTGATGTTTGTAACAGTCCCTTGTTTCCCACTACAGGTCTGTCCCAGAGCATGTGCACTTTATCACAGGGAGAGATGGTTTTGCTTGACTCTAAATGGTGTTAAATGAAGGAGGAATGAAAATGGCACTAAATGCTGATAAGAAGTAACAGGTGGTGTTAGGAATCACTACGGAAATGAATGAAGCAGTGGGGCAGAGCTGCCTCTGTGTTACATACCTCTTCATACCTGCGCTGCGCATCAGCCGACACCAGAGAACATGTGTCAATGTACTGTGATGTCATTTTGACGCATCGACTTTGAAGGTGCCGAAGATTCCTCCAGCATTACCGCGACACCTTAGCAGGTTGTGAGGTTTCGAAGGGTTACAATGCTGCGTGCTCATGGCATTTTTCTTTTCTTTCTTTTTTTTTTAAACTCCCGAAGGACTCTGACGCAGTATCTTCTCACTTCATATGCTGTAATGAAATCATTAAGCTGCTATGCGATCTTAAATCACTTTAAATCTACGAGGTCTCTTAAATCACTTTAAATACAGATTAGCGGTGTAAATGAGTTATTGATTTTGGGTGCTGTTCTGATAGTAAAGATTATCCCGTTCGTCTACCTTGAGCCTGCGTAGTGTGAGAGAACTGAAAACTTAGGTAGATTAATTTTGCTTCACATAGTAATGCGTGGCTGTGTCATACCAGACAGTTTTATGTTCATCTGTCATGGACAGTCATTAGCCTGTGGGGTTTCTAAGATTTATTGTATTCCGCACTGTATTTATCAAGCAGTTTAGGATGAATGTATGTAACACTTGTGTCCCTAGCCTGAGTGCTTTGTAGAGTTTCCCCTTGTGGTCATGCAAGGTATGACAGCTGTATTTACCCATAGGTTTCACAAAATCATGTTTGTTGATGTCCCCCTGTTGCCACCAATGCATTGCGTGGCGGGATGGTGAGTCGGGTGTTTGTCATTACCCCACCCACCCTGTGCTTTTGATTAATTAAAAGTGACACTAAGAGAATGAAGGACGTTAACCAGTAACCTGAAAGTTTCTCAGATTTTCTTGTGACTTGTCATTTTGGTGGAGCAGCTTTGAGAAGGATTCAACTTCCAATCAGGCTGTTAGTTAACTGACCTTCGATAGGTTCTCTGCGAGTCTCTTGTTTGTAAACTTCTAAATAATGAAAATTCTAACTTAAATGGTGTGGCAGAGTTTGTGTACAGTTATAGGGTTGGGAATAGCTGTAGGGCGAAACTGAGTTAGAATGCGGTACGTCTCGTGCATATACACACCGCTGTTCTCTTAATCAGCAGTACACACCTTACGATGTCCCCAAACACTTCCTGATTCCCTTGAATGCCTATCAAACATGGTAGTGCTTCAACAGTCAGCCTGCACTGGCTTGAATTTTCTATTAATCATTTGTTGCAAAGACTGGGGTGAACATTTTTATATTGAATAAATTTGATCTTATTTGCTGCTGTATGTTTTCAGGGTTTAAATCTCATTCTGCATTTGTTTTAATCAGTTTGTCTGTCCACCGTGGTGTGCCTTATATGGAAGCTTGTCATAGCAATAAGGACATCAAATATTTTTCTTTTCTTTTGTTAAATACCCGTGCCTTGGTATTGGCTACTTTCCCTTTGTCTTATTGGCTGTTTGGATTTTCTTTAAGGAGACCAGTTCCCTCTATGTCCAAAGGCTTATGAGACACATCCACAGAATTTTTTGGGTGTTTGTGTTGCATTGAAGCAATTTTCCTTCCTGTGTTAATGATTTTACTTTAATGATTTGTAGGTATTCCAAAAAGTGTTTTTTCTCCACTGCTGGAATTGCAGTTGTGCTTTGCTGTCTTAATTTACGGCAGTAAATAATATATTTGTAAACTATATTAAAACTGGCTCTTCCATATAAATCTAATAAACCTATATTGCAAAAGGTCTTTGTTTTTCTTAACCAATTTTTTTGTTACTTCAATCTGTCCTTGTGTCTACATGTGACAAATCATGACGTTTACATTTCCATTCATCCATCTTGTGTCCAATAGAAGCTGCCAGTGAGCAGGGACCAGGGGACACCCTGGATGGTATCACAGAATTGTATGATTTTTACTTATTTACTAAATCCAGTAAGACTTGGTCCTTACTGTGTTTTCTTTGCTGTATTGCCCTACTTTTCCCCTCCTGAAAGTTCAATTATGTGTAGCAAAGTATTTCTTTCCCTGGGTTGGCGCTGTCGGTCCAGGACTCATTTCCATTTCTGTATTAGTGGTGCAATTTTTAGAATTTTCAGAACTTTTGTAAGGGATATGTTGTATTAGTCCTAAAACTCTTAACTGTAATGTCCACAGAAGCCCAACTTTCTGCTCTAATAACATTTTCCTCAAAGTACTTTATTTATTTTTTTAAACTGTTCCTGCTTTCCTTCTCCTACCTGTTTGACTTCAGAGCCGTTGCCTCCTCTGACTCCCGCTAAGACTTCGTGAAGCTTCATTCTGCCAGTTGTTGTTGCTGATTATTTCCTCCCAGTTCCAAGGTTGCTTCATTATGCTGCCTGACCGTTACAGCCAATCTTTTATAGTTACCGTCATGAAGCATTCCCCTTAGATGGCTGTTTGTTGCCTGTCTTTGTAGTCTGTTATGAAGCTGTATGGAAGGCCAGATCCAGAAGAGAAACATTTTAATAGCGTGATAGCAAAGCATTAAAGGGCTTCAACTGTGAAGTAGTTAGAAAGGGCACCTGTTTTTTCTATGCTATACAGAGACCACAGTTTTATTACTTAAAGTATTTTGAGGTGACCATATTTTTCATGCTTTCATGGAAAAAACCACAAAGTTTGTTTTAAGTCAGGATCTTCTGTAACAGCGATTCTCAACCCATGGGTCGCAAGGAAATGTAAGCATTTTAAAATTAGCAAGCTTCCGTGTTGATCCATGATCAGATTCCCCAGCCCAATCCTAAAATTAACCAATACAAAAGGGTCTTGGTTCTGCAAAACTAGTGAACACTCAAGCCAAACCAGAGATGCTTAATTTAAAAAATATTGGCAAATCCAATCAGATTTGTGTGATAGGCAGTGATTGGCGTAAATTGCAGAGTGACTGCATGCTTGATCATAGCGTTAATTTAAACCTATACTTATAATCAGAAACAAATCTAAATCCAAATTGTCCACTCAACAAGTAGTGTCTTTTGATGGCCTAGTCAAGATCTAGAACTACAGCCCGATGAGCCTGGGTCAAAGATTCTTTAAGTCTAACTACGGGAAGTATGCCTAACTATCTTCTTTCAACTAAATCACTGTTTCTCAACTCAGTCCTTAGGGACCCCCTAGACTGCCCATGCTTTTCCCTCATCTCCCTACTGGAAGCAGGGAGGATGCAAAAATGTGCACTGTCTGGGGGGTCCTCAAGAACTGGTTTGAGTAAAACTGAAGTACCACTAAGGTACCTTGAGCAAGGTACTGCTACCTAGGTGCTAAATAATAGCTGCCCCCCTGCTATGTCACGATGTGCATATGGCTTAAATGCAAAGGACGCATCCTGTGCACTGTGTGCTGCGGTGTGTCAACAATGACAATTGCTGTCACCAAATAGCATATTAAGGATTAGTTGTTCCTTTCTTGCTAGAGTTCCTGTTGTGTGGTATCTAGTTTCGATTTAAGATATAATAATGTTCAATTTAAAGCAGTTTAAATGGTTGGCACAGTTTTGATAGAGGTATACAGTTACCTTTCTTTGGCATCAAACGATCCAATTGCATTCTTGCTGATAATATTCCCACGGAGTTGGGCATATATGTGCAAGAACTGCACGGTTCAGTGCGGTAGGCCTGGTGCTCAATACCTGGCTATTAAATATTACAAAGGCATAACTGGAAATGCTGTGCAAGAGAAGTCCTCATCCTGCAGGTTGACTGTCATCCAGTGGAGTCCACTCTGTTGAGGATAAATTGTTGATCTCTAGTGTCAAAGCAATTCTGCAATTAAAATAACACTATCCTCCAACTAGAGGAGAGGACCAAGTCAGTGAGTAATTTCACATGAGCAGTATCAGTGCTTTGGTTTTATCTCAGCCCATTAAAATTAGTCTGAGCTAAGAGAGCACACAGCACATTTCTGTTTTTCAATTAGGTTTGCAATAGGCATGTAGCTAAACAAACCACTGGTATACAGTTCAGATGTCTTGTATAGGAGCTAGATACCAAGATCTTGAGAACATATGTGGACGATTATAGTGTCTAACATGGGATTGCAAATTTTATGCATAAGCTCTTATTGTCATTGTGGTATGGAACAAGGGCGTAGATTTGGGTACCATTTTCGGGTGTGTTTGGGGGGCGGGAGGTTCGGGGCTGATTTGGTCCTTACCAATGTTAAAACCACGTCTATGACCTTGGTGTGGAATCACGTAAATGAGTGTGTGATTTAAATTACATTTCATTTCATTGAACTAGTTGGCCTTATAAACAAACGCATGTGTAGCAGTAACTGTAGACATCTCACAGACACTTCGCTTCAGTTGGGTGCCATGCTGCATATTTAATCTTAGATTTAATTTTAAGAATCAGTGATTTGTTAGTTATTTATTACATGATTCCAATCCAGGTCAGCAACTTTACAAGTTTCTTTAGTCAATTTAGATGTGTGTTGACCTCGTCATAAGGGGAGCTGCCTTGAAGTTTTCTGGTCTGTCTTTCCAAGCAAAATGCAACACTACTAAATTAAATGGAGTGCAGTTTTGTGTTGTAACCTTCAGAAAGTCTGCTTTAATACCACAGAGTTTAATGGGAGCAAAGGGGGGGGGTTTAATTTGTTTAACGTGTTTTATCAAGGGGGGCATGGCCTGGAGGAGTGGAGGCAGCTAGGATAGCGTCTGGTAAAGTTTGTGAGAATAGTGACAGTCAGAAAGGTGGCCCAAAATAAAACCCCCCTTTTTTTTCCTCATTTCCACTAGGCAGGTCAATTCCACAACTGCTATAAAAGAATGATCAGATAGAACAGGGCTGTCTAGGAGAGAGTGATGACGACAATACATGTGAGCTGTATTTTGGATAAAAACAGCGGATGCGAGAACATTTGTAATTACATCCTTTTTGTGTCGACTTGTACTATTTTTACTTTACAGTTCCTCGGGTACCCAACATCACAGATTGTACAGTCCTTGCAGTGTATTTGAGAGGCACTGAAAGATAGGATTTCTGTATCATCATGATTTGCAGAAAGGCAGAAAGTCCTGCGGTATCCGTGACCATGGCAACATTTTTTCCTTTGCCAGTGTTTTATTGTCCTTACTGCATTTAACACACATCACAAAACACTGCATTACAAAACCATACAAAAATCTCAAGTACCTCCAGTATTTGGTGAAATTTCAAGGGTCAGGGAATTCTCAGTCTTAGAGCAAATTTGATGAAAGAAAGTGCCATTTTCAATTTACTGATATGATTTCACAGTACATTAAGCCGATATGCCCTTGCTACTGAAGCTTTAATATGTGTACAGGTGTTCTTCATTTAAGAACAAGAGGATCTGGGTCACATTTCCAATCCTAGCTGTACTTGTTCTTCCCTGTCTTTTGTTTATAAAAGCAAGTGCATGTTTTTAAGTAAATTCTTATGTTTTCCCAGCAGTGACCCAGGAACTGTGGGTAAGAAATCAACACATGCAAAGCAAAGTCAGCAGCCTTCATCCGTTTATTTCTTAGGTTTATTTGCCAGAAAAGGTGTCTCGTGGTTTTGCTTTGAAAGTTCTAGCTTCCCGCTTTTGTTCCCCAAGCCATTAGGAGGGAAAGTGAAAGGGAAAAAAATCCATACAAATTTAATTAAGGCAATTCATTAGTTTTCTCAAAAATGGAAGTGTTGTCCTGAAATGAAAACCTATAAACACTTTTATAATTAGCCTTACCTAATTTGTTTTCAGTGGTTTTTTTTTTATGAATTTGATTTCATATAATTCACTAATTATCCTTTTTATACTCCTGTTTGCAATGGAATATATTCAAGCCAAATGAATCCAAAATGAAAAGAGACGTGTGCAGTGCAGTAGCATGAAGAACAATATTTGTGATGCATTGTCACAGAACAGCAAATAACACAGAGCAATAACATTAAAATGCAAATCAGAGGAGAGCTTTATCCAATCAAAATATCTTCAAGGAGCAACAAAAACCTTTATTCACTTAATGTGGTTGTTAAATCCATCAGTTCTTTTGTGGGCTGGTGACTGTTTGAACTATTGATTCCAGATCAAAGCTTGCAAATCTGTGCTAAAATGTTATGTACAGATTGCTTTAGAAATACTCTGGGTGTCGAAGACAAATAAAGAATAGAAATCTTGCAGGTCGTTATTGTGAATTTTGACTCATTTGTTATGATTTTGCTCGACCCCAGTCATACTTCCACAACCATCCGCAGAGTGTATGGTCACCCAAGGCAACGTTCATCCATCAATATGGATAAATACAGATGATCAAGTACAGGTGGTCCCCGGTATAAGAATGTCCGACTTACAGATAACTCGTACTTACGAATGGACTGCCATAAAGCCTATTATATAAAAAATTTGGGTTAAATACAGAGGTTCATAATGATGAACGTGCACACTACTTTGTCATGCTCATGAAAATAACACACGGCTTCAGTGCTTCTTTGGTTCGATGTACAGTATGTAGTTACTTTTATTATTACTGTATAATTATTATCATTATTATGTTCTGTATTATAATTTTTCTCACTTACCTACTAATTGGACTTAAAGACAGACTTAGGGACCGGATCTCATTTGAAACCTGGGGACAGCCTGTACTTTTCTCAGAGACGACTCGGACAGCAAAACTCTTTCAGGCAGTTGAATCAGTAACAAACTGGTTGCATGTTCGGCTCCTTAACCACTCACTGTCATCAGCATTCTGCATTCCAAGGTCTCTTGACCCTGTGTCCCCTGGATTGGTATCTCATACTAACAGGCTGTCCCTCCTCAGTCCACACCATGTCTAGGGATGGTGTCAGCAGGGCTGGCCCAACGCTTTTTGGGACTTCAAGCAAAATTTCAAGAACTAGTATTAACTAGTTGTCATCTTCCTATTTTGCCGGGGAGGATCAGAATGTGGCACCAGCTGACCAACCAAACAGGACAGCTAGTACATCAGCCTATAGGATTCTTGATGCCCCTGGTTCTTAGATATGATGTCTGACAGGAAGTGACATCATACACATGATTTCAGCATTGCTTTGGAATGCCATCAGGGTGATACTAAGTCGCTAATTAACCAGAGATGGGCTTATCTCCATGAATTCGTTTTGGCTACCCCCCTGGCGCCCTCTCACAGCACCATGCTGGCAGCGGGGCAGTTGGCAGCGGGCACGCCGATGCGGCGGTGACACGAGAACATCCTGTGCAGCTCGGCGCGGAAGCGGTCATGCAGCCAGGCGTACAAGAATGGGTTGCAGCAAGAGGAGCTCATGGCGCACAGGTGGCACAGCAACTGAATGAGCAGGAAGTAGCGCTTGTGGATCAGATCAATGTCGATGTCGCGCAGCACGTTGAACACGTGGATGGGCAGCCAGCACACGGCAAAGGCCGCTACCACCAGTGCCACCAGCCGGAAGGTCTTGCGCTTGCGTGCTCGCTGCGCCTCCGCCTGGCTCTGCGTCTGGTGGCCTGGCGCCACACAGTTGCGCAGCTTGACAGAGATGCACAGGTAGGAAATGCAGAGTGCAGAGAGCGGCAGCACGTAGGTGATGAGCAGCGTGCTGTAGGCGTAGGCCAGTCGCTGGCGCTCTTGGCCCATCCAGAACTCCTCGCAGATGGTGAAGCCCTCCTCACGGAACTCCACGTGGTAGGTGTGGGCTACAGCTGGAGCCACCAGCCCGCATGACAGCAGCCAGATACCCAGGAGCACGTGGACACATGCTGGCATAGAGATGCGCTTCTTCAGGGGGTGCACTGTGGCATAGTACCTGGATGGAGGGGGAGGGGGAAAGAGTCAGGGCGACCACAGGTGTAGTTCTGCACCCATCTCGCACCCCTTAATGTCCTAAAGCGAGCCGGAGATGTGAAGCTCCTCCACGGATATTTTCGGCCTATTTGTTTGTAGAGGAGGAAGGCTTTTGAAACTAAGAGGAAATCAAATTTAAATCGGCATTCAGTCTTTTCAGAACCTTATTGGTGCTCTCAGCTGCATGCGTGTGGGATTACAAAGAGGTGCCTTTGAGTAATATTACAGATGATGAATGCTCATACTAATGAATAGACCTCATTAAAATATTTTCAGAGCAAAAATTGTCCTTTCCCACAACCTTGATGTTTCATTTTGTTTTAAATGAGTTTCTGTCTTGGGTGTCAATGGGGAACAGGGTTGGTGGTGCTGTGTCACTGAATGAGATCTGGGCTGGATTCCCCAATTTTTTAGTAACTAATAATGATAACAGGCCATTGAGCTCAACGTGACACGTGCCTCTGTGGCAACGTTTTGATTCAGAACAAAATCTGCCAGCGGAGAATGCAGTGGTACGTCGGCCCTGTAATCCCTGGTGTCTGACTTTATGGTAAACTGTGCTTGTGGCTTTAGAACATTGAAGAATTTCATGTTCTGTATGCTCAAATTACATCTAAACTTCCTGTTCCCTACTCGTCTCTGAATAGGATTTACACCTGGCATTTTTCTCAATGGATTCAACTCATTCAGGATCATTTTAATAATAATAATATGCGATATGTAAATGTGGCCCCTCTGGTAGACAGCGTACGTTTCTGGCATTCTGAGTCACTCAGTGCTGAGCCTGTATAGCACCCTACACACCTGTCGACGGCGATGGCAGTGAGCGTGAAGACGGACACGTAGACGGTGACGGGCTGGATGAGGAACACCAGGTAGCACATAAAGCGGCCAAAGATCCAGCCACGAGGGTTGAAGGCGTACGCCAGCGTGAAGGGCACGCAGGTGGCGCACATGAGCATGTCGGAGAAGGCCAGGTTGCCGATGAAGAAGTTGGTGACGTTGTGCATCTTGCGGGCGCGGCAGATGACATAAAGCAGCAGGTAGTTGCCGAAGACGCCGATCAGAACTACTAGGGCGTAACACGGGATGATGACGCCCTTGAAGGACTGCAGGAGCTCCACGCCTGCAAACTGGGAGCCGCGACTGGCTGAGCCATTCTGCACCACTACCTCGAAGACCTGCCCGGTGCCATTCTCCTGGCCACAGGGGGGCGCCAACACTGTTGGCCAGCTGGCACCACCGCCCTCCATCTCAGCTGGCAAAGGATGAGGAAGTTCTCCCCAGGTATGTCGTGCTGGATACAACTGGAAATGATGCAGTCATTGTTGACGTCCTCATGCTTAACAACACAAGTGAGAAACGAATTCACTTTGGACCAATAACATCTCTGATTCATTGTGCCACCAAAAAATGTCCTACATTCACATTTATTTGCACATCACATTTTACACAATTCTTTTGTTTTCAGCTATAAGCAACAATGGGCTGTCAGAGTACACAGTACTCAGCTGTACACAGTATTAGTGTAATGTGGTACATGAGTATACATATAAATAGCCAATAAATATAATAATAATTATTAATACTTTATTGATCCCTGTGGGGAAATTCTCTTTATGCTGCCCCAGCTTGTTCTCTGTAGGTAACAACAAGCTGGCTGTGAAGGGCAGCCACCCATAGTAGCACCCATGGGTCTGGTGGAGTTAAGGGCCTTGCTCAAGGACCCACAGATGTGCCCAGGCTGGGCTTGAACCGGCAAGCTTCCTATCACAGGCACAGAGACTTACCCCACCGGCCCACAAACTGTCCCCTTTAAGTAGGTGTCAAAAGAGTCATATGAATCTGGGATGAACAGATGTGAGATTGAGTATTTAAGGGCTGATGATCTAACAGTCTTAGAAACTATCACAGAGTGTGCTAGCTCAGGCTCTCTTGTGTATCAGTATACAGATGAACACAAAGGCCAGTGCATGACGCAGTGTGTCATAACCATTGTGTACTGGCCAGGAGCAGTGGAGGTAAAAGATATTCATTCTCACAATCATGACGCATTCTGCAATCCATGATGTGAAGATACCTTGTTTTACGTCAATGTGGCCCAAATATACTCATCTATTTACCACATTGATGAAGGGCAATGGGAGGATTTTAGGGGTAAGCTGGTCCATTGAGACAACCAGTCTCTATGTTCCTGACTCCGAGTCACGCTCATGACTGTTGTCATGATGCTATGTCAGCGTCATGACAACAGTCATGTCCGCCCTGACCTGTGTCAGATTCTCTCCGGTGATTTCGCTGTAAGCCCACGGAGCCACTTTCATCCATGTGACTGACGCAGAAGTGCCAGGCTGTCTCTCCAGTGTCTCTTTTCTGAGACTGTTTGTCAGCTTTGTGTGTTTTGCTATATAACAGCTATCTGTACCACCAGCTGCGAGTCACCGGTCCTTGTTTAAACAAGACTCCTTCTCCCCAGTGGGTGGCTTTCCTCTCATCTAGCATGACTTTTTTGACTTGGGTTTATTTCATTCATTTCAGCTTGTGGTTAAATATACTTGTATGTAGGACCCTAACACACTCACACACACTCTCTCTCTCTCTCTCTCTCTCACACACACACACACACACACACACACACGTTTGTAATTATATCTTTATGGGGACTCTCCATTCATTTATATGGGGAAAACTCTTATCCAAACACCTTAACCCCTACCCTTAACCATGAGTAAGCAAACAAAATATGAAACTTTTTTAGTTTTTTGATGGCATTCACAGACCTGAAAAACAGTCCCCACAACATCAAAATAACAGGTTTTTATCACACTGTGGGGAACATTTGGTCCCCACAATGTAATATAAAAATAATCCACACACACACTATTTGAAGAATTTTATTTGTTTGTTTGTTAAAGTAACTGCATGCGCGCACACACACACACACACACACACACTATTTGAAG
>JAODLD010000046.1:12335028-12363140 GCA_026781065.1 Mormyrops boulengeri
TTTTTTGTTGTGGGTGCTGCTGTGATCCTTTTTTCCTGGGCTGCCTTTTCTTGTTCCGTCTTTCCCCAACCATCCCTCTCCGGGGTTTGAAAATGGGGACAAAAGCCCCCCCCCCCCCCCCCCCATGCCCCCCCTGGGGTGACGCACAACCTCCGCAGAGCCGCAGTCCAGTGGTTACGTGGCAAATCGTAAATCGTAAATCCAGCCTCCTGCCGCCCCCCCCCGTGCAGCTTCACATCGGCTGGCTGAGGTTTTTCAGCACATCGACAAATTGCTTAGAGTCTCTCAATAGACGATCACCTGCTCTTTAATTTAAATGCAAATCGCCGCTTTATCGGGTCACTATGGAGGGTTTTTGTTTTAAGTGATGCTTCCTTTTTTTGGTGGAGAATCAGCCCCCCGTAGCATCAGCAATCCTCATTTGCACCTGTCTTGCTGCCGGGCCGCTCCTGAAGCTACAGTGTCTATTCCAGCACTCTGACACCCGGCTCCTTATTACCCGGCCAGTAAATAGTTCAGTCAGAGGCAATGTCAGATACATTCGCAGGGGTGAGGAGGGTGTACCTCCGTCCCAGGGAATGATGACACATGGATGTGAATGTAGCCCTCCCCATTATAGGGTCAGACCCCTTAGTGTGAGGGATGACCTCAGTCACAGCAGTGCAGATGGGGGGGACAGGCTATTACATGAAAAGGCAAGAACTCTTACACTCTGTTTTTATTATTTTTTTATTTCTCATTGTAATATTTAATTATTTCAAATGAATCAGTAAGTTATCCCTTCATATGCAACCTGTATTGTAGGGATTGAGTTCTGCCATCTTAACAAAGAAACTTTTCCCCCATTAATTTACAGTCATTGGAATGAATATATACACAGTAACATATTACTGGCCCTATATAACTCTATATAACTGATATCTACCCAACATTTTCATGTACTTTCGTTTGGCAAGCTGAGAATCCTTCCGTGTGGGTTTCTGCATCAGTGTGGGCTTCACCGACCAGATACTGTGGAGCAGCAAGGGCAGCATCAGTCAATTATATAAGAATTATCCCCTCCTGGGGGTGACCTATTTAAGGTCTTAAGCAGAGCCCTGTCAGCCGTTTAGTCCAGCAGGTATTGTCGGAAAAATATGAACTAGTCCTTGAGTCTGAAACTTTCCATCCTCTGTTTACACGTACTTGCCTTCTTATGTAATAAACCCCCAGAGACACCCTGCCTCTCTTTCCTGCCTCTCCGTCCTGCTGCTATTCCTGCCTCCACTTGACTCAGGACGCAATTCCTTCTGAAACTTATGATAAAGACTGTGAAATCTCCTTATACTTTGTGACACTGCTCCCTTCAAAGTTTAATTTAAATTCAAGGTAAATGGACACACAGATAGATGTCAGTAACAAAACTCTTACTCATGAGATATAAGCCTTTTATGAAGCAATCCTATTATTAAGAAAGTAACATATTTACAACCTTGATACAAAGAAATTGTCTTTTTTTTATTATTCAGACCTACTTTTTCACTGAGATTGGATTTAGTAATATCTTCTGCTCTTCTGTTACATAACTGGATAATAAGAATCATCTGGAATAGTATTAGCATTATAAAAAATGGGTTTAAATGCTACAGCCTTGCTGGGTACCTGCAGAATGCTGCCAGCCACAAGGGGGCACCAGGGTCCTCGTTCACAAGCATTGCTCTCACCACTCCATGTACAGAAATCAAAGGGCTTGACAAGGCACCCAGCTTCCTCCGAAGATGGCCAGTGAGGGGGGGGGAGCATCGACATAGATCAGGAAACAGTGTGTGTGTGTGTTTGTTACAGCCAAGGGCCACTAGGGGCTCCAGGAGGTTGTACTGGCTGGTTTTAATTACTGGGGGGCTTACCCCCCCCCTTAATTTACACCCATGGTCACAGCACGTGCTGGGGGACATGGCACCACAGACAGAGACCTCACTGGCATGATCCCGTTCGGTGTGGCTGATGGAATCCCATAGTCTGTGTGGAGAGGACACTGGAATATTACCTCATATCTCATTTCTGAGAAAATTCAGCCACACTGGGGCTCCGTCCTCATAGATTCAAATAGCTACCCTGCCTACAAGTCCCCAGCCTTAATATCCAAACCGGAGAAATCCAGTCTACTCCTCTCCAATCAATTTCATATTTCTGCTTTCAAATGACCTTGTTATTTTTAACTTATAAAAGGAGTAGAGAGGGGTAATGAATTCGGAAAGTACCGATATACTAACATAACACTTGAACTCTTTCACCTCTTTATTTGTGATTTGTTCTTACTTTGAACAACAGCAGCACAGCAGAGGAACAACACAGAGCTGACAAATACAGAGAATGCAACAGTGCCACCACATGGACAGACTGCTCATTGCCTGACAAAACACCACCCCTCGTCCTTCATTAGCCAATAGTTTATTATCAAATAAATGCTTTATGCTTTAAACCTAATCTATGTTTACCACATAAAATACTTCGTACAGACACACACATATAGCTAAACAATAATAAAGGATCATTTTGCGTCCAAAAAGTAATTTAAGGTTACATGATTTTCCACGTTATAACAAATTTATTCTTTTTTTTCTTGAGCACAAAAGTTTGTTCTTGACCACACTGCACGGTTTGGGATACAATTTTAAGCATTGTTTTGTAGTGGTTCTGCATATCTCTGTGGTACCTGCTTGGGGAAGATCTCACAAAGTGTCCTTCATTGTTCTACTACTGCAAAGTGAGAAGCTTTACTGAATCTTTTATTCTCATAGATGGACAGGACAGCAACAACAACAGCTGAAAACTACAGGGTTGCTAACTTTCACACATCTGGCGTGACACTCACGCTTTTAGACTCTCACGCTCACGCAAGAAATCTGATGGCAAACCTATGTTATTCCATTATAAACCTAAAATTAGCAACATCAGAAGCGTTGGGACAGTTTGCAATCCTTACAGACTATTTACAAGGTACTAAAACTGTTACGTGCATGTAAATGGGTGAGCAGACTTGCCTCGAATTGAAAATCTCACGCCACCCAGCTGACCATAGTTGGCAACCCTGAAACTAATCATTTATACTTTGGGTGTCACTCATACTGACTGCTAAGGTCATAGGGCAGAGGTCAAAGCTAAGTAGATGGATTCTGCTATGTATTCCAGGTTCTGGCGGTTAATGGCCGTCACGTTCATACACCCATCTGGCAGCAAGTATAGGTGCCTCTTCCGGGCCAGGAACCTTACTTGTTCAGCTAAGAAAGAAAAACATAAAGTAAAAAATTTAATTCCATTTGTATTTACGTGTTTCCAAAATCTATCTTGTTTATGCAGCCTTTACTCAAGAACATCTGTCACACTTTTCAATAAGTCAGTGATATCTGAGCACTAGACGGTTTCCAAAGTGTCATGGAGTTCACGTCACCCTCATCACATGACGCGTGCTTTTTGCAGGGGTAAATTTGGCTTGGGGGAGAGTGAAAGACAGGCCATTAATGAGAGGCAACAGGCACGGTCCAGGGAAGAGTACAATTTTCTGAGAGGGAGCAGAGATGGACATGCTTGGGGGAAATGCAGTGACAGACCTGGGTTAGCATTTAGCAAGACCTTCATGCACAGTACTAAAAGTGGAAGCACTTTTCAGCTCCTAAGACAACAGAAAGAGAGCTGCAAGTATAAGCAACATGCAGAGCAACAAAACATTTACATGCAAGCAGAGTCCCTATGGTAAAAACGCAGGGCGGTGCACATTGAAATGAGGACAATAGGCTCACCATTTAGGCCTGTGCAACAATACAGTCCGCCCTGCTGTGTCAGGTGATCCCAGCGTCCAGGCGTTCCCAGAAGCCTCAGCTTCTCCAGAAGCTGCTCCCTTATCAGCAGGCACCGTTCGGCTAAACCTCTTATGGCATCACGCCTGTGTGACACATTTTGCACGTGTTAATGCGAGGGCAATTGTTTCCTGTAATGGGGAAAAAAGCACATTTGAATAAATGGTAAAGCTTTACATTAACTGCACCTTCATAATACAGTCATTATGCATTCATAGAACATTCAGTACACCTTCATAATGCATTCATAATCCTAACATCCCTTAACAGCTGTAATATACATTAATAACAAACATTATATAATAATAACAAACATTATAATTGTATAATCATGTAATGTTTGTTTTTAATGTATATTAAAGCTGCAAGGGATGTCAGGATGTTAAGGTGTACTTGCATGCTGCTTATGAATGTTCTATGAATGCATTATGAATGCATTATGAAGGTGCACTGAATGTTCTATGAACGCATAATGAATGCATTATGAAGGTGCACTTAATGTAACGCGTTACCAAATAAATCTACACCCACTGTTTATTTGGGTAAGATAATCATCACATACCACTCGGCGAGGTAGGCAGGGTTACCCAGCACTGTGGCAACCACACGGGCACCCAAAACAGTTGGCCGGGCCCACAGAGAGCGCACCAGGCTTTCCGCCTGTGACTGGACCGCCAGAAGCACAGAGTTCTGCTTCAGCATGAGCAGGAGATGTCCAACCCGCTCCCCTGCACGATTGCATGGGAAAGCGATGTCTGACACCAGGGTTTAGCAAGAGGTCGCTATGAATTTCGAGTAACTATGTGCAGACAGAGGCTGATAAGTTATTGAAGCGTTGTAGAGATTGGGAGAACATGGCCGTCATACCGTAGAGGCTGAAGCTGTGGGAGAAGGACTGGGCACAGAGGAACTCCAGGCCCAAGGAAGCGTAGTGGCGTAGGGGCCAAGCATCTTGATCTGGGTCCCCTAGGCAGAGGCCCTGGGCTGGCAAGAGGAAGAATGGGAGGAGCCTCCTCCTCTGGGTATGGCATAATGGGGAAGGGAAGGTGCAACGTGTCTTTAGAGGTTAATCTTATCGCAATTTAGCTTCAGAAACAGCCTAAATCACAAATCATTCCATAGCCCACAATTCAACTGCTTCACCAAAGATCCCAAAAGTAGCCCAATGTGATAGGTTGTTCATATTACTTGCATTTACTGAGGCCTAATCCCCGAGTGCTGGTTGGTGGTTCATGCCCATTTACGGATGCCACCTCCTTTGATGAATTTCCCCCTGGGATCAATGAAGCTTATTTTATCTTACAGGCAAGATTATCAAAGATAGTCAAACATCAACAGTATCATTATGAATGAAATCCTCTTTGCATTTATCTACAGAACAGGCAAATGCATGCCGAAAACGACAGTTACATTTTGGTAAAATAAATCAACTTCCGTCCACCTGTAACAAATTAGAGAAAACACGACAAACACAACGATGCCAGCAGATCAAATCAGTTTTACCGCCATAACTTCAGCAAGGGTCATCCAGTCCTGCTGGGAGAGGTCGGCTCCCGTTGGACAGTGTGCAGAGGCTGACAACATCACCACGGAATGCTCCGGGGCCTGCTCCAGATCCTCCGTGAGCATGTCCGTGGACACAACCCGTTGCTCAGCATTCCAGTATCGATACTGCCGGACATCCAGGATCCCAGCAGCCTTGAGGGTGTCAACCAGTGAGTCTGAAGGCAGAAAGGGAGGGGGGGGCTGACAGCTAAAGTCCTGAAAGAGAAGCAGCGCTTCACTACACAGCAAATGTGAGTTTCTGTTTGTGTACTGATGTCTGGGCAGAAGCTGGCAGCAGATAGTGTCATGATGGTGCTGGAACTAAGAGCAATTCAGGAAGGCTAAAATCTCAGGTGTAAATTTTTGGATATAATGTTGTAGGCCTGTACAGTTCAGGATGGGTGAACAGGGTCGTGTGTATAGTGATGAAACAGGAAGCTTTACACCAAAACTACTTAAAAGCAAATGTCTGAAACTTACTCAGTCCACATGATATATTTCAGAGAAAATTCCTGTATGAGTTTTGCAAGTTTAATGAATGGTCTTGTTTGTATTTCATGAGGACTGAGTGAGTTTTACATCTCAGCCTGACTTTATGCTATTGGCGGTCAAATCACAAAAACAACAAAGTAGAGCTTTGGAAATTTGCTCTACAATTAAAAAACCTTCAACAAGAAATTCATACAATGCAAACTATTTAAATTTTGTCACCTCTAACTTGCCATAAATGTATATCACAATTAAAACAGGTAATAACACAGTTATATTTCTGTGGTTCTACATTAATTTCCCATCGGCCTCTTCTCCAGTGGCACCGCCTCCTACTTACATACCTACCATGACAGGGTAAGGAGACATATACAGGGCCAGACCAGGCTACACTCGTGTTGTACCAGCGTCTCAGAAGCTCTGTCCCCAGCCGGACTGCACCCGTGAATCCCACGGTCTGGACACCCAGCACCTGAAGGGTCCAAACCCACACAAAGTGACCCCGTGACCCGAAAGGGAAGCTACCCTTGCTAGATCTCATCTATTCTGCAGACAGTTAGCATTCTGTCACAGCACTCCTGATGTCCTTCAGCAGCAATGATATATTCATCACACTGAGAACAGAAGCTTCCAGACCACACAGATTAACCTGGAGGTTTGTTATTTTTGTGTTCACTTGACTCTTCTACTGTGTCAAAGTGATTGCACGTCTGGAATTTATATGAATGATGTGATGAATCACTTGGCCGCCCTTGACAAACGCTGAAAGACAAGCCTGTTAAATCATGTCTGGATTTTGTGACACCCACCCGGTTTTCCACAATGGCCTGACTGTCCTTTCCCAGTGCCAGCTCGGTCACTCTCCTGGTGAACTCCGACACGCCCAGGCATGGTGGGTACTCTGTGCCCAGGGTGGGATCACTCCCTATCTGCTGCTTAATCTTCCAGATAAGAGGGAGCACAGAGATCTGACCATCCTCACCCAGATACTCTGTGTGAAAGAAGCAGAGAGAATCCTATGCGTTACATGCAGTACATATTGAATTGAGTTTAAAGTTGAAAAGGTTACATTTCATTTAAATAGCTCTGTGCAGCTGTGTGCAGTTTGTGTGTATCTTCTCTTCTGACCAAGTTTCAGTCCGGATAAATCTCCAGTTAAGAATGGACTGCTTAAAAATAGAACCTGCTCAGTATTTGTTCTGAGTACTTCCTGTTTGGAGTAAAACAGGAAACTATAGTTACCTCCATGGACAGAATTATTAAGCAAATTATTATTACAGTACTATTATAATGGCCCAAAAAAGACCTTGCAGAGAACAGAGAAAACATACAAAATAGCCAGTCAGAGAGATGCATATCCATCAAAATGGCCAAATTTTTAAAACATGGTTACTATACATTTGAGTGTTTTGTAGCCAACAGCCAAAGATGATGGAAGAAGCACGTAGGAAGAGGGCATAAATGAACTGCTAAAGATTTGTGCCAAATTAAAGGGGAGACTTCCAAAAACTCCACCATTTTCAAAAGCTGCAATCTGAATGGATTCTCTAAATACAAGGTGCAGTGAGCTACGGTCACAAAGGCTGAACTGTAAGGTAAGACGGTCCTAGCTGCCTCTGCTAATATAGGATGTGATCAAATATAAAACTTCACTGATCCAATGGACAACAGGCTCATGATGGGCATTAAGAAGAAAAGTAACTGTACAGGACATTAAACTCGGTGTAGTGGACTGTAACAAATGACTGATAGTTTGTTATTTCTTATATACACCGGATAACTATTAAATATTTATTATTAATTATGTTAACGGTTAAGAGAGAAGAATCCACTTAGTTTCTGATTGACCTAATAATTGTGCACACTGATAATCAAGTTTCTGACATACTCATGTAGCATTTAATCTATAAATAAATTTATCTGGAACAGAAGCAAACTTCAAAATTAACTTTTATGAGTCTCCAGCAGTAGAACTTGTCTAATAATCCTGCCTTTGGTCCATCAGTGGGACCCAAGAGGAATTCTGATTGCTTTGTTAGAGCGCTGAGAAAATGTTCTGTTTTCATTATGTATCTGTATTAAACATGTTACTATATTATGGAATCATTCTTATTCATAAACCAGAAACTGGAGCAAGGCAAATAGCAAACCCATCACGAAAACTGTCATGCATAATGATAAAATATTCTAACACTCAGCCAGCTAATGTTGACTTGAGGTAGCTGGTGCCAGGCACCGTGAAACCTTACAATACGGTTCCTCAGTAACTTAGTAGTAAGCTCAGTTACTACTCAAATACAAATCATGGACCAATATAGTTTTTGGTTAACTAATATATTAAGTGAGAATTAGTTCATGATTAGTTAAGAGTATAATATTATATTTGTGTCCCCTCGTGTGACGTACGTATTACCTGATGTGTTAATACTAGCGATTTATAGGCATTAGAGCGTTTCGGTACTCATTTAGTAAAAATGACAGAAAATTGGACAGTAAGAGAAATCCTGCTGCAGACTCACCCCTTCCCGCCAGGTACACTTTATCAGGGTGTGTGTCATTTTTGAAAGCTGCCAGTAATTTCGTTTCAGGATTCAGTGGAAGAGTTGGAGTGTCAATGAAAGCAGAATTAGTCGCCATACCTCTCTAACTTGTAAATCTGATCGTAACCTTTTCCGTTTATACATGAAATTAATTTTGCGTGATAAATTTGCGGTTCGTGGGCTGCCTGAAAGCGAGTTTTGTTTGTTGCTTGTTGCTAAGTTACAGCTGTCGGCCGTTGCCTGGTAACGATTATAATATATTTTTTCCATTTTAATTATTACGAACTAGCTAGCTGTATTATTTTCCCTATTTTGTTTGAGATTATGGACACAACTGCACGATGTAATTCATTGTTTACATCACAACCATGACATTAACATCTGCTAAAACAGGCTATTTGCTATTAATCACCGAATGTTGTCAAACATTCAATTCCTATTTGCTTTTAATCACTCAATTTCTGCTTCTATACTAGTTACCTGTAGATGTCAACTTTTGTGTATATACATATTCACACATACATATTTATATATTTCTGTATATTGTATAGTTTTTATTGCTACACATTATTTATTTATTATACGTTATTTTTCAGATTTATTTATTCTAAATATAATTAACATATTATTTATATTACTTTATATTTATATTAATATATAATTCATATATATATATATATTTTTTTGTATATTATATAACTGCTATGGGTAACAGGCTAATTTGCTGCTTATCTTATGTTATGTGATAATGGGTTATTATTAGTAGTAGTAATAGTATAGAATTAATGCTAGCATTATTAATTACATAATTCATAATATGTATACACTTACAGTTAACCCTTACTGTAAGTGTGTCAGGTCAGCACCGGTCCTCCTCAACCTCTCGTGTCTCCCCCTCCTATCTGGCCAGCAGATGTCGCTGGCCATCCGGTCATCCCTATTGTCCAAGTCATCAGTGTGTTTTTCGCGCTCCGGGGACTGCTGCATGGTTCTATGGGCTGAGTATGCGCCTGTAAGTTCAGTAGTTGTCAGTTCGCGACCAGTCGCTCCTGTTTTTATATTTATTAGATTTTGTTCCCTGCTGTTTTTTTGTATTGTATTGTATTGTATTGCCTTCTATTTTGGTTTTTGCTTTGTGCCCTTGGTTATGTATTACTTGTCTTTGTTATATTCATCTGTTTCTTAGTTTCCCTGTTAGTTTCTTTGTTCCTTGATTAAGTTTATTTGACCCACCTGTTTCCCTGTGCATTATGATTACTCTACCTGATTGCTCGTTGTCCTGCACCCTCTCTGATTGGTTAATTGTTTCGCGTCTCATTCCTCCTGCTTCGTTACCCGGTTCAGTTTGTGTATTTATGTTCCTGCCTTAGTCCAGTTCCTGAGTTGGTCATTGTGTCAGAAGGTTAGATGTTACTCTGTGCTGTATTATGAGTTTGCACTATGGTCCCTTGCCTGTTTTAGCTCCCTGTGTTGCCTTGTACCTGGACATTGTTTCCGTGTCATTTCTTGTAGCTGGTTGTTTGTCCCATTTTGCTTTTTGATCCCTCGCGGTCCTTTCCTTTGTAGTTTTACCCAGTGTATTTAATTTCCGTAATAAATCCCCTTTGCGTCTGAGTCGCTAGTGGATCATCACCTCCGTTTCTTGCGTACACCATGCCTCGCTCCCATGACAAAATTAGCAATTCGGATTTTACTAATATGTTCCATCAAATATGAAGGCGAGTTGAAGTAAATTAAAATACGGAAAAGTACGCCAGATTATGTCAGTGACGGTCCTATAAGTACGCTGCAAAGCGGAGTTTTTCGGTTACTGAGATTATGAAAGTGAAGCGCAAAAACTGGAGCCTGGTTACTCGGCGTTATTCGGGCAGCTCTTCAGCTCCCGAGATGCGGGCTGAATGACGCTTTTGATTCACTCTACTTCTACATCCAGTTAAATGGGCAGCTCACCACAAAATAAATAAATAAAAAAATATAGCCAACTAATTAGGGGACGCTGACTTGATCTCAGGGCTTCCTGGCACCCCTACAAGTACTGAGGTACCGGCACAGAATGACTACATGACCTGAGGGGAGGGAAACGCTGTTAGGTTAGCCTGGTGTGACCAAATAAATAAATAAAAATAGTGAGTGACCTATTAAACAGTGAAGCTTGCTCACGGTGCCACTTCTGGCCCAAAATCTAGAAATAACTTCCACCATATATGCAGATGTGGGGTGCCACTGAGAGGCCAGTCGCGGCACTCTGCGGGGCCCCAGGCAAAAAAAAGAAAACTCCATGGGGCCCTCCAACACACCTTCCCCCAGCATGGCTAAATTTATTACCATTATTTTAACCTGATGTCTAAATGAATAATATTGACAAAGAATTTAATAAACACAAGTCCTTTATTTTCACTTTTGTGAGAAACAGAACACACATCAGCAAATTTGTTGTTATATTATGTAAGGAGCCACCCTTGGGGGCCCCCTCCCAGCTCGGGGCCTCAGGAAATTGCCCATCTCACTTGTCCTGTTGCTGTGCCTCTGGTGCTACCTTTCCACGTTGGCATTTCTCCTATTTTGTGTTTAAAATATGCCAAGCTTACATACTAGATAATTTCAGGCATTCTTCATGTTTAGATGTAGAAAGTTCTACAAGCACTGTGTAGCTTGTCTCTTGGCCACAGAAATGCTGTTCAGACAAATGCCATTCATAGACTGTTACCCGACGCCGCCTACGTTGTCTTTCCACCCACAATTCCCGATCGTTGGGTTCCTTGCCTTATACTCATTTTGGCTACAACAAATCACATCATGTGACTTTCCAAGCCTCTGCGTACATTTCCTGTATTCCTTCAGGAACGGGAAAAACATTACAGCCCCTGGACAAGGAACAGCAATTTTAATACCACATAATTTCACAACATTTCACATGAAACTGCAGCCGGTCCTAACTGCATGTTTCACTGGGACGACAGCTATATCAGAAACACACAATATCCACTGACTAAGTCAAGGAAAAGGCGTTTTCCTGTGCGTGCTGCTGTGCTTTGTGTAATAAACATTCCTGGCCCTGACGAGGCAAGCAGGCCAGTAAGATTGGCTAAGTTAGCTGAACCTCACTTTTAGTTGCAAGAGTAAAAAACCTCAGTTAGCAAGCAGAGCTTGAAAGTGAGATTAACAGGAGCGCTCACGGAAAGTCTCTAGACGCTTGCTTAATTCAGTAATAATATCGCAGATTTATTGGATTTTATAACAAAAATCATTACTTCGTTTATTTACTTACAAAAATGTATATCCCATTAGAAACAACCAGAAGTTTTAATTAAAACATTCATTTCAAGTAGTAATAAATTTAGAACTACAATTTGGGTTTCAATGAGCTGTTCGGAGTTAAACAGTTCCTTGACAAACGTCATTGGGAGCTTTTTAATTACTTAGCCTTTGCAATAACATAAAACACCAAACATTGGTGTTTACGATCTCTATGGGAGCCAGTGACCACAATAGCAATTAACAGCAACTGAATGAGTCAATCGTAATAATTATGACACTGAAAAAGAAAATGTCTTTGCTAAAGATATGTACAGATATGTTAAACACTGCTTGTTAATGGACTTCTGTTATGGAACCAATAAATTTGGAACGTTTTTACAGAATTAAGCAAGCGTCCCAGGATTTTCTGTGAGCACTGAAGTTTTAAAACAGGAAGAAACCCATAAGGGAACACTGGATCAGTGTAGGACTCTCCAGGGGACCAAATAATCAAGAAAAACACTTCCTTCGGAATAAGACCTGGCTTGGGTGATATTGTGCTGCTTAAAATGGCACTTTGTTAAATAATTAGACCAGCAAATATCTGTGGGTAGGCAGATAGCTGTTTGGAGCCACTGAGAATGGCAAAGTAGACAATCTGCATACATAAGTGTCTGGTGAGCTCTGGGTCTTTAGCATGCCTTTGGGGCGAGGCCTCCTGCCTTTGCTGACAGGTTACAACAAGGAGAAAAAGCAGACCAGGATCATCAACAGGAGAAAAATTCAGCCTTACCTACATTGTCCCAGCATACAAGTTGCCCAGTTAAATCAGAGATGTTTGAGAATCATTTAAAACGAATTTGTTTTGTATTCATTGTTTATTTATTTATTTACTTGGGTGGTTTTTTTTAAAACAGTGATGGTGATGCTCATGATGTGGATTAATTTCTGCAGATCCTCTTGAAGAACAGCAGGCATACAGTAAGCAGGATTCTTTCAAGGTCTCCTGATGCTGTAACAATCTCACTTTCCGTAACCTGCAGCTGGGTCACTCCTAGTATGAAAAGGCCCTTGCAGAGATGAAGAGGTTATATTTGTGTGCCTTTGTACACAGACATCCCAAAGGGAAATGTAGGAGGAAAAGGCATTCTGGTCCGTGAAAATCTATTCAAAATGACTGTTGTAATTCAAAGATGTTAACTTGGGATGGCATTACAATAGATGTTCTTAGTCCACTCGTCACTGAGCAGCTGCACAACTTGTTAATGTTAAACGACATTTATTAAAGCAGTGAATCTCAACCTGAAATAACAATAAAAAAAGCTTGTTATGATAAAGGGGAAAAAACTCTTAGCTAGAATTTTAAAAAGTTGACTTCAACATTTCTTCAGAGGAGTTAGCAGACAATCATAAGAAACTTCAGTTTTACATTTGGATATTTAACTGAAGGAAATGCACATCCTTTACAGTCAGAGATGGGAACCTTCTGGAACTTGAACTTTTGTACCACAGGTCAAACTTGAATGGCCCACTCACCAGAAGACGCATCCGAAACCACAGGGGACCACTAGCTCCTCATTCTGTGACATCCTCGTTGACTGCAAACAAAGAGAGTGGGTCATAGGAGACAAGCCTGTCAAGCCGACATCCCATGATACTTACACGTGATGTGCTGCCCCATAATGAAGACGGGGCCCTGGCCAGAGCGCAGCGTAAACGTGACGGGAGGCACCAGCTCAAACCCGCTGAAACTGACCTGTGACAGCAAATGCTGCAGTTGAAAATCACCACCTGACAATGGCCCAACCATCACCCACCGTTGCTGCTGGTATCAGGACTGACCATGGGCACGCAGGTGGGGCTGAGGGTGGCTATGGGCACAGGATGGCTGCGGTTTGCGATGCTGTCCTTCACCTCCACCACGTGCATCTCATTGCTCGACTCTGCGCTGAGGCAGATCTGGACAGCCAGAAAGAAACGTGAAAAAGCACAGGACTTAGAGGTGCATCTTCTTCTAAAGTCTACAAAGCAACCTAAAATGCAGAGGTGGAAAATCCAGGTCCAGAAGGTATACATCCAGACCAAGATTTTGTTTCAACCAAGCAGTTCATTACTCTGTGACTCGACTGGTTGGTTGGTCGAAACAAAACCTTGGTCTGGATCTGTACTTTCTGGACCTGAACTTTCCATCTCTGCCTAAACAAATCACTGTGGATTACAGTTCCTAGCTCAATGCGCTGGATCACTGGTTATAGCTTAAGGTTGCATTTAATTTCCATTTAGAATCAGCAGGGGAATTCCCTGGATACTGTAACGTACTAGGGCTGGTGAATGGTAGACATGCCTGGAAGTGAGGGAGAGGTGAGGCAGCATGGCAGACTGACCGTATAGATGAAAAACTGGTGCTCAAGAAGGTCATTCTCCACCTCAAAAAGTGCAGTTTTCTTGGTGCCATTCAGCTCACACCCTAGGGTTGCATTTAAGCCATATTTACAGCAGACTTTCACAGCCATGAAAACCTACCATTCACTTCACTGCTGGAGTAATTTTTACAGTGCATTTAACTGATAATTACTGGGACAGGAAGTGGCGATAAGCAGGGCTAAACTGCCATATTCCCTCCATGTTTCATTCTGGGCACTTTTACACATTACACATTTATCTTGTTTATCACAAACATGTACAAGTTGCTTTTGTCTGATGCCTTTGATAAGAAAACAGCCAAACAAGTAAAAAAAAATAAAATAAAATAAAAAAAAAAACACAACATTTGGCAAGTTTTTTTTGTCAGCAAGGACAATCAACTTCCACAGTTTCCTTATGGCCTTACCCTGCCTTAAGAGCTTTGTCCGAATTCTGGGTCTGCATCCTTCTAAGGCTGCACCTGAAGACCGAATGCGATACAGCGGTGCAACAAGGCTGATCCACTTCAAAGGCTCCTTCAAATGCGCCCTAGATATGCGTCCTTTTGTCCATTCGCTAAGGATCCACCCTATGGATCCTTCACAGCCCAACATTTCCCAAGAATCATTGCACAGAGGTAAAGTGAGTGTGTCCCAGCTAGACAAGCAGTGATTTGAGATGCAAGGATAAGGGTGGGAACAAATAGGAAATTATCCGTAGGCCAGACCGTCCCATTTGGCAATGCTTTCTGTTTGACCTTTGAAAGACACAGCCTACAAAGGCTACACCTTCCTAGGATGTATCCCTCGAAGGATGCAACCCGTGAATTCAAACACAGCCATTACTTGTCTGAGATCAGGTGTCATTCATGAGAGACCAGCTAGGATGAACAACTGCTGGATTCCAGCACACCAGGATCAGGGTTGCCTACCCCTGGTCTAATACATTATTTCCACACAATCAGGATGGATGTTTTAAAACGGTAAATGGTAGTTAGGTGCATACACAAGAATGGAGATTCTGTCTGAATGACTAAACTTTATACATTTATCAAAGTATATACTCTTGGATAGAAGCAATGATACCAGGCCCTCAGTACAAACAAGAGCTTCTCACCCCAGATTACACAGACTGTGTCAAGCTCAGAGGAACTGGCCGGGTCACTGAAGGGTTCTATCTGCATTGGTTCTTCACTCCTCCAGGAACTCACCACTAACATCATAAAAGCTTCTCCGAACTGAGAACAATAAAAGAGCTAAGCAAGTCTTTGTGCAAGACACAAGATACAAGGGTATCATGTACTGTATATGGCATGCAACATATAGACGCTTCTTTGAATATAGACGTTGCTACTGTGGTATTTCGTCTGCAGTTTTCAGTGAAGGACCTGAACTGTCTTTGAAAAACTCAAACCATCAAAAATCAAACCATAATTAAAAATCACTCGATCACTGCGGCGTTACTACTTCGACTTCATTTAACGCCGGTGAATTCACGCATCATAAACTCAGAGCCCGAATTTTTTTTCACAAAGCCTTGCCGCCACCGAAATAACTCCGCGGCCAGTGTGGTTTGTGGAAGAGAAAATATAGAAGCGAAGCTTTCCCACCGACCCCCCAATTTCCGCAGCTACCCCACTCGGGTGCAGTAATGTTAGGGAAGTGGTTAATAGAAGGACTGTCTCCCCAGCGGGGGAATTTCTCCTGTAAAATCTCTGTAACAGCTTTTTATAACATAACTTTGGACAAAATTTACAGCACTCCACTTATTTATAATGCAAATAATGACATGATTTTAAACACATGAATTCTTGTACCGGATATTTTCTTTGCAATTGACATAGACATTTACACCGTCAACCCTTCATCGGATACTACTAAATGAAAGGCAGAACAATTTAGTGGGTTGATGGGACCTTAAGAACAGACAGCTCCCTCATCTGCCCTGCAAATTAATCCCCACTTGCGAGGGTCATTTTAGCGATATATTTTAAGAACACACCAGCACTCGGGTCGATAGATAAGTCAAATCTAGTCCTACATATTAAACATAGAAACAAAAATATATTTCCGTTATAACGTGTTATACCCATCTTGAATATGTCGGAATGTATTAAGTTTCGTCGTAATTCCTCGGCCATACTGCAGTTTCGGCATCTAAGGTAAACCCGATTGACATTAATAGTATTTATTCCACACAGTTGGTTTTATTAGTCTTGTTGTTTCCACATTATTTGTTGCATTTATTTTTAATTGTACTTACCCAAGCAAAAGTCGACCGGGTAAAAAAAAAAAAAAAAAGTAGGCGTTTAAATTGCCGATGCAATCAGATGGTCACTTAATTGATTTCTTTCAGGTTAGATTTTTATAAAGCCCAAGAGAACGCGTACGCCTACTGGATCTAACGGTAAAAGTAGTCGTGTATTTGTTATTAATTTTTTTTTGTCGCTTACAATCAGAATAAATCACATAAGACGGTTCATTTGAAAACTCCAGCTTTAGTAAAATACGCTTGAAACCGTTTAGGAATATATTTAGTTTAGCCACGGCGTGGCAGTATAAGCCTATACAAACCAACGGTATATCTGTAAAGGGAGGTGTGCATGCGGTAGGCTTGCTTGACTACGTACACGTGGTTTATCTCCTATTCCGACAGACCTCTAAACGTGATTTTTTTTTTTTTTTTGTATGATGTTCGCTTTGGCTGAGTCCTGTGGTGCCATTTCAATGTTTTTATGTTCATTGTCGTGCTTATCACCGAAATAGCTGTCGTTTATCTCTGTTAGCCAGCCGCGTCGTAGGTGAGCGAATGAGGACTGAAACGTGTGGTTAGAAACTTACTGCAGAGCACAGAAGTATATTTTAATATACAGGGAACAGGAATGGAAACTGTTACACATTGAAGCAGATTTGCTTGCTTAGACGAGAAGACATGCTGAGATGTTCCACCGAGGAGCTGAAATTGCGCTGCAAACGACTGGTTTGATGAAGACGTTTTCCAGGAAACGGCATGGACTTTACAACCATAGGCCAGATATTACAAGACAGTAACACTGACTTGGCACAGTAACCCGGGTTCCCTGGCGTGCTGACTGTCAGTGGTTACAAGGGCCGGTTTGACCGTGCTTCCCTCGCTGGCTGTTATTGGGGTGTGAGACATTTGTCAGGTGGCTTTGCTATGAGTAAGCGGCTTTAGGAGCATGTGTGCCCCCCACCCCCGTGTCTGCATTGGCCGTAATTTCTCTGCCTTATTTTTTCACCTGCTACACGTCTTCAGTGCAGGGGATCTCCCGATGCTGCATGAGTTTATTTGAAGATCTCAGAATTCAATGTTTTTAAAACTTTCCTCTTAGATCGCCAGTTTAAGTAAGCTTCCAGTCTGATGCAAACGGCTTTGCGCAAAGTTTAAAGAGTTCGTTTAGTGTCCTCCCTGACTAATGGGATAGTACTATATAAGACCTCTTCTTGGGTATATGCTAATTTAACTGTCGTTAAATGAACGATCATGTATAAGTTGTATATAATGTGTGGGTAGTGAATGGATGGCTGTAGATTCATAAGCTTTACGATGTTCTGAGCTTCTGTCTCACACAGCCCTATTTCCGCCCCACTCACTCCATACCTGTGTTACATCAGGGTTCCCCAATTCCAATGCGGACAGCCAGAATCCAACACAGTTTGTAGATTTCCCTGCTGAAACACATCGTAATTAATTTATTGCCATTAATTTATTTAGCAGGTGCGTCTGAGCAGGGAAATTAGCAAAATCTGTTGCAAACGGGCCCTCCAGGACCGGAGTCGGGGAACACTGAGCTGCAGCCTCCTCAGATTGCATTTAATATTAACGAGTCGGTCTCTTCATATTGATTTGGGTTAAATTCAGACGCAGCAGTCAGTATTAAAGAGTTTAATGCAGTTGCCTTTCATTGAAGTTTTAGGATAGGAATAGACTTAATGAAGTACCATATAAAAACCTGCAATTTAAAAATCTGGTATTTTTGTTGTTTTAACAGATGCCAGTGATTATATAAAGCAATGAATTTTGTATGTTGTCTTAAGAGAATACAATTATTCTGCGTATTTTCATATTAAATAGTATTCATAGGGTGTTGCTGTTTCTTTGAATGAAACGTACTTTTACATATACATTGATACAAGGCTCTATTTTCAGTGCTACAATGACAGCGTTAAGTCAGGATGTAAACACTGGTTGATTATGTAAAGGCTAGATGTTTTTTTTTACAATCCAGGGCGTCATTAGCATAGCCCTTCAGGGGCAAACACATTCCTCTGAATTGCGTGCATGCTTCCTGAGGGCGAGTGCGATGTCCTCGCTGCTTTATCTGATAAAGGGCCCATCCAGCCCGCTCTATGACATTCACTTGTGATTTCGTTTAGTGTCATCGGCAGCACCTTCCTTACGGAGAACCTCAGTTGCCTATTCGGGAAATCGATGCCACTGAGGAACCGAAGGGTCCAGGAGGTTCTGCATAGGGCCCCCAACGCAGCAAAAGAAGCTCTGAAATTCGGCATTAATTTTCATCGACGGGGTTAAAGGCATCTTCCTGTTTACCGAAGGCCGTTCGTGGTCTTCCGTCTACAACGTACGTGGCTCTCCTGGCTTCGGAAAGTCTGGTTTATCCGAGTGCCAAGAACAGCTTTCCACAATTAGAAATTAGGCGTTGAATAAGAAATTATGTTCCCCTAAAAGGCGGGGGGAAACCCCTAAACTTAATTAAATGAGACAGTTTTCCGTTGCTAATAGCTCACATCCTTGAGACGGTCAGGTTAAGAGTATAGAACAAGTCGTTCTCCACTTTCAACCGAATCCTCCACTTTAATTTGTAAATGTGGTGACTTAATCCCAGGCTGGCTATAAACACTTTTTTCCCCTGAAGGAACTGGTCGATCCATCTCCTAACCGCTTATCCCGGTCACGGGGGGGGATGGGACACTTAACTTACCCTGTATGCCTTTGTACCGCGGGAGATCCCGGAGAAAACATAAGGGGGAGGAGATGCGAACTCGCGGGAAGCTGAGACTGGATTGCAGCCCCCGTCCCCGAAGGCAGTAGGGCAAGCGACTGAGCCATCCAGAATCAGTCTACAGACTTCTGCGATACACTGGTGTATGCTATCTTCTGCCAAATAGGGCCAATCCTTAATTAAATTATGGGTAATTACCGAATGTGTCATTTTTACTAAGATAGAATGTTACATGTTGCAGGGTGTGGGAGTGCCGAAACAATAAACAAAATCCTCTGGATGAATGCCCCACGGAATATCCACGCCTCTGGTCTTTAATGGCTCATTTACGATGGCTCCGAGCTTACCCTGCTCCGTACAGCTGTGCGCTTTCTGAGGTGCTCTGCCACACTTTTGATCGCTTTTATGGTTTATTCTGTACCAACGTTGGGGCTGCGCGAGGTCACTGTCGCTCTTAGATGGTTAAATGCGATAAAGCCGGCCTTTGCACCGCCAGCACACAGACAGTCACAAAAAAGTAACAGGAATTATGTGATAGGAATCGAGTCGAACTTCCCTGGAGAATACCCTGGCTAATTGTTTCCATGTTCGGGAGCGGTGCCGAATAGCGCCTGTGCGGCGCGACCGTTCCTGACTGCGCAGACTGCAGCTGACGGCCGAAGCGTCCAGGATCCCGTCACGGTGCACGGTCCGTTTCCCCTCCCTGTGGTCAGGTCGCACATTCGCGCACACACTGCAGCTCTCACGGCCTCAGTAAGCCTGGCTGTTTGGGCATTATTTTGCAGTTGTTTGATTCATTCTATCCTCGCGCTTTTTTTGTCCCATTTGTGCTGCTTCAGCATTAAACGAATAGAACAGGTCTTAAATATTTATTAAGCATTGTGTAGGCTATTGATATCCCCCTTGTGTTTTAGTCTATTAAAAATGGCAATTTTTGAGACAGAGGATGAATTAAATAAAACACCTATCAATATGGTTGGTGTTATTAGTTAGGCTAACTCTGTTTTTTTTTACTATAGGCGTCATTATTAAGTTACACAGGATAAATTACCCAAAACTACCCAAATAATGAGTGATTGCTTTCCTCGACATTAACACTAACGATATCCGCTAACTGAATCGCAAGTTGCAAAATAGTATGACATGAAGTGAGACTATTAATGTAATCAATTTCAATTTAAGAGTATTTAACTAAAGTTCTTTGCTAACTAAATTCGCAAATCTAAAACGATAAATTATCGTGATTAGTATGACTTTCTGTACCTGTTATTTAGGTTCTACAAAACCTTATTTAGTGGGGTTTCAGCCCCCCTATTTTTGTCAAAGCCACACCTAAAATCTTCAGTTTTAAGGTATGAAATGGGACCTAACGGAATATTCCTACTAACGTCTTAAAAACAATATTCTGCACCACTGTAGTGTGTACGATATACGACGCAGCCTGTTTTAATATATGGCAAAGTTTATACAACACCCGACTAACTGATTGTATATGATTCTATAGTGTTCACTTGTTTTTCATCATACAGTAATCTTATGATGTGCCCATGATGTGCCCTGAAAATGTAAACCACTGAAATATAATAGCATGATAAAATAACACCCTTTTTATTAACTTGAATGCTCAAAATAATATTGTGCGTTGTCCTGTACATTATCTGTACAATATAACAATATACGTCTGTTACACTTTCAGACTTCATATGAATTATGGAATTTTTTTCTGAAATTTTTGCAAGCTTGAAGAAACAAATTATAGCAGCAACTTAAGTGAATGACATAATAAAGGGAGGAAAAAACAGGAACAGATGCATGACTGCAAGCGCTACTTGCCAGGTCTGTCTATAGCATTTCTGAAACGTTAACATGATATTGCCATATGACGCTTGCAACAGACATTCGTAAAATCTATATAGACTATGTTTACAGCTTTTAATATATGTATTTACATATTCCAGTACTCAGACTGAAAGAGTTTACAAACACAGCTTGTACAATATTTGGTCAAAAAAAATGTATTCTCCAACATCTGACAATTCTGAGTGCCTCAAACCTTTCCATCCTGCCCTCGGGACTGAGTTTGGCTTTTAATGAGCTACAGTTTGATATTTGAAAACCCATCTCTTACATCCGAAGCTGCAGTTTGATGTTTTGAATGTTTAGGTTGAACCCGTTTTGATTTTCTTCTTGGTTGGTGGACTGGAGATAAAGGTAAAAACCTCATTGTGCGTATTTGAAGAGGATTTGGGACATTCATAATTTGACATCTGGCGTGTTGTCTCAAAGTACGACATAAAGATTTACTTTGTTCTGTATAGATCAAGCCGTTTGTGTAACGTGCCTCAGATGGGATCGGAGCGAGTTTCTTCCAGTCTTGTTTCTGAATCACAATGATCCATCAGGTTTTCCAGCGCTCATTAAATTCCGGACGTCTTGCGCATGCGTCGTTGCCAAGCCCCGACTTCCTTGGCTTGATAAAGCTGAGTACACGTTTGGGTTAAGAACAGCGGCAGGTTTTTTTGGGATGGATTGTGCAGTTAAAACAGTTGTACATTCACAGATGTGGGTGGGGGGGAGGGGGACAAAAATAAATACAATAAATTAAATACAAAATGGATCTCAAATACCACACTGTTACACTGGAAGCAACAGTCCACATTTTATATATTCTAATTGCTTTTACTTATTTCCTAACGACAGTGCTGAAAGATGACATCCTATAGTACACGGTGCTGCAGGGCGTGAATGATCGAGTAGCTGGCTGGCTGGAGGGGCGACGTTAAGCCGGTGCACAGGCTTGCCTTGACCGTCCGAGTTCAGCTGTTGCGGGTGTGCTCCCCGCTGGACGGGCCTGGGCAGGCCAGGGTACAGCTGCGCTGCCAAAGATCTCTCTGTTCTGCAGTGGCGACCGAGACCTGGCTGAACTCAGAGTGTTTCTGATCCTATGATTCCCTGAATGCTCCTTCTCTGTTCCCGCAGGGTACCTCCCATCGCTGGCCAGCTTCGCCCGCATTCACAGGAAATGGGAGGCTGGGAGCAGCTCCTCGCCCTACGGGTTGGGCACCGCACCGCCCGACTCCGTCTCCTCCCCGTCTCCCTGTGCGCTGTCCCTTGTTACTCGTTGTCACACTGGAGCGGTACCTGGCCTGTTCCTCCCGTCACTGTTAAGTCAGTTCGTTTCAGTACTAAGCGGTTCCAGCTGTGTGCTTTCCCTTTATCACTCCTTTTCCTGTAAAGAAAAACTGAAAACACACACACATTACGTAAGTTAGGAAAATAATTTAAGGAAAACAATATATGTTGTACGTTAAATTAGATTAGAATTCACCGCAATTCCTGATATTCCCATAGCTGACGACGAGTTGGAAACGGTTTTTGTTATCATACATTTTTATGGAATATATATTTTAAGAACGAATGTTTAAAATTAGCATAGAATTACTCCGTGAAACCGGTAAGACATTTTTACATTTGCACGAATGCTGAATGAAAAGTTTCGCTGGCGTCTTTGATTGATCCTGACCGCTTTGCCGTGACTCTCTTGGCGTGCAGTTGAGTCGGAATGAAGTGCGGCTTTTCCAGTGCGGAAGATCGATTGCACGTCTTGCACATCGGCCACCTAAACGCCGCTTCGAGCCTTTAGCTCATTTCAGTAACTGAGTTTCGGATTGTTTTTACATTCGACTTCGATTATGCAACAGTCTTTGTCGCTTATCTGTTTTTAGAATTACCGGTGTCTTCAACCTTCTAAAGATCTGCTAGCGGAGGAATGTCACCCTGATCTCTGTGTGCTGTTTTCATGGCAATGCACCAGAATATTATTCTAATCATTAAATACTAACAACAGTAATAATAATAATAATAATAATAATAATAATAATAATAATAATAATATTACCACAACTCTAACCATTTGTAGCATGTTTGGTTTAAATAGAATCTGACTGATTCCGTATGAATTTAATATATATATAACTTTGTTCTCTCCAGCTCATACTTTTCCTCCCTTACCTTTCCTTTTCTACAGAATGCCAAAGATTCTGATCCTATCGATAGGGCTGTGCATGTCTCCACAGGAAAATATAAACAATACGGACCATTTTGTTTGCTATCTCGAAGAAAGGAAAAAACAAATCAAAAAAATGCACCAAGTGTCCCAGCTTGTTGCCTTTGCTCTTAAATGCTGCCCAGTTCCCATCAGCTGCCGCTTCCAATCCGTACAGGGAGTCTGCTCCCCATTTAAATACAAATCAAGGAGGTAAACAATGCAACATCCCCTTTTTGTAGTCTAATGCTGATAGTTAGAAAGCCAAACTGCTCATGGGCTGAATGACCAGTTTGTTTTGTTGTCTTGCCCTCCTTACTGGTTAAAACGGAATCTGCATGTTTAGACAGGCATGCAGACAGGTTTAGTAGAGGTGAACCACTGCTCTACAGGGGCTTGGTCATCTTAATGCCTTTGAGATTCGGCACGCCGCAGGCCAAGGAGGTGGAATGGCTTCACTGGTGGAAGACCTCACCCCTCTCTCCTGATTACATCTGCAGGTTTCAGTTTCACAGATCCTGGTGTGGGCCTGTTTGTGACCCGTCTTCGTTTTCCAGAGATTTCCAGTGCTCCTTGTTTGAACACTGCGTGTGCAGCTCTGTGTCTGATGGGCTTAGGATTCAATGAATGGAAAATCACTAAGGGAGTTATTTTTTCCTTGAAAATAATGATCTTCTAATAACACTTTACTTGAAGCTGTCATCTATAATGCACTATACATACCTTCATAATGCATTATAATGTTCAGAAAGAGAATTAAGGATGCTTTGTACTGCATTATAGATGAAAGCTTCATAAAGCATTCATAATGCATAATAAACATGGCTATGTGTCATGCCTTTTTCTAAATATTTATAGCCATGTTTATAATGCTTTATGAATGCATTGAAATGTGTTTTGAATCTGTTCATAGATTGTTATAGACCACCAATCTCTTCAATAGCATCCATCCATCCATCCATCTTCTATCCGCTTACTCTGGTCAGGATTGTGGGAGCCTCACATTTATGTTAGATCATTTATATTTGAGTTGGTCCCTTGTTGGACCGGGTGTTTTGTGTAGATGATGCAGACCCAGGCATAATTGCTAATTGCTCACTGCACGTCTGTTGCAGGAAAAAATGGGAGTTTATCCTGGACAGAAAAGATAATGAGGTTCAACTGACCGTCAGTATCCTTCTGGCTGTCTCACTTCGTCAGGCACAAGGGCTCACTTAAGCCAAACCTGGGCTGCATAAGGTCCTACAGGCCAAGCGAGTGGAACAGGGCCGGGGATGCCGCGATGCGGGGAATTCGCGAGGTGTACAGTATGTGGACGCCCGGCTAAAGTTACTGCCTGTGCCGTTTACATGCTGTGTATTTTCTTAGTGAGGGCTCGTTAAGAGATGTTGAGTGGAAACCTGTGGTCGCCGATTGGGGTCTTGCTTGGCAGTGTTTGGCCCAAAGGTTTATTTAGTAATCTCAGCCAGAGGAATGTCAAAGTGGGAAACATTTCAGTGCTGATGATCGATGGAGCAAAAATACTTTAATCAAGTCTTCATTTGCAGTTCAGTTTACTAGTCACCTAGAGCACGTCATTTGTACACATGATGAACCTGTTAACTCTAAATTTTTCTTATTTTTTATACATTCAGTAGCACAACAGGACCTTTAAACTTTATAGCATCTGTAGACAGAGAAACGCAGACCTGTCACTTGACACCTCATTCGTGGCAATCTTGTTTTAGCTTCATTAGACCCCAAAGTGCCTGGCTGTACTTAATCTGGTCACGCGTTGTATATTTTTATTGCAATTACTAGCACTCTACAGGCCCTCAATGCGTTTTTCTCCCGTTAAATGGTCCGCGAGTGTAGTAAATCAACAGACTGGCAAGCTCCAGGTTTAGATCCCTTAAGGGATGCCACTGCTAAAGAGGTCTGCCCCCTTATATAATCTGTGTATTACATTTAGGTATTTCAGCGAATGCGAATTAGCTGAATAATGTCTTACTTTTGATATTACTCCCTTGCATTCTGAATTACAATTAGATGCCATTTTACTGAATTTGTAATGCTGTTTTTCAGCGTTTAATGCTACTGACATAGTATTTTAATTTGTAAAACAGTTTTGCTTGCAATTTACGCTATATTTATTGTACAAAGTACTGGATTATTTTAGTCTACCAAGCATCCTTTTGGATAAGACTTACATGAAACTTCTAGCATAATCCTGTTAGGCCTACTTGCCAGATTTATGCCATTAAAAGCAGATCACACAGAATTTGCTTTAATCACTACACTGTACAGCATCTATAATATGTAACAGCCAGCTGAAGTAGAAGCGATTTCACACCATGTACTAAACAAGAAGTAATGCTTTGTTGTTCATTAACTTGGAAAAGCGTCCTTCCGGCTGTTTCAGGTGTCATGCTTTTGCCACTTGATTCTTGCTTCTCTCACCGCCTGACGTTAGGTTCACCGTCAGTAATGGTGTTTGCATTTTTATGGAAATATTAACTCAGTCATGCTCAAGTTGGCTTCTAAAGGACATATTGCGCTAACTGTTTAAGAACTCCATCAAAACATTTAGTTATTGAGAGCTAAAAATAAATCAGACACATACATGAAAGCTTTTGAACAAACCAAACTCAAACTGACGACCTTTTTAATGTGAGAACGTGTGCGTTTAAATCCCAGACAATTCAGTGACTGGCTTATTTTGTGTGTGTGACATTTTGAAATACAGTAATTTTATATTTGCATAATATTATGCATACAGTATATAAAATGCATATTAAAATCTTAAAGATATCAAATTTATAATATGTAATTTTTTAAAGATATATCACTGAATATATCCTTGAGGAAACATACATATTGTGTAGTAAAGTAAGCAATAGCTGTAGCTTAATGTGGTTTATGCCTTAGCTCAGATATCTGTCAGCATGTACATTTCCTGTTGGCCTCGTAGGGGCTGGAATCAGCGCTGCTGGGTTCAGTCTGTCTGGAAATCACTGGTTATGTAATGGCTGTGTGTTAACAACAAGCTGTCACGAATATTATTGTTTTCATTGTATGCGTCACATGGATATTTGCTGCTCGGTTGCCTGATGTTCTCCTGGAAAGCGTGGTTCCTTTGCCGCTCTTTGACAATTCAGACACTGTTGAATCGTGCGTCGGTCTTGTAATGCGCCAGATTTGCAGGCTGAACCAGCATTTTTGTGTGCATAAACAATGCCGCGCCACAAAGCTGCACAAGGGCTATATTCAGAATAATAAAATGTACACTACCTGCTGCAGTTATGAATTCTGCACTGGCTGTAATTACAGTCTAAGAATTATGTATTTAGCTACTGGATCGATGCATTTATCACAGTGGGTGACGCATCTGTAGAGTGGAGAGTGCTCAGTCCACACAGCTAAAAATCAGCATGTTTGTGCAAATATTTACACTGCAATTTTAAGTGATGATCTGCCTATGAGAGGCATATTACCAAAGCCTTTAGACACACTTTCCCCAAAGCACTGTGGACTCATTCCAAAAGCGCTCTCAAAACTGCTCTCAAAACAACGAAAACGGTGAGGCTGCAATAATAACAAACATATAAAAATAATGTGTATTTTTCCATAAATATCTGTAGCTTTTTCAATTTGCAAATTAATTAGAATGCTTATGCAATCCGATCAATTAGCAAGGCAGAGCAGCTCTTTGTTAATGGGTGCCCTGTTACCGCCATTGTGACCTGGCATGTTAACTGCTTCAAATCTATTGTTTGTCCAAGCTGAGTATATTTGAAACTGTGCCACTGGGAAAATGTTTCCACCTTGTGTCAGTTAAGTTCCTTTAAATTATTCACTTTATTTTTGAACAGAGCAGTATTATTATCCCTATTCCAAAGAGATCCTATTTTTAGTGGGTGATGTCATTCTGGAAAACATTCCTAATAGAGCAGTGTTGATTGGTGGCTTTTGTCCATCGGCAGTACGGCTCACCCTGGTCAAAAGCAGTGGATCTGTCGCACCTCGGGATCTTTGGAGAAATGCCAGTGTGGCACAGGGCATAAATAATGGCTTTTTGGAAATGAATGCACTGGATTAGTCATAGAGAGGGACATAAGAATTAATATTCACGGATGCTCTAGTTTAGCATGCGGTTGGTGGCGGGTCTTGGTCTTAGGGGCCTTCGGCTGTTGTGCTTCCCGTGTGTGTGATGTCACTTAAAGCTGAAAAATATTTCCTGCATATATTGATACATACTTTGCAGCTACCAAAAACCAGTATGCCCTCAGTGATGGCTGAAATGTCAGGCATTTCAGATTCTAGTCCTGAGCTAAGCCCTTTGACTGGCAAACACAGGTGATACCTGAGGTATTTGCCATGACTTTCGCGGGCAGGGTTTGACTTGTCCGCCAAGCGCGATAGTCAGGTGTGTCAGTTGACAGCCTGTATCGGGGTGTTTCGCTGCTCTATCTGTCATAACAATATAGGTGTTACCACCTTTTTTTGATGAGGGATTTTCTTGTCTTTGACAATTAGGCTCTTCCTCTGCCATGATCCTCAGCGGTGTACACTGGGGGACACCCCCCCCCCCAAAGTCCTTCATATCGCATGCAGCGGAAAACCCAGCCTCTCATAGGTTTCAAGGGCGACAGCTTCCCAGCTGTGCTGCTCCGGTACAGGACTGTCTGTATGAGACATCCGTAGGCCGCAGGCTAAGCAGGAGTTTGGCTCCGGTTCCTGCCATGTTCCCCACCCCAGTCTCCTGGGGGCCATCAGCGTATACTCAGGAATTATGTTGTTTCCCCAAGCTGACATATTTTTGCACAAAAATTCTGAGCCCAGGATAAAAACCAGAGAAAACAACCACGCTAGCTACTTGTAATCATCCGTAAGCTTCATACGGGGCCTTGCGTAACCAATAAACATGTTGTAAAGATACTCAAAACTTAAATCCTTCTGTCACACGCACGTGGAGATGGGGGGGGGGGGGGGACAACAGGTTACCCGGGCTTGATTTTCTTAAATGCAGCACAGTGAAATTGCAGGGGGGCCGT
>JAODLD010000046.1:12363240-12378055 GCA_026781065.1 Mormyrops boulengeri
CCCCCCCCCCCCCCCCCCCCCCCCCCCCCCCCCCCCCCCCCCCCCCCCCCCCCCCCCCCCCCCCCCCGCGGGCGGCCGCCCCCCCTACAGGGTCCCCTGGCTGTCTTTGCTTCTCTGCAGCTCAGTGAATTGGCAGGGGGGCAGTTCAGAAGCAGGACTTGTTTGATGTGGAAACCATCGGGGGGGGGGGGGGCATTTGAGGAAACGGGTGTCCGGCGAATCTGGCATGGCTGTAAAATAGCCTCATAAAACTCATACAATGGACTTCAATGGGGTTTCAGTCAAAACATTTTCCCTCCCATAAATTACTACTTACTAGGTCAGTGGGCTTTGAGGGGTTTTTCTGGTATTTAACTACCCAGAAAGACAATGACATCAACCTCTGACGTGTAAGGAAGACATAAAATCCCGAACTGGAAGAATGCTTTTTTGTTTTTGAGTTGTTTTTACGGCATGTCGTGCTAACGGACGAGCGTGGACCTGTTTCTCTTCTAATGCTTGGTCTTTCTTCTCACACTCCCCTTTCGGCTATCCTGTCAGACCGTTTCAAGCGCTGTCCCTCAATCCTCTCTCTCACCCTTACAAATTCAAATCAAAGTATCTTTTATTGTCAGTTTTGCATATATGATGTGTGGAGTTATACACACAGAGCTGAAATATTGTTCTCGTTGGTCGTAGTGGAAACGTAATACACAAATCACAGACACTAAGACATATAAACATAATATTGACATGACATTTTAAGACATGGACAAAGAGATACAGGTAACCGAGCTGATTGGTGGGGAAAGATTGTGCAAATTGGTACAGAAGTTTGGCACAGAAACAAACTGTACAATAGATAAATAGATTTTGATAGATTCACACTTGAGTGAGTCCTGAGCTATCCGTCCTTGTAAGAGACTCAGTCTTTAGTTAGGAGGGGCCTAACTTCAGCAGTCAATTAGTTTGAGGAAAATGTTTTTAGGCCACTGTCGTGTCACTGTTCCCTTTTGCTGCCCAGGTTTCTCCACCTGACATCTCGTAGCTGCCGTAATCAGGCGTGTTTGACGCAGTTGACTTCGCAACAGAAATTAGTAGTGAATAGACGGAACGCTGCTCGGTACTCACGAGTCCGTCACGAGGTTTAATCTGATGGACCAAACTGAACACGATGGGACAACCTTTCAGGCAAATGGAAAGTTTGATTTTTGTTTTTTCTTTTTCTTTTTTAGGTTTCATGGACGAAAACTCCAGATGTAGGAACGGGTCAAATATTCTCCCTTTGGTGTTTTTGTACAAAATGCCTGTCAGATAGTCATGTAACGTTACACTGGAAACGCGCAAAGCGCAGTCCACTGAGGATGTATGAAATTCTAGACACAGGAATTCGCTGGGTCGACTTCATATCCTTGTTTTAAAACTCGTCACCACCATCGATTGATCTGCGGCCGGTTTCCCGTCACAAACACAACGCGTTAGTCTGCTTTCGGCTGGCTTGTCCTTTGAGCGGCTCGCTGAAACACTGACCCGATGCCATTGAAATATTTTATTTATACATTTTTTTTGTTGTTTTTGTAGCATTATGCAAGATTTTTTCCTTCACCTCCTTTTTCCTTCACCTCCTTTTTCCTTTACCGGCCATAAGACACTTGTGAATGTCTTGCCTGAAAGGTCTGCTGGTCGGATTCCAAATTCATGTTACCATCCTAAGCCACAATGGAACAGTTTAGACAGAAGGGGACGGTGGGCGGGAAAAACGTGACAGAAACACTACCCCACTACAGGGGGTTTCACTCACACAACCTGGTCTCTCTCTGCAAAAATAAAGAATCCAGGTAGTCGACTCTAGGCAGAGCCACTAATTTACAGCTTATCAACTGAGCAAAAATAATATCGAGAATAATATCGAGTGGCACCAGTGCTAGAGGAGACTTTCCACTGACTTTTTTTTTTCCACCCATCAACTTGTGAGATTCAAGCGCATGCTCGGTCACTTTTACAACTGGCGTAAAGTTTCCCTGGGCAGCTGGTGTAAAGGCTTTTCAGTCACAGCAGTGGGGAACGGAGACAGCCCTCCAGCCCGAAAGCGGCATGTTGCTCCAAAACAAACCGCCGTCACAACCAGGAGAAGAAGTGCAGCTCCCTTCCCTTCCCTGACGCTGCCCAGCCCTCTATCTGTCTTATTTCAGCTGCTCCTTTGTTGTCCATTGGTAGCCTTTCCACCACTTTTCGCTTTTGATCCTCTAATTTATGGCTAAAGCCGGTCGTTTCCCTCTCGGCCTCTTATGGAGACACCGCTGTGCTTTCTGACTTCGGTTTTGTTTTACAACATGGTTTTAATCATGGGACGTTCGTTTTCATTTCCCAGCATGTCCGTCCGCCGTGCCCTCTGATTCCACACGTGACGGCCGCGAACGGCACAGCAAACGCAGGGGCAGTCGGCAGCAATGCGAAATTCCTATCTGACCGCTAATCCCGGTGAAAACGGACTCTTGGCTCACGCTGTCTGCCGAGCAGCCATCCGATTGGGATCCATAGATTGCTTGAAAAATGTGTCGTTATCATCCCCCCCCCCCGACACGCCCTCCCCTGCAACCTCATCCCTCGTCCTGTCCAGACGTCTGAGTAGGATAGAGGCCTAGAAGTCTGGATCGTAGCAGCCGGCGTAAGGTGGGGTGTCCTTTCTTTTTAAAAATCAGAAAATAAATAAAAGTTCGCTTGCATGTCTTGCAATCTCCTACACATTTTTTTCCAAATCTAGCTCAGATCACTACACCATGAGAACAATGTGCGGTCCCTTTGGGCTGATGAATCACAGACGTTACTGTGGCCCTTTTAAGGAAGCTTTTTGGATGCCGCCAAAAGTCTCGTGCAGAAGTGGAATTGATTTATGCCTGTGATTGACCACAGTGTTTATGGCAGGTAGAGGGAAAATTAAAAGACCTATGGAATACTGAAACGATATCCAGAGCTGGTTTTTTTTGCATTGACAAATGCGTTGCTGCTTACTGACGTTTGTTCTGACCACCCAGCGTCACTGATGTGTCTACCTGCAGTTTATTATAAAGTGATTAATTTGAATATGAGTGTTTCACGTGTCTGGATACTACACCAGTAATCTGGGCAATAAAACATAAAACCGTACTGCTTTCTTTTTCAAACAACTTTTCAAACTTTATGAAAGCTGTCTGTGAGGACATTGATTGATTTTAATGCAATTTTACACGCAAGCCTGCCTCTCTTTCTGTTCCTTTCCTCCTTTCTCGCTCTGCCTGCTTCTCTTTCTGTTCCTCTCCTCCTTTCTCGCTCTGCCTGCCTCTCTTTCTGTTCCTCTCCTCCTTTCTCGCTCTGCCTGCTTCTATTTCTGTTCCTCTCCTCCTTTCTCGCTCTGCCTGCCTCTCTTTCTGTTCCTCTCCTCCTTTCTTGCTCTGCCTGCCTCTCTTTCTGTTCCTCTCCTCCTTTCTCGCTCTGCCTGCCTCTCTGTCTCTTTTACCCTGTGTTTAATGGCACGTGGTACCAAAGAGGATGTCAGTCTGTGAGCTATGAGCTGCACCAGCCTCTTTTCTTGTTCAGCATTGTTTGATTTTCTATTATGTACATAATTTTTACGTCACTATTTCGTTACCTCAGCTACTTGTTGTGGGTTAAGCACTCTGCTGTAAGGTAACCAGGTGACCTTCTCGGATGCCAGCCAATTCTTAACCGCTCCTGCTTTGTTGTACCGTTGACGGGTTGGATCTCAATCTCCAGGCACACCAACCGAACGAGACCCTGCTGCTGTCTAGCTGGGCTCCGCCGGATGTGAGGTGTGTCAGGCTTCCGCAGTCGTGACGCGATCGGCACGTTAGCGTTAGTGGCCTTCTGAAGCTTCACTGACAAGTGAAGATAAGCACAGAGACCTCAACTGCATGGGCCTTTTTGTATTTCGTCACCCCCTCCCACCCCAGATAACGTTGTCCTGTGAGTATCAGGCAGAAGTTCTGTGCCTAACTGGAGCTTCCCGTTTCAAGGGGCACTCTCTGGCCAGGAAGACAGCACACCGAGACCGCAAGGGGTGCTTCTGTCTATGCCCACTTGCTTCAAAAAACGGGCAGGTGGGAGAGATTACGTTGCGTCATTTAACAGACGCTTTTATCCAAAGTGATATTCCTTTGAGAATGCAGGGCCAGAGAGTCCCTGGAGCAGTTGGGGTTGAAGGGCCTCGCTCAGGGGCCCAACGGTGACATCAGTCTGGCGTCAGTCTGGGACCTTGTGACCTAACCTACTGAGCCAGATGCCACCCCCTAGGTTGTGGTCAGGTTCTTGCCGGCCAAGTTTCAGCATGATTAACAAGTGATAAGATTTTATGAAGAAAACCACCACATGAAGCCCATTTTCCGGGTGAAATTCGTATGATTCACTGCAAGGTGCACTATGCTAGTAGAGCCACAAGCTCTCCTACAGACTTTATCCTGAGCTGTCATCAGCACAAGAATACTTTTAGGATTTTGTGTTTCTAGGGCACTGTATTCCAGTCCGGTCCTTGGGGACTCACAGACAGTCCACACTTCTGCTCCCTGTCAGGGAGCAAAAATGTGGACTGTCTGGCACGGACCTCACAGGGAGCAAAAACATGGACCGACTGTGCATTGGAATGCGGATTGGGAACCACTGTTATAGGGAAATGTGTATTTTTAAGGCAGGTTTTGCTAAAAGTGTTTATCAGCCTCCTTTTAACAGGTCTTTAGTATCTCTTTATAGCAGGAAATATTAATTACAGCCAGCCCGACTGATGGCTCATATCAGTGTGCCAAATGGTAAATGGCACCATTACTCATTGGCACCAAGGTGCTTTTCGCTGTAAACAGAACCCTGGGGTCTGTGCATCATTATTTCAAAGCTGTGAGTGTTTCAGGTGATCTCAGCCGCATTAAACGCATTCAGCTGCTCCCCACACTAAGAGGGTTCCTCTTTGGCTCGTCAGAAGGGCCAGGCTGCGATGTAACCCCCGGCTCCCATTTTTTGGGGTAGGAGATGGGTCACGGGGCACAGAAGCAGCAAGGTCTTCTCGAGGCAGCGGCCCACACCTCCCGTCCCGGGGCTCCCACTAAGGCTCAGCTTAAAAACAGCCTTTCCTGGTAAGTGGAAGTGTGTCGCCCCAGTGATAAAGCTTTATCAGCTGCCAGCGAGGGGTGCTGGGGGGAGCCGGCCGGCCTGAGTGGGGCCCTGTCTGATGCATAAACAGGATCGCATTTTCAGCAAAGCCCCAAGCAAGCACACAACATGAGAGACCTATCAAGAACACAGAAGGCTGCAATTTACAAACTGGCTCAAACAGACCTCTCTCTCCCTCTCTCTCTCTCTCTCTCTCTCTCTATTCTCTCTATATGAAGTATTGATATGTATTTTTGTATATATAACATCATAACATAGGGATACATCTATATAATAAAATATATAGATATATAGTTACATATATGTACATTTCTTATATATATGTGAATATTTAACACATATTTATTTGCCACATTTGGTCGCAAATGCCCCGTATGCTATTGCTTTTCTATTAATGGTTTGTTTAATGGTGTGGAGCATAGTTTTCTGTGACCTGAAATAATGTTTACGTGGGATACAAGCAGAATAAAATAAATACAAGCTTGTTGAACTCCTAAAATGGTAAGGAATATATAATATGAAAATGTTTCATATATTGAAAGATGCTTCTAAAATTAATTATAATTTTTTTTTTTATTTAAAAAAAAATGTTTTCCAAATTGACCATATTTATTTTTTTTTTGTTTTGAGCCTTTTTATATTTCACGTTATTTAAAACTTGAGGAAAATTAGATGAGGCTTTCATTCTGCTGATTTAGCTGTTGTGACACATTGTAATCTCTTTAGTCAAAAAGTCTTGATAGAGATAATTTGTGTCTTGTATACCAAATTGCCATATATAGAGAACATTAACTATTGTAGTTGTAGTTGAATTTTTTTTTTGGCTTTCTTTTTATATCCGTTAAATGGTTTATTTTTCGGTTCCTGACTTTTCCACTCGACCTCTCCTGCTTGATGCTTTAGCACTGAAACGATGAATTTTAAATAAATGCGGAATGATGATCCGGAATGATTTTTGCAAATGGGAAAACCCTTTTTCGTCTCCTTTAAGGCTCTTTCAGAGTTTTCGCTGGAGGTTTTTCTTGAGAACGGTGTTGCCAGAGAGTGGGCTTAAAAACATCACCCTGTCCAGCAGCTTGGGTAATTAATAATCACTTTTAAAGAAATGATAAATAATCAGGTATAATTAAATGCATTTCATTAACTGTTTGTGTAATACTTGCAAGTATTCATAAAATGAACCATTGACATTGGAACCAAAAGCATTTTTTGTACATGCTGCACGTCAGTCAGACGTCTGTATTTAAAGGGTTTCAAGTGGACCGTGAAGACTTGGAATGAAGGGCTTTTTTGGATAAATTCGCATTATCAGTCATGTTTTCGGTCCAACTATTGTGTCACCGTATATTTGTCATTTGTCCGATGTTATGCAGTACGTTCCTGTTTTGAAAAAGTTTTGAGTGATTGTAAAGAATTTTTAATTTTATTTGATAGTCTACAGACATGTTATTATAAGTTCATTTTTATTACTACAAAAGTAAGTTTTTAAATTTAGGAAAATTTATATTTACTGATTCTGAATTTCAGAATGCTTGGGTTTGAAATTAATTTTAGTTCTGAATATTTTTATTCTAAAAAGGCATATAGATATAGATCTGCGTACACACGTAGAGGAGAATAGAACGATATATTGACATTAGCCCAGGAAAAAATGTAACGTGTTTTCATGAATTTTTAAATTACCTCAGTTATTTTTTTAATGAGTACATTTTTAAACCATTTTCTGCTCTTTTTCAATGTTATGCTTTGATGGCTCTTATACAAAGAAAAACTTATTAGATGAGTTTGAACACATTTACAGTTTGCAACATGCTAATAAAAGCTGTTTTTATATGCAGACTTTGGCTTTAAACAGTCACACAGTTTTGTTATTGACGTTCCCTGTGGTGTACGGTCCCGACCTCTCGCCGTTTGCTCTTTGAATGGTGGGATCTCGACACTGACATCCCCTCATTCCTCACTGATTTGACACCGTTTGTTTTTGCCAGCTAACATTCGCACACCTGCTGTGAGCGGGCTGACGAGGTACGGGTCTGTTAAGCACGTCGGGGGGAATGGGGCAGCTTCCCACGCTTTTTAGAAACATTTATATCCCGTGGATTTAATGTAAAACACGAGCTTGAATTATTTCATTTATTTTTCTTGTCCCTGCTTTTTTATTTATTTATTTTTTAACCATGGAAAGGGAATCTGACACTTGTACTGTCACCATAATCTCCGTATTTACATGTAAAATACACCTGCTGTGCTTTTGCCACGATGTTACCTCTCCTTTGGCTGAAAGGGGAATTAATTGTAACTGCGCGCAAGTTAAAGCTACATCGTGCCATTAAATGGCATCTTCATATTTAGCTCACGAGCTATTTGTACTCTTATAAAGCTGGATTTCCAGTTCCTGTCAGCCGGCAACATGTGGCCTGTGCGCTGCTTGCCGCCAGTTTGGTTTTAAAAACACATGCTGAAACCTCAGTTACAATATGGCTGAATATACAACTGAAAGCAACACTTACAATTCTGTCTCAGGCTCTGAGAAGTCGCTGAACTGTGTGCTGCCGTTGGAGTGCGGAGGTCCGGGGGACGGCTCCTCACTTCTGTAGCTACTTTGACTGCTGCCCAGGCTGTCATCCTGGTCTGGCTTTACTGCCGGTGGCTTCTGGAAGGAGGCTCCCATCCCAACCTCCGCCGAGCCCAGGAAACATGGGCACCGGATCCGCAGCTCTTTGTAGAGGCTGTTCAGGCGGTGGGCAGGTATCCAGGGGCAGCCCAGGAGACTCTTGAAAGCTGCCCGAAACTCAGGGCTGCGGCAGTAGATTATAGGGTTGAGGCCCGAATTGATGTAGCCCAGCCAATTAAGTAAGCGGAAGATCTCCGGCTGAGCCTTGAAGAACTTCCTCTCAAAGACGTTGATGATGTTAGCCACGAAGAAGGGCAGCCAGCACAGAGTGAAAATGCCCATGATGATTCCAAGGGTCTTCAGAGCCTTGTGCTCCTTGACCACAGTCAGGCGTGATGGTCTACGCTTGGCACTCTTCTTGCGTGTTGGGCCAGCGGTAGTGCAGACTGGAAGGTTGTTGTTGCCGTGATGGTTCTGGGGTGCCGGACACTCGGCCTGGAAGCGGTGCCGGTCCTTGTCTATAAGGCGGACCTGCCGGGAGGCGATGAGGAAGACGCGGGCGTAGACAAAGATCATGATGAGCAGGGGGATGTAGAAGGACACCACCGAGGAAACGATGGCAAATGGCATGTTGGTAATGAAGTCACAGCATTTGGGGTTGTCATAGCAGTATTTGGCGTCCGGTTCCGTGGCTCGCCACATCTGGTTCATGATGGGCACGAAGGAGATGAGCGCGGAGACGGCCCACACCACACAGACGATGATGCGGGCCCGCCATTTGCTCAGTAACATTTTGTATCTGAGTGGCCGGGTGATGGCCACGTAGCGGTCCACGGAGATCACACACAGTGTCTCGATGCTGGCTGTGACACAAAGCACATCCACCGAGGTCCATAGATCGCAGGAGGTGGTGCTGAGCGGCCAGTTTCCCGTCACCACTATGGTGGCCCCCAGCGGTACCACCAGGATGCCCATGATGAGGTCGGCACAGGCTAGGGACATGATGAAGATGTTGGTGGTGGTCTGTAGCTGGGAGGTGCGTGTGATGGCGATGATGACCAGCAGGTTGCCCATCACAATGGTCAGGATGATGATCACCATCAAGAACAACGAGCCTGATTTAAATATCACTTCGTTAGCTGTATAATTTGAAGTGCCATTGAGACTCTCCATATTTGTCAGGAGAGCTTTCTGTTTCAGTTCAGAAGTGGTCCTGTACAGAAGCTAGTTTTGTATGTCCTCCAATGTTTTTCTTTTAAGTTGAACCCCACATAGAGAAAAGGTCTGATCATTTTTCATCGACTCATCTTCTGCTCACCCAGCCCATTCCAAGTCCAGGGGTTTCAAACTGTCTGCAGATGAGTTTTATCCTCTTCCACGCTTCCCCTCTGCCCGTCAAGTAAAACAGGTAAAAGTTAATTAATATTTTTGATTGCAAAACGTTCACTGTAAAATAATAGAATAGCGATATATGTTGTTTAAATAAATGTTAAAGTTGCCTTTTAATAAAATAGAAGACAAAGCAGTACCTTCCCCTGAATGTCAGTTTCAGATACGTAAAAGCAACATGATTGTGCCGTCATTGCATACTGAACGTCAAAAAAAAGAAACAACTTTAAATCCCTTTCGATGACTGATGTTCCCACAGGAGGAAAGGAAAGCTTATGTTTCAGCCCCACGGAGTGATATCTGTAGAGCAGTCCAGGTCTGCTTGAGGAGGACCTTCCTGCTTGATGGTAGCTTTGGCGCTGTGGTGGTTGGGGCAGCGTGAAGCAGCGCCCTGCCCTCAGTTCCCTGTGCTCTCAGTAACAGCTGTGACACTATCAGCACACACAGACCAGTAGCATTGCCGTACGAGCCGGGACTGCACATGCCTCGCTCCCCCCCCATCTCTCTCTCTCTCTCTCTCTCTCTCTCTCTCTCTCTCTATCACTCTCTCTCTCCCCACAAAGGGTTGGAGCCGAGAGAGAGCGCCAGTCCCATTGGCGTTATGCCATCTCAGCCCGGGGGGGGGGGCGGCGGAGCTCTGTGAAGAGTGGCTTGTTGAAGACCACGCACCATTAAAAAGACAAGGAGGAACAGGGTCTGAAGCAGGGGGCGGGGCCGTCCACCCCGAACCCATTGACTGCCTTGTGCAAGGGAGGGGGCTTTTTCAACTTGGAGGAACCGCCTTCAGGTCGATTTTATATACAGGCGATAGACAAAATAACCAAAGCTCTGCATAAAACTTTGAAAGCAATTAGATCGCAATTACGAATGCAGCCACGAAGGTGAGTTATATTAGGCCGTCGGCCAATTAACAGCATGTGTCAGCTATAAAAGAGGCCTGGCGATCGACACTGCGATATGCGAGTTTCCAAGGCCACCAGAGGCACATGTGGGAAGCAGAATTGCAAAAATGCTTTAATGTGTCGAGTGGAATCGTCTCAGAAATCATGACATCATCTGCTACGTATGGAAAAACTGCACCGGCGAAGAGGAACAGGGTCACAAGCTGAATCTCCCCGATGGGGATGGGTGGCCAATCGCCAGACACGAAAAGCACCTCAGAACTGAATCGGCACCTGTGTGACCCAGTCTCAACAAAAAACCGTCTGTCGTGAGCTGCACAAAGCTGGAATTTATGGCATTTCTGTCATCCTGAAACCACTTATATCCAAAGCCGGTCTGCTACAAAACAGAACTTAATGTCATGAGGATAGCACCTGGACCCCTGAGCAATGGAAAAAAAGTATTATGGTCTGATGAGTCACCTTACAGCCTTTCTTTTACATAGCAGATGAGTTTGGCGAAAGCCAACAGATATCATCAGGCCATAATGTCTGCCCCCAACTGTAAAACATAATGGAGGGGGAGGTCCTGTAATATGTGAAACCCTCTTGCATGGCTTGTATGACAGCATTCCAAAAAGATTCGAACTGTTCCAAAGGAAAATGTTGGCTACTGACTATTGTTAGGTGTTTACATTATTTTGTCCCACCTCATACAAAACAAATCCATGGCGATGACCTTTTGAAATACGACTATTTATTGAAATCATTTAGTCAATGGTTCAGTGACCACTGATTCAAATGTCATATGATGGTGCCGGTCAAGGAAGCAGCTGAAACCAATGCAGATGTCACTTGACCATATTTATGGAGAACTCGAACAGGCTGTTTGCTTCACGTCGAACAGATGGCTATCTGTGTCTTTCTTAGGTAGAAGTTATGTAATGGAGGTGCAGAAAACGTGAAACCACAAGTTCTGTCTTGCAGTGTACCTAGTGTTAGACAGCCCTCCATACAGTGTAGCTGGTGTTAGACAGCCCTCCATACAGTGTAGCTGGTGTTAGACAGCCCTCCAAACAGTGTAGCTGGTGTTAGACAGCCCTCCATACAGTGTAGCTGGTGGCCACGCACTCGTGTTGGAAGATAAAGCTGTTTGCCCTTCTGATAATTTTATACCAACATCTGCCAGTATAAGACTTAGACCATATGCGAGATTTGGCTGTGCCTGTGTGCATGTTTCTTGAAGAGTGCACACGTTTCAGCGGCATGGTGGTCAGGAACATGTACCTTTGACCAAAATCCAAAAGTTACACTAATGTTAGACCTCTGAACCAGATACAAAACCAGAATCTTTTTCAGAATGTATCCATCTATCAAGGCCTATGGCAGGAAAAAGTATATAACAACAATAGTAATAATAATAAAACAATCTGCTTAAAATTTTAAGAAAAATGATAAATATAAGTAAAAAAATTATACATAAATGGCCCTGTAATGGCCTTGACTATAGTGTAACTCATTTACTGCTTTGAAGCTGAAAGAGAAATAAACAGTTATGGACTAGACGTGCCTTCAGACGACTGACCCTTTGAAAACAACATTCTTTGTCCCAGTGGTCATCAGCGGACACAAGTGTCATTTTCACGTTGTTGTTCTTGTCCGCCTGGGCACCAAATGAAGATTTAAGAGAAGTCCTGGGACAAGTATTCCCTAGTTCCTCGTAACGAGTGCTGATACACCGGACGTTAATCCCCCCCCCTTCCAGTTGGGCAGTCCCTCTTGTTTAAGATCAAAGGAGCTGAAGTTCTCCCGATGGGTATCTCTGAATGTCACGCAGGCCATTCACAATGAGGAGAAGCCAGTCTCCCAAATGCTTTGGATGCCAGCTGATTTGTAACATTTGTACACCGCCGTCTATTCTGAAATTCGTACATCACCGGTGCGTTTGTGAGTCACCCGTTGCCTCATCCAGATCATTGTTAGATTTACCGTGATCCTCCCACATCCAGCTCACACTTACAATTAAGGGCCCCCTTTCCTGTGACACTCACTTCCTCATGTCTGTTTTATTGGCTACTCGCAAAGGCAGAAATGTTTCTGTTAATCAGAGCAATAAGGAACAATCGTTAGCAATATTGGCACATTTCCTAGGGGACGCACCTCTCTCTTATGACAATGGAAATATGGCAGCTATAAATTTAAGAGTCTGCTTGCAGTGTTTGTCACATTAACGCCTGCAGGGGATTCTGGGATGTGTTTGTGTATGTATCATGCACATCATCACACTGCAGACCCCCAGACACTGGAGACAAGAATGAAAGGGGTCAGCATGGGATTTACGTATGTGGTGTTTATGAGTTCCTATAGCAGGCAGTATTGGATATTTTTTATTTCAGCTCTAGTTAAAGCATATAATGGAATTCCAAAGGGTGTGTCATTGTCACGTCATCAGAAATGTCATATGACACAAACACTAGACATCTTGATTTTTTGGATGTCTTGGATCAGAATGAGCAGTTTGAGCAATAAAGTGGAATACCATTGTGAAAGAAATGTCTACTCTCCTGCTCACTTTTTTATATGCAGATTTCAATATTTCAGCCATACTTTAAAGTAATAGTATTGGCTTTCATTTTAATTGTATGCTAAATGTCAGTCATCGGCCCTGTGTGTCTACAGGCTTCACCCTCTTCTGCCTTTTAGCACTGAGACGTGGGCGAGTTCCGTGGGATTCTTAAAGGGATCTTGGCCGTGAGAATGCACCTAAGGTCAGCCGCCAGCATTGCCAAGTTTACCCCCCCGCCCCCCACAATCCTGTTTTTTTGTGTGTAATATATGTTATTTGTTCTCCTATTGGTGGGGATTTTACCAGTGAGAGGAGGGGACTGGTCTACTCTCCACTCTTAGGAGGCAGGGCTTGTGTTAGCGCCCCAAGTTGGCAGTCTCCTTGGGCAGGGGGCAGCGCCGCTTTGTCAGGCTCTGGATCCACCCTTATGTCGAAGCTTCGATGAAGCACCCTGTGGCCGCAGGCCTCCCTAGCGTCTACGCTGGCTCTGCGCAAAGATGGATCTGGTGACACTCGATGTATGGCTGTGGAAGGTGCTGGGATCTGCCAGCGGTGCTCGTCTGCCAGAGCGGAGACCAAGAATCTGCTGCCAGCCGTGAATTATGACTCCTTTGGTATCCGATAGCCCGCCACAAGCGGCACGACCTGCTGTATGGCTGTTAATCGGGACTTTCTCAGGCTTAGCTTTTGTTTTTAAATATTCCCTGCTGTCATGTGGCATTTTGACCACAATCTCGCTGCGTCCTGGCTGGGGGATAAAAAAACGACATCAGATCCGTCATCGAGAGAAGAGACGCTGCAGGGATGGCTGGCAGCTCAAAGTCAGCTTGGCAGCTGTTTATTTGTCTGCTGTGTTAGATGGGGAGCTGAGTAATGTCCAGCTCATTGGGTGGTGGCTGGTCAGGGGGGTGCGGGAGCTGGCATCCGCTGACATGTTGACGGGGAATGGGCCGGTGCCGCAGCGGGGAGGGCCAGGCGTGGCAAGTGGCGGCAGGGGCCGCGGGCGGAGAGCCAGCCTGCCGCATCACTCACTACTCGAGGGCCCTGAGCTGCCCGGCGCTGCCAACTCGCTGGCGAGGAGGAGCTGCTGTGGCCATCGTTTTGGCAACAGCGCCGGAAAGTGTGGGTGCCCCCTCGCCTCCGAGGCCCCTGGGAAAGAGTCCAGGGTCTCTACTCTACAGGCTCCTCTCCAAAATGGCCCCTGGGGTTATTTCATGAGGTTGTTTTTGAGGATTTTAAGAGGGTTAAGCCTGTGGTTCGAAGGTTGTTGGTTTGAACCTTAGCAGAATAATCATATCTCCAAGGTTCTTACCCCCCCCCAACCAAAGTACTCCGGGGGCACCTGATAAATGGTTTGAACCCCAAGCTTTGCTCCCATCTTGTCTGTGTGGGGGTGGGTTTGCATAGATCACATTTGTGGACCAAAATATCCCCTTTGGGGGTCACCATTTGGATAACCTCAATTTTATAAAAATCTGTGAATGCAATCAAAAAAGTAAAAATGCCAAAAGTCTTGTATTTTGTTTGGTTATTTTTTGTTAAGGTTAGCGCTGGGTAGAGGTTAAGGGTCTCGTGATTGGGATTAAGGTTTTTACCATAGAAATAATGGTAATGTGTGTGTGTGTGTGCATGTGTGTTTCAAAGGAGAGCATCATTGGATATGTGAAAAGAAGAATTCCAATGTATCTGTGCAAATGGAAAATAAAACTTCATTTCATGCGAGGTATACTGTCACGTGCAAGAAGGAGACAGCCACTGACTGGAGTGCTCGTTCACTGCTGAGGACTGTGGTGTCCTGGTGCGTCACGCTCAGTGGTGCCTGATGATTGGGGAGTCTTTTTGTAGGGCCTCTTGGTCTGAGCCAAGCAGGTGGGGACAGTGCTGAGGCCAATGGCTAGCAGGGGTGCTGTTAGAGAATTTTGCCCCCCCCAACCCAGACCAATCCAATTATTTTACAAATTTTCTAGGGTCCCTGACAGCTGGTTCAGAGGGAAACACTCACTCAGCTAACAGGGAACGTTCCCAGAACTTTAGCCAACATTACGTAAAGGTTATCTGAAAGTTGTCAAAGAAAGTTCCTACCGTAACATTAATGTAATGTTATTTCCACGTTCTACATTTTAATAAATGTTCTGTAAATGTTCTGTCAATGTTAACCTTACTATTCCAGAAATCGTTATCTGCTGGTGTGGTACCTTCGGATTGGAAGCATGCTAATATTACGCCCAT
>JAODLD010000046.1:12388976-12430220 GCA_026781065.1 Mormyrops boulengeri
TTATTGTATCGCTACAGTTTAAACATTTAATAATGATATAGTATAATGCGATTCCATATTAGATTCTTGATGAATGTAGGTTGTTGTTATTCAGCCTGGTTCTATGTGCCCCTTTTTAAGTTGAGCACCCGCCCCTTCAGACATCTCTGCACGGCCCTGGCCTGTGGTGGGAATACTAACATGATCCTGATCTGCCAGCCATGCAGGAGACAGCACTGCTTAAAGATGACACATCCATCACTGATAAAATTGCAATGGTACTTATTGTACTTTTTAAAAATAAAATTTCAAGTTTGAACCCCCATGAAATTTGCTATAGCCCCCCGGAATCGTTAAAATGTACTGAGGGGGACCCCTCCCGCAGTCAACAAAATCTCCTGAAAGGAACACCCCCACCCCACCCTACCTATCGGCAGGGTCATTGGACCCCCACTAATTTGATTTCTGGCTATAGGTCTGACTTCACTGAATTGTTACATTTGTTTCATTACTCTGGAAAAATGTTATTACATAATTTTACATATCTCCAGTAATGAGTTATAATCAATATAAATATTCCAAAATATTTATTTTGTTTTCATTTTTGTACACATCACAGTGATTTGTATATAATTTTGATGTCTCTTTGGCCCTTGTCTGAGGAACAACATAAACTTGAATGTCATTTTTGTGATACATTTCTACTCTTTTTGGACAGAATAAGGAGCCTGAACGCCTTTAGAGTGGAGGAAGTTCACCTCCAAGTCTTGCTACTTCAGATCAGGACCCCCTTCGATTTACTAACAATGCAAAGGCATCCTTATTAACATAATTCTGCAAATACATGGAAATGAAATGCAAGACTGGATGCTGCTCTCTTACTGCTACAGCAGGAACATTGCCGGGATCTTAAGACATCAGGGGTTTAGCTCTGAGGCCTAATCTGTCCCAGGGTCATCATATTGAATGATCTCTCTTTGAAGTTAAAACTGTCATAGCACTACAAAGGTTTTGGGAAATGCAACCCTGGATTAGGCCTGTTGTGATGTTTGGAATTCTCAAACTGAGAGCATGGTTTTGAAAACATCTGAGCAAAACAAATGAGCCCTGAATGCCCCAGGCTCATGATGTGTCTGTGCCATGCTATTTGGGGAAACTCGTTCTCAGTGAGTCGGGCTTTTGTCAAAAATAATATTGCAACATTTTCCTTAGCGAAGAGATCAGCTGATCTCACGGTCCACACATGACATCTTGACACTTTGGTGGCAGTCGCATTGCTTACATCACACGCCATCATGTTTTTGCCCATGATGAGCTTATAATGTATGGCAACTGAGAAAAGCCGTAGCGAGAGAGAAGCTGCAGGCCTTCAAAGATACCCTCGCTGTGATTGGCTGGTGAGCTCGGTGTCACTTTCCACTACGTGTAGTGCGGTAAATGAAAGCAATGTGTAACCATCTACATAACGTGACTCTTGTATGTTTTTGTGATGAGGTCACTATGCAGGGACCTACTTTGGGTAATTTGGAACTCAAACAGGTATTAAAGACTGTCTGTTTAAGTCAGCTTTCCGTGATGTTTTTGTTTTTGAGATTCATGATTTTACCAGCGCTGAAAAAATGTTGTTTACCTCTTTCAATGTAAATATGACTAAATTCCTCCAGATCTTTTTATCAATGGGCCGATCAGTTCATCAGTACCAACTCATTTGGGTGCAGTATTAATTGCTCTGTATTGAACCCTGGAACACTTGTAAATTTAAAGAGAGAGTGCAGATATATAAAAACCAAACGCATGTCTTACAGATGGGTCATGGGTGAAATTAAGAATTTAAATATGTAGAAAAAATTGGGGCCACGGGGGGGGGGGGGTCTAAGGGAAACAAAATTTCAATACAATGTAGACTTTTGCATGGTTTGACAATAAAGAATTCTTGAGTCAGCGATTTTGTGGATATTGGCTGCAAGTAACATTAGTCTTTTGGTGTGATGTTGAATGCAACGAGGATAAAGATAATTTTACTTAATGATAAGTGAAAGCAAGTTAGTCAATCCTACATTTCTTCAACAGTTTATACACTGATTTTGTAGAAATAAGAAAATTAGGTTTTTTTTACAATAAATATTTAGTGTACCAGTCCAATTCACATATCATGCACAATTTCATAGCACATCCAAGCAATAGATAAACCAAAACAGCATTCTCACAGAGTCAATAATGAAGAGCAGAATTATCAGTTTATTTTAATGGGAACTATTTCAATCAAGTACCTATATATACTGGAATTCTGCAGTCGTACGCTCGATCTGAAGGCCTAGCATTTCATTTTTTCCTTTTATGACTTGGCATGCATACTGGCAGTTCATTGTTTAATTGATACATATCTTTATTATGTCTAAATTCAGTTAAGTTTGTATATATTTTCATTTTCAATAGCTTATACGCTGATGGAGCCACTATGTGTAAAGTGTATTTTACATTTGTATTTTTATTGACAAAAAATAGTAAACACTTTTTCCTTTTTTATTGCCAGGTTCTTGTAACAATTTTAAATATTATTTATAACCTTTGTAGTTGCTTGATTTTTTAGTTTAAACAATTATTGCTATATGGAGCTCAGAATTTTAACATAAAGAATATTTTTTAAGCAGATAAAAACTGAAAGTGTATCCGTTCAGGCCATCTGTTAATATGGGCTCATTTCAAGTGAATTGCGTAAAATGTGGCCACCGTCATCGTGTGGAAGCTTTCCGGAATGAGATCCTGCACGTCAGTTACAGGCAAGCATAAGGTGGCCAATGTGGATTTCCTCTTGGGAGAGCGCATGCTGTCCTGCAGGGCTTGCACCTCAAGGGGGCCCAAAGTGACTCTCTGAAGCTGCCAAAATGGCCGCAGTTGGTGCTTGATGTAGGACACAGCGCCGCGTGCTTCGGCATGTTCGTGCACGCCGATCCCCGGCCGCTCGCTGCCCGCACCGCACGGCGGTCTGCTTTTCCTCCAGTCCGTGCCTGTGCAAGTCAGCTCTGCTGAAAGGTTGCATGGGACCTGCTCTGGCTCCGGAACTTGCCCGTTGTAATGATGCGGAGGCGCGCCGATGACTGATAACAAAAGCGAATGGCAAGAAACATTAGGGAACGGAGGCAAAACTGGGGAAGCATGCATACAAATGTTAAAATAGTTGTTAAACTCAGTTTTGTCCACTGCAAGGATAGTGCACATGGGTACAGTAGATTCACGGGCTGCCACCGATGACCTGGGTTGATCCTGGATATGATGATTAGGGGTGCAGTAGGGGCATGGATACCCTGACAGATTCCGGGGGTCCAGCACTTTATGGGGGCCCTTGCATGCATACGACTATACAGAAAATTTAACGGTGGGGCCCAAAATCATTTTGTCCAAATTTCTAACTACCCCCCCAGTGACAGCACATTGAAATCTGCAGCAGAGGGGAAGAAAGACAGGTGAATGCAGAGGTGCTGTTCTTCTCAATTTAGGAACTTTTTACGCTACTCAAAGTGGCCAGTTTTAGTGGGATGAGGAACTGAGGAGAGCCTATGGGAGCGGGGGTGTCGATAGCATCTATGCCGGCCCGCTCCGCTCTGGCCCAGCGCATTGCTCGCATTTCTCACGGCGCATGTAGGCATTCGGCAGGCACGGACCTGCTCAACGACTTTAAAAATAACACAAAGACTGCCTTTACGCAGCGCACGCACCATGGAGGGCGCCAGGCCGCAGCCTGTCTGCCGAAAAAACAAAAACAGACCCATCAGGTTCCTGGGAAGCAGAGTCATTCTTAAATATGACAAATTATTTAAATAGTTTTTCGGGTAGATGCATCAGTCAACGAGTCAATCGGTCAAATAAAAAAAATGTCGTTTAACACACAACCTAAGTCAGTGATGTGTGTAGGGAGACAAGGTACTCTCTATATGAACTTGGCGTCCTGTGGTTGGTTGGTGCTCCACCAGGGCGCTGTTGCACAATCTCCTTGAGCAGTGGGTCCCTGGCAGACAGGCTGTCGGGGAGCCAGGTCAGATTTGGATCTGATGTGCCATAACAAAGCAGAAGCGAGATGGAGAACGGGGTCTGATCTGAAGCTGTTGCCGGCCTTGGGGGTTAATGCACCTGCAAATCATTGCTCCAGTTTCACATTTCACGGCTGGCTGATCTCATAGATTGCCTGATCTCATAGATTGCCTGTCTTTTTTTCCACACCGAGTGTGGATTGAGCAAACAGACGGGACGTAATGTATCTGGCCAATCGGCAGTTCGTGCAATTCATAGGATAGCGCGTCTGTGATGTCATTTGTGAGGCTTACGAAGTGGCACCTGGGGACAGTGAACGGGACGCATTCTGGGAGCTACGGTTACCCAGTGTTCATTTAGGCACAGCGGGTACTTGCTGATGTGATTATGTGTCACTGAGCCCCCAACAGTTGTATCTAATTGCTGCCTTATCATCGCTAGACCGAAGATGAAGCCAGGTGTAATTGACTTGGCTGAACTGAATGTCCGTGTACTTTTGCTTATGAGCAAACATGCGCTCCACCACTGGATGGCTCCTCCGCCCAGCAGGGCACAGGAGGACATGGGCAGGTCTGCTGGCTGCTCTTCCAGATTTTACCCCTGTGCCCTGGCCTCGCCAGCAGAGAAAGTCGTAATATCCAACCCGGGCCAGGAAATTGGGTCAAGGCTCTGACTGGACATGGGAAGCAGCTGTGGCTGCCATTAGGTCACTCCAACCTCCAGTGTCCTCAGCCTTCTCAGTGTTTCATGCTAATGGCCTGCTGTGGTCACCTGATACGTATTGTCTCTTGTTGGCCTTGGTCTTCATTATGAGGTGAGATCTGAGCTGAAAAGGTACACCTGATGATAATGTGCAGAGCCGAACATTACTGGCTATGGACCAGACCATGCAGCCCACTTTTGGGGTGGTGTCGGGTAGCTTGGTTCTGTGCAGATGACATGGCGTTCCTTGGCACTGTTTCATAGCTTGAATCAGCAAACACATCTTACGTCTTTATCAGAGCAGTTGTTTGGTGCAGTCCAGGGTTTTGTGAGCCATGTTTGGTGATTTAGCCAGCTGAGGCTCTGCTTGTGGACTCCACCCCCGTCCGTTGCTGCCAATGGTTTTCTCTACTTCTAGCAGTCTCAGGGAAACCATACCCTTAAAATAAATTGAAAATGATGCGGACTAGCATAGCACCTTCAAATAAGTTGGCTAGAACCAAGGGGAAGTTGTTAATTGAGATATGAGAACAATGACTGTTGCCTAAATTGGTCAAGACTTCTGCTTAAAACTATATTAAACTTATCACTCAAGGGAGGGCTATGTACACGGGGAAGGACAAAGCATTTCTGTTTTCTCATTGACCAAAAAAATTCAAATTAGGGGTCTCAAAGCAATCTGCTTACATAATATGTAATTTCCTGTTCCCGTTACATGGCACTTGTGCCATTTGGCTTGTTAAAGATTATTATTATAGTTTGCTTTGCATGCTTTTAAAAGGGCTGTTTTGAGTCAACATCACACTTACTCACAGGACCAGCCAATGGCAGGCAGTCAATTAGCTCTATTCAAAGGCAAGAGAAGATAAGGGGAGAGAAGAAGGCAGTGGATCAGGGACCCTGTTGATGGAAACACTGAGAACAAGTTCGGCGCTGTCCCATGTCAGCGCCGCAGGTTCACGTTTCGTCAGTCTCTCTGTCCTGTCAGCTCAGATGGGCCGAAGGAGAACCCATCACCGGTCGTGTCTGCTTCCCTTTAGACTAAGCAGACGCCGTCACCGCAAAGGTGAAGGCAGCTCATTTACATTCATCTGTCATCCAGCATCCCACCCAGGGCAGGGGGCCGCAAAGAGTCCAGGCCTCCGGAGGCTCCCGGGCCTGGCTGGTGCACAGGTGGAGGTCCCTGGGCTGGTTTAGTCATGAGGCCCTCAAGGCGGGGATTTCACGTGTGGATGCCGGTGGAAATGAGGGAAAACAGACTGAAAACAAATATATTTGTCAGCTGGTTTCCTTTTTTTTGTGTATATCTGGGAGAGAAGTTTTCGTAGAATTGGAGATATCCAAAGAGACACATTAGAGTTTGGAGGAGGCTGGGGGCGGGGTGCGGGCCTCTGTGTTCAGTCTGCCTTTGGTGCGAGTCAGTCCCCTGTTGCACAAGACTGGGAGTTCGTGTCCACTTGAGGTGTGGGAAAAATGTTGGACAGAGTCCTGATCTGATTTCTGCTTTTCTGCTGTCAGGCACCAAGCTGAGATGAGTGCGTGAGGCTGAAACATCCAAAAGCAAAGTTAAATTCATATTGCAATCAGGATACCATCACGAAAGCCATACTATTCCCATTTTTCAATTAAATCTAATATACGATGCTAAAGAAAATAGCTAAATGACACAATAATGACATTTCACTTGACGTCTTTCAAAAATAATCGTTAAGAAATAGATAAACGTAAACTAAAAATGACAAAGATTAAATGTGCATGGCTAAGATTAATGAGGCCATTATTTGTTATTTTTCTCCTGTTAGACTTCAGGCAATGTCAGTATGTAATAAGCTGGCCAGCGAACCGCATGTTCGCAAGGCGTTGATGCTGTATTTTAGCAAATCATTAGAAGCCGTGATGTCTGGGAATGGCTGCATTTCTGGTTGAATATCTGCCTTGTCCTTGTGTGTTTCTCTTGCTGAAAGTGATTCTGGCAGAGCGCTGGGCGAATCAGCAAGACTGAAGGTGTGCAATCTGCACAGATCACTGCACTCGTCCGATCAGCACATGCTGCTGGTCCTACACTTACTTTACAAAAGGTAATCATGCATTTTCTTGCATCACACCCAAGTTAAGGAGCTCATTACCTCTGTACATTAATTAACCAGCCACATCAATCATGCTTTTTAAAACCAGACTGAAAAGCTATTTGTTTTCACTCACCTATAAATAATTGTTCTGTCCTTTTTATGCATTTGTACATATTTAATTGTGACGTATTATTTTATTGCTCATATGAATTATCTACTATTGTACAGAACTTTGGTCAGCATTGGATGTTGTCATAAATGTGTTTTATAAATAAAATTTTCATTAATTACTAAAGCATTTTCTCTTTTTAATAGTGAGGGAACAGCAAGCCCTACAAGCTTAGCGTCAGTGGAGTTTCCACGTGGTCTTTTGGAAAAGATCTGGCTCTTCAGAAGCTCTGTGTTCTGGGCTACCACTCTGAGCCTCTCCAGGGTGTCTATGTATCCTGTATTTGTATCTTTTATATCCTGGACCGCACTAGTGTAATGATCCCCCCTCACTAAGAACCACTCAATGTGTATCAAGGTTGCACATAAGTGTCTGTTTGTGTTTTGATGATCTCTGTTATCCAAATCTCACATGTTCTCTGCAACTGTATGGTCATGACCTGTAAAAAAAACACAGATTAAGTCACATGGTAAATAATTAAATGCACATGTGCAGTTTTACAATTTTGGAGACTGACAGCTTCCTTTGAAGATGTAAAACTGATATACCTGCAGTGCAGCCAGCTGAGGGAACAGGAAGAGGTCTGCTGTGTGCTACAGTTTGTCTCCAGTGCAGCCAGCTGAGCGAACAGGAAGAGGTCTCCTGCGTGCTACAGTTTGTCTCCAGTGCAGCCAGCTGAGGGAACAGGAAGAGGTCTCCTGCGTGCTACAGTTTGTTTCCAGTGCAGCCCTATACATCTGGCAAATGTTTTAGTACAAACTGACGGAGTTCAAAAAGCAGTTTAATGCTGTTATATCTCCTGAAGCCTCTACAATATCAGTTATGGTTCCTTATTTTGCTATTTCACTCATTAAGTTATTTATACTTTACATGTGACATCCAACTTAAGACTTTGCTTACCTGCAGCTAAGCAGATATGTACTGCAACACTCGTAAAGAAAGCACAGCCTCATGGAGTTTTCTAGACCTGATACAGCTGACCAAAAAAGCTGTTTACTCTTCCTTCAGGCATGTCCAGTCACATCACTTTGCTTTTTACCTTGTAAAGTTTTCTTCTCAGAGTCTGGTGGATGTTTTTTGGCTGCGAGTCAATCATGTCTCAAGCTGCGATTGGTGTGGCTTTCTGTTGGTGGTCATGTTAGATTTTTTATTCTCTGCAAGCTACTGCACTGCATTTGCTATTTTGGTGCCATATTTTGCTGCTTATCATCTGTCTGCCAGCCTCTTTTGAGTGTCCTGTAATTGGTTCTGTTATCATTTGGATCTGTGTGCAGATTCCTCCTCTATCTGAGAAAAGCATCACACTTCCTGCCGATGACACACAGTCACTAGAGGACCTGAGCTTCTGTCTCTTCTCTCTCACTCCTGTCAACTAACCTGTCAGCTGTGATGTTTTGGATCTTTCCAACAACATTATTGATCTGGACTTTTCCAGAACATCCTTGTTAACTGCTAATGTCACAGGTCTACGTCTGGCTATTATTTTAACATTAATCTTTATGTTTAGAGACAAAAACCAGAGCATATGCAATGTGAATACTGCAGAGGTTCTCAAAGTGGTCCTTGGAAATGTGGGCCTTGAGGACTGAGTTTAGAACTACTGGTTCAGTGGAAAATAACTAGTGGTTAAGATTTACACTTGAGATGATTTCAGCCATAAGATTCTTTCCATTATGGGAGGAACCTGGAACTAGGGACTGAGTCTGGGGCACGAACACAAATGTCAATATCACCTTGTAGTCATGTGGGCAACACTGACTTTGGCGTGTTTAATATTTTTGATTATACTGGTTTGGGGCCAGTGCTCAAATATGTACCTCTCACCTTATGAATGGGTAGGTGAGCTGATAACTGCTTAGGGGGCAGAATCTGGTGACAGATATCGTGTGAGTCCATTCATCCGCCTTCATACCAAATATAGCTATAATTAGCTGCATACAGAAATCGTGACATCAGCCTGTGACCCATAACCCAAGACCCAAGTTCCCACTTTGGTTTATTTTGATTTCTTTCTTAGGTTTCAAAATAACAGGCACGTTTTAATATATTTTATTTTTTTAATCATTGTGTTTTGTTGGTTTCATTCTGGTTACGCCCAAAAAGGAAAACATTTTCCTATGTAAACCCTTTGCTGATTCTACAGGTCCTGTGTATACCATTGCCATCCCAGTTCATTTCTGAAGCATTTCGAATTTTCTGGAACGCAGAGAAATGCGTGTAATACAGATTAAATATTTTGCATTCTTCCCAAAGTCAGTTGTCCCTTGGATACGGATATGGTAAGTGACATGACTTTAAACAGCAGTAACAAAAGAATCTTAAAAAAATTTCTTAAAAATGTCTTTGTCATCTTTGGTTAGTTTGTCTTTTTCTGTTACACATATTCTCAGATCCAAAGAGATACTATGCAGAACTACAGTTGCATAATTCAGAAAAAAACAGGCATTTCACAGGCATGTGATAACAAATATGTTTCACTCTGCGTTGATTTCTGTCTCATTTGATATCCATCCATCAATCTCAGTGTCCACTGGTTATTCTGCACACGGTTGGAGGGTCCTGGAGCCCATCCCATGCGGCACAGTGGGACCTTGGACGGGACGCCAGTCCATCACATGCCATCTTATATGATGTCACCATTTTGAAAGGTTATGCAATATTAGTGCTCACTTTGGCTATCCGTAATTTATTTGCCACAATTTTACTGCCACTTCAGTGTGTTTATCCAATGTGACCTACAATTTTTCCTGTTTATTTAGCTGCATTTGACTTTGCACATCATTCTTTCACCACTAGACCATGTGACTCTCCCACCACTAGATCACATCACTGTCCCACCACTAGACCACATCATTCTCCCAGTACTATACCACATCACCTTTTAACCACTAGACCACATCACTCTTTCACCACTAGACCATGTCACTCTCCCACCACTAGACGACATAATTCTCCCACTACTAAACCACATCACCCTTTAACCACTAGACCACATCACTCGTTTACCACTAGACCATGTCACTTTCCCACCACTAGACCACATCACTCTTTCACCACTAGACCACGTCAGTCTCCCACTACTAGACTACGTCACTCTTTTACCACTAAACCACGTCACTCTCCTACTAGTAGACCATGTCACTCTAGCCCAACCATGCACATTATTTTTCATCCAGACTACATGAGCCCACCAAAAACTCGTTCTCTGCTTTATCTACTAGACCACAATCTTGTAGAGGAAATTTCCAGTCCTGCATGGAAGCGATATGAGCGTGTCCTGTGACATATGCTCACGCTGTGTAAACCTGGCTCTCAGAGTTGGGCGTCCAACCATAGGTAGAGTCCAGATGGCTGCCTTTACAGATGACCAGGCAACCACCTGTCTGTGTGAGTGCAGGGCGGCAGTTTGTGGCCGTAATTAAACCAGTTTCTTTCTCCCCCCAAAATGGGCCTGTCGCAGGAGATGGCCTGGGTGTCACCGGAAACGGCATGGAGGGAGATTGCGAAGTTGCCACGGAAGCGCACGCTTATGCCCGCGGGGGCCTTTTCCCGAGCACGCAACCCCGCCCCCTCGCTGACAGTGGAGTCATTCCCCTGAGGCCTGCCAGCACCTTCTCTCAGCTTCTCGTCAGCCAGGCTGGACTGGCAGACTTTGATTGCGCGTATGCATGCGACAGACACTATTGCCTCCATTGCGATCAGGATGCATTCTACCTTCAGCTAGTATCTCCCCGTTGCATTCCTCTTGCAGAGAGATGCTCTGGTCACGGATCCTGGTGCATTTAAATCAGGTGACGGATCTTTTGCAGGAATCATTGGCAGAGGGTGGGGCAGCAGAGTAGGGTTACTGCCTTTATTCGCTGGACTATGCAGCTGCCTTGGTGTTGGATGCCTGGGCACATGGTGGGCATTTTCCAAGCAGGGACAATGCTCACCCGGTGCCGTCTCCCTGGCGCCCTTGGCCAAGCAAAGCCAATTTGAACCGCATCAGGTGATCTACCCCCCGCCCGCCCATCATGTGTCTACCTCTGCACGTATCCCACTCTGAGGTGGGCTGGTCCTTCAATGGAGATGGTTGGCATACCTTTGTAGGCCAGACAGAGGATATATTCGAAAGGAATGCTTCAGGGGTTAATGAGACCTGGAGACAAAAGCGTGATGTGGGGGTGTGGTTGCCAGGCAGACGACGGCGACTGTTGCATGCCGTGGTGGGAATAGAAGTGAAATATCTTGCCTTCAAAAATGTTGCCGTTGACTACCATTACTGACAGAATAGCACGAGATGTTTCAAGTGTCATGTGATCCTATGTCAACCTATGACGAATGCCTGGGGTGTTTGAATGGCATCCAGCCCTCTGGTCCCAGTGCCAGTGCAGAATATGTCTGGACTGTAGCTTTTACAATAAAATAATTTCGTAATGACTGAGCAAATAATGCTCTGGTTATGTGCCTGGCATTATCTGCAATTTGAGATATATCACAGGCTGTTTTTACTGGAGGAAAGAATGGGAAAGACAGCAAACGTGGGGCGGGGTTCAAGAGGGCAAGGGGCCTCACTGAACTGGAAAAAGCCTGAGATTTGCAATGCATGCAAGATTAATCGCAGGCGGGCCTGGGGCGTAAAACGTGGCCAATGGCTGTCTGTGAGAACCTGCCCCGTGCCAATCAGAGCCTGTTATACTGGAGGGCTCCACAAATAAAAACAAAAATAATTTCAAAGCACTGCCACTTGGGATAGAAGGCATGTTTCTACACAAGGAAATCCACAAGGACATCTACATATTTATTTATCACTCTGTGTAGTTTTATTTTAGTTGCTGAGCACAAATTCCTTTTCATTGTTGCATTCCTGTGATTTTCTCAGGCTCCAGGCCTGGTGCTTACTCCGTACCCCCCTGGGAGTGGGTACATAAAATCGGGGAGCGAGCTGGACCCAGCTGTCATGGGTGCTGGGGGAGGGGAGGGGAGGGGGGAGGCAGCTGAAAAATCAGACCAGTGCAGTCAGAATTAAATATGACACTCCCCAGGTGAAAGCTGAGGGGAGTAAAATTAGTCGCTCTCGTGTTTGGCGAGTTTTTTTTTCCTGGGATGGCCGTTCAAAGACTTTCCGCCTTTCCAGGCTATTCGGAAGGCATGATGTCAGTGTTAGGTAATGCCGTTTCATACCGGCGACGCTGCTGCTCGTGAATTCTTGAGCAGTGTGAATGCCAGCGTTTTATTACTCTCGCTTAGAGTAAAAGCCATTCGACATCGTGGGGCTGAATGGAAAACAGATTCTACGGGGGCTTCCGGTGATATCCGTTGGATCGGTCAGCAGCCTGTCAAGCATTTCAGTCCCAGTGTCTCCGACTCCGATTTTTGGAGGTTTTCATTTCAACCCATTTTCCTGGATTTGGGAAATGGCTTGCAATTAGCCTAATCAGTCATAGTTGACTGCAATATCTGTATATACCCACTTCATCAAAGAAAAAAACTGCAGTAAAATCATTTTTTGGTTTTGCTTAGACATTGGGGGGGAAAACCCGCTTTCACGGGTGTTTGAAAATCTTGCTGAAGACAGGAAAAAGGCTTTGAATAGACACAAGGTCCATGGGAATTTTAACCAAAGTTTACATGTTGAGACCTGTTTCGAGGTATGCAACTGTCAAAACTAAGCATGCAGGCTTTTATGGGTCAACCCTCATGTTTGTTTAGTAGAGTACATCTTCTTTCCGCTAAACTTTACAACGGTAGCATCAATTTGTAACCATACAGTCCATTTTGACCAGTTAACCTCCTTGACTCTAAAGGACACTTTTAATGAGTCACATTTGCATAAAACAGATATATGATTTATAATTACTGGATTTTCCCTTTGTTTGATTAAGCTTAGGCAACAACACTCACATCACTCTTCAGTGTGACACTATGAGTTTTTTCTGATTTTGAACAGCCGTGAAATATTTTTTTTCCCCCTTTGTGGTTCATGGGTATTTTTTGGGCTGATGTCCAAACAGCAATGTCAACACAGAAAGTTGCTGTGGAGACCAAAGCCAGTAATGTATAACATGTTAGAGGCGGTTTCGAACATCCTGTAAAGGATTTAATCAGTATGGGCCAATCCATGAACAGTTTAAACTACTATCAGTAAAATTAAAGATGGATAATTCATTAATCCACTGAGTACACTACAGATGACAGATGCTAGAACTGGAGGGTCCACGTTGTATCGCGGCACTGGGATACATAGATACACTGAACGTTTTAGGAATCCACACCAATGCTCTTAGGCTGTACAATGCAACAGTGAGACCTCAATGGGATGCTGCTAGTGTCCCCTCTCGCTAGAGGTGCTTACCTCATTAACAAGTTCAGGAGCAAGAGTCAAGAGTGATATAAGGACAGATTAGAGACACTCGATCCCTTTAGTCTTGGGACTTGACTAGTCGTTAGTAGTAGTGGTTGTTAGCAGACAAAATCACACATTATAATTTGGTAGGTATTAGTTTATATCAGAACAAAGAAAACATATTTAGAGAAATGCTGCCGGGGCCAGCGATTACCTTCCATATCGACACTTAAAGTTATTAAATATCTGACTAGTGGGCCAAATCAGCTAATTTTTTGTTTGAAATGCTTCTAACATTCCAATCTGGCACATTTCCATTGGTCTCCAAAAGTGTTTTTGGGAAGAGAGATTATAATATTTTTATACGTAAAGATATGGAAAAAATTAAGAGACCACTCCATATTTTTTAAGAATCTGTACTTTTCAAATCCTGGTTTAATCCCGGTTCTGCTTTGCTGAGCAGCAGGCTGCTTCCAGGCTCAAAATTTCTAAGATGATAGTATACAAGAATCAGGTGAAGAAGGAGACATTGGGAATGACTAATAACCAGCCAGGTAGATGGCAGAAGCATCTTTCTGATGTCAGAGATGCCCGTCAACTTATCCAACAGTGAATCGGAGGATCGAAGTGACCTTCAAAAAGAATGGGAAACATTAAGTGCAGGTGTGAAGTGCACTGCTAGGACAGTTTGTATCAGGCTCCTAGAAGCAGGACTGAAGACCCATAAAGCAAGGAAGAAGCCCTTCATTAATGAGAAACAGAGAAGAACCAGACTGCAGTTTGCAAAAAAATAATAATAATAAATTGTGCTGTGGTATCTTAATTTTATTTATGTATGTATGTTTGCATGCATGTTTGTATCTAGGTATTGAATGTAACATTGCTATGTGGAAGTGCATGCAGGACATATAATGTGAGTGAGAATGCATATCATTTACATCCAGTTTCGATGCGGCAATTAAACATGCTTAAAAGCTTAAAGTGTGCAACATTTTCACTTACAGGCACAAACTTATTAACTAGGCCAAGCTGTAGAGCTCAAACCATTACCGACAGGTGTCGAAGTGTTTATGGCCTGACACCTGCAGCAGAACGTTGCCAACGTTAAAGCACCGGGCCTGAGCCAAACAGACGCAAAATAACTGTGACAGTGTAATGAACGTGGAAATCGCTTATCGCTCCCAATGATCCCACCCTCTTTAGTTACACATATATGCACACACCTGCCTCTTTTCCTTTGTTATATTCTTATTTTTTTTTCCATCGGGGGTCAATTAGCTCTTATTGTGTTGTAATGGTTCTTTCTGAACCACAAGACCACAAGCTCTCCCTGCAGGAATAAAGGTAGCAAAGGACAATGCTGCCTGACTTTCCTCTGATTGACTGTGGCAGTCAGAAGCACAATTTTTTCTTCTTTCATAATCGTTAAAGGCCTTTGGGATGCTTTGATCCTGACTGATCATAGCTCCCTTGTTGAGGTATGACACCACTCTTCACTTCCCTTTCAGATAAGCTGTGAAGTTTGATCCTATAATTGACACTGTAAACATGGACGAGCGTGAGCTTCTGCAGCTATTGTTTTTATGTTTAATTTTATTTTATTTTTTTAAATTTTTTTTTGCTTTAAAATGGCCTTACCTTCTTGCAGTCAGTTATGACCATTGGTGGCATACCTTTACCTGTCTGTGCAGGTGAGTGTAAGTTTGCATGGTTGCAAATAATGCACTGAGAGCCACCTAACATTATAGCATTGTTCTTGACCTACTGAAGCACTAATTACATGAGTGGATTCTTTCTAGTGGCTATAACATCAAAGGCAGATATGCTGGGGTGAATTTGGAGAGGTGGGGGCCCTTTGGCTATAGACCTTTTTGGAGCCCTACCTAAAGCATAAAATCCTGCTGTAACAAGCAGAAAAAAATGAGAGAATCCTACAATTCGGGGTCCTGGGATGCAGCCCAGGTTAAGCGTGTGAATCAGTCCGGCCTTGCAGATATGTCCCTACATGAATTACGAGTTGGGTTAGGTTCAACATTACATGATGGAGCATCGAAGATCACATGCAGCTTCAGAGAACTCATCATACATCATACGAAACAGAAGATGTTCCAAAATCTCAAGGAACTTTTTTTTTTTTACTCTTTGAGAACATGAGAGAGAGACTCGTTGGATTATGTAACCTCACCATGTTAATCTAGTGGAGCCATGTTATCAGCAAAACGGCTGTGGTGCCTCTGCATTATTCTGTCCTGGGGGAATCGTGTCCCTTGTGGTAATTTAGGTGATTACCCAGCAATTATACGTTCAGGGCTGGGAAATGACCATCTATTATTTTTGGCATCTCAAAAATGTTCTCTAGCATTATTATGGACCATCGGGGAGCTGTATGGGCAATGCTGCAGCATGGTTCTCCAGCTCAGCCTCCGCATAAGCGCTGAGATGCATCACCCTCGTTCCGGCTCCGTCCCGCAGTCAAAGGCCCTGTCTTCCTTGCACGTCCCCATGAATATATTTTTTTTGATCTTCGATTGTTGCCGGGTTCTGCCGGTACAGGGCTTGGGGACAGCTGGGCCTTCAGCCCAACATTATACCTCATTAATCCCTTCCCAGCCTGATGCTGGGTGGATGATAAATTGGGTTGGTAATTTCGAATGGTTACTACTTTGCAAACTGATCTAAGCACAGGATTGTGATTAATAAGCCACTGGGGCAGAGGAAAAACACAGGAAAATTGCTTCCATGTGGTGGGGTTTGGAGAACCTTGTTGACTTGTCATGAAGCAAATACCCCCCCACCCCACCCAAAATCCCACTTATACTTTCCCTTATTTATTTAATTGTGGTGCCAAAATGAACGTCAGCACTGATGTTGTTTAATACAATAGCTACGGTATTGGATACTCGCAGCCTCTTGGATGATGTCCAACCTTTGTGGCAGTTTGCTGCCATTCGCATCCCAGTCCTCTGCATCTCGTGAGAGATAACTGGGATATTATTATTGAGATCCCACTATTTCTGTGACTCTCTCCCTCTACTTGTGCAGAATGTGATGACCAGGGATGGCCAGGTCTCCCTGGCTACTCTTTGTGACCATTTATCATGCGTGATGGGCTATGTTATCCTACAGTCTGAGACGTCAAACTGGTAATAGCTTCTCCAGTGCTGACCGCTGTGACTAAAATTAACGTAATGGGGTGCCCATTCTTTTCTCTCCCCCCCTTTGTATGACCAGGACACGACCATTTACCTAAAAAGTGCTGAAAAGTTGTTTCATTTCCGATTATGACAATAATGAATACATTTGCATGGTGGCCTAAGCTCACATAGCGAAGTAGAGCCTTGCCTCATGGCTGTACACACAGATCTTGAGTGACAGCAGAACATTCAATAAAACTGAGAACTAGATAGGAGAAATCTATTTCCTCTAACACACAGGTCTCAAACTACCAGCCCATGGACCAGATTCCAGTCCCCTAGACAATTTTATATGGCCCATTGCATGTCCTTCATGTATTAATAAATCTAGCCCACAGGTCATTCTTTCATTTTCCACTTCATTTTAGTGATCTCCATAGTCTTGCTTTTCTTATGGATTAATGGAATATCACTGTTGCATTATTTTTTCTCTCTCACGTTTGTCTTTCGGCTCATAAAAAAAATAACTCCCCCTTGGGAGAAGACTTCCTATCCAGTGGCCCCCAGTTAAATTGGGTTTGAGGCTCCAGCTGTAATAGATAACTTAAACTGGAGACTAGTTTACGGCTACCCGATGCTTTCATCTTGCTCAATAGGAACAGGCAGCTACACAGAGCAGGAATTTCATGTTGCGGGCCCTCTAATTATGTATACCGCGTCAAAGCACAATGTTATATTCCAGTCCTAATCCTCTGACAGGAGCACTTGAGAGATCTCATCCCTTTGCTCAGCCGCCTAATGTGTGAAAAATCACAGGGTGTGACTTGTGCACTCAGCTGCCAGTAGGCAAGATGGAATCACACAGCTGGGCCCCAGTGTGCCCTCTGATCACAGCCCCACCACACAGGGGAAGCTCACACAGAGTTGGGGGGCCCCGCTCGCACGGAGTCAATTTGCGTCCAATGGGCCATACAAGGGTGCTGAGCCGGTACGCTTCTCCGAACAGCCGCGTGCTCCAGGAAAAGCAGACGCTGTTCGGGGTGCCATCACGGCATGGAAAAATGGGCCTGATTTCCACAGTGGAGAAGAGATTGGGAGGATCCAAGGTGCGAGGATGGGGAGGTAGCGAGGATGAGAAAACGGAGGGGCGACAAGGGCACTGCTGGCACATTCTTCAGTCCATTCTGCTACAGAATCCTGAGTGTGAAAGCTGCATGCAGTTTGCATCGGCACAGATTGGTCGCACGCGACCAAATAATAGCGACAAGCGAAGTGGTGGACTTTCTGTAAGGAAGCGATGTTCCCGGTGGTAGGTCCTGCCCACTGGCTCCGAAATACATGCATCACACGGAGCAGCTGATAGCCAACAAAGACGCGATCGGTGGGAGCGCTGGGGGTAGTTTGCGCACACGGAACCCAACGACAGCTCATGTCATCACCCTACCACCTGCGTGTCAGTATGGGCATGACAGATGGCATGCTAGCTGTCTGCCAAGTCAAGGAGCGGGGGGAGGGGGGGGGGGATTTTGTGGATCGCCACCGACGCTCCCTTTGCTGTAGCGGACAGATTCTGCCAGACTGTGGGGGCAGGCAGTGTTTCGAATGGCTGAAGTAAGCCCATTGGCGGCAGTGCAAGTGGTCGAAATGCCCAAATCAACTTGACAATCTTGAGCTGAATGATATGCCTCAAAAGGGTAGGAAGGAAGCAGAATGAGAGGCTGATAGGAAGAAGATATGAATGGCTCTCTGCAAAAAATTCACATTTTATATATGTTACATTGAATCTTTGTACTATATATCAAAATCCCATATGTTTCTTATCCCTACACGTAGACACACATGCAAATAAACACCATCAAACTAATGTGAGCAAATTATTTCTTACGTGTTGTATGAATTTAATTTCCACTGTGAATAGAACAGGCCAAAAATGCTGTATTGCTGTATCTGGCACTTCACCGTTGATTACGCGGTTGCATGTAAAAGCGTCTTGCACTATGGGCTGGCGCTCTCTCACCAGCTAATGCAAGCTGGGGCTGTGCTCCCCTAAATGAGCTACTTCAGTGAAATTAGGTACTTCAGTTCCAGCCTGATTTATCGCTGATTTGCCCTCATATGGCGAAGTTAGTGTGTGGTAAATCGGCTATTTATAGCGATCAGCACATCCCTCCCACCTGTACTCTGCTTATGTCCGGTAGCAGGCTAGTGGCTAGTGGCTACCCCATGGAGCAAGTAGCTGGTTTGCCAGTAAAAGGCTCAGGTTCTAGTAAGGACTTGTTTTGTTGTTTGTTGGGTGTCCTAAACTGACAGGCTTTAGCAAAACATCCAGCTGTGTAGAATTCAAAGACAAGTTGAGGGTGACTGGATAAAATGTGTGACTGATAGCAATGATGACAATTTGAATTTAAAGATAGCAAAAAAATCTGAAGGTATTCAACTGCTGACAGAATCATTGATACGGTCCCTTCCTGTGTCAGATTGGGAGTTGCAGATGCTGCAACCCTCTCGTTTCCTCACCCTCTTATCAGGCTTGTTATTGTATTGTCACCTGGCCTGACATTTGTCTGCCAACCGCATATTTCCTTCGAGGAAACATGAGTAATGGCACAAATTTTCTCTGAACACCAGGGCAAGAAAAACGCCATTTTTAACACGCTGAAATTCTGGCTACCATGAACGCACGCCTCACTATTTCAGATTTCACACGTTGTTCTCGTTATTGTCTTGATTACGGCTCCAGGTCCAATAAGCAGTCAAAATATAGTGCATAGCATGACTGAGGTAGTGTTGGCTCGCAGCTTTTCAAGGTTGTGGTGTAATAATTTGGAGTAAAATGCAAGTATCCAGCACACAAGTTCATTTGTTGGCTGGACAATTTACAATAACAAGCTCTTAAAATATTATTGAATTTAAAGTTTATATGGGTGAGGATCACTCATAGTGGACTCGATATGTTTTAATGGCAGTGGGGTAAGCCCACCAGAGTGGAAATAATGGCTTCCTAGATACAGACAGTGGTCTAAAGCAAAGCCACACCCGGCTGAAGTCTCAGGTCCGAGGTGCTCGGAGCCACAAGAAGTCGTGTTTTGTTGTTTTTTGTTTTTAATGCCGTCACATGGTACATGTCTTGTGCGCAAGCTTTGTTTGTCTGGTGATGGCAAATCCTTCATTTCTCAATGCCAGGCAGTCCTTCTCATGGTGACGTTAATGCCAATAATTATTTTCAGATTGTTCGGCACGAGCACAAACCATTAGACGCGAGGTGCCGCAGACATGTATCTTTTTAGCAGTTTTCTCCATAAATGCAAGCCAGCTGAGACCGAAGAATCCCCCAAAATCCCCGAAAACAGCAGCTACCTCAAAACCAAAGCGGCTTTTGTTTGTTTGATTGGTTTCTGGCTGAGTGATACTTTATTTTGTTTGATTATTAATTAGTCTTTTCATTAAAGTTGTTCAACTTGGTTGTTAACAAAAATCACTTAATTAAACATGTACTTTCTTTAAATGCCCTTTAAAGTATTTTTCATAGGATTCCACATCTGAAAATAATTATTATCTTTAGCGCAGATATTGTCTGTCAGCTGAAGTAATACCACCAGACAGACTTTAGAGAATGGAAACAGGACCTTTCTTAAGATTTACCGACACTCTTCTTTTCATTTTCTGACTGATGGGCGCTTGAAACATCAAGTGACTTAGCATATTGCCACACGATTAATTTGGGGGGGCTGAGCCAACACAATATTCATTATTTTAGGAAAATCAGTCTTAATCAGTGAAAATGAAAGGAGTGCAGCATCTACTTCTCTGCGTGCGACCGCCAACGGACCCTCGGCCAGTCTGACAGGTGGTGGTCGCTTGTAGTAGCTGAATATGTGGTGAGAGAAAGGCATTCTTTTTTTGCCATTTCACACAGGGATCAAGTGGGTTTGACGTTCAGAGGAGTCCAGTGTCTTGAGTGGTGCCAGTTGGAGTCTATGAAACAATCCACAAGTCAAATACTTGTAAGAAGAATGGGAAGGCATTGCATTCTAGCAGACCCCTCATTTAAAAATTGCGTTTTAAATATATATATATGATGACCCTCCATCTTATTTAGTGTAAGGCCACGGTAACCAGAAGCCTATCCTAGGAGGTACGGAGCTCAAGGATTCGGTTGATCTAATTGGGTTGGCATATTGATGATGTTTTACTGGTACTGCTCGTTTGATTAAATGCCCAATAAAAGCTCTATCAATCCAGTAAAAGCGGATTCATGTGGGATGGGGGATGGCTAGCTTGTCCATTCTTGCTTTTCGTTTGTAGGATGCACCCAAAAGAATGTACACACAGGTTAATTTTCTTTAAATCATTTCTGCAGAAATTGATACAAATTACAGTCCGTCTTGTAAATGCATTGTACAGTGGAAAGTTCCTGAATTTAAACTTTTTGACTAATGAGCCGAGGAAAGACGACCAAGCCGCTGATGAAGAAGTTGAAAGAACATCCTCTTCCAAATTGTTATTTCAACTTGGAGAGATGTTTTGGCGGACGGTGGCGCCCATGCGCGATTCCATCTTTAACTGTAAGTCTACTGCGGCTACTGCGATGCGTTTGATACCTGGATGTTACACATGTGCTCCGTGGCAGTCCTGATATAGCACAGCTCCCTTTGTCTAATGTCTGTCATCGGCTGGACGCTCCCGAGGCCGCCCGCCCAGCATTTGTGTCGGACGTGGTCTTCTCCCGCCGGGACCCTGACGCGCGAGGCATATCCGTGGTGCCTGCCTCTTACGGCCTTCGCACTTACTCCTCCGGTCCAGTGTCTCTACCTTAGCCTCAGGGGCAGAAAAGACATTCCAGACAGAGTGGAGACACACTGAAGAAAAATATAACCGTAGATCCCTAAATAAATACTCTACGTGGACAAAGAGTATGCGAAGTATGGAATAACGAAACACTTTTGCTTACCACACAAAAGCAAAGACTTGTCGAAATTGAGCCATCGGACGTCGTAAACGGCGGTCCGCATATCCCACATATTGACATTTCTTTGTCCCAAGGGTCTTTTATTTTAAAGCCATAGAGAGATCCTCCCCATGTACTTATTAGTGTGGTATTATAGTCTTTGCAGGGTCAGGTTTATGTGTGGCATGCACGGGTCCTGCCAGGTCCACGGATGGGATGAAAGAGCCTGTATTAAATCACTGGCTCTGGGGAATAATCCAATCTATTGCTATTAATGGAACTTCTTGGTAGTAACTTTCTGCTTACGACGAACTCGGTGCCCAAAGCCCTGTATGTCTTTGTATCTCGTAGGGGGTGTATGAAGTTTCACATACATTTCTTTTACCATGTGCCAGGTTTGAGTTCACAGATCATTCAATTTAAAGAAGTACAATATGGTCTAATTTCTTTAATTTTAATATACCGTACAATAGTGTATTTAAACTTTCAGCCCAGATTGTCACCTTGGAAATATTTTGTTATGCGGTCACTCAGAAGTGCCACTATGATTTATACTGTACTTCAGGTTTTTAATTAATAAAGACTGTTTCTTGAATAAAGGTCCTGGAACTCTATAGACACCCAACAATAACCAGAACAATGAAATGAAACATTGAAAAAAATAGAAAATCCTGTTTTTTCAATGAATATATCTGAGAACTTCACCAGAGATATATGAAAGGGGTCAATTAAAATGAGGACTGATTTTGTGTTTAAAGACACATGAAATCTATTTGGAGTTAAAAATAGAACCGTACAACAAAATCACCAGTGATTGCTTTACCTAAAATGGATATTTAGTCTTTGATTTTAATTTTATTTATTTATTTTATACAGTTTTGTGAGTTCTTTACATTCCCTTAGGTACTTAACAATCAGCTAATTCCTCATTTGAAGTCCATTTCAAACAGCTCTGTATGTTTCTCCCAAGCATGCCAATGACATGGGCCTTTGAGGAAAAACAACCAGTGATGAATATGCGAGTGAGCATGCGGGGAAGGGCTGCTTTATCCGCTGCCACAGCTCCTTCTCTTACATAAGGGCCATGAAATGCGCCCAGGTTTCTGCTCCTTCCCAGAAGTCCCTGCTGCTTCCCTTCAGTGGGCGGCGAACGGCGCCACCCTTCTACCTGGTGCCAGTGTAAGTTAGCCACGTTGCCAAGGTGAACCTGGGGCGCCGGGTGTCCTGCTCGTGGGGCGGCTGTGTGCGCCGGTCACAGCCACAGTGGACGCTTTGTGAACCGGGCCAGACGGTGAGCTTGTGATTCACTTGAATCTGAGGTAGCTTCCTATCGACCTGCTTGGCCCATTTCATGTGTCTGTTTATCCGAAGCTTTCCTCAGATCATTTTTATATAGTGCACACAAACATACGACTGTAATATGGAAATGTGCAGCCCCTGCATATTGCTATAATTATTATTTTTTTTGACTTAGAAACCTAATCCTTGCTGGGTAACAGGTCTTAATGGGGTGTCCATCAATAAAATGCAACAATTCTTGTTGTTGTCAGTGTTTGTTACATATATAAAAAGGAGTGATGAAATATCCAACAAAAAAACAATAACTTCTCAAAACTCATTTCATTTGTCAGGGATATCATTTTTTCTGCCTCCACGGAACTTTCCAGAAAATCAATTATTCAAACTCCTGAATTCCTTTCTGCCAGTCAGTCTGATTTGTTTATATTGTTTGAAATTTGCGGCATACTTGAAGAAATAAAGTTTGGAGGAAAAAAAAGGATAAAAAGCTTCTTGTAAATGCAGAGGAGCTTAACTCTCCTCATTTCTTGATTGGTTGTGGTCACTGTGTGGTTGATCTCATAAACCACAAAAAACTAGCAGGAAATGGTTCATTAATTGGATGAGTAATATTTAAAGATAATATAACTGCAGACTCAATGATATTCAGAAATCTCAGGAAGATGGACAATCTTGAGCTTATGAAAGGGTCTCATTGACTCCAGTAAACATGGCGGACTCTTGCAGATTCTGAGTACAGCTGTGCTTTTATTTTTCGTTCTTTTTTCATAGGAAAGTCCTCTATTTTGAACTGGCTGTAGTAATTGGAGGTTTTTAGAGTCTACCTTGACGTATCTTTATCTCTGCCCTTTCTGTTCCTTTTTGTGCTATTTTCGCCTAACTTGGACATTTTCAACAGAGGCCGTAAGAGGTGGTCTCTGCCAATGGCGGCTAAATCTGAAGCTGACAGCGTGGCTGGCCCCGAGCAGAATAGAGCTTGTTATCTGTGCTTGCGATTGCGATCGAACATTGGCCAAAAACGGCTTTGTATCCAGAGCCAGGTCTGATACGAATCTGTAAAGGTAGGGAGCAATAATTGCACAGAGACGAGCGACGCCGGGCGCGCTCTCCGTGGCACCTGGATATGCTGTAAACAAGGTTGTCGCTGTCGGGAGTTTGGGGGAGGGCCTGTGGAGATGCGGGGGGACCTTTGGGCCACAGCTTGCTGCCGTAGGGCCGGGCCCTGGGTTCCGAGTCTAAACTGTGGTTTGCCTGTTCCTGTGTGAAGGTTTTAGTCAACAAACACCATTCATAAAAAATGAGCCCAAGCCTCACTGAGTCTGTTTTCATGCCCGTGTCGATTCATAACAAGCGGGGAAGAAACCACACTAGCGGTGAAGGTTAAGAGGTCAGAGCCTGCGGTTTGCCTAACGAGCATCTCTTGCCGCCGATGGTCCTGTGAGAGACTGACACGGTTTTCCCGTTTGAGGAAGGAGGCGCATTCCACAGGAAGTTTACTCTCCCTTCTACCCGCTCACTTCCTGTCCTCTGTGATTCAAGCTAATTGGTGTGGGCTGGGTGGTCTGATAAGACTGCGTGTGGGGGAGACCCGGCCACATGCAAACAAACAAACACGCACACGCGAGTGCGGGCAGCAGAACTTGGCACGCTATTCCACAGGCACGCGGAAATAACGCAATGCGGCAAGTTCGCCCCGTCTGTCTGAGTTTTATAGAGGGATTAAAAGGTTTATGGATAGCTAAAAGCAATCAAATCGCTATGTAGAGCATTTTCAGTTCTCTACATAAGAAGAGCCTCACCAGACAGAGATCATTATAACTGTGTGATGCTTTTATATGAATTGAACATGAACTGCAGGTTATTTTGGAACTGTGTTGTACGAGAGGGCTCCATGCAGCGTCTCTGAAGTACTGTCTTTTTAGGATGCCTGTTCCACTTGCAGCCTGGCAGGGGCGTGTTTGTGCACTGGTGAGACACTTTCCTGCCACCTGCTCCGGCGCTTCTTTTGTGCAGCACACCGGCACCTTTACGTCCCCTCCTGCCGAGATGATTGCCACTTTTGCCTGTAATTGCATGTTACAAGATATCCACAGTGCAGACTGACACCCCCATGACAGCAAATGGTGGGAGCTTACCCTCTGCCTTCATTCCACTTGTTAGCTTAGTAGGCATTGGCTCAGTCATCCTGGAAGATTAAATTAATCACTTGATAACGGGGGGGCACAGTGAGAGAGGAAATAGGAGAGCGTAGCAGCTATATCTGCCTAAAGTCCATATGAACTGCAACTTCGGTCTGTGCATTACAATTCCTTGTACCAGTAAACATTGGCTGCATGCCACCCTTTGGCTCTCATCTCATTTACATTATTTCACGGTTGAGTCTGTATTTCTTGATGGCTTATAGAAATAAAAAACAGGAATGCAATAGATAGAAATACAATGAAGCCTTCCAAGATCTGTACATGAAATAGCTGTGGCAGGAAAAACATTAGCCAATGGTAGCGGGATGTGAGTTCTAGTGTGTTTCATTTCTGCAGCAGCGTGCATAACTGTGTAGGGTAATGCACATACCGCAGAAGTTGTTTACAGGGATTTTAGAAAAAGGTGGAGCCACATGACCTTTTACATGGGGGCTCCTATAAGCCACGGATCATTTTCAACTATATATACCTGAAGTAGAAGGTGGTAAAATGTGGTACCTTCACAAGGTGATAAGGCACGCGCTCACATTTCTGCAGCATAAGACCAAGAGGAGAAGAGCAAAGGTCCTTGGGTAGTTAAGGAGATTAGCTGTTGGGTGGTTAAAGGGAGGAAGAAAGCCCGCTCTGGCTGTGAATGGTTACTTTAAACAAGCAGAGCCTGACTCTACAACACACTAGTGCTGGATGGGACACAGGGAGGAAGTCTGTGTTCAATTTTCTGCTCAGTTGATTTTGTGTTTAGCTTGAAGCTGCAGTGTGTGTTCACGGATTTGGAGCCTGAGAAACCACAAATTGTTCAGAGCTGTTGAACCCCGAGCTGCAATAATACAGGTCTGTTAAAAAGTGCAGTTCTGCTAAGAACCAGGGGGTGGCTCCCTCACACTCAAGGTATCCTTGGTGTCTTTGTACAGGAAGGCTTCTCAGACTTCACAGATAGAAAGAAATTCCAAACTATAAAATGACGTTTAGTTAGAGACGATGTGAACGATGATGCTGGAGCCGGAAACCTCGGCCTGCTTGTGTTGAACGATGATATTGCACTCGGGCCCAAGGTATTGATTGCTGTAAAGCCGCAGTGATTTTTCAGAGGAATGTCAGGTTTGGGTTGGGTCTGTGGAAATCATTAGCTTCCTGACAAACAGCTGAAGTAATCAGAGCCTGGAGCATGGTGCAGAGGAAGCCCAAGTCAGAAGCGGGTGCTCAGGTATGTGCTGATCGGGACTCTCTAGCTAGAGGATGAGATCCAGATGTGGCTGTGGAGGGAGCTGGAGGGGGCTGCAAGTATGGTGGTGATGGAGGGAATGGGGACGGGGGGGCAATATCTCCCTGACAGCAACATTATAGGCCAAAGCAAACCTTGGGAGAAGAAGGAGTCTGACAGTGCGTGGTTGCTCTCCATGAAGAAGATGAAGAGCGGCACGAGATCAGCTCCTCGAGAAGGAATCGCAGCCCATGAGTGTCTGTGAAACTAAAGACCAACAACATCAGTTACTGAATTTCGTTTAATCTCCTCATTTCATCTCGACTTTCTGCTATAATTTTATATTTTATGCGGCTGGATTTAACTTCGCACAATGTAACAGGTAAATTAGAGCGCACATAAAAGCCACTTTACATCATTCTTGGTGATGGCTAATGTGTTACAGTGATATTTCTATATCGCAAGTGTTAATGTGCTATCCATTTAGTAATTAATGAAATGATATAGTGACGCAATAATGGCAAAGATGATTCATATAAAGTCACTTAAGCTCTCAGTGTGAAAAAAGTGCATGACTGCAGTTCTGATTCTTACTCACCCTTTTAGCTATAGAGAGTAAAGCGTTATCCCCACAACCCAAAGCCTGGCTTTTCTACATGGACATGGAATTGTGTGTGTGTGTGTGTGTGTGTGTGTGTGTGTGTGTGTGTGTGTGTGTGAGTGTGTGTGTGTGTGTGTGTGTGTGTGTGTGTGTGTGTGTGTGTGTGTGTGTGTGTGTGTGTGTGTGTGTGTGTGCGTGTGTGTGTGTGTGTGTGTGTGTGTGTGTGTGTGTGTGTGCGTGCGTGTGTGTGCGTGTGTGTGCGTGTGTGTGTGTGTGTTCGTTCCAGGTGTACCTTACGTTGTGCGGTCCAAATATCCCCACAACATGATTAAAAACCTGTTATTCTGACATTGTGGGGACCATTTTTCCAGTCCTCATAAGGGTAACCTCACCTTTATAAAAATCGTTGACTGCAATTAAAAAACTAAAAATGCCTAAAGACTTGTGAGTGAGAGAGATATTTGGTGCATTTTCTTCCCTGTACAGATCCTGGGTCACCTTGATGGTTTGGAAAAGGAGAAGTCTGTATCCGATTAATCCAGAACTTAGCAGAAGATTTTTCAAAAATTATTGCACATAATGGTTTTCTCTGTGAGAGGGTCAGCGACGTGACGTCAGTGCATTCTCCACTTTCGGGCCTCAATGTGCTCCGTGTGGAGCGCGCCGCCACACGGCGAGCATTTGGGAGCATCAGGGCAAGGTACCGGCGCGTGTGAGATCTGCGAATGCAACCCGCGTCTGATTAGCTCTGTCGCGTGAAACGCCAGTGAGAAACTCAAAACAAATGTGGACAGCGCCTGAAAACAGATCTAGCTTGGTTTGAGGTCATGCAGAAATGCAGTCTGAGGTTGGATGCACAGGCCGTTTGCATGACGGAGCATTGATCAACTGGCTGTACTGGCCCCGCTTGAAGTCTCCGCACCACTAAGCTCTTCGTGTTTAAACTGCATTGTGACGGATAGAAAAATTCTTGGGTTGAGATAAAAGGGAAACGAAAATTGCGGGGTACTTGTCATGCAAATAAACGAAGTAAAACCCTGATGAATCAAGTGGCCAATGAATGAGCAGACAGGAGTCATCGTAAACAGTTTCCCCATCGCAATCATTGTCTCCAGTCTTGTCTGAGGCTTGATTAAAGTATTTTTAATAAAAGGATGTGCACTTTCTTTCTTTCTTTCCCCAACAACAAAAATAATGTCAGTTTAGGCCGTTTCTGGGAGTTTATTGAGAACGGCTTGCCATCTTATAATCCTTTTTATTAGTAAAAGATGGCTGTAATCTTCCAAATTTGTTAGGGCATTCTTTTACTGCCCATTCCTTTTACTTCACTAGGACAGTATTGGGTTAATTGTGGTGAATATGTATGTATTCGTATCCTAAACATTTTTTCCTTTTTGATTTGATTGTGCAGTACTAAATGGTTTGAATTGCCACAGAAATAGGGAACAGCACTGGTTTGCTATAAAAATACTCACTTCCTTAATGGTTAAAGTAAAGACAGACAAACAAACAAGCATACAAACATTAAGATAATTCATCGTGACATTTTTGCCCAATGCTGTACCTTCCAAACCTGGAGGCTCCACCAGCCAGGGAAGAATGAGACGTAGTACCTTATCACTGTAAATTCTTTGGATAGAGACTCGGAGCCATAATTTTAGTGCTGTGGATGGTGGGAAATTAAGTGGCACTATGAGAACTATGGTCTGGCATTGCCCCCTAGAGACAGGAGCAAACAGGTTGCAAAAAACAAACAAGATCACCTTTTTAAGTTTTCCATGCACCATAAAGCACCAACAGCGCCCTCTAGTGCCTAGGATAAGAGGTAAAATGAAAAAATATACCGTTCTATTTCCTTATGCATACTTAAGTGTCTGTGTGCGTGTGTTTTTACATTTTAAGACTAGCACTAAGCCTTGAAGCTTTGTGAAAACACAGTGGTCTTTGGCTATGGATAATCAGTCACCATTATTTTTTTTAACGAGTTTTATTAGGCAACCAAGTAGCAGAAACCGCATCAATAATCAAGTTAATGGAAGAGGAGAGACTTTTGGGAGCCTCTGGTCACCGACAGTAATGACATCATAGCTGCCCCAGGGTCATTCATTTGCCCCCTCCCCCGCAGAGCTCCAGCAGAATGGTGCGGTAATCACCTGAAGTGTCATCCTGCCAAACAGAGGAACACCTTTAGGGCGGGGGTCAGACAGGGGGCAGGCTTGTGCTCCGGATGCTCAGTGCCACCCTGTGACTCAGCTGTCACCCTGGTGCCACCGAGAGAGCAAACAGCACCACACCTTGATGTAGGAGTGCAGGCTCTTGCCACACAACATGGCAAACTCCGGCTTAATGTACATCATGTCGACCTCAGCACGGGACACCATGACTCTGATCAAGGTGCTGTCGGCGGTGCCTGCACCCTGTGAAGACAAAGGTGGGTGGGGTGAGGAGAGAGGCTCTGCTTTACGGCAAACATACGCTGACATGCAGCTGGGTCCCCACGGCTCCAGCAGCTCTACACCTGCGTTAGCAGAAGCAATCGGGGAGGTGTGTTACCTTCATGGCTTTGTACAGCTGCTCTGCAAAGAATGCTGGCTTTTTTCTGATGCAGCTTACTGAAACAATAAAACCCTTAATGAGAGCCCTCTTCTCTGATATCACCTGTCTTAATAAACTGCCATTTACATCTCTGAAATAATAATTTCCCAGAATTCCAAATGTAAAGCATTGCTCACACCTGTATAACAGGAAGTTGAACAGATATTGAAATGGATTCTTTCCCAGTGTAATATTTGCAAATTTTATGGATACATGTTTTTTTGTGTTCTGAGTTAAGAGAATTGCGAGTGAAGATTTTGGTAAAGTCTGAATTTTAGTAAGTATGAACGACAGGAGTGATTTGAGGATTTGACTCTTAGAGAGGATCAGCCCACAAGAAATGCAGGATATAATCACTAACTGGATTTAGAATAATGTTTTTTTAACAAGAGCTGAGACGAAAAATAGGGTAACAAAACTGCCCGTGAATTTCTAGAATTGTCTATGTTGAACGGTAACATGGGCCTTTATCGCTTTCATTTCCTGGTCATGTTACTTATCCCTTATTTTTTATCAAATTCTTCTTTGATTCTATACATCATTAGCAATTGCTGGGATGGACTTGCAGGGACTCCTAAGAGTGAATGTTGGGTTGGAATGGACAGATCCAGATGTTTTTGCCACTCAGTTAAAGAATATTCACAAAAACAAAGACCTATAGCCAAAAAGACGCTCTCCAGATTGCCAGACATCTCTCTCTTGATGCTCTCTTCAATGTCCCGGCCAGAGATCCTCTTATACTCCTGAAACACTACGCAAACAGGCAATGAGAAAGAGGAAGTCATCAGCACAGACCATCAACAGCCCATTGCCCAACGGCATAAACACACACCCATAATTATGTGATCATTAGTAATGTGGTCATCAAGGTCCAACAGCATTAATATATACCTACACTTTTAAGTGGTCATCAATAATGTGGTAATCATGGCCTAACAGCATAAATACCTACACATTTAATATCATGGTCATTAAGGGCAATTAGCAGTTGCTTAATACATGAATCACTTAGTGGTAGGACTTTCTAACCATTATTAACTGCAATAAAAGTTCAGCAGACTGGGATTACCCAATGCTGGCCCAGTGCCATTGTGGAAGACCTGTCAGGGGAGGCTACTTACCTCGGAGGAGGTGGTTCCTGTTTCTAACGCACAGCACGGTCAGGAATGTGGCCTCGTCTGTGCCCCACTGGGCCTCTCCAGCCTCAAAAATGTCCTACAAAAGCAAGGAGGCCAGTTACAGTCAGGCATATCATTTTGTAAGTGCCGATGTGTGCTTTGTTGCATGTCAGCCATGCAGTGCTGCCTGAGGATTTGCACCTTGGCATCCTGCAAGGCCTGCGCCTCATTGATGACGGAGCCTTGGTCGCGTCCAGCCTGACGTTTTGGTGAAGGAAGAGAAACATTGATCAGTTTTGCAGTTAGCAGTTAGCAGGCAGGTGCAAAAAGAGGTCTGCATAGCTACATAAGGAGGGAACATTCTAACTGTATAGTGAGGCTTCCTTTCTTGGACTGTGATGTGAATCAATACAATACAACTTTCGGTTTAACATGATTTGTATTTAATCAGGCTAACATAAGTATTTCATTATTATTACAAAATTCTATTATATAAAAATCATACTAAGTATGGGGTTTAAGAGTTGGAAATTACTTCAATTAACTAAAACCAAATCTACATTTTTAAGTATGAGCATAGAGGATTTTTCGTGATCTTGTGATTTTGGCCCAGCATCAGGATCACTTACCGTCAACAGGGACACCAGAACTCTCTGGAACATTCCGGAAGTGTCCCCACAGATGTCCTCCTCCAGGCTCCTGCCATATTCTACACAGGGTATCACAATGAGGTACACATGTAGGCATCGGGGCATATTCCGGTTCTTTCCCTATTTAAATATATTTAGAATGTTTAAGTGCTTAAAATTATAGCAAAGAAACATTACACTGACATTACGCATCTAGCACAGGAAAGGAGCAGTCAGACTGAGGGGAAAAGCAAGGCATCTGCAATGATGCAAATCACCGTGATGGTCTTACCATTCCATCATCATCGGGGCCGTGTTCCATTACAGATTGTCACATATCAAACAATGTTTACCTTTGTTGTATGTGGCTTTAATAGCCTCTATTTCTTCACCACTTCTAGAGGCTAGGATTTCAATGAGGCAAGCTTCATCTGTCCCAGCTCCCTGTTGGGGTGTCAGAAAAGATCCCACCTTTGTTCCATGCTCAAAAAGACTGGCAGGTAAGAAGGAATGATGGCTTTACAAGAAAAATAACAGAGCTTTGCATATGGCGTCTGTGTTATATGAGCACATCCCTGCATCGTACTAGGCGACCTCTGACCTTAACGGCATTTCTCAACTCGTAGGCGTCATAGAGAGGGGGCGGCATCAGCAGGCCCAGTACCACTTTCTCAAAGTTTCCAGACAGCTCTGACTTCAATTCATCCACCAGGTTCTGGAGAAGAGGACATGCGGGGGCAGACATGTGAAATCTAGGGTAGCTGACATGGAAGAATGGATGAGATGTGGATACTTCCCTATAACCACAATGGTACCGTTGACATCAGGTAATATTATCATGAAATGAGACACAAAAGCTGAACATTATATTGACCATTTTGCTGGTTTATCAATGTTTGTTTTCATTGTGTGTTTAGTAGGTCAAGCAAGCTTAGCACCATAGAAAAGATTCTGCACATTATTTCACTGTTACACCCAAGTGGGTCATTGACCAGGAGTTCAACCATGTTGCAGAAGGTGGATCTAGTCATGCAGGCCAATGAGACATAATACAGAATATTCTATCTCGGATTCATGTGTGTTAAAAATAAACTGGCACTCAGTTGGCGAAAACATTTTTGGGGACAAACTGCTGATCCAGCATTATGCCAATTTGCTATGATATGGAGAGAAACCCAACCTAGCAAGTTATGGATTTATTCAGAAGAAACACATTAACACTGGGCTAGGCATATCTGTTTCTCCTGGACAAATCCATAACTCAGTGGCTCCATGCTTCTCCGTATGCCCTGTGCCACCTCTTTCAACCTTCCATACAATATGCAGACTGAAAGGCATGTCCTGACCGGCTGATACATGACAACTAAAGATCTGCAAAGGTCTTAGTTGAAGGATAATATTCATTGTCAGACAATTTCAAGGAGGAATTACCATGTTAAGTGTGAATAGTCTTTGGTAGAAGAAAGAATTTACCCTGGATCACAGTGTATGACAATGAACTTATTTGATCCCTATTAATCATTATAAAAGTCTTTGACCAACTGTTGAAAATAAGATACATCCTATTAAAAAGCAGCTTTTGTGTTACAACCCTGACCCAACCTTCAAAATGACAGCCTCAGTGTCTTGTTTTGTTGGATTTTAGATAAGGCTGCTGACCTTTGACCTCTTGATGGATGGTATTTGTTTAATCGATGTAGCCGTACAAGTCTCCACCTGTACAGCACACATCCTCTCTCTGTTAGGATTAATCATTAACCCTCCTTACCCCTATAACAGCGCTCAACTCTCTGTCAACAGTACGCTTCTATTTCCTCATTCAACAAGAACTGAATTTCAATTTCCCATCCATAAACTGCTGCTATCACAGGCAGAGGGAGAGGCTGTTAGATTCCTCTTACCTACCCAACTTGCTTTCTTATTTTTTACACATCCTAATAATAAGACACACTTTACTTATAATTCTGACCACCAAAGTCTTAGACATATAAACCATTCATTTGCTAATAAGGTAAGTTGAGGTGAAGCATCAGGCTCTAAGGACCAACATGTGCTGTACCTTCCCAAATGAACGTTTGAAAGCCTCCTTGATGAGCTGCCTCTGTGCATTGGTGCGGTGGGCCAGGACCTCAATAATGGCCCCCTCATTGGTGCCTGGGGGAAGAACACTCTGTTATCCTGGTCCGAAGCAGCATCAGAAGCCTGACTATGATGGACTGCTGTGTCCTATGGCTGCCAGTGCTGTCGGCTTCCTGATCCTCGATGCAGTAAGCAGGTTTAGGGTATTGCTCCTTAAGATACTTGCTTTTTTATTATTATGGGCCTTGGAAAAACAGTCTGCATTAAGGATGGTTTCGCGAGATGCCGGATGACTTCTGCAGACTCTCAGAAACCGTATGTTAAACCGATATGATAAACTGGAATATGACAGCTCTGACTGGGATCTAGTAAACAGTGGAAAAACGGACAACAATGACAATTAGGCTGAAGGTTCGGCATCTGCTTTGTTTTTCCGGAAATCTTTACCAAATGACATCTGTATACTACTGGGTTTGTCCGCCACGGCATCGGGATTCGATTTGAGCCATGCAAGCAATTACAAGTTGAGAGAGTGCTGGCTCATTCTTCAATAAAGAGCAGAGGGATAACTGAAGGGTAATAACACACATACACAAGGAACGTCCGACTGAATGAGTGCAATGGGAATCGCAGTCTTGGCACCAACACATGTTTCTTCAGCTGTGTTTTTTTAGCATTTAAATCATTCCACACGGTCTACATGAAAAAGCATACCTATGGGTTCCTCGACACCACTTTCTAGACTTTTGAATTCATTTCGAACTATTGTACATTTCTATTGTAACTTCAACTTCAACTCCACTTTTTTGTTGGTGAAAACCAAGAAATTGGATTCAGAAACACATGATGATCAGGGCTTCAGAGTAGTGGATGTTATGTATTGTAGTTTAACTTTTAATAAAGTTACTTTGACTAACATGGACAATGGGGTGAATATGGGCAATAAGAAGTAGATTAGGGGGCTTGTTCCCTAAAGTCCATATCATATAGGTTTGGCAGGTGCTACAATGTCACTTCACGCCCTTTCTGGTTCCCTTAACAAACGCTCAGCAGTCCTGTCACTGCTCAGTAAAATTACCTTTTGTTAATCACTCACCTATTCCCTTCATGGCTGCCCTCAGCTTCTTGGCATCTGCCTCAGGGTTGAAGTTCTCAGATACAACAATTGTCCCATGAGTGCCCATCTGTGGGTACAAATTCAGTGACATGCAGCCCGAGTTTAAAACCACTAGATTCTTAACGACTGGGATAACACTCATCCAATTAGTCATGAAATAATTATCCATCTCTCCATGTTCCAAAACCATGCATCCAGTACAAGTACTTGGTGAGACTGGAACTTGTCCCAGGAAGCATAGAGCACAAGGTTGGGGCACCCTGTACAGGATACCATCATTTGGGCTGACGCTCCCAAAATTGTACACTATGGGCAATTTAGAGACACCAATTCACTATAATTGCATGTTTTGGACTGTGGCCGGAAACCGTTGCATGTATGGGGAAAACATACAAACTCCATCAAGTAATTATATTGTAATTTAATTGTATTCATAGGATGAAGTATCATCTGCTAGTGTGCTTATAACGAGCATACAAAAACAGAAAATAAGAGAAGAGAAGAGAAATATAGGTCAGAGGAGGAAGAGTGGGCGGTTGGCTTGGAAATACAAGTATTATTATGTAAAATTAATCACATTTACAAAGGAGGGAAAAAACATACAGTAATTGTCATAAAACAATATTTTAGTTTGCAACATATGATATTGGGACATAATGAGGGTTGGTTGTCTGATTGTCATAAGAACATTCATTTAAATTCTGAGATTCACAAGGTAAACAGGAAAATATACAATGACAGACATCGTTTAAACAACACTTACCGCTGCCATGTTGGAAAAGATATTGTCACAAAGGTTGCAAGTAGATGGTTCTGGGTTTGCTGGAAGAGGAAGAGGCAACAGCCTGACTGACTGGGGAGAACACAGAATCTTTCATGTCATATGGACAGGGGACATGTCCCTGATTATGTTCTGCCTTATCACTGTATTTATGATCCAGATCACATGCAAATGAAACTGGTGCAGTAGTGCCACTCTGTGCTTCTGCTGTTCTTCTGCTGTACTTCTGCACCAGCTTATCTGAAAATCCTGGTCTACATCAGACTCTGTACACAAATAAGATTGATATTGAACTGATAAAATTACTAATTTACTTTTACAAAACCTCTCGTATCCAGTTGGGTAGAGCACCTACTCTAAGCAGAAATTCTATTCAGTCATATAGACCTTCTCCACAGCGTGGTACTCTGTATGGTGACTGAAAGCATGAGTGCAGATAAAACATGCAACTTTCTTACACCCACAGATGCAATAAAATAAGCCTACACAATCCAGGAGGTGCGATGTGGTATCCATTGAAGTACTGTGCCTCTAGATCTGAATGATATTACATGCCTAATGGCAGCCAATTTGAAATACAATGTTTTTTTGCAGTAATGAATGTGCGTTCGCGCATTATATGAAATTAACCTAACAAATGTAATGAGTGCTACACCCTCCTCCCTGGGAAAAAATGATGTTTTTTCTGTAATTTAATGCTAATGAATGATGCTTTTAATTATTACATCATTTAAAAAGGTAAGCCGGCAATTTTCATGAAGTATATCAGCATAATTCACAATGTTAATTTATAAAGATTATTTATCATTCATAATCGTTTTGCACTCGTGAATCAGCTGTGAAGGTTATTAGGGAGTGCTGATGTTTCAGCAGAGCTGCAAAATGAAGAGCTTAGAGGTGCACCCGCAACAGGACAAAATAAACACATTAAATAAAAATGAAGCTTAAGAAAAGGTTTCCAGCACATAACGTGTCTCTGCCATAACTCGATCTGTTAAAGAAAACTCATAAGGAAAATATAGTGTCTGACAGCCAAACAAAATTTTGCGAGTAGCGAATTTCATTCGTTTTTCACTGTGAAGGAAATGAGATTGGTTCGTGGCTGTTTCAAGCATAGTGTTGCTTCCGAAAATAAAATTAGGAATAATACAATGAAACAGATAATACAATGCAGACAACTTATATTATACAGTAAATATAACTAAAACGTATGTTTAAAAAGTGAATCAATTGAATGAGTACTCACTTTTCTCGTTCTTTATTCAGTGAAAGTCACGGTGTTGTAATTTAATGAAATGATGAACGGGCTTTGAAGTAATATAGGCCGGGGCGTGTATTGACATAAGAGCAACAGGTTGGGTAACCGAGGGGGCGCCCGGGACAGGAGGCGGAAGATGGCTGTAAATCAAAACTTGGACGCGCTGAAATAAACGGATATCGATTTTCCCCACCGATTCCATTCAGTTAGTATTACATTTCACTAAATATTACATGAGGAGTCAAGGAACCAGACCTGCATAGCTGAGGTTAATAGAAAAACTGGTAAGTGTTTAACATAGTTAATTTGGTTTTGATTGCCCAGACGAAAGTACTCCCAAGAAATTGTGGGGTCATATACCATTTAAATATATAGGCATCCTTTTTACTATGATTGATATACCCATCCCAGCTAAAATTACAGTGTCCTCATGGGATCAGATTTAATATAACGTTATAATAAATATAACGTTAAAACGTGAAAAGTATCACATTATAACGAGATACCTAAATATTACAATATCTCGTTATAACGAGATATGAAATTATCTCATCAAAACGAGAAATCTTGCGATATAATATAATACTAATTTATCTGGTTAAAATGAGAACCTAAATGATTTTGTTAAACGAAAAACGTTTCTCCTTATAATAATAGGTATGTTATGTTGATTCCTTTAGATAATTTGATCACATTTTACTTCATGCTGGACACAAGACTGCGGTCAAGCCATCCGTACAGTGTGTTTGTGCACGAATACTACGAGTTTTACGGTAGTAAATTTAATTATTCAAATCTTTGTTATGAGGCATATTGGGTCTCTCATTCCAATTTGAGAATATTCTAATATGTCCGACAAGTAGACACAAAGTTTCATCCAGTTCTACAGTGGAATTTAGGAATTAAAAGGAGGAATTGCTTCTTCCCCTCAGCTGTCAGCGTGCTCAAAAGTACCTTACAGCGTTGATTCTCCACCCCGCCCCATCCACACACAACTTAGTACCTCGATTGAACACTTCTTGTTTGTACCAACTGCTCATTTTGTACATTGTATCTCATGTATGCACTGTTCACATCTTGTCATATTTCCTAGCACAATCATTCTCACTGTACTTCCTGTCTGCACCTTAATGAGAAACTGGAGAAATTTTATGGGGGGGTATCAATACGCTGCCCTATGTGTAAACTTTAATTTTGCAGGTATTTTATGCATTTTCGCATAGATCCATAAAGTTTATACTCAAATGCTAAGAGTAGCCAATTTCTATAGATTAACTCAGTGGCCATTCCTCTGATGAATAAATACACTGGACTCCATGACCATGCTTTACATACCCAGCTTTTAACATGTTACATGATGAATTAGTAACGATACTTTTTAAAAATGTAACATACCTCCAAACTTAGCATTGTGGTATAGATCTTCTTGCCAATTCAAGATTTCATCTTGCTAATCATGCCGTATTTCTGAAAAGATTCTCACTAAAACTTCTCAGAAAATCCCTTTTCTGTGGATCTGTTTGCAGTTTTCACACTAATACGCCATCTCCTTTCTGGATTACGCAACCCATCAGCAGTTTCAAATATCATTTTTCCATGGGCTAAGTAATATGCATATTCTAAGCTCAGATCTCGAGAACCAGGGTTAGGAACCATTTGTGGGGTTATTATTAAGGATATGAAATCTGTCACTGAATGTGTTTATGGTAGGAGGGTTCTGAACTTTTTATTCTATGTAATAGAATTATTCTCACCCTTGCTATTAGACTCGCTTACAGTCCGTGTGGCACGTTTGTGAGAAATTTAACAAAAACGAATGATGAGGAGTAATTGAAGAAACAGTGGTCATGATAAGACATTAAACTTCCACTGAACAGAAATCATTAGTTTTCAATATAGACAATATTGAGTGAAAGAAAGAGATTGGTCAGCACTGCTTTGTGAGTGTTGGTAGCACCACCAACTTATTCGACAGACTCTATTTGGTTGCGAAGTTAATTCTCAACTCCTATTGCAAAAACATGAAATAATGCAATGTGAACGATTTTTTTAGTATCGTTCAGCTCTACGTCAAAACATAAAATATGTGCACAAAAAATAATTATGTAGTTATTATATAGCCTAGTATTATGTAATATGATTATTTTGACACGCAGGAATCACAGAAAGTAAATTAAGCAAAATGTAAAAGCGACGACAGACAGGCTAGGCTACTCCAAGAAGCTAAATGGCACGTATCTACAGATAACCATGCACACATTATCAGGCGAGTACGTCGACCCTACACATCTTTTAAGGTGCTTTTGCATTGCAGTCAGGCTGTAGTGATATTTAAATTCTACTTTGCAATACTGACAGACTGCATTTTGTTTCACTTTTAAAGTGAAGTGCCTCCACATATATGATGCCTTCGCTTGCCGAGCAATCAAGAAGGAAAATATTAACTGATGATTTTTAATAATTGTAATTGTGGCAGTTCTACTTAAGTCCACAACAGACTATTATTTGTAGGTGGCTTAGAATGTTTCCTCATAGTATGCAAGATGCTGTGTAACCTTTGGTCATACAATAGAAAATACTGCATATAAATTAGAATTAATGCTTATATTTAAAGTAATGCCTATCTTTTTTGCTTTGTTGTTTGACTGATCATAGACCCTAAGTTACACTTAATATATAGTTAACTAGTTAGAGAGAATCAATACAGAGAAAATGACACGTTTAGGTTACAAAGAATTATATTTATTAAAGTGCTTGACTTAGTTAAGTTTGAAACAAATGTTAATGACAAAGATTGTTCCATACAATACTGGTATCTTAATGTTTTACAAAAATTGATCAGAAAAAAGTTTTCTGTTGTGAATGTATTATGACACACTCATTACCAATCACTTCACTGATTCCCTAATAAACATGCCAAGCATGTTACAGCAGCATGTTACAGCAATGCTTTATGGGAGCAACTATTCAAGTGCTTGTGGAAAAACCCCTGAATGCGTCTCCAAAGGTCCACGTGTGCATCTGCATGGACCTTTGCATTACCCCCAAAAGCAACTACTTGCCCTACAGCAGCATGAATGCCAGAAGGATAAAAAGGCATATAAGGAACCTCCAGAAAGTGCCCTGCCTTTGGGTACTTTACTACCTCAAAGTTGTCTTTCCCATGATCCTTCAGTCTCTTGGTAGCCTGCTCTGCGAAGAGGTAGCTATTCCAGTTTCTGTCATCCTCTGATGCCACAAAGAGGAACCTGCCATTTGCTTTCTCGATTGGGATGAGGGAAGCTTTATTTACCTCTGCCATGGGGTCAATCACAACATCCTTGATCTCCATAAGTCCAGATTCGTTGATTCTTATTTTGCTGATGTCGACCGCAACTGCAGGGAAGATCCTGTCTTTGTAGTGCAGGGGGAATACAGTAGCGGCATTACAGCCATTGATCCACACAGTGGCGGAAACGTGTGGCAGGAGCGACGCTATAGCCAAGGCCAGATCTCCACTCTTAGAAATCGAAATAAGGCCAACCCCAGGACCTTTGACCTATTGGTAAAGAACGATGCAAAGTGTTACACCAAAGCATAAGTGAAATCTATGAGGAAATAGCTTCCTTTTCCATTTAAGATGATCACTTTAATGAAAGAATTTAAAGGAAATTCCTGTCATTTACAGATGGCAATGCAATGTACATAATAAAAAGACATATAAAGGTTAAAAAGCTCAATTATACATAGAAAGAAACTGCTTCTTTGGTAGTTCCTATTTTAACATATGATGCATGACCTTACATGTTCTGAACACAAACCTCAGGTTGACTCCGCAGGAATGTCAAGGCCTCTTCAAAGTATTCCAGGTCAAAGTGGGTGACAGTCTTGGGCAAATCGTCATATCTATAGAAGGCCAGACACAAGACTACAAACCCCTTGTTTGCCAGCAGGCTTCCGCGTATCTCCGTCAAGCCACCGCCAAATGTGTAAAGGTCAAGAACCGCTGGGAAAGGACCTGGCCCTGGTCCACAGAAAATGGAGAGCAGTAAACAGATTACATTCTCATTCTCACACACAGAAAATAGCTTGAAGTGATTTAAGAAGTGTTATAAAAGCACTTTGTAACAGAGCATATAACCTTTGCCTATTATACATACTCTGGCCTTTAAAGGAATTTTAAGAATCTTACATTTTCAGTCGCCAGTTTCACAGTTCATTTTTACAAATAAACAGAAATTCATTATGAAAAACTAACCAGGTGGAAAAAACAAGGTACCCCGTATTCTTCCAAATTTTACAGGTACCCTGCGAGCTCCTTCTACCATGAACCGCCTTTCCACTGTCGCGTTTCCAAGCATGTGTCCCAAATCCGAGGTATCAGCCACCTCGATATTAACCAAAAACGGACTCGATGTATCTCTTTTCACAAGTCTGCTATGGGGTATTTCTGGTGCCATAGACCAGAACAGACCCATAGGCTCAACACCAGTGTAGCTGCCACTCAGAGAACGAGAGGTTCCTAAATCAACAGTACCACTGGTGTCTGCGCAATACACCGCAGATGACTTAAAAACTACGCCTTTGTCGTCAGTAAGTTTGGCTCTCAGCTCCACACTTTGCTTTGGAATCAGTCCCTCCACTTTCATTTGCAGCGGCTCATCGAATAGAATATTCGAGCAGGGAAGTATCTGTATGCGAGCCGGAGAGCTCATTACTGATGGTGTCAAATGAAACGACCGAACACAAATCCGCGTTATTAGCGCACTGAGGTGCATGTTTACCTCCGCTGAGTTTTCAAGATCACGTCACGGTGCGCAGGAACTTAAATGAATCGTACGAGGGACGTCTGTAATTTTGCTGCCACCTGCTGACGAGGAGGTAGTAGCTGTTTAGACTTCAGTGCTTTGGAGTTTTAATGCGGAATGTATGGAAGTAAATCTGTGTCATTACAATTTGAATTTTATATGCCACTGAAATTCTAACATTGAATATTTATGCATTGGAAATATGCATCGGAAATTCGAT
>JAODLD010000046.1:12430320-12445319 GCA_026781065.1 Mormyrops boulengeri
ATTAACATTAGTGACACATTCATGATTATAGGAGACCAATAAGCACACAGCAAGAACTCAGTGCTAAAGTGAAATCCTAGAAGTTTCCTTTAAATTGAAATAGTAATTTACAGTTCCTGTCCTAGCTCAAAGTGTCTTCCATGACATGGATTATCTGGTCACCCTAATTTAGTTTTCAACAAAATACATCAACCAAATGAAAACGTATCATTATATGTGCAATAATTAAATTTCTTTAAAAATCCACAAACGCATACATTTATAACTGCCAATAAGCAAGTTAATATAATTATTTGATTACATATATCAACTGTAAAATTAAGATAACGATAAGGATGCTTTATTGTCATTGTAGGTGCAGATTTAGTTTGGAACGCGGCAGCAGATGCATAGTAAATCTTACAATTACATAAAATCCGAGTCATAAAATAGAATCCGACACATATATATATGAACTACCGTAAATCTACCGACAAATAATCCGACTAATCATGAAATCCAATTCTAGCCCGGCTAATTGCCATTGTTAGCAATATCAGTTGATAACACATTACGCGCGGTGCTTTACGTATAAAACTCCGTAGGAACACGTCCACAGAGAAATTGGACGGTATAGTGTGTGCGACCGATTTAATGAACCACAAATGAGAAGTAGTGCTTAAACAGTATAAAACTACAACTTCCCCTTCCCTCGATAAAGGGGGCAGCCATCTTGGGTGGATGGAGAGAGAGAGAGAGAGAGAGAGAGAGAGAGGATGTCAAAATTAACTGGTTAAAAAATATATATATATAGTGTATGTGTGTGTACACATTCACACACAATGAGGTACTGGTAAGTTGGTGGGTAAGCAATTTCACGGAGGTAGAGTTTGTCAGATGGTTTAAATACACATAAATATGAATATTGCACATGTTGGGGTATTGCATCAGAATGTTCGAGATCAGTGCTGTGAGTTCAGAAGTGTGATGGATGTTGGGTAAAAACTGTTCCTCAGCCGGATTGTGCAAGCGTACAGGGTTCTGTAGCGTCTACCAGATGGCAGAGTTTATGTCCAGGGTGGGTTGGGTCCTTGATTATTTTTTCAGCTCTGCGGCCGCACCACGTGTGATGGATTTCTTCCAGTGATGGAAGCTGGGTGCCAGTGATCCGCTGGGATGTACTGCATGGTCTTCCTGTTCTCTGAATATATGATTTGGTAACATTTCTGTAAAACAAAGAAATCATTATAGGATATCCGGGGCTCAAATTGTCATGAGATGCACATGGATGCCATCCCATCTATGGGAAAACATTACAAAACAATTTCTTTTGAAAATGTGCACTTCCTCCTCACCACCCCCCTAAATTGTGTAACTCACTCACGTAAATGTAAATCTACCGACTATATCAGCGACCCTCAACTGGTAAACTCTGGGCCGAAGCAAATTTTAACCCCGACAAGGCGTCACTCCTTGTTAGTGTTTGTGATAAATGGATCAGAGTGGAGGGGGTATGTTTTGAGTTGAAGATTATAAAATAGGTGGGTGCCGCTCGTAATTGTAAGGTATGGAGCACAATGCTATAGATGTTGATAGGGAGGAATGAAAAAGAGAACATGAGAAACAGGATTTATGCAGCCTGCTGTACAAGCCAGTTCATTGATGGCACCTGGGGGCTCGAGTCCCACCTCTTGTCTGTATGTGGATTTTGTTTTCCCTGTGCTGCCCACGGTTCCTCCAACAGTTCAAAGACATGCTAGGCTAACTGGTGTCTATAAATGTGTCATGATGTGTGAGCGTGTGCATATATGTACCCTGCTTGGACTATCATCCCATAAAGAGTACCCCTGCCCTTGTACCCAGTGCTGCTCGGGATAGGATCCATCCCACATCACGTGACCCTGATTTGGCTAAGCGGTTGGAAGATAGACTGAGCACAACAGCGGCCTCCAGGTAAAAGGGATATTATAACCTTGTGTAAAATGGTTTTTAAAACTAAATCCTACCCCCTAATGGTCATAAATGAAAGTCAAGAAGTTAGTAGACAGCTGCTTCAAAATAAAGTTAAAATGTAACGCGGTTTTGCTTTATGTAAAGCGATTTTATTACTTTTCCCATTGATATTTGGAACAATCAGCCTCCGGGACGAACAAAAAACAATACAAGCAAAGAGTTTAAAAGAGCATTTTCTTTTTAAAAAAAGAAAATCAAGTGTTAATTTATAGGCCAGTGTCCATTTGGTATTTACATATTTTTTTTCTCTTGATAGCATTTATATTTGCTGTTTTGGATTCTCCCAGTATTTTCCTCCCGCACATTGTTCTTTTCCACATGTTCTATCTCCCTTTCCACCACTTCCTTTGAAAGGTTGCTTTTTTTGTGCGAGGTTATCATACAGAATCCGCTTCTTCATTTACAGCAGACCTTTGTGCTAGCGGGTATTGCACAACAATCTTCGGTGTCTGGTAAATTATGCAGTTAAGTCAGAGTTTGCACATAATGATTTTTTTACCAACCGCGACACTAACCAGTATACGCGGTTGGAAGATAAGAAACTTATCCAGCTTGCTTTAATGCTAATGCATACCATATGATTATAGTACAAATGGGGTGATATATTTCAGCCTTTAATCTGAATCTATATAGGCTAATTTTCAGAAAATGCCACTTCAAGATGGATTAATTTCACATATATTTCCTAAAATGCCCATGCATATAGCTGGATGGACATAGGTTTAACACAGATATAACTTTCTAATAAATTTTCTTGCTCTTTTAGGAAGACAGGATCACATCACTATAAATGACATAAAAATCCAACTGCTTATTACGTCATTTGAACTAAGTATCACTAGTACCACTTTGTTTCATAGGGAAATAATAAACCGCATGCACCACTAAGCGGATAAGCTTGACCACCGTAGTGCTGTGCTGGAATTAGGCATTGTACTCACATGATGCCCGCTATAAAACGTCATTTGTGGCCGATAAGCCTTGTGTGACGATTGGAGTTGTAGTTCTATATTTCTGACGTTTCTTACACCACCAGTAGCGTCTGCTCAGGCTTTGCGTAGCGAAGATCTGCACACCAAGGACTACAACTGCGGTTTATCGTTACCGTTGGAGGGAAAATCCGATTATCTATTTATTTTTATTTCGCCACCAGTGAGACAACCTTACAATCCTACAACCTTAATCTGAAGTGAGAAACAGTCACACCCCCCTCTTGTCAAGTTTGCTAAACACGAATTCTAGGGTTTCTCGCTTCCTGTTTGGTTGCGTTTCCTGGTACGAGGATGAGCCACTCAGCTGTTTTTACGGGAGGCAAACGGAGCGCGGCGTTAGCCTGTTAGCCTGGGGCGGCAGCAGCCGGAGGAGGGAGACCGCCGCTTGGCTTTACGCGAGCTCACGGAGCGCCTGGGAGAAGGTCCCTCCCCGGGAACATAGGCGCGGATGACCGGGCGGTCACGCCGACGAAGCGCCGGACTGAATGGAGATGCTTCCAGCCAGAAAATTAGCTGCCAACCGCTCAAACTGGAGCTGGGATTTTAAGTCCGTATAGCCAGCTGGTCGCCGCAGCGCTTTTTACTTGATGACATGAAGCCGGTGTCTTATTTGCCAGGACGCCGTGGGCAGCAAATGATTGAATGTATTTTTTAACCCGAAAAAAAGGAGAAATATATCTGCTATCGTTTTTAGTAGCGCGAGGTCGTTACCTGGTTGGTCCAATGAATATTTAAAATTAGCTCGCTAGCCTGCTAAATGTATACCTAGCAAGTGCTAACTGGCTAATCATCAAACAATCAAGAGTAGCAGCGTTTTTTTATTGGTTTTATTTTATTTCCACTGTCTGTTTTCGGTTTGTACTTTGAATTCCGTCTTGCTGGATAGCATCACCATTGACCTGGCCAATTTAACCTTGGCTGGTAATCACATAAATATGAAAGTGACAGGCAAATATTGACCTTATTCCGTTTTGTCGAGCGGCAGTGGACTGGGTCGACTTGACATCCGTTATAAGTACCGACTCCATTGGCGTATAAGCTAGCCAGTTACCGTGTTTGGGCTTATGCTGTGTTTTTAAGCTAGCCGGCCAGCTCCCCATCATCTTTTGGGCCACATTGCTAATATCGGAAGCTGGCGGCAGTCAATCATATCGTTTTCTTGAAACTGTTTATTTTGTGATTTATTTTTTTTTTGGTCCATAACAATTTTCTTCCTGCGTTGTCACAAACAATGAAGAAGTTTTTTGACTCTCGCCGGGAATTGGTCAGTTCCGGACCCGGTTCTGGGGCGAGCTGTGGGGGCAGCGGCTCTGGCGGCGGTGGCAGTTTTATAGGGAGGGTTTTCAGCATCGGCCGGTACCAGGTCACCGTGGACGAGACGCTGGCAGAAGGTGAGCTTTGCGAACTCCTTCCTTTTTCCGCCTCTTGTAATCATTCGCTTTCTGCCCCTTTCAGCTGACCACCGTAGGCCCCCATGACCGGCAACAAGCAAATTAGCTGGTGCATTTTGAATAAGCTGTTGAAATACAAGAAATGAATTCCCGCAGAATAAAGCCTGGTGGAGGATAAAACGTGTTTAACTTGTTTAATACAGCAAAACCCAGGTGCATTACTGTAACTGAGCCTTTAATACCGTTGTTGATCATTCGACCATCTTATGCTGACTTATTTGGCCATTTGACCCACATGTAAGCCTTATAAATGACCTGTCTGTTTCTGAATTGTGGATACTCATGCTATGGAAAGTGTCAGCTGTATAGCTTTCAACATATGTGCATTTTTTCCCTGGCAGTGTGGTCTGCAGATATATTGGGTGTCTTCACATGGGTTGTTTCTCCAGCTGAAGAAATGCTTTGAATTCTTTGGAATCTAACAGAACATTTCTGTTAAGTGTCACCTGTGAATCTGTGGTGTCGGGGATCAGGTGTCAGAGACGGTTTGGTTGATCAATGTCTGTATTACATCTTGTGAATATTGTTTGTGCTTTACATGTTGTATTTGTGTTTGGCTATTAAACTTCCGTGAACAAATACTATTCACACAACTGTGCCATTATATAAAAGGATATATTTCCTTGGATTTGTAGCTAGTTTCATGAAGCTATTTTTGATTAAGGTGTTTAGATGGGATGGTAAATGCTGGGGGCTTACTGCTGTTTTCTTGCATCTAAAGCAGGTTTTATTATAGTTGATTTTTTTTTTTTTTTAAGTGTCATTGAATTAAAATGCTATTGTTATAATTAAGCTTTCTTTGGAACGCAGGTCAGCATCATGGGGAGTAGCCTGCATTACAAAGGTGTCTGCAGATGGGTGACATGTTGACAGGCTACACACTGTGTTAGCTTTGAAGTGAGCATTTGGGAGGCAAGGTCATGATGTTGTAGTTTTGCTGACTATGCTTAGCAGACTAAGTAGAGGAGTAGCTCTGCATCCTCAAGAAGGCAGTGCCAAGTGTCTGCTGACCGTCGTGCCCATTCAGAGACAGCAGCAGCCCATTCTGTTTTCCTTTTTCCTTTTCCCCACTGCGTTGTGTTCCCTGAACATGGGTTACTCAGCTTTCAGCACCCTAACTTTCAGACATTGAGGGTGCTTTAACATGTGGCTCATAATAGGGCTCATGTCCTTGGTAGTGGGGCTGTCTGTCCAAAAAAAGCCCCCCCCCCCACCACAGACTGGAGGAATTAGGATTGCTGCAGCAGAACATTGCAAAGGGCTGTATAGCCAGTTTTCGAGGCTGTGTCCTGTTTAGCTCTGCTCATCTTTAATGTGTTGTGACATGTATAGATATAAAATTAGCATATTTACTACACTAGTTTCTTTATGTATGATACGAAGGAGGTTTAAACTTTGTTCAGCCGAGACGCATTGCTGCAGATCCAAGGATTCGTTTCCTGCCTGGATCCTCCTTACATCCTCGTTAGCAGTGTGCTGACCCAGCCTCATTGGTTGCGCAAGCGTTTGTTTCCCTGCCCTGCGTCTGTGGTTCTGCAGCACCTGGGAAAAGAGGGGCTTTGTAAGCATGTTATGTTTTGAGGTGCATCCCTGGACAAGCGTGCTCTTTCTGTGAAGGCTTGTTCATTTCTGTGTCCAACCCTTCTTTGTCCTTGGAATGAAAAGACCAAGAGTTTGCATGACAACATAAAACCAATATATTTAAGCCTGCAGGTGGCTTTTGTCATTGAGGACAGTTAAGGGTTTTAGGCTGTACTAGGCTGGCAAGCAGACAGACAGGGTGTGTTGGCATCCTCCCTCCTGTCACTGTGTTGCTATGTGTTTTCTACATTAAAGCAGTGCTGAGTCATAAATCTCCAAATGGCCAGAATAAGTGAATGCCAGGAACATATATTGAGCTTTGGTGTGTTTGTATTTCTCTGCAAGATGGTATAAACATGATGTACCCCAACCTCAGGCACTCAGAAGCTATTTATTCATTGAATAGGTGTTGATTAACATGATAGATGTTAATTTACACTGTCTAATATTTTACAGATCTTTTTATGGCTCTGTGGGATTTTGGACTGTTGTAGTAATGTGTATTTATATATATATGTGTGTGTGTATTTCTTGATGTTTGTTTTATTATAGCTAGGCCCTGGATACATTGTAAAGAACACCCAATCATTGAGCGGGGCTGAAGGTCTCTTTTCCATGTAGGAAGTGTACCCTATTTGTGCTACCACGTAGAAACCATGACAAGCTGTTTATTGTATTTCTGTCCTTGCGCTGAAAATGGGGGATTTGCAGTGCCTTTGCAGACGGTCTGACAGTAAGCCTCTGTGTGAAGTGAAGTCCTTTCTGTACAGTTGACTTATCTTCTGACAGCTAAATTTAGCTGATTAAATGACTGGCTAGTGCGGTTTTGGCCATCCCTGTATCGTCAGGTACCTGGACCACTCGCGTTACAAATCCGGCTCGGTGCAGGAGGAGAGAATGAACACTGAGGAGGCGCTTGAGGTCTCAGCTGGGCATAAAAGTAGGCCTAATTATGGGTACATTGGAATCTTCTCTTCCACTACCCATTTTGCTCTCCGTAGTTTGAGGGTCGCAGCGCGGGGACAGCCAATGTGTGGCGCCCCTGGAGCTGGGGGTCAAGGGCCCACGGACATGTGACTATTCTACTGAGGCCAGGCTTGACTTGGCAATCTTCTGATCGGAGGCACGGAGACTTAGCCCACTGAGTGAGTGAGTGAGTGGGTGGGTGGTTCTGGTGGGCTGTGGTTAGATCATTTTTGAGGTTTGATCTAGTTAGTGGATCTCCTCACTTAGCCAAGTGCCCAGTCCTTTCTAGGCAGGATCAGTGAGAAGGTGATTTAAATGGAGTTATGTTAAGTTCTGAGACCCTGGCCTCTTCACCACCCCACCCCATCCCGCCATGCCCCTGCCGCTATCCTCTACGTGCCATCCAGTGCCCTTGCTCTTCGTCATCACCTTTTCTCCACATCCTATGCTGTAGCTCTGGCCTTAAGGCCTTGCCCTGCCCCATCACTGCAGCCAGTGCAGGGATGTGTACTCGTGGGGAGTGCGCCACTCCCTGTCAGCTGAGTCGGTCCCTTGCTGAATAATAGATGGATCGCGGGTGATTTATTCATCGCTGGTTTGGATGGGAAGCATCTGTTAGCCTGGCTTCTGTCAGCTATGCGGCTGTTGGCCCCATGGCCCCCTCGTTTTAATCGCTGGGTGTAGAGAGGGCACTTGTCAGCTGCGATACCTATGTGTGTGTCCCTGAGGTGCATGTGAGGGGTTTGAATTCTGCCTGCCTGTTGAGAGTGATCCATAACAATTTCCTATAAGGTGCTGTATTTATCTTTTGTCCCTCCCCCATCTGTGCTGAGGCATCAGACTGATTGCCAATATCTTAGGAGCCATGGTCAATAAATGGATTAAGCTAAATATGAGCATTTCACAAGAATTCTTATCAGCAACTTGTAAATGATTCGGTGCTTTTAGGTTTCCCAAGTGATTGGTGCAGTTTATTTTTAATTTTTATGAATTAAAAATTGTTGTCCACCCTGAGAATAAAGTTAAGTTTCCATTTGTGTGACAAGAAAGTGTGATAAATCATTAATGACCTTTATTATGCATTTGTAGTTTGTCTGAAGTTGATATAGTTGGAATGGTTTTGTCACTATGGATCTTGTCAGTTACATCTCATTTATTTTTCTCAAATTTCAAAACAGTTTCATCAAACTTCTGCCTGTTTGAGCTTTGTAATGCTGAAGATCACCGGCCGTACTTGCATCATGATGTAAACTTTATTAAATATTTATGTTGGAATGAACATTTCTGCTTCACCAGATACTTTGTATTATTTTTGTGCTGGAAACCAGCTGAATTTGAAATGAGGAAATTTTAAGTTGTTAACTGTTATCGTTTGCCTTTATGGTGTTGCTGGTCCAGCTCCAAGTTGCTCCTGGTTTTTATACAGGCAAAACAATGGCAAAAGAAACGGTGTACATTTAATGCAGGCCATGAAACATTCATCGTGTGTGTGGCTTCGGGTGAACTCATTAATTTTCAAGGGAACTACCACAGAAAGCAGAAAAATGTATACAGGGAGATCTTAATTGTATCATTTTGCAACAATATCAGTGAAGTAGCTAATTTTTCCCTCTCGTGGCACGCTGACTGTGTAATAAGCCCCCCGTCTGGTCGGTAAGCCCGAGGGCCCAGACACATGACACCGACATCCCACCCTGTAGCACAAGGACACGGCACTCTGTTCTCTCGTTGCAACAGCATCACTTTCAGTTATTTCACTTATAGCATATAGTTAGTTGAAATTTTGAAAATGATTTCAGCGTAACAGGTGTAACATCTTGTACATGGGAAGCACTTGCTCTGTAAATTAATGAATTGTATATTTCTTTGAGCCCTTTTTCTGTCTGTCTGTGGCACTAGCAGTTGGGGTTTATTTAAAGTAGGTGGTATGTGGGCTGGTGCCACAGTTTCTCGTTTTACAAGTTTCACTTGCGACTGGAACATAAAAAGCTCTTGCAGGCAGTTCCCTGAACTGCCGCCCATCTCACCATTTTGCAAGCAATTTTTTTTGTGTGTGCCCTGTGGCAGTTGATATGTGGTTTTGAGTTATTGAATACATGGATTTAAAAAGCGAATGTGGTTAATGTGAGCTGGACATGTTTTTGGAGTTAATGAATAAAAACGCGGCACGGGGGCCCCCGTGCTGCGGGAAGTCGGCCGTGTGACTCACACCAGCGTGCGGGACTGTGTGAATGCACACCTAAACCGTGCTCTGGGTTGATTATGTGTTGTGTGAGTGAGTGTGGAAGCCTGCCGAGGTGAAGGTCAGTCTGATGAGCTCAGTAAGAAAACATCCATCCATTTCAATAGGAACGTGCTCCTTTAGAAGCATGAAGTATGTTTTTGTACTGGTGGTCAGAGAAGTAGATACCTCCAAGGACACTTAAAACGTAGGCTGATGTATAAAGAGTTCAGCCATGGTAACCAGTGTTTTCCAGTGTGCATTTAGTTATGAATTTTTTTTTTGGTTTGTTTTTAGCACCTCCTTTTACCTACATACTTTGTAGCTTCTGTAATTTGTCACCACTGCCAGACTCATACAGGCACCATTGTTAAACTGTTAAGCTCGTTCTTAAGGCAGGCAATAAATGGTTTATAGGTCAGGATAAAAGCCCTGTGGGACAGACAGAGGAGGCAGGGGGGGTGGAGGTGCATGATGGTGGTGTAACTTTTCTGCTGAGAGTTTCACCTGGGCTGCTCCTGTGCCATTAAGTCTGCAGCAGGCGAGGAGGGCAAATAAGTCCCCTCTAGCCGGTGTCCATCTGCTCTACTGAATGGCCGACCTGCAGTTAGCCGGCACCTCAAGGTCATTGTAAGTGTTCTGCTGTGCCTTGGTCTTGGACCCCAGTTGCAGATCAAAATGCAGGAATATAGGCGTTAGCCCAGCTGACAGTGTGTGTGTTGGGGGGGCTGCGCTGCTCTGGCCTCATAATGAAAGTTGCACCCTGTTGGTGGTTCAAGCTGTGCTGCTCACAGTCACGATACCGGGTGCGGCTCCTGCCAAGAGGTCCATCCTGACTCTCTCAAAGGAGGTGAAACTGCGCCCTGCTGTGGGGAACACTTGTGGGGGTGGGAAAGCACAAAGGAAGTGATCTCAGATACCAGAAAATGGTGAAGCTTCTCTCCAGAAATTTCTGAATCTGTGTGAGCCAAAATAGGGACTGGTTTGTACTGGGGCCAATTGTGTGTTGCAGCTTGTTGTAAAACATTGTTTAAGGCAGCAGAAAGAGTAGGATGTATGAGAGCATGGCAGCAGTGTTGGTCATTCGAGACAGTCCCTTGTACCACATGCTTCATTGTTCATGTGTGTGTGTGTGTGTGTGTCAGTGTCAGTCTGGGGCTGCTCATTCAGGTGATTAGGGTGTTTGTGTGTAAACAGGCCGTAACCTCTGACTGGCTCTATATAAATGATTGATGGGCTGCCCTGTTCCTGTACTCGGTCTCTCCTTGGGTGGATGACCCTCCGCCATACCGGAGCCTGCCCCGTAACACAGCACAGGTTCGGTCTGGTCTATTTTTGAGCCTTTATTAGAGCTCTAACCAGCTTTTCACTAGAGCCGGCAGCTCCGGTGGCCTCTCCCTGGCCTGCAGCGGTGTCAGTGTTGGGCGGGGTGCCACGTGCGAGTGAACTTGCAGCTTGTTTGTTTGCTTTGTTTTCTAAAGGAACACACCTTGCAGCCTTGTAACGCGCAGCAGATAATCTGGCAGGGCTTCCCACCCTTTTCCAGCAGTCGAAATAGGAGCTTTTTCCAAGGTGTCCTTCCTGGATCGCTTATATCTCTTGACCTGGAGGCTTCTGGCGCAAACTCTTGGGTGACGTTGATAATCATTTGCTATAATCATGCGTGCCAGTGGGGCAGTGCCAGTGCGGCTGGTCCCCAGTGCCAGTAAAGAGCCTGCCTTCTGTTTCACTGGCCAGTGTCCCTCATGCCGACGCACGTCCTCTGCGTCACTGCAAGGATACTGTAGTTAGTCTGTGGCCTTTGGGGGGTGGGGGCTTTGTGTTCTCTTGATTAAATTTGTTGAAGTGAAACGTTTCATTCCTCCTGGGTATTCATGAGACGTGACACATTAGGGCAGTGATTGGACAAATGAGACTTCAGACCCCCTGGGTTGGATGGTCATGCATTTTTAATCATCATCTGGTTTATCCCCAGATTGATGTTCATATCCAGGCACTACCAGAGATATACAAGTAGTCAGAGCAGTGCTGCAGGAAGACTATGTAAAAAGTGTTTGTCATCTTTCTTGGTTTAAAGCAGTGTTTCCCAATCCGGTCCTTGGGGACCCGCAGACAGTCCACATTTTTGCTCCCTCCCAGCTTGGAGTTGAGCTGGGAGCTTGGAGGGAGCAAAAATCTGGACGTATCGTGGGTCCCTGAGGACCGGATTGGGAAATGCTGATTTAAAGATGATATGTGAGTGTAGCTATGTTCACTATGACATGCCTAGTCACCAGTTATAAACCTTTTTGTTTTGACTCTTGAGATACCATGTGCTTAGACCTTGTTGTTGAATCCTAGCGATTGTTTTCCAGGCCTGATTTTTCCTTTCCTTGAGTCAAATGTGCACCTGAGTCCAAACGGCTGTCTCTTATACTTGCACCCATTAAAATCCCAGCTCCTGTTACCATGTCACATCCCTCTGATAGCCATTCTGTCAGAAGGGCGACTCGTACATGTTATTACGACGTGTATATGTTATGCGGGAGTAGGTAAAGGACAAGTGATTCTCATTTTCTGTCTGTATCTTCCTGCTTCCTGTATAGGGGGCTTTGCCATCGTGTTCCTGGTTCATACTCACCAGGGCCTCCGCTGTGCCCTCAAGCGCATGTATGTCAACAACGAGCACGACCTGCAGGTGTGCCAGCGGGAGATCCAGATCATGGTGAGTATTTCTCACGTGTTAGGAAAAGGACTTATTTTCCTGAGGGGACTCTGCTGGATTAGCCCACTGTTTTGTTGTGGGGGCTAAGAGATGAGTGCCATGTGTTTCACATGAAATAAACCTGTCAGAAGCTGCTTTTATGTCCCCCCACTCCAAAAGTGGTTCAGCCTCTCCCCCCAAATCAGCATCTTTGGCCTCACACTGGAGTCCTGCATTGTGTGTAGTCCCCATTAGATAATCTTTACTTCCTGTGTGTGTCCATGCACACAGAGGGACCTGGTAGGCCACAAGAACATCGTGGGATTCCTAGACTCCAGCATCACGGCAGTAGGAGCAGGAGATGTGTGGGAGGTCCTCATCCTCATGGACTTCTGTCGCGGTGAGTCCAGTCGGCTGCTTTTGGAGATGCATTCTGTCTCTTCTCACTCTAATGCCTGTTATGCTGAGGTTTATGTTTGTTGTATCTGTTACAATCTGCAAAAGATTAATTATGTGTGTGTTTTTTTTGTATGGATGTGTTGGTGTGTGTGGAATTTTCTAGACCAGTGTTTCCCAATCTGGTGCTCGGGGGACCCATGGATAGTTCATGTTTTTACTCCCTCCCTGCTCCCAGGAGGGAGCAAAACTGTGGACTGCTTGGCAGGGAGCACGGAGGGAGCGAAAATGTGGATTGCCTGTGGGTCCCTGAAGATCGGATTGGGAAACACTGCTCTACTCCAAGGACTTAAGCAGCACACAGAAATAGTCTTAATCTGAAGAAAGACTAAAGTTGTACTTTATTTATAACTCGACAGTCTGTCTTCTCTGTTTTAATGTTTGTTCCCCCTATCTGTCAATCAAAGGCAGGAAATTGGAAGGCAAAATAAAACTGGTGTAATATTAACATATGACGCACATTAAAGAGAATTAACTTGTGTTAGCTTGCTAGTTTGAAACAATGTAAGTAAAGTAATATATAGCACAATAAACAGTAATCGATTTTCAAAGGCAGGTTTTTTTTTTACATTTTACTGTGCAAAATGACAGTTAGGCATCTTAACTTATCTATAAAGATGGGATATATTTTCATTATTAGCTGTCATAATATTATTCAAAATAATATAAATATTAAAATATTTGATAGTTATAGTCCTAGTGGAGACTTTCCAGCCTGGGGGTGTGTACTGTCTGGTGTTTTGTGTCACACTCACGGTGATTCTGGGCAGAGCTTTCCAGAAGGGACTCGGTGTCCCAATAAATTAGTTGCAGCCCCCTGATGCTGAAGTGTGTCTTTCCCGAGTGGCACACCGTGTCCCGTGCACTGTCTGAGTAAGCATGGCTTTTCCCTTTGCATCATGGGTATTGTGGACCAACTGGATTGTGATAATTCTGGGTAAAGATGTGTAATGTTGGGATAATATTAACCTGGCTGTGCTGAGTGGGATACTCTGCTGTGAGGCACTGTGCTGGAGCTTCTGCTTGTTTACAGTGATCCTGGTGTGTCTGCAGCATCCCCTATTAGGGCACCAAGTCAGCAGCTGCTCCTCACGCATCTCCAGTTTTATGGATAAAACATAATAGTTTTGTTTCACCTCCACCTGAGTTTTGGAATTGCTCGGAATGCTGAGGCAGATGTTTGGCTGGGATAAATATCTCTTACTGCTGAACCGAGAGTGTTTGGGAGCAGTGAGATGGGATCCATTTTCACTATTGGGATACACTACTCTGTAAATCCCTGACCTCAGGGAGTAAGAGTGAGAGCTGGGTGTGCGTCTGCCTTGGGGGGGTGGGATTGTGTATTGTGTAGACGCTGTCACTTGGGTAATGTTTCTGGCCTTGGCCAGCTCTAATGAGGTGTGTGTGTGTGCGCGTTTTTGTGCGTGCATGTGTGTGTTTACGTGTTTGTGTGTGTGTATGCGTGTGTGTGCTGCCTGTAGGTGGCCAGGTGGTGAACCTGATGAACCAGCGGCTGCAGACGGGCTTCACCGAGGCCGAGGTGCTGCAGATCTTCTGTGACACATGCGAGGCAGTGGCCCGGCTGCACCAGTGCAAGATGCCCATCATCCACCGTGACCTTAAGGTGCTGCCCCGCCATCCTCATTCCCTGATGCTGCTTGGTGTTTGAGGCCTGTTTGTTAGGGCCTCACTGGTGGGTGATAGCTGTTCTGAGTGGTGCCTGACTGAAATCTGCCAGGACCTTGTCCTCTCAGAACCCCCCCCCCCCCTTCCCATTTCACCTGGTCTGACACGCGACGCTGTCTCTGAATCGCATGGCCACTTTAGATGCCCCCCCGGGACCTCGAGGGGAATCTTACAAAGGAGCTGTAAATTACTTCTAGAGTGGATCATCAGCTGGACATGTGCCACGGTTGGGGAGGGGTGCGAGGACCAAGGTGACCTGCCATTGCTCACTTGCCCCCCCCTCGTCTGCCCAGGTGGAGAACATCCTGCTGCACGACCGTGGTCATTATGTGCTGTGTGACTTTGGCAGTGCCGCCAACCGCTTCCAGAACCCGCAGACTGAGGGCGTCCCTGTGGTGGAGGAGGACATTAAGAAGTGAGTTTTTCCACGATCCCCCAGACCAATAGTACGTGTGCGAACCGCACGTGACGCTCCCTTTGTCTTAGGTACACCACACTGTCATACCGCTCCCCCGAGATGGTCAACCTCTACAGCGGCAAGGTGATCACCACCAAGGCGGACATCTGGGTGAGCTCACTGCATGGTCGCGCTCACTGCATGGTCACGCCCACTCCTTCCCATCACCACCCTGTCCTGATACCTCACATGAGAATGTGGCATTTTGGTGATCCTCACCTTCTGCCGCTCCCTGGAAGGATGGTGTTAGGCTTTAATTTATTAATGAGCACGCGTACCAGCAGTGTTGCTGGGATGTCCAAATCTATTCGATTCCTGAGCTCCATGGTTTAAATGTAATACTGGATAAGAATGAGTTCACACGAGGATGGCTCAAAGAACTCATTTTGGGCAGTTCAGAGACACGGAATGACGTGGGTTTAGCACTGAGGCTCACGGCCATGTGGGGGGGGGGGGGGGGGGGGGGGGGGGGGGGGGGGGGGGGGGGGGGGGGGGGGGGGGGGGGGGGGGGGGG
>JAODLD010000046.1:12463260-12477662 GCA_026781065.1 Mormyrops boulengeri
CCCAAGTTCAGCCTCTTAAGCAGAGTCCTTTTGTGTAAATGAGTGAAAGATGTGTGTGCTCTGTGTACAGTGATTAAGTCATCGTTTGTTCCTTCATAGCAGAAATAGCAGGCACATTTGAAGCACTATGTTTGGGCATATGGCAGTACACAAGCCGCTTGGACCTTCTCGGTCTAAGTGGAACAATTTGATCTTTCCAGCTTTCCTTATTTGCTCAGATTTGCATTTACGCACATAAGTTCATGTTCTGATAGTATGGCTCTATATCAGAAAGCTCAGTAATTCAATTTTGCAAAAATATTATTACGTTTCATTAATGTGGTAAAATTTGATTGGCTAGAATTTTGGGGAAGAGAAATTTACGCCATTGACTGTAAAGCTGTTTGTTTTTTTCGCCAGGACTGTTCTGAAACCTGCCTATCCATTTTCTCAGTTTACCCTGTAGTAGAGCTGATATATTTTCCCATGTAGCTAACCTATGCAAACTCAGAGCTTAACCCTATTATTAGACACCACCGTGGTGTATTTATCGGAGGTCTAGCCTTGCCAGTAGTGTTTTACCTGTGTTGCTGTGCAAAAACATCTGTACCCAATGTGTTTTTTGGATGGGTGGGGGTGGGAACCTAAATACATGAAAGTGCAGCAAAAGTGACTTTGCAGCAATGCCCATTTCTGGGCTGGAGTAGTTATATTTCAGTGTGTACCTTCTATTTTTATGAAATGGAAAAATGAGAGGGGATTTAAATAAATATGTGAATGTGATATAAGTGTACTGGGTTTTTTTCACTGGTTTTTAACTTTCTGTACAAACGTACCCTCTCCTGAATCCATAGTCTTCTGGATCGTATTGCTGTCATATTGTTGCTTCTGTTCAGTCTTTTATGGAATCTATGGAGCCATAATCAGCAGCAATCAGACGTCATGACAGACTTGTTAACAATCTACAGACGATTGAAACTAAATCCTGTGATTTCAGTGATTTTGCACCTTATGTTCAGTTTTTCTTTTCCTTTGTTTCAGACGCACAAGGTTTAAAAGTATCCCAAAAAGAGAAAAATAGTACTTGATAATGCAGACGAGTTTTATTCGCGGAAATTTCTGGCATTTGAGACACCTGTACTCAGGCAGAACTTTTTGTGGCGAACGACCCCCAACGCCCCGGTGTCTTGTGCCCCCAGCAGCCAGCTCCTCTTCCTGCAGCCACACTTGGTCCTGCAGCTGCTGCAGTTGCTTGGCCCCCAGTCAGGTCGACCCCTTCACAGCTCCACAATATAATTAATGATCTCCGCAGTTCCTATGACTGCTTTCACTGGTTCATTTGGGTTCCCATATTCTGTGGCACTTTATAAGTTGCTGGAGCCCCACAACAATACCGCTAACTTTGCAGAGAATACTCCTTGATTTTCACTTTGCATGCAGTTTGTTTCCTCACTCCAGCAAATATTAAAAAATGGTGAATATTGTTTGTAATAAGTTCTTTGGCTTACTGTGGCTAGCATTTTTACTTGTGCCACTGTGAAATTTAGGAAAGCCGTTGCAGAATCTCCTAGAGGAAAATGCTCATCTTTGCTGGGGCACTTTCTCGTATTTGTCACCATAAGCCTTAGTAGAGAGAGACACGCGCGCACACACACAAGCTCTATCTGACTATCTCATCACCCCACACTGTGGTTGACTGTGGGCTCTGTCCTAGCGGGCTGCTACTAACCCTGCCTTCCTGGAGATGCTGGCTAACCTCTGCTCACATCACTGTCCAGGTAAGGTTGCCTCTGCCTCTCCTATGCTGTGCTCTGCTCTCTCTCCCTCTCCTCCCTCCCACTGTGTTTGTCTCGCAGACTCTGAGGGGACCTGGACAGTCCCCTCAGTCTTCCTTGTTTCCACGAGGTCACCGTTCTAAAAATGAAGTCCACCTCTGTGTTTCACCCATGCTTCAGAAAAATCAAAGACAGTGATCTAGACGACCTTTGGAAATGGTCATCCGTTCTGACTGATCTTCAGTCAGATTAATCCAGATGGAAGCCATCTTTGTAGAGCAGAAGGAAGTAATGGGTTATAGATGTGCTTAACTTTGTGGGAAACATACTGTGGACTGACAGTAGAAATGTGTGGAAACAAGGCTACTAGTCTGTTGTAGTTGTTTGAAGTGAGTAGCTCATTGTTGTAGTTAGTGTACATAGTATGTGACTGTCTACAGAGCGTTGGCTAGTATACTTCTGTTGAGAGCTGGTATGGGATTGTGCATTTTCATACAAGTACTTTTCCTCCTTGTTTCATGAGAAATGAGTGCTGTGTCACATGACCTGATGTGTTGTTGGTTGCTGAGAGGATTTGTTCCAGTGATTCCACTTGTGTGCTTTTTGAGGTTTGCAGTGGAATTTACATGCCGTTTCCAGTGTGCGGGGAGGGGGCGGGGGGTTGTGTGTTTAAACTGTGTTTCATCTGAATATTAAACCCTCTTACTATCATCTCTTCTTTACTCCCCAGAACTCCAGAGGCAGACCAATGGCTATAGTGTGTTTTGTGAAGGAGGACGTGAGGTGCCTGGAGATATTGACAGCATAGACCAGGGCTGTGTGCACTCAAGTGAGGAAGAGGAGGATGAGGAGCAAGTCGATGAAGGTGTAGCTCTGGACTCCAGCGGCTCCAGGCCATTGCTACTAGATTCCGAGGAGGAGGAGGACCAAGTCCCTGAAGTCGAGCAGGAACCAGACCACCAGATCTACCAGCCCTCTTTATTCCCCCAGCACCAGCACCAGCATTTTTCCCCTCACCTCTTGCCTCCCCAACCAGGCAGGAAGCAACACACTCCACCTAACGTCTTCTCAAATGCCCCCTTTGGAACTGGACACGAGGAGGGTAGTGACGTGTTTGCCAAAGCACCCTTCCTACGGCACCCTGCCCCAGCTCAGGAGCCTGACATCTTCCTACAGGCCCCTTTTGGCAGGAGGAAGGAGACGGCCAGAGGCTTGCAGCAGCACTCCCAGCCGTGCGTACAGCACCTAGTACGTTCTGCTGTCCACCTCCCTGGTCATGAGCAAGCCTACCTGGGCCAAGCACCTTCCCACCCCATACGTCCACAAGCCTTGGCCAAGTATTCCCGCCATTTCGAGGCCCCACTACCCCAGTCATTGATGGGGTTCCAACATCCATTGCCCTCTGGGGCCAGATTGGGTGCCATGGAGCCAAGCCCTGCAGGTCCTTTGCCCTCATGGACTACAGAGGCTGCTGCTGTGGATCCCTTTATTGCTGCACCCTTTCACCATAAAGGTCCACAGGATAAGCTCTAAAGACAGGGGACTGGGCAGGATCAACTCTGAAAAGGAAAATGGCTACACCAGCTATCGGTATCTGCAGTGCGCTGTCGGTGGCACCATCACTTCCAGCCCAACATTTCACAAATTCTGAAACCGATATTGGAACAAAAGGTAGAATGTTTGATGGTAGTAGTTGTGAAATTCTAGCCATTAATGCAGAAACAGTTGTTGATCTTGTGCATCTGCACCCTCCTTTCAGTCTGTCTACACCATGTGACTCCATCTCGTTGTTGGTGCTGCACTCCATCCCTCACCACTTGATCTAGATACAGCCACCTCTGTTAGTCAACAAGACCCTGATTGCTGAACAAGTCACTCAAGATCTCTTGAACATTTGGTTCCCTAGATGGGACAGTGCTGCTCAGAATAGTTTACCTTTTGTTTTTTTTTGTTTTTTGTGCGTTCAATCATGAAGTAAACACTGATAGCACTCTCCTTTGCACAGTAGACTGTGGATTAAATGATATGAGGTCATTTGAAACCTTATCAGATTTTGTTTCCATTCCCTCTGATCTTCAGAACCCATACTGATATTTACTTGTGCTGTTTGTAAAATGCTCCTGCACATGAAAGAGTGGCTTAGACAATTTTTGATTCTCTGCTAGTGGTTTCCTTAGTGTGTCCGCTTAAATAATGTAACTAACATATACCAAACAATGCTAAAGGATGACGAGATTGACTTGCTAATAATATTCCTGCCCCTTTTTCAGTTTTATTGTATCCACCCCCAGCGGTGCACATGGCCCTTTAAAGCTCTCATTTATGGTGCCTCTGAAAGTGATTTTATTTCATCTTGGGCACATGGCAGCTGGTGCTTACTTTGGAATTTTAATGAAACATGCCTCATTGATTCATTTTGATTTTGCAGATTTCCTTTCTTAGTATAGAATTTGGAAGGACGGCTGGATACCAGCAGGAGGACTGTCTGGCATCAGCTGTTTGTTTCTATAGGTTTTCATCACCATAAGTCCTGTGTTACTTCCTCCTAGAACCATTTTTTGCCCCCCCACCCCCCAGTATGCAAACTGAGTATTCACCTTGGTTTATGCTACACATGGCAATACCCCTAAATTTTAACTAATTAATACACTCTGAATCACTCTGAATGGATGAGGCCATATGAATGTACAGTGCACGGTTTTCCTGTTTTGAAACCAAGCACACCGTAATGCCACTATTGTCCAGTTTACTGAAGGGACAATCCTGGCATTGTCCTCTGCTTCACAGGGTCCTTAAGTGCTTTGCAAACATCTACTGTACCCGTTTACTACACCGTCAAACAAGGAGGACAGGTGGCATGATTCTGTACACATGGCCTTAGGTAGTACTACTAAACAGTGAGGGAAGACGGAAGGGTCTCGGCTATGCTCCCAATAATTATTTGCATTTATATTTTTGAATGTTAGAATACTGAGCCCTGAACAGTCTCCTGAACAGTTCATCTTTGCACACAACTTGAATGAAGAGATGATGGCAAATAAGTCTACCTTTACAAGCTTCCCTCACTTGACATTGCTGTGTATTGAAATGGTCTTTACATTATAATTTCTGAGTATTTATACGGAAAACAGACTCTGCTAATTTGGAAAGTGGGGATTGTAGACACGTAGCCTCTGACTGCTGAATCTGAAGGCACTTGTCAAATATACTTGAGTAACCCAAAGCACTTTGTGAATTTTTGAAAACTGTCACAGAAAGCCTTTGTTGAATTGCTGATTGCTGTCATGGCAAGTCGTGTATTATAAAGAACATTAAATAAATGATTGCATTTATTTTGTCTGTTGCCAATTTTAATCAAGTTTCAGAGTTTCTTTTTCTATATGAGGATTTTAGAACAATGTACTGCAGCATAAGGACGAAACTCAATTCCTAGGGGTGTCAGAGAGCTTGGTAACAGTCCCCTAAAGGGCAGGACTTCCTGGATGGGGGGGCCTGGCCATTGTACGGCTCACACTCATACGAATGGAAATTTTAAGTTTTTTAAATGAAGACAGGAGGGAAGCATGAAAACTCCACAAACTGGGGTTGAGGCTGGATTCAAAAGTCTCTTTTTCTCCTGGTCACCTATGGGAAGTCTGTCCCTGGAAGTAAAGCGGTACACTATGTACAATCATACACTATGGGTGATTTAGAGATTGCATTTAATCTAACAGAATGCTTGGATTGTAAGAAAAACGTATACGGTACTGGGGACAACTTAAAAATTCCACACTTAAGAACCAAATCCCAAGCAGTGTTGAATACTTTTCCATCATGCTGCCCCCTACAGTTGTTAAAATACATGTGTAGATTACAGCCACTGTTAGACAATCGGGGTCGCCAACTCTCACGCTTCTGACCTGCTACTCTTTCTTACTCACACAAACGTAAGAAATATTACGGCAAATCTGTATTATTCCAGTATAAACCTAAAATTAGCTGCATCAGCGGCGTTGGGCTAGTTTGCAAACCATACAGACTTTTCAAAATGTAATATAATTGTTACATACTGTACATGTGCAGACTTGTCTCGAATTGAAAATCACATGACAGCCCGCTGACCAAAGTCGGCAACATTGCATAATTTTAGTGCAACGTTATAAGGATAAAATTTACTATTGAATACGGTAATTGTACTAAGTTAACGGAATTTAAAACTTAAGCCTCATCTTAAAGGGTAATGTCTGTTCATACTCCCTGTCGACCTAGGCATACAAAGGGTTAAAGTTCCGGGCTTTTTGGCCCAGGCTGAAAGGAACTGCGTCACGAGACGCTTCTCCGCCTGAACATGGCGTCCTACAGGCGGCTCCGCCTGCTGCTGCCTGTTGCCAGCTTTATATCGAGGCGGTAAGTACATGTCGATTAGTTGCATGCATTGAGCCGAAACTCAGTATCTGATCGTTTATGAAGATGCATGGGAGTGATATCTGTTCATACACACATGGAGTCGCTCGGAGTGTTCGTTGGCGCGGCGCTCTGACGTATATAACATGAACATGGGGGCTAGCAGGCTGTGCACGGCCCATACCTGCACGGTATGCCCGATCCTTTATAAATAACAGGGATCCCCAGACAATCACGCCTGATTTATGGTTCTTCGTATGCTCTACGCAGAGCTTACGCCGTGGCCTGCGCAAGTGTCTGTGTATCTCTGTCCCCTCTGCAATTTTACCGCCAAAACGCTAGTTGGCGGTGTTTCTTCGTATTGTAGAGAAACACTCACATTCGCCGAAATTACAATAACGCAGAAAAGATGGAAGATGTCGAAGAGATGGCGTGTATGACCATTGAACCGACTGAGTCAGTGCACAGCACAGGCTTTGCGTTTTTACAAGTTGCTTTGGTGTGTTGTTTTCGGCAATTTTACCACCTCCGTAAACTCTTCGAACTTATCTGATGCATGTGTCATGTTAATGTTTCCATAACTTTTATACGTGCCCCTTTACGGCAAGGTAAATCCTAGAGTGTGTGGAATACATCAAGCTTCGATACGGTAACCAGATAACCCATGTCAGGGAGGACACTCTGAGCTAGGACAGGAATTGTAAATTACCATTTCAATTAAGAGGACCCGGATTTCACTTTAGCACTGAGTTCTTGCTGTGTGCTTATTGGTCTCCTATAATCATGTGTCACTAATGTTAATATGAAACAGCTGGATGAGTCTTTCAGTCAAGGAAACGAACCAGTCAAAGTGCAAGAAGAGCTGAACTATTTAGCCGAGCACAGGAACCTTTCAGTTTGAAAGTAGTTTGTAAAACCTGAAGTAGCTCACAGTGTCCTCCCTGACATGGATTATCTGGTCACCCTAACTAAGTGGATAAAGAGTTTCTTGCTCTGCATAACAGGCCCAAAAAGACCTACCCTAGTGTGAACTTTGGGTTTCAGAGGTAAATGTTTGGTTAAACTTGTCCATGCCTTTTCTCCACATAGGATCATTCCCAGATCATTTCAGGATTATCAAGGTCCAAGGCTGCTTTGGGCAACACAAAAAGGGAGGAAAACAAGATGGCCACTTATGCCCACCACATATTTTCCAGGTTAGTACAGTAGATCATCAGTGATGCAATAATTATGTGGGTAATGGAAGTGGTATGCTGGGTAATGGGAATGACTGGCCCCCATTGCTCTGAAATATGGTAAATTCCACAACTTGAAAATGTCACAGTATGTTTCTATGGGAATTTTATTCTCGTATTTTGGCGGCTCACTAGTTTGTGCGTTTGTGTTTGGTCGTCTGGTGAGGTACGAATTGCGTCTTTTCCACTTATCACTCTTTGTATTTTAATCATGGAGATTTCATTATGGCAGCAATTTTTTTTACTTTTTTTAAATAAGGCAGCAAATTACTGATAGAAGCAACACTATCCTCCCCCCAGAGGCATTGTGAAAATGTAACGGGGCCAATGAAAGCTGCATGAAAAGTCGTCTTTTTTTTTTTCTCCCAATCTGTAGTGAGGACCATGTTCATTCAGACCCAAGACACTCCAAATCCAAACAGCCTGAAGTTCCTGCCAGGTCGTATGGTGCTGGAAAGGGGAACGCTGGATTTCGCCAGCCCCCGTGATGCTCACTGCTCCCCATTGGCTAGGTATACAAGCATATGACTTTGTACCATTCAAATGATTAATAAGGACATTTCAACTGAGGAAAAACTAGTTTTATTTTGAGGAATTGGTCCGAAGAGTTGAGCGATTTAGCAACAGAAAATTCACAAGATTCTTTAACAGGGATTACCAACTGTTGATAGGTGCAGCACATCATTAACAAGAACCTACTTCAGCATGAATATGGTGGAATCTTTATAATTTAAGATGTGTGCAATAATATATGGAGTTCAAGTGATAAAATAACCTTGGCTTCCCATTTTAAAATAAAACAAAAAGACTCTTATTTTCTCGTTTATATTTCAAGGTCTTACAGACCAACTACTGTTCTGTAGAAAAAGAAAATTACCAGACGGCAACATGGAAAAACAATCTGATAAATGCCGTTTTCACATTCTGCACATTCTCAGTTCTTGGGCTGACTCTGCACCTCTCGCTCCACTTTCTTTTAGACAGCTCTTCAGAATCGACGGTGTGAAGAGTGTTTTCCTGGGCCCAGATTTTATCACTATTACCAAGGTAATATGCTGAGTCACATCCTAAGTCAGCGATTCTGTTTACAAAATAAACTGGGTCGTGTATGATCAGAATCGGACTTTTAAATGGTATTAAAATTAAAGGAAAGTGCTGCAGCTGGCTAACAGTTAAAATGTTTTGTTTTTTTCCGTCACTCCCACAGACAGATATAGATATTGAGTGGAAAGTGATTAAGCCTGATGTTTTTGCTACTGTTATGGACTTCTTCATGTCGGGTTTGCCTGTCGTCAATGAAGACACACCTCGGCCGGATACAGGTTACAGCTCCCAGCTTTGAGCGCTGCTCTTGTCCTCTTATGCCAGTGGTTCTCAATCAGGCTTAAATGGTCCATAATAGGCTAATAATGAATATGGTAGGTCGAAAACAGTGTGGGTTGGAATGAAAATATTCTGGGGGGGGGGGGGGTATGTACAGGGTTGAGAACTATTGGCTTACACTTTGAAACTGGTCTCCCAGCTTGGATTTGGTCATGGGCGGCGCCCGCATTTGTGTTTCTGCAGCCCCCTGTGAGGATGACGACGAGGTGGTCGCCATGATCAAAGAGCTGCTGGACACTCGGATCAGGTAGGGAGCGGCGAGGGGGCGATGATCCGGTGCTCCATCTGCACGTTTTCGTAGCTCAGACCGGGCTTTCCATCCGCAGGCCAACAGTGCAGGAGGACGGCGGCGATGTGCTGTACCGCGGCTTCGAGGACGGCATCGTGAAGCTGAAGCTCCAGGGCTCTTGCACCAACTGCCCCAGCTCCATCGTGACGCTGAAGAGAGGCATTCAGAACATGCTGCAGTTCTACGTTCCAGATGTAGAGGGCGTGGAGCAGGTGAGTACTCTCACACAGGCTGGGGTTGGACAAGGCTTGAACTTCGTGAAGCTGGCTACCCTGTCTGCTTATTTGAGTCTTGACCCCTTCTTGTGTGGTTGCAGGTGAATGATGACGATGGAGCGGAGCAGGGTGCACAGGCATGAGTGTTTTGGCAGCCAGTCCTAACTCTGCATCCTGACACTGCCATCATCGGCCTGCCTTCAAAGACGTCTCAAAACCTACAGCGACCTCCTTGCATGCATTTCAGACTATTGGGAGCAGTATGGCGTATTCGCTTGGAAGACCACAGCTGTGCTTCGTGTATGAGATTGCTGAGCAAGCAGCAGTGACATTTGCGTGTGGACAAAGCACTGGAGTGATGTCCCTCCTGGTCTGTGACTTAGCACACATACTTTATCTGTCAGTCGAGTGGAGAACTTAGCAGCAGTGATATTCTTGACTAAAACCTTAGCTTTATATTGGCTTTTCTGCTTTTTTTTTTTTTTGTTTTGTAAAACCAGCCAACAATATTTTCCACATTCAATTTTACAACATTACTTGGTGCAAACCATACTGAAAGAAGTAAAGGTCCTCAAATTGTTTTCCACGATGACCATAGAAGCAAATACGAAGAGAATGTCACTAGAAATGGTCACATACACTTAGTCTCTTGTTCTTTGTTGTCTCATAAAATTAGTCATCAGAAAATGATTTGCAGATATTTGGATATTCAAACTATAGGTGTATTTACAATGTACTCTAGTAACTTTTCATGCAAAGTATTACAGGATAAGAAAGCATGCTATCTGAAAATGTGTAAGATTTATGAATATTAAGAGAGCAATAATGCAAATGCTAATTCATAGATTGTTTAATAAAGTAAAAAATAATTCACAGTGATTGGGATTAAACACTTTTTATTCATCCCTCTTCATGAATAAAATTTACTTGGTTAATTTTAGGAACCGCTCTTCACTCCAGTAAAATTTAATTCAGTTTAATTCAACTTTGAATAGGACAAGCGGGTGTGGAAAAGGGTTGTATAAATGGACAATCTCCAGAAGCACAAGACACTGGCAAATAAGCTAATAACTAAAAGTTACGTATGGAGCATATAAAGCGCTAGTAGTGTTAAACATTACTGGGATATTATACACTATTCTGGGTTGTGAGTTTGGTTACTGTAATGGACATGTGCTTCGTTCAGATTTTCATCTATGGTTCACGGTATCGAATCGCACTGACGAGGCAATGTTAATATCGGTGTGAAGCGACATTCATTATACGTTAACGTGTTGCCCAGTGACTTTCTTGGGGTCCTTATTGTAGAACACGTGACTCTGACACGGTTGCCGACAGCGCTCGTTTTTCTGACGCCGGACTCGGGGGGAGGGGCGGGTCTTCTCGGCCGGGTCACCGGCGCCTCTTACGGATGTGTGTATCCTGCTGCCACGTCTCAATTGCCGTCGACGACAGGTAGTGTCCAGAATGACAACCTCCGGGCCAATCGGAAGGTCTCGTTTAAGGCGCGCCCTGGCTTCTGTCCAATAGAAGTTTAGAGGGCGGGTCTAGTGTACTATAGTCATTCCGAAAAGGAACTAGATTTTTAGTTGGAGACTGGGACGTAGTCATGTGTGGTAAGTGAAGTTGTCCCGATAAAGAGAAAAATAATAATGATATGTGTATCAGTTTGCAGATATTTATGTTTGTTTTGAATAAACCATAGTGTCATTCAGTTGTTACAGCCTAGCCGTGGTTAGCTATGAATGGGTCCTTAGGGTCTCTCTTGGGTAGCTAGCTAGCCTGCTAACGTGTTTACCGTGTTTCGGGTTACCATTAGCGTCACCAACCAAGCGAAGGAAAAAACGACATATCATCCTATATTCCCATGCCTCTGCTAGCTTGTTTGCTGTTCCCCCTGCGACACGCGCCGGCTTTTTAACTAGGTGCACAGGCGTGCGGAAGATACTCCCGCTAGCTCTCGTTAGCCATGTTAATGCCGCTTGCGTTGAGTATGACTCGAGGTGGGTGCTGTGCAGCGGCGATGCCTTCAGTCTTATAACGTGTATCTACTGTTTTCTATTGTGGTCCCAGTTAACGTTGTAGTCGCTGTACCCTGCCTGTCTGTCTGAGGATGTATGTAATGATGGCAAGATGCGGCCAGACCGCGTTTAACGTTAATTTAAAAAATGAATGGGGAAAACAGCAGTATATTATGTATTACGTATACTGTAATGCATTTTTTTGTTCATTCATTTAACTTATACATTGGTGTAGGATTTATTAGAATATTCTCTATGGAGGTATAAAAATGTCTTTTAACTGAAGCTGGGCAAGCTTTTGTAACCCCCACCGGTAGGTTAACATCAATTTTCCTGACTTATTTAGTTGCATATATCAATAATTGAATTAATTCTTCCTTCTGTCATTAGTATAATTATGCGCTTTATATTAGGGAGAAAATGCAGATTAGGAAAATGCATTCTTCCATATTCATTCAATATGATGTTAGTCAGTATTCTATAATGTTCTGTATTGCACAGGTACTTTTAATTATAGTTGTTTGTGGAGTCTTATAAGCCGGTTATTGTCATACATCAGTTACAGATTTTTACCCTGTTTTACCCAGGCTTAAAGACTTGTGTCACAAGCTTCACACAGAGAAGTGTATTGATTCACTCTCCGTTAGTGCGTTCCTTTGCTGTTTGGGAGGGGCCTAAGGTGTGTGTGTGTGTGTGTGTGTGTGTGTGTGTGTGTGTGTGTGTGTGTGTGTGTGTGTGTGTGTAGGAGGTAAATGGGTCTTGTTAATTTAGCAGGCATATGAGCTCTTAATAAAACTCAGGTTTAGATAAAGATGACAGGGAGTTTGGCATCAGATGGAAAGAGCTGTCTGGTCCCAAAAAAATGAATAAATAAAATGTATCACTCATCTGGATTCATTTGAGGGATCTAACCGTTTTACAAACAGCATCTTCAGGAGATGATGCAAGGTCTGTGTTTGGAACATGGCCCTCCTGTATGTGCCTCTCACCACATTAGGACCCTCCCCTCCTCCCACACAAAGAGGGCTTTTGTTTGCTGCCACCTTGTTTGGGCCACCCTTCCCTCCCTGCTCTCAGTTGGACCTCTGTTCTGCCCCTCTGGAAGGAGACCAGGTGCATGGCTGCCATTCAGGCCGATGTCTCCCCTGTATTCCCAATTAATTCTGAGTGTGGTGTGGCTGACTTGGAGAGCAGAGGTGCCTAGTCCTCCTGTAACTTGTCTTTCTTTCAGTCTTGTGTTGTCTGCGGGCAGTATTTTATAAAGGCCCTCTTCATTAATATAGTATGCTGTTCATCCCTTAAGGTGTATCACTGTTGACCAGCAGAGGGCTGAGCAAAAGAGGAGTTCTGCTGGCAAGCTTTTTTTATGCTGTGACCTGTGATTCAGTGTCTTAAAAGCCCATTCAACCAGTATTTTTAATTTTGAGCATAGCACAGGTGCGGTTTGCTTTCTTCATACTTCTTCTACGTTTTTATTTTTTTTACTTTCCAGCAATGCATCAACATAGTGTGTTGAGTCACTGTCTACTTACTTTCCGAGGAACTGGAAGGACTAGACCTTGAAAATACTCTGGTTCTTTAACATTCACTTCTTTTGTTGTAACGAAGTGTCTGCATCAACATTACGTTAACGTTGATATTCATGGAAATGCTTTTGGAAAGATTGTGGGTAGATAACAAACGTGAGGGGTGGTTTGCGGTGTGGTATTTTTCTGGCCCTTAACTGGAAAGACTGGAAACTTTATCAGTCTTATTTGATCAATTGGATATGATTGTTTGTGATGGCAACATTTGTATGAAATAGCATGACGTCAGCAATGGACATCAAAACAAAATGGATTACTCAGGGCGGTTCATCAGCCCTGATTTGCATGTTGGCACTGAGTCAGTCTTGAATTGTAGTCTAGCCCTGTTAAAGGGTGTCTGGTCTTGGCATTCTCTGCCTTCACTCTGTGGATACTTGTGCGGTACCCACCCATGATGTCCTTCTGTTATTTTTTCCACAGGAATCTTCGCCTACCTGAACTATCACGTGCCGCGGACGCGCCGCGAGATCTTGGAGATCCTCATCAAGGGTCTACAGCGCCTGGAATACCGAGGATATGACTCTGCAGGTGAGAGCATCGGGCACCCCTACGGGGGTGGGTGATATCTGGCATTTTTGGTGCTGAAACCTTGATTTATCTGGAGTGCAAAGTTTCTCTCTGGTTCTCTTCATGGGTGGGTGCTATGATTCTGCTGGTCAGAGTGGTAATGAGTGCCAGGTGGGTCCTACACAGTGGTGGTGGTTGAAGTGGTTCCCTGTTGGATTCTGTCTTGAAGTCTTTAAAAATGTAATGTCCATTTAATGTTTCTTCATGTGATCTCTCTCTCTGTTAGGCGTCGGCATCGATGGGGGGAACTGCAAAGAATGGGAAACCAATTCCAAGGCTATTCACCTGATAAAGCAGCGTGGGAAAGTGAAAGCCCTGGACGAGGAAATCCACAGTAAGCCTGTCTTTTTCCATGTCTATGTACGCAGAAGTTATTAATAACCCGTGCTTCTTTACCTCTTAAGTTTGTTCCTGAGATTTTTTTTCCATTCTAACCCATTGTGTTTTCAGTGTTGAACAAATGCTGTGGTTGTTTTTGCACCATAATAAATTCTTAGTGCTCTCTGCCAGTGCTGAAATGGTCCACAGTGGACCAGCTTCACACAGCAGTCATATGAATATTGAATCCAAATGCAAATCCAGATGAAACGATTTCATATTACCTTTGAAGCTGCTATTGTCAGTTCCTGGAGGAATCCTCCTTACCCTGCACTGTAACTTTTCATGCGTATTTATTTGCCATATCTTTTTTTTTTTTTTTTTTTCCTTTGTGTGTTTCTAATTTCTTCTTTCTGGTTTATGCTGCACCAGGTTTTCAGCACCTGCCCACACATGCAGTTCAGAAACTTTGTTTTCTGTGACGTGAACTATTCCGTATAATTAACAGTCGGGGGTGATGCAGCAACACTGACACCTCCTGATGTCCTGCGTCTCTCTGGTTGTGATCACGTGTTCTGTGGCGGGGGGGGGGGGGGGGGGGGGGGGGGGGGGGGGGGGGGGGGGGGGGGGGGGGGGGGGGGGGGGGGGGGG
>JAODLD010000046.1:12477762-12503401 GCA_026781065.1 Mormyrops boulengeri
CTGTGACGTTAACTATTCCGTATAATTAACAGTCGGGGGTGATGCAGCAACCCTGACACCTCCTGATGTCCTGCGTCTCCCTGGGTGTGATCACGTGGTCTGTGGCACCCCCCCCCCCCCCCCACTGCAGAGCAGCAGGACCTCGACCTGGACGTGGAGTTTGACGTCCACCTGGGCATCGCCCACACTCGCTGGGCCACCCATGGCGCCCCCAGCCCCGTTAACAGCCACCCCCAGAGATCCGACAAGGGAAACGGTCAGTCTCGCTGAAGCTTGTGGCATGATATTCCAAATACCCCCCCCCCCACCCTGCCCGACTTGCAGCTTCAGTCAGATGGATTCTCTTCTCAGCCCGATGTGTTTCTTTCACGCCTAGTGAGCTGCAGTAAACCCTTCTAAGGAGTAGTTGCAGCTTCTAAGGAGTAGTTGCAGCTCTCGTCTCATTCAGAGACGAGATATGTTGACAAATGCCTCAGTAGGACTAGTTGAACCTTCTGAGTTGCAGTCTCATTCTATCCATAATTTCTTTTCACCCTCCTCACAGAGTTCATTGTGATTCACAATGGAATCATCACCAATTATAAAGACCTGAGGAAGTTCTTGGTGAGCGGCACATCGATTTTTGTCTGTTTAGACCTACGGCTCTTGGCAGTAAATATGGCCATCAGGGCATGATGCCTAATTTCCATACTGTTTCACCTGTGGTTTGTCACAATGTAGCGACTTTACCGTAGACATCTCAGATGTGAGCTTGAATGTGGTTGCCTGTCATCTTATCCAGGAGAGCAAAGGCTACGACTTCGAGTCAGAGACTGACACGGAGACCATCGCCAAGCTCGTGAAGTACATGTACGACAACCGCGAGAGCGACGACATCAGCTTTGCCACCTTGGTGGAGAGGGTGACTCAGCAGCTGGTAGGGTCACAGGAGGACACCTTAGCTCTTGGCTTGGGGGATGGGAAGACCAGCTAAAGTACCAAAAATGTGTGTCCCCCTGTTTCAGGAAGGAGCCTTTGCCTTGGTCTTCAAAAGTGTTCATTACCCCGGTGAGGCAGTTGGGACCAGGTAAGCCATCTGCTGCTGGATTTGTAAGCATGCTGCTTTTTTTTGCCCTAAATCTGCATTGTTTCTCTGCCCTATCAGTCACATGACCTGAATTCGCACAGGTGGCAATAAGGCTCTAGTTATTGTATTCACATTAAACTGAGTTTGTGTTTAGTAGCGGAACAGCTGTCCCTTCATGGGTAATGTAAAACTTCTATTGCTAATTCATTCAGTCAGCAGTCAAGTCCAGTCATTGAACAAAATGCGTTGTATAAAAAGCAGGAGACTGTAGACTAGCAGGACTGCGATGGGATGGCTGCTGTCAGGCCCCACTGCTAGTCAGCCAGCGCATGGGTAGGACTGTGACATTCCTGATGTATTAGTGTTGCCTGAATGTGGGATTTGTGTGTGTGTCTGCCTAGGAGGGGGGGTCCCTTGCTCATTGGAGTGCGTAGCGATCACAAGCTGTCCACGGACCACATTCCCGTCCTCTACTGCTCCTGTAAGTTGCTGCGAGATCTCGGCACATCTTCCAGTACCTTGTGTGCTTAAGCCCTCCGGCTTCTGTATGGTGCAGCTCTGTGGGGAGGCAGCAGCGCTAAGCTCCTTTGTGTTGTCGCCCCCCCCCCCAGCTGGTAAGGATAAGAAGAGCTGCTCCACCTTGCCCAGAATGGACCAGGACACCTGCCTCTTCCCTGTTGACGAGAAGGCTGTGGAGTACTACTTTGCTTCTGACGCCAGGTCTGCCTTTCCCTGCCGTGGCTCCGCATGAAGGACAGTGGTTCCCTAAAGCGTCACAATTATAATGGAGCTGAAAGCTGTCGTGACGTTGTAGCACGACGTATTACTCATGTGTTTGTGGTGATGCTGGTGTAAACAAATCTACTGCGCTGTCAGTCGTATAAAAGATTAGCACGTAAAATTATGTACAGTAAATTATACTTGATAAACAACTATATAGCTGTTTTGTGCATTTACTATCCTGTACTTTTTAAGTGTTATTTTAATATACAGACGCTCATCTACTTACGAACTTTCAGACATATGAACGAAGAGTAAGTCCAAATTGTGTTCGTTAGGTTCCCATTTCCTGTCCGCAACAATTTTTTTTTTTTCTGTGCGCCAATTCCACCTAGTACGACTTCTGGCCACTAGCGTCTGTACTTAGAAAAAACATTTTACTGTAAAACGATATGCTGTGTTCCGCAAAGTGTGTAAACACTCTCTGTGACGTTCCCACGATGACAAAATCATCTAACAATGCATTTCTCAGAACGTATCCTCATTTTTAAGTGATGCGTGACTGTAATGTGGCCGGAGAAGCTCTACCTGATGTGTTAATGGAAGGTCACCCATAAAGCCCTCACTCCATCCTTTGCGAAAACAATTTAACTTTAATTTCCCCATTGGGTTTTGGAAGGCACTTCGACTATATTCAGGGTAATACGGCATAGTGTAATAACGTTTCTCTCCCCCACGTGGCACCTGCGGTCTCCTGGCAGCGCAGTGATTGAGCACACCAACCGCGTCATCTTCCTGGAGGACGACGACGTGGCCGCGGTGACGGACGGACGCCTGTCCATTCACCGCATGAAGCGCACAGCCGGGGACCACCCTGCGCGTGCCATCCAGACCCTGCAGATGGAGCTACAGCAGATCATGAAGGGTATGTCCGCGCCCATGGTGTCGACCACAGAGTGTGGCCTTCTGGGATTTGCAGTTCAGTCTATTCCTGTGCAGTCTCTTCCCGGCAGGGAAAATGGTAATTCCCAAAGCACTTACAGTAGACATAGCAGCATTAGAGGCATTACAAACAGACAAATGTAAGTGCAATAATTGGCAGAAATATTTGGAAAAACAGCCTGTATTTTTTAAAGGGTGTTTCAGCAAGAGTGCCGAACTTGCCAGGAGAAACTATCCGCTGTACATCCCAGGTCACTACAGTTGTGGCCATCTCCTACTGTCTCCTTCCTGCTTTCAGTGTCATTCTCCCAGTAGGAGGAAGCCGGCATGGCTATCGCTCGTGCAGAGGTCCATCCTTCTGCTCACCCTGTTCACTGCACTGTGGTATCTCTGTCTGGATTGCCAGAGTGAAGGCTGTTTGGTTCTCCGCAGCCGCTCAGTGCGTTTTAATCAGCGTTGAGCCAGTAAGCGTTCATAAATAATGTTACTGTGCCCCAACAGTTCTAGTGCTGTGAAGCCCTGGAGAAAACTGGCTATATATGAAGCTTAAACAAAGCCTGTTTTGTTTTTTATTTTTTTACATTTGATTTGGGACGAAATGGGAACACTTAGCAGTTGGTCATGCAGAGAGAAAGAATTGAAAAATGTCTGGAATGGGTTAAGCACAAAACCAATCCTGAGAGCAGCCAAAACCTTCACAGGAGCCTTTAGTTAACCATTATTGTGGAAATTTAGCTGAATGGAGCTTGATTCAGACAAGCAGGAGTGCACTACACAGCCTAAAATCTATTAACAGCCTAGTTTTTCAATGAACGTGCCTTTATACGGTTTCTTCAGGCTGTTGTACGCTCTACAGATGTATTCATTCCATTAGTACATACCAGCCGCTGAAATTAAAAATGAGCACAATGTGCAAGCAATTCTGCTGTTATGCTCATATGTGATTGGTAAACAGGGGAGAGATGTGGGCTTGTATGCAATGTCAACACTGACGTGTTTGTGTGGTAATGTGGAGTAACGTCCCGGAGTGAGCCGATGTGAATACACTCAATACTCAGGTTAGTCAGGCCACATGCTCTGCTTGTGTCATATTGTGTCAAAACAGGAAGTGCTTGTTTTTAGGGGGATAACGAAGGTAGGTTTAAATCGGGAATCTCAACAGAGTTCCTGCAAAACTGCTGGAAGAAGAACAAGTCATTGTGAAGTTGGCACAGAATGTGTCTCACAGAATGTCATAGAATGTATTCTATATTCTACCTATGTTCTAGCCTGAGAGGCTGTGTGTTCATCATTTTAAAAACCCCAGATCTGGCTCACATTTTGGTCATTATGGGTAAGGAGATGATAAATCGGTTTCTGTAACATTTTTTTCATGTTGAGATCAACTTCAGTTGGTGTTTTGAAGTGCAAAATAAACAGTGACTTGTATTGAAAAACTTTTTGAATATATTTTAATTTCGTTAGTATGACACTTCAGGACTGTTGAATTGATCTAAACCATATCCAATCGGCTGACTCGAGTGTGTCTCATTTAATCAAATTAGTGAATCAAATTATCCTGTTACCCATTTTAAATGTCTTATTTTGTATTGTGTCTTAGACCATGTATCTAGATACACCTGTATCATTTTTGCGGGGGGAGATACCCCTGACCCCCCCTGTTAATTTTCACATAATCTACTGCATTGCCTTAAGTGAGTGGAAAAAGGATGAATGGAGGTGGTTTGAATGTACTACATGTAGCAGTTTACTCAATATCTAACCAAACCATTATCTGGCCCAACCCTCTTTTTCCCATAAGCCCTGTTATTTTGCATAATGCAAGGTTTTACAAGAATGCACACCTTTATAGCAGAAATGATGATTCTGCATGTGACCTCTATTCCTTTTATAACCACCAGAGGGCTCTGTGTGACCTGACTTGGCACTGAATTTAGTTAAAATTCCATCACTGTTTGCTCATTCAAAGTTCTTCTTTTCTAGCTGTGTTCCTGAGGCTTCTAGTGAAGTAACTAATTCACATGACCCAAATTAGTCAGAGCCAGGCAGTTACTCTTGTCTGCTAAATGGGGCTTCTTGGAAACAGACGGCTCCATTTTTGTTTTCCTAGAAGGGTTATTACGTAGCTCTGAATAGGCAGCAGACTGAAAACATATCTGATGTTTTCAATTATTTGTAAGAACTAGTACAGAATGACACTCAAAAGGGTTTTATTCCCTGTTCTATCACATTAATTTTTGTGGCTATTCCAAATGGTGGTGTCCACACATTACTGGAATGAGTTGTGGCAAACTGGCCTCTACAGGAAAAAATATTATATTTTATGGTTGTATTAACAAGTAGATTAAATAAGATTGGAAATTTGTGGTATTGTCGTTTTTTTTGTGGCTTGTGATTCCCTACAGGAAACTACAGTTCCTTTATGCAGAAGGAGATCTTCGAACAGCCAGAGTCCGTCGTCAACACCATGAGGGGAAGGGTCAACTTTGACGACAACAGCGGTAAGAACGCTGGGACCTATTGGATTTGTAGCTTTGTTCGGGCTGGATGGAAATGGCTTAAACCTTTTATGCTGCTTTCAAGCTAAATACATTCATAGAAGCGATTCAGCTTCAGTGGGCTTCTGAGATGTAATCTGGTAACTTTCCAGGTCACAGGCCATCGGCAGTTTTGCTACCTGCACTCCAGGCTCATACATAAACCACTTTAGGTGCAAATTTTGTGCTTGGATTTGCCAGCCATCCAGTCGTGCTTAAAATGCATCCCGAACAGCCTGGCAGCCAACAGCTCACTTCTTTCCTGCGTTGCACCCAAATAATACCATTCTTACTATAAAGGGACACATTTGGCCTATAGGGGGCGCTGCAGTGCTACCATCAGTTAGATGCACTGTATATACATGCTTGAAAGAAAATCCAGCAACCAAACGCCAGCATCCAGTCCCAGTCGCCATAGCAACTTTCTGAGGAGAACAAAAGTTAAGCATTATTGTCCTTATGAAAACCCTTGTGCTTTTGGTGTCATTGTAGAATCGATTACAATCTTGGCAAGTATGCCCACGGTAACATTTTTTTGGATGTGTATAATGCTAATTTGGCACATTCAAGAGGCTCTTTCCTCATTAGTCATCTGGCGACTTCTAGTGCAGCAATTCTGAAATCACTGTGGAACCATCCAGAGGGTTTTATTTATTTATTTTTTTAACCACACGTGTTCATGCCGCTCTTCACCCTAAGTGCCAGTCTTTCATACAGTGACTGACACCGGTGGAATATAATACCCCGGAAAAGAAGGGGGCCAGCTTCCTGTGGGAAGGACCCACTGCTGAGCGGCAGTGGAAACATGACGTGATTCACTTGCCGTAGCGGCACACTGGCTCGGTGCTGCTGGTCCATTCGGAAGAGGGGGGGATTGTATCTGGTGCAAACAGCTGAAATGATTTAGGTGTGTTTGTGTTCTGTTGTGAAGAGAAGCTGCCTGCTATGTCTGACGTGACCCCCTATGAATAAAGCAAATCTGAAGTGCATATGGTAGAAGATAATCAACTCGTATAGTAAATTCAGATTTTAATTCCTGCCCCCCAGTGTAACTGTTTGAAGTTCTCGGAACTTAAAAAAAAAAAAAATCTTTATCTGATTGGTCAGGGAGACGGGCATCTGCAGAGACCCAGGATTTCACAGATTTTTAGGCTTTGTAAAATATGAGATGTTGCCATGGATACGACCATGGCTAAAGTTTTTAGCTTGTAAATTAAAACACAGGACTATTTTAAAAACTTTTATCTTTATATTCACTGTACAAAAATGAGATATTTTCAGCATATATTATCTCAGTGGCTTGAATGAAATTTGAAATGTGTAAAATTTGAAATTATGCAATGAAATAAACCTTTTGATTAACCATATTAAACTGTCAAGCATAGTCACAGGCAGCAATCAAATTAAGCTGCAGTGTTTGCTAATGCAGTTTTCTGAAAAAACACTCTTTCTTTGTGAATGAGCTCACATGCAGCCAGGCCAGTTTAAACCATCTCTTCTTTCTCAAATTCCACTACTTGATTTTTTTTTATTTTGCTTGCCTCTGTGTTAATGGAATGACTTGAAGGGCATCTTCAAGCAGCTGTAGTGGCCATAGGCCGGGGATCTCCGTGTCTCACACGTCGGCGTAAGGGTGCCACCTAGGTGCAGGCTGACCTGCCAATGCATTCACAGTGATCCTGGGCGGCCTGAAGGACCACATCAAGGAGATCCAGCGGTGCCGACGGCTCATCCTCATCGCCTGCGGGACGAGCTACCACGCGGGTGTAGCGGTGAGTGCCCCCTGCATCATCACGCCGTGTGATGTGTGGTGCGTGCGGAGCCGTGGTCACGCTGACCTGCTCCCCGTCTTCCCATTAGACCCGACAGGTGCTGGAGGAGCTGACGGAGCTACCCGTCATGGTGGAGCTGGCCAGCGATTTCCTGGATAGGAACACGCCCGTTTTCCGTGACGATGTGTGCTTTTTCATCAGCCAATCGGGTGAGAGATGCCGTTTCTTTTTCCCCAAGCTGCTTAGTGTTGTCAGGTCATGCAGATGCCTCTTCACATGCAGTTTTGTAGGATTACACCAGTGGATGGTTATCGACCAGTCAGATTTGAGGTTACTACCGTAACCATAGCGCACACACTGTGGCACAGAGTCCCCCATCTCTCATTCGCTGACGGTGCCTGGCAGGGCACATTTGTCAGGTGACTTTCCGCTGATTTTACTCTGCAGATAAGCCAACGTAAGGATTAAAGATGGAGGCCTTTTGTGATATATCTGCTGCCTCCCTGCCTTTTAAGCTGGTGCCATCTGGCTTCCATGTCTTCTTCCATGAGGCTTGTGTCACTGTCGGGGTTTCAGACGGGGCATCTTCTTTTCCTCTGTCCCTCCTCCCCCTCCCCCGCTGGGAGGCCGGTGCCATATGAAGCATGTGGATCCTTGGGGCACCGCATTTCCACATGCCTACCCCCCATCCCGCTGATCCTACTGACCCCACACTCACACCTTGCAGGCGAGACTGCGGACAGTCTCCTGGCTCTGCACTATTGCAAAGAGAGGGGGGCGCTCACCGTGGGCATCACCAACACTGTGGGCAGCTCCATCTCCCGGGAGACCGACTGCGGGGTGCACATCAACGCCGGGCCTGAGATCGGCGTGGCCAGCACCAAGGTGAGGCATCAGGCTTGATCTCCTGACCCCCAAACCCATACCTTTGCCGAGAAGCTGAAGCAGGAAACCAGTGCAAAGGGGTTCCCCGGCCTCTTACTGAGGAACGAATTTGGGACAGCTGTCGCTCGTCCCTGCTTAGTAGGCCTCTGAGTGATGGTGAGGGGCTCTGCGGGGTCCAGAGTTGCTCGTTGTCAGCAGGATCTGTGGCTGCTTGATGCCAGGTAAGCTAACCAGTGCTAGCCGACAGGCACCAGCTGCAGTGAGCGTGGGCCCATCTCTGATTACGGAACTGCGGAGCTGGGCCAAGGCTTGGCTTGGCGTAAGCGGAATCAAGACGTTCATTCCGGGCCTTTCTCAGTCTCAAAGGTGCTGTAGCCTCCCCTCCACATCTGGATGCCATCCCATCCTGTGTATCCACTTCTTAGGAGGGAATGTGCTTTCATACACTCACTGCTTCTTCATTCAGATCCCATTTTCTTACATCTTAAACACTCTTTTGCATGACTATATGAATGCTAATAGCTGAAATTGAGCTGGTTGAAATGGATGAACAGGCCAGCAGTGGAGGTTTATTAAGCTGCTCGATGCAGACAGACGGACTATCGGGCTCGAACGGTCTGTCTGGAGAGCTGCGAGACGGCAGCATTCAGCTTGTCGGTTTTGTCTCTTCACTTCATCCCTCTTCCGTCTCCTCCTGAACCGAGAGGTGGGTGTGATGGAACCTCCGGCCTGTGTCCTGTGTGGGTTTCTGGGTTCTTGGGTGACGGGCTAACGGGGCTGCTCACTCTCTTCCGGCCTCAGGCCGGATGGCTGGACCTCGGGTCACGGCTACGGCTGGCAACCTCTCAGGACCCGCGTTGCCGCTCATGCGGCTGCTCACATCCCTTCAGGATCTTTGTGAGGGAGGAGCAGGGGGGCTTACAGCACTGGAGGATGAACGGAGCATGCAGACACTCTGTGAGACCCTGACCAGCGATGGAAGACCTTGAGGATCTAGACAGAAAGATCCTGCTATGAAATGTTTAGGATAGTTTATCTCCAGATGATGGCGAGGAGGATCGGCCTGCAGCCCACAGGAGTGATGGAGCTGAGATGTGGAGGTGGAAAAGGCTGGAGTCACTGAGGATCCCCACCATAACGTCACCTGCTCATACTAACACACCCTAGCGGCATCAGATCGCCAGCTTGTTTAATCACATGAAGAAGAAGAGGAGGAGGAGAATTATTCAGAGGATAACAGCTCATGCTGAAGGCTGATCTCTGTAGATAGGTGGCAGTTGTGAGTTACGTGGCAAAATGTCCTTGTATGATAATGGGCTCTCAGTGAGCTTTAAATATCATCCTGTTTAGCTGTTTGTTTTGCAGTCTAGGTTTAGTCCAGTTTAGGTGGCGGTGTTTGCTTCTGTGCACGCCTGCACGTCCCCCCTGATCTCCCCTCCTGATTCTCTCTCCCTGTCTTGTAGGCATACACCAGCCAGTTTGTGGCCCTGATCATGTTCGCGCTGCTGATGTGTGCTGACCGGATCTCCATGCAGCCACGGCGCCGTGAGATCATCCAGGGCCTGCGCATGCTGCCCGGTACCTGCACACCTGCGAGCACAGGCATACAGCCATGCTCTTAAAGGCGTGTGTCCACAGGCACTCATACATGTGCTTAAAGCTTTGTACACACCCACAGACACAGACTCCTGCACCACCGCCTCCACGGTCCCGTGTGAAGGAGCTTGGCAAACATTATCAATTTCTCACTCGATGTTTATGTGATGACTGAGGGAGCTTTGCTCTGGCCTTATGCAGTGGGGTTATTTAAGGACTCCCCCTGTCTACCCTGAGTGGGGTGGGGGTGCTTTGGGCCCGCCAGTTGCAGCTGTATATTTGCAGGCTGCGTTTGAAAGCCCCAGAGAGATTGGCAAGGCGTGTCAGCCGAAGTGTGTTGAAATGGTGATCTCTGGATCAGTGCCACACAGCCTGCCTGGCTCTGGGTGAAGCAGACAGACAGCATTCAAGGGTACAGACCTGACCTGGTGACGTGTGCGCCTTTGTAGAGCAGACTGTCTGTAGGTCAAGCAGAATACAGTTCTAGATTTACTGAGAACACAGTGAAATTTAGTTGACGCTTCGTATAGTGACATCCTTCTGCCAAAACCACTGATTCCAGTACTTTCGTTTTGAATAGCAGACTAATCGTTTGGTATCCATGTCTTTTGACACATGGTGCATGTGTGCATGTGTTCATCCTGCGCCTGTGTGTCTGTCCGTTCCAGAACTGATCAAGGAGGTGCTGAGCCTGGATGACGAGATCCAGCGGTTGGCCACAGAGCTCTACCAGCAGAAGAGTGTGCTGATCATGGGCCGCGGCTACCACTATGCCACCTGTCTGGAGGGGGCGCTGGTCAGTGAGAGGGTCACTCGGTTACACGGCAGTGGGCAGTGCAGACTAGGTGACATAAGTGCTTTTCACACTGTTTCTAGCATATCTTTGTGATTAAGAGCGCAATGAGATCAGAAGATGTTTTGATCTGTACAGATATAAATTAAAAATGAGAGAACGTTTTGGGCCAGAACACGTTTCTGAGCTCCGTGCCATGGGTACAGTGAACTGGCCTGGAAACTTTGAGTCATGCATCTATATCCACTTGTCCCTTTGATTACAAATAACTGTGTGACTTAAACCCCCCCCAAAAAAAAAAACATATGTCCGCCTTTTGAGCCAAAGTGTCGTTATGTACGGCAGGTGGTCCCAATCTGTTTGAACAGCCATAGCCAGGGGCGGGTTCAGAAACCTTGTTACTTGAGGTCCTTTTTTTTCAGAGCTGCAGTATGAAGATGAAGCTCCACCTACTACCAACTAAAGCCCCAAATTAGTACATCGGTGCCAGTAGGGGGTGCTGTTGAGCAAGCAACATAAGATACAAATATACAGCTTTAGAAAGGGCTGTACACACTGTGTATCTGTTAATGTCTTGTAGGCAGGTGTTAATCGATTGCATGGCAACTAGTGTTGTGCTGAAGCCCATGGACCTGCTTCCATGTTGGCTGCTTCTCGCCTGTAACATTTAATGTATAGCTCCTCACCCCTCCATGTTCCTACGCAGAAAATCAAGGAGATCACGTACATGCACTCGGAGGGCATCCTGGCCGGGGAGCTGAAACACGGTCCGCTGGCGCTTGTGGACAAACTGATGCCGGTCATCATGATCATCATGAGAGACCACACCTACTCTAAGTGCCAGAACGCCTTCCAGCAGGTGGTGGCCCGCCAGGTGAGTTTGCCCCGCCCAGTCCGCCCTCCCACACCCCCGTAAATAAAGACCGGGGGCTCTCTCAAGTGTGTCGTGTGTCTGTGCTCGCTTGCAGGGCCGGCCCATCGTCATCTGCGACAAGGACGACTATGAGACCATCAAGAACTCGTGCCGCACCATTAAGGTGCCTCACTGCGTGGATTGCCTGCAGGGCATCCTCAGTGTCATTCCGCTGCAGCTGCTCTCCTTCCACCTCGCCGTGCTCAGGGGTTACGACGTGAGTCTGCTCCTCCCCCTCGCACACATCCCACCCCCCACACATCCCCCATGCCCCCACTGAAATTGAACAGCTTGCTTCCCTTCCCTGCTGTGTGTTTTATATGCCGGTCTGCATAAAACCAGTATTTCTGCATTTTAATTTCCTTTCCCATTCCGCACGCGGCGGACACACGCGCATAGCGGCGCCTGCTTTTTAAGGGAGCCGGCCTGGGATTTCTCCTACCGTCGTAGCGCGCTCACCACCCACCCCAGCCCGCTTAGAGCCCCCCCCTCATCTCTTGTTAAATCATCGTCTTGCACCCAGCTGATTCTCTCCTGTATGCGGAGCCCACTACCCCCCGACCCCCGCCCGCAGAAGCCCTCTGATAAAGCTGTGACTTTGGTCATACGGACCTTCCCATATGAATACAGGCGGTCCCCAGGTTAGGAATGACATCCCGTAGCCAAATCTGACTTAAGTCGAATTTGTAGGTAAGCGGTGGGGGGTACAAAATAATAGTTATTCAGTAAAAACAAAAGTAACTAAATACGTTACTGTACTGTACCTCGAGCCAAAGAACTTCTGAATCCACGCAATGTTTTCATGAGCATCACGTTATAGTGTATGTTCATTATTACAAATCACTATATTTAATCCAAATTTTTTTATGTAATATGCTTTATGGCAGTCCGTTCATAAGTACAAGTTGTCTGAAACTCGGGCGTTCTTAATCTGGGGACCACCTGCCCCCCCCCACTTCACCTTGCTCTGTGGGTTCAGTAGATGTGTCCATGTTCTTGGGGTGATCGAGTGGCCGCGCAGCCCCCAGGTAGCACAGCCGCACCTGGAACCCTGTGGCTTAAAGGAGCCTCTCCTCTCTCTCGTTGCTCCCACAGGTGGACTGTCCACGGAACCTGGCCAAGTCTGTGACGGTGGAGTAACATGGCGTCTCGGCCCCGTGCCACCTCCGCTGAATTTTCCACAACCCTGTTTGAGCCGGCCGTACAAGCCGGTCACACAGAGCAGAAGAAATCAACAGCAACAACAGTTTAAGACCCTTTTCCTCTTATACACATTGTGTATCATGACCATTTTTAATGAAATGTACTTAATTGTTGTCTGAACTTCCTTTCCTTCCAAATCACATACGTGGCTGCTTCTGATCGCTATGGTGGTGGGTGACAGGGTGTGAACTGGTGACACGGCAGGCCTTTTCGAAGCCATGCTAAGCTTCCTGCTGTGGGCTACATGAGCAAAGAGCTGCTAATAGTGTGTATGCATGTCTTACACTAGTGAATCTGGAGCCGGTGGTGAATGGGCGGGTCCTGCTTTTTTCCAAAGCTATTCGTTGATTGAAGAGTCTGAACCGCAAGGTGCTGAGTAGTTATCTTTGCAGGTGACGATTGGTGCCTCTTTAGGGTAGCGATCCAGCCTGAAATGCTGTTGGGATATTGCGGGGTTGATCTGACCGGCGTCGAAAATGAAATTTCCATGTCGGGTGTCCTGTTGTCGTACTTTCTGTGCTGTATCCTCTCAGGGTCGAGCGCATTCCAAAGTGCTGTTATCTGGTCTTTGTGCGTTGCCTTGAAATAGTGTTTGTGTCTTTCCTGTGGCTAGCTACCTACCCCAAGCATTTACTGTACACCGCTTTCAGAATTGCACTATTAAGGATGAGTGAAGGTGACTATAATGTCAGTACTGTTGAATGGAGACCTTCTTGGTTACATTGTTTATTTGCTAGACTCAGTGCTCCCTAAGTGGTTATTCTTGTCTACAGATATGAGCCTGCAAAATAATGGTCAAATTTTCACTACACACTTCTGTTTTTTGGAGCTACATCACAATATCAAAGCTGTGCTGTTATGAGACAGCGCTCTCGATTTCTAAGGCTTAAAGCTTCCGTGAAAAGTTACGCAGGGAAGAACTGGCATAGATAAGCGTTTTAGTTTGTGTGCTTTTAAGTAGATATCTCTGTTTTTGTGAGCTTATCTGAATTTTTATGGCCTATTGCTAGAAGAGTCTGACCCGCCAGTTTCTTGACACGATCCTGAGGCGTAGTTTGCACAGATGGGAGTTTGACCAACGCTCTGTGATGCTTTTCTCATGTTTTCAGAAGAGGCTAGTTCGATTTGGAAGGAAAATAAGCTCATCTGACAGTGTGGCTTGGGCTGGCTGGGGCCTGTTTGCATGGACTCTCTGTGATTCTTTGAAACTTTTGGTTGAATGTTACTTGCCATAATAATCCTTCATTTCGTCGTGTTATTGAGGAGGCCCGCTTATGAGGACCAGGGGTTTACAGGAGAACTGGAAGTAAAGGCAGGCAAACCCAAGTGAAAATGAAGTATCTGTTACGGAGAAGCCCACAGCAGGTAGCCAGGCCAAACACCGTCACCTTGCCGTCTTTGGTTGTAATCGTGGGTCCATCATGTTTCTCTCTACTTTTCACGCCTTCTGTTTTTTGTTTTGTGTGTAGGATCGGTTTGCTGATTGAGGGGGAAATGGGTGTCATAGTGAGAATGCTCTTCTCCCTCTCTAAGCTGTTTGCAAGATCATTTAATTTGCCCCTGGGTTCAGTTTTTTTTGTGTTAGAAAGGTGGTTGCAAAAACCAGAAATGGGAGAACATATATGTGCACCCCATACACTTGTCTTGTAGGGGATTAAAAGCGTTGAGCCCAAAAGAGTACAAAGAGAAGCGGTCTGTGAAATGATGCAGTGTCTCATGACTGAGGTGCTGTCTGCATACCAACCTGAGACTGGCTTCTCTGGGGGGAAATTGACCAGCCTACTTCATATATGAGATAAAATGAGACATTAAAAATAAATCTTCTTGACATGGTGGATGTTTTATTTTGCACATATCTGCAACGTGTATTGCAAGACCTTTTAGAAGGATGCTGAACAGTTTGGCGGGCAACTGCTACCGTCCAACGCGAATGACATTGGCCCTCGATGTCATGGTGAACACTGAGCCTGAGTGCGGGTGTCCAGTCAGCTGAGCCCCCATGGGGGTCCGAGCCAAATGCTGTGATGAAATAAAGGTGGCAGGATGTTTCACACTAGATCCTGTTTTCATTCTCTTGAAATCTAGTAACCAAAGTGTTGAAGCACTAATGCTTTGTTGAATGTGAGGAACAGGACACTGTGGAAGGCCAGATGGAGCGAGCGAGCGCGTGCGTGCGTGTGTGTGTGTGACAGAGACATCGATGCTGACCTTGTCTCTCCCAGCTCATGCATCCTTGTTTTGCACCTGTCACGGGGCAGAGGGGCATCACCGTTACATAAACCCTACAGCAGCATCTTGATGTGACAAGATGAGCAGTATAGGAAATCAGGGGGAGGGTTTCAGTGTTTGAAAGTGATGCAATAAAAGAAATATTTTGCTTTGTTTTTGTGCCATGTTTCACTAAAAAAGGTGGGAGGGTGACTTGGTGCGTGTGTGTGTGTGTGTGTGTGTGTGTGTGTGTGTGTGTGTGTGTGTGTGTATGTATGTGCGCGCACGTGTGTCCTATCCAAAGCAGAAATAATTTAATGGGTTTTATGCCTGTGTCGTTTGCCAGGGTGTGAACAAGGATGCACTGCACAGCTGCAGCTGTTCATGGTGACTTCACTAATTACTCCAACGAAAGAAACCTTGTAGTGTAAGATGGTAGACTAAACATTTTAATCCACTCGCAATGCTTGTGGTGCATATTGTATGGCTTCTTGATCTGTAGTGCTTTGAGATGGGAGAAAAACATATAGTTTGTCTAAAAATGCTTTTATTATGAAATAGTCCCACATAATACATCAACAGTATATCGTCACACTGAGATTTGTCACGTCATTTAAGCGTTTTATCCGCAGGTTAGATATGTATGCACACTATTTAAAAAACTCTTTAAAAACAGTACATTAAAAAAAAAAACTTGGTGATAATATTCTGTCATGCCCTTCTTTGTCCACAAGGTAAGGTATTGGTGCCGTGTTGGTGGAGGGCGCCGTCAAAAGGTAGCATGGCAGCTGAAATTAGTAACCACCAGCATTTGCTGATGCCAATGGTAGCTTTCAGCATGGGACCGGAGCACCTGGTGAGGGCAGCAATGGCCTTTACCGTGGGGCCGCGGCATTTACTGAGAGCGGTGACAGCCTCAAGCATGGGCCTGGACCACCCACCAAGACAGACGGCGGCGTCAAGCACGTGTCCACTGCATTTTCCTATGGCAATAAAGGCTTGAATCGCAGTCCCAGAGCTTTGCCCTAAAGCTGCAGCAGCCTCCAGCATGGGTCTCAAGCATTTGCTAAGGGCGAAGATGGCTTCCACAGAGGGTCTGGAGCATCTGCTAATGGCAAAGAGGCCTTCCAGAATTGGTCCGGAACATTTACTAAGAGCCAGGATGGCTTCCAAGATCAATTCCAAGCATTTTTTAAAAGCTATAACAGCCTCCAGCGATGGGACTAAACATTTCTGTGATGTTATGAGAACAGAACTGAAAAACAGTGGCGTGTTCTCAGTCTCTGAGAAGTGTTTGCTTGAAATCATTGAGTTTGTTTTATACGTCTTTCTTCTGACAGTCTGCATTGTGAAATCTGTGGGGTTTGATCTCCTGGCTGCCCAAACTCTTGTCTTACTTAGACCAAACACTGTAGAAAGAATGGGTCTTGATCTTCTACCCAGAGCATATGTCCTTTTACTTAGAACAAACACTGTAGAAAGAATGGGTCTTGATCTTCTGCCTAGAGCATATGCCCTTCTGCAGAGACCAAACATTGTTCTAAGAAAAGGTCTCGATATTCTACCAAAAGCATATGTCTTTTTGCTGAGACCAAACACTGTTCTGAGAAAAGGTCTCGATCTTCTGCCAAAAGCACGTGTCTTCCGGCTGAGACCAAACATTGCTTTGAGAAAAGGTCTCGATCTTCTGCCAAAAGCATGTGTCTTCCGGCTGAGACCAAACATTGCTTTGAGAAAAGGTCTCGATCTTCTACCAAGAGCATATGTCTTCCGGCTGAGACCAACCAGGCCAGAAAGGATGGGTCTTGATCTTCTGCTTAGAGCAATTAGACTACTGCTGATGGTACGTACCGCAAAAAAGAAGGAACTAGATTGTGGTAGGAGGAGCATTTCTTCATGTGAGCAGAAACAAGGGAAAGGCCACATCTCAACCTTCTAGCAATATTTGTCCCACAGAAGGAGGCAAGACAGAGCAAACAAATTGTGAAATTTGTCCTTCTGAGCTATTTCAGATATTGTCCTGAAGGTACCTAGGAATTATATGACAGTATGACATCAGAATTGCTCCCAAGGATGGCTTGGTCTTAGCTGTGCTCACAATTGCAACTAAATGAAAGTGTCTCTCACCAATACTAAGCATGCAAAGAAAACCCACCTGCTGATTATAATAATTGTATAACAGGGGTGTTAGATTAACGTCCTGCCACAGCTGAGGGCTTCGAACGTTTTGCTTTATAATCGGCAAAAGTTTAAAGGAACAAGTGAAAGCCTGTTCTGGTAGGAATACGGTGGTGTGTCTTGTTGGTTTTTGAGTCGGTTTCACTTAAGCCTCGTATAAATATGAATGTAAGATGGGCTAAAGGTTTCAGGTATTATTTCACTTCAGCAAGTTTGCATGGCTTTTTGAGCACAACATTGTAGGTCTATGAATTTCTTTGGGAAGAAAATCTTTTCACTAGGGGTGAACATTGCTGTACTGTTTGTTGAAGTCACCCGTGTATGCATGTGAAGTATCTGGTGGAGAACATGTATAAAAGCAAAGGATTATCTATGTGAAAACAGAGAAAAACAGAGAGGAGTCAAAAACTGCTGTCAAATATGTAGTGTATATGAATGTGCTGACTGAATCTGATTGTGTAATGCATATAACAATGTGGACTGATGCATAATCCACATGCTAATCCTCTTTGATCCTGCTCTCCTGGGGGGCAATCATTCACAGCAACCATCTGTAATTCTTTGGGGGGGGGGTCATAACTTCATTTCCCCTCTCTGTAGTGTTTTCTTTCATAGCAGGTAAAAATGTCTGGGTATTTTTCAGTTGACAGAGGTGAATTTACATGGGGGCTCCTTTGTCAACGGCATCTGCTTGCGTGTAAAGTGGAAGCAACCTCTACCAACGTTATTGCAAAGGAAATCACTGTTTGATATGCAGAGCATTTAATTGTGCATCTTAATTATTTTTACTTCTCAGTTGAGTGGCTTTGGCATGATTTGTTTCCCATTCTCTTGATACGGATCGCTTGATACGGATTACTTTCTTAATTTGCGGTTTGTAAATGAATACCAGTCACTTCTTCCCAGTGCCACAGTTTCACCCATCTGCCTACACAGTGCATTCTAAGATGTTCTTAGTCCTGTGGCAGGATATGTGTGATTCAAAAGGTAAGACCAAACTAAACGTATGCATGTTACATATTTATAGGTCATGAAATGTAGTTTTTGTATGAAGGATTCTCATCCATGCTTTTCACACCTGACTGTCGTCCCTGAACTCTGAGTCTTATTTGATTATTATTGAAGCTGGCAGGCATGGGTATATCAATCAGCTGACCTGCCTCAGGGCAAGATAATGTCATTAACAAAATAAGCCATTCAGAACCGTCTTTCGTTTTAAGCTTGGAAAAGCTTTCCCCTGATGAAGACTTCAAGACAATGCGATGATTTATTCATTATGTCGTCATTCTTCTCCAAAACTAATCTGGAATGTTTTCACACTGCATATCACATATTCCCAGCCATCCATTTTCAGAAGAGTGCTTGATTAATACTCGTCTGGATGTGTTTTTTTTGTGCTTTTTCAGTGTCTATAATGTGCAGCACAGATCAGCTCAATGGTTCGCACTCTTCCTTTACCCTCCCCTTCTCCCTCCCCCCCGCCTCCCGGGTTGGGTGCTTGAATCCTGCTTCTGCTCTGAGTGTGGAGTTCGTACAATATTCTCGTGTTTTTCTCTGCAGTCCCAATGTAGATTTGGGCTGCGAGGCATCCATGCCAGTTGTAAATGACTATGTGTGAAAATCTGCCCTGTGAAGAACCATCATCAGAGCCAGGTTGTGGCCCTGCCTGATGTCCTGCGATGTCTGGGGCATGCTTTCTCAGTACAGCAGTGGTCTTGATGACATTCCTTTTTTCGCCTTATCTGTAACACAGTCTCTCTAATAAAAACACGCCCACATTCCCCACTGCATGCAGGTTATGCATGACAGTTTTTGAAGTATTTGTGCTGTTTTTCTCTAAAAAATGTGGAGGGGCAGTAAAAATATAATTAAAAAACAATAAGGTATCAGGATAAAATGACTAAAGATCAGATTGGTGGTTAATCTCCATATCATACAATTTAGCATCATTACTGTTTTTGAAATGCCAATTATTACATCAAAATTCATTATCAAAATGTATGACCCATTTTTCTGTGCTCTGTCCATTTGGACCATAAGTGACCCCAATAACCCTCCTTTACATACTCATATGTCTTTGGTTTCCCTTGGCATAGAGTGCTGGTTTAATGCCTAATTTTAAATTCATTGGACCAATAATTAACTTGGCAGCGCCTATATACAGCCAACCAAAATATCTTTAGCGTTTCGATATGAAGGGTGGAGGGCAGTTTTGTATTCATCTGTTATTGCTGCTGAGTCACCATGGAAACTGTCACTACTGGGCTTACATATTATGTATTTGAATTATTATACAGATGTGCAGAGGATAATGGATTTTGGCATTTCAATTTGGCATCACGGTTGATGGACGCTTCGTTTAGTTTTTGGCTTCATCAGGAGTGCGAATGAAGTCACTGCCTCCGGGTTGTTGTCCTGTTGGCTAAAGGAGATCGCAGAAAGAGGTTTTAACAGCAATGAATTGCTTTTTTGAGATCCAGCCCATCCCTCGCTCGCTATACCGTGCTTCATGCCCCATCTTTCCTGCCTTAGCCCTTAGGCGGACAGAAACCTGCACTGCAAAACTGAAAGATGGCAGAATCTTTTGAAGGGGACTTGGACCTATCTTGGTAATAATAATGTTGTAGGTAGCCACTAAGTTCTGTGAATTCTAAAGAAAATGTCACTTTCAAATGAATAACTTAGTTTTTAGCAAACGGCTGGGGTTGTACCCTCACCTGCAAAGATATACCTGTATTTGTATACCTACATTCTTACAAAGTAAATGCATCTCGTAATTTATAAGCATTCACGTAAACTATAATGGGATACAAAAGCTGAAACAAGATTTCCTAAATGCACATTAAAGCATGTCCACATTAAAACTGAAAGACTAGTGCTGTGTTTAGGGTATATATACCACAGATAATGAAAGTACTTTTTAGCATTTTAAGAAATACAAAAGTTACTGTATGCATTGTTGAGTTGGGTGGCTATTGAATAAGAAGAAGGACATTCAGACTGAAGGTTGTACTGGGACACACACCGAATTAAGGGGGGACATTTCAAGTCCTCTGTCCAAACCATCATAAGCAGGTTATTTGTATGACAAACAACTTGCTTGTTTATTTTATGTGCATATGCCAGTAATTAAAAAAATGTAATGCTAGCTAGATAGGGTCATAAAAAGCTTATAACAATGAACTGTTTCTGAATTATGGGAAATATAGTAGTTGTGGTCTAGTTAATCCGTGTGGTCCTAAAGTTTGTTCAGTCTAACCCAGTTGTTAAATATGGAATAGTCTAATGGAAAGATTACAATGAATTATGGGGGGAAAAAAACCCTCCTGTTTACTTATTGAGGTTCTTTTCTGTTTTTAGAAGAGGCACAGAAACATCTTACCTCTGCACATGCCTCCATAAACTGGGTCCAACAAGCCTCTGAATAGGAGATATAGACTGTGTTTTAGCTATTAGAGTTCATGAAATCTAACAGTTTTATTATAAATGACTAGTGTTCTGAGATTTTTTTATAAAATATAAAATGGTTAAGCCTCCCAGCTTATGAGGGACGTAACGTTGACCAAGTGCGGTGGGTTGAGTACACTATGGCAGAGAATGGATATAACCATACGGGCACCAATGCATGGAACCGCAAGTAGCAGGGATCCCATGCAGTGTCAGTGTGACAGCATGGACGGCTTAGCTTGGCCTCCAGGCCGCTTTGTGGTTAGGATCCATGTGTTACGTTTTAATGCTTCGCTTGAATACACAGACTTAAATCCCATACGTGAGAGGGCAACGTATACCATAACACCAGGGCTCTGTAACAGAAGATCCTTGGTGTAGATTGGACTGGACCTTCTGCATGAAGATATTGGGAAGGAGAATATGGAAGATTTCTAAAATACATTGGCAAGGGTTTGTTTCAGACTTTAATAGTGAGTAGTGGTCATGTTATATTCCGCTCTAAAGTTGACAGGCAGCCAGTGTAGCGAGGCGCGTGAAGCCCTACTGGTTTGTGTGTTTTGAGTTCTACTTGGATAGCAGAACTTCAGAAAAATGTAACCTAGAGGTAATATTATGCATTGGCCAACTTTTCTGTCTCATTCCAAGAACGATGGTTTTCATCTGGGAGATACAAGGAGAAAATCTTGGGGGCTCAGCAGTGAGCCTAAGAATACAAAAACACAAAGTCAGAAGGCATTAGGTCCTCATTACTGAGTGCTGTTTTCTTGTTTGACCCCAGCGGAAGAAAAAAGTTACAGAAAAAATATCTCTGTTTTTTAGATAAAAGCAAGATTTGAGGCACCTGTAGTTTTGTTGGTATAGGAGTCTGTAAGCAGGAGAAGTGTTTTGGAAGCTTAGATTTTAAGAAGTACAAACAAAAGGCAGAGAAAGTGTACGTATAACTTAACCATAAAGTGTATTTCGGATCCTCTGTAAATTCCTAGTATGAAATGCTATGAATCTAATCTCACCATCAGAACTTCTGCAAAAACTCTTGAGTCATTGGATATTATACATGTGTAGTTTTAAAATTTATTGTGAGATTTTCACTTGAATCAGCAGTTGGGCTGTAGGGCTGTTCTTACTGCAGTCTGTTAGATGGCATACACCTGTACCACGGTATCCAGTTGAAACACTTAAGAAAAAATATTAGAAATAATTAGTACTCTCTCTTTTTACATATAGATGCTATTTCACTTAAATGACTATTAAATGTCCATTGATATTACTGTGAAATGTATGATACAGCAAGGTGAGTGACTGTCTATAAAGACACATCCATACTTATTACCTCGATTGGGCAATTGGTGTTTAAAGTGTTCTTTATTATGCTCAAATGGGTATTTTTGAGCAAATTTTACTCATAAGAAATCATGGAAATCCTTTGCTGAGCTTTGAGCTTGCGCTTTGAAAACCTGTACAAGGCTGAAGAAAAGACATGACAAAGCTCATCGATAAGACACGGTGAATCACATGGTTAGATGTGCAAGGGAAGAGGTAAAAAGTGCACCATTTATAATTTTCCTGTCTGCATAACTCGGTGAAAGGCTAAGAACATTCTCAATGCTCTGAAGGCAACTTATATTGCATGTGCTACTCCGAAGCCAGCAGGCGTAAGAACCTCTGAGGACGCACACCTACGATTATCATGTGTGTCTTCCTTATGTTAAGATTTCCAGAAAGTTTTAAGTAGTGGTACGGACCAGTGTGTCAGACTTTAGCCTCAAACCTGTAAAGTTGTGGGACTGGAACTGGCCCCGGCTTTATATATTATATAGAGTATTAAATATTTATTGGAGTTTAAATATTTCAACTGGTACCTTTAAGCTGCTCCAGCTTTCTGTTATGAGGTGTGCAATTCAGCAAAACTGGTGGCACTAAGTGGCATAACTGTGGCACTGTGCACATATTTGTGTCCCTCGGGTTAATAAACAATGTATCTTGCATGTTCCTTTCTATCCCCTTGCTTTCCAGGTTATTGTTGTTGCAGCCCAGACTGGCACTGAGTAATTTTAGGCTTAAGAATTTCAAATGACAGGATTGTCCAGCAGCCTTGGAACTCATTTCTTAGGTGGATCTTCTAGCCTTTCTGCGCCTGCCTATATTTTAATAAAACTGAACGAGGTGTCTGTATCCTGAAACACACTGCTCTCAATAACGAGATCAAGTAACATTTAAGGCTAAGCAATGACTTATGACATTGTTTAGGATCTATTTGTCAGTATTAGGAAATGCCCAGTATGGCATGAAGTAGATGTTTTCCATCTTGGATTGATGCTACCCTAAGATGCAAGCATTGTGAGGGAGGATTAATTGAGTGCTGATGATTGATGCTTACCTATGTAGTAGATGGTCATTTTGGACAGTGGGGCATCACAGACCCATAATGTCAATGTGGGACTGGGGAACACTAACGAATAATAAAACAGCCAGTGATATATGGGTTTTTTTGTGTGTGTTTTTCTTTAATTTCATGTGTGTGTGTTGGCTGCCTTAGGTGGGATCAAAAACTATGGTCTTTCTCATAATGGTTGGCAGGACACAGCAGATCTCTTAGTTCACAGCATTGCTGAAAACAATCTCAGAAAAAAAGTATAAAAAACTTTCTTTTAACCAGACGCTACGGAACATATAATCACCGAGGATGCATATCTTAACCCAAAGCGTTTTGGGAATGTGAGACTCTTCCGGAAGTGTTATGAGTTAGCTGGTTCTTCATTTCCCCTTGGGGATCAGTGAAGTTTATCTGTCTCCATCACTTTCCCCCAGTGCTGCTTCTGGGGTCCAGCTGGTCCTGGTTCTGCTTCCCTCAAGAAGAGTAGTGGCTGAGATCCTCATCCTGCTGTCTAAACCCACAGCCCATCGTTTTCCCTGTCCGGGACCCACCCCTTCCGCCATTACATGATGTGCGATGGTTTTTGGGGTGTTATTCATGTTGACCATCCAGATAAATTAGCCTGACCAATGTCGGCTGCCGTATGTTTAATATGGGCTTTAAAACTACAGGGTTACAAAATCCAGCTACCCGAATTAACAACAAAATATATATCATGTCTGCTCTGATGAATGTTAGCGTGGGAGGGGCGTCTGATGACTGACCACATGGTAAATTGCATAGCCTAGGTTGTCACAAAGATGTCGGACATTGTACCGTTTTTCAAAGTTTCTCATTAAAGTGTTGTGATGTTACAAAATTCTGTGCCACGTTAGGTAAACTGTCCTTCATGTAAAATAATCACACTTGAATCTGGGTCACCACATTTTTGCTTTGGAGCTCCATGACACCCCCACTACCACCCCCCTGAGGAAAACAATATTTTTCACAATACCTCATCTGTGTGTGTGTGTGTGTGTGTGATTGTGTGTGTCACATAACATATGGCCATCTGGAGGTCGTTAGCTTAGCCCCACTTGGCTGCCAGAGTTAATCTGGCCTCCTCCCTCTCTGCTGGGGAATGAGCGCAGTTAATGCAAAGTCAGTTCTTCATGCTCTCCAGCAGCCCCCCGCCTCCCGCCCACCCCACCACGTCTGAGCTCAACAGTGAACAAATATCTTTTTTGAACTTGCTGAACCCAACTCCAGAATTTTGGCTTTTGGTGTTGGAAAACAGCCTGTTTGAACCATTAAAGTTTTTTTGTGTTGTGTATTGTGCTTAACATGGGGTTGCTTGTAGATTTAAGGGATGACTTCATCCATCCATCCATCCATTTTCTCTAATCGCTTGCGGGGGGTCCGAAGCCTATCCCAGAGGCTATTGGTGCATGACAACTTTGTACTGTTGAGTGTTGATTATAAAACTTCATAAGCTCCAATGAAGCTCTCATCTACAATGCACTATAGATACTTTCATAATGCATTATAATGGTCAGTATAAGCATTAAGGATGCTTTTAGTGCATTATAAAGGCATCTATAGTGCATTATAGAGAGAGCTTCACAGAGCATTCATAATGCATAATAAAGATGGCTATACTGTGTTATGCCTTTTTATAAATATTTTTAGCCATGTTTATAATGCTTTATGAATGTATTATTATTTGTTATGAATGTGTTTATAAATTACTAAAAACATGGCCTTAAGTAAATTGTTACCAAATTGAACGTCTAATCCAGGGTTTTTCAAAAATACTGAACTTTCTGGGTTTTTAAGTTGCAAGTAGGTCCGCAAAATGGTAAACGCAGTTCTCACCTTTTAAAAACACCCATTGCCTAAGATGGTAAGCAGGTTCACAGACAAAGCCTTTTAGGGACAGAGTGCTGGAAGTGCCTTTTATGCCATAAATCCATTGGTTTTTTTCTTCTAGTGCCTTTTTGCACATAAGTATGTTACAAAGTGATTTAGGTTGATTTATGTAGCTTTTTTTTGCCAGAGGCAATGGGAATACAGTACAAACAAACAGCAATGTAGCAAGCACTGGGGAAAATGGAAAATTATTTTGTAATGTGATTGAATAGTGTTCCTGGAAAATGGCATCCTAGAAAAGAAAAATATTGAATGCAGCTGTATATAGTACAGTAAATGTCCTGATGATGGAAGGCTGCAACTGGTGATGAGTGGTCATGGTCTGGTGACCCAGCTTGTGGAGGAAAGGGACTTAGACTAGGGAAACCGCAGTGACTACAGCATAATGAAACTGTACAGCATAGCATACATGCAGCACATGCATGCACGAGAGACCTGAGACCGTCAACCCCAAAACAACCAATGGACCAGGGAATAGGAGCAGCGCCAAACAGCCTTTGCTCTGATTGGCTTATAAACAACTTAATGGTCAGCTTCCATCCAATTAGCTATGCCTTTACATCAGACTTAAATATAATGTGCTTATTTCACCGATATGCCAAGGGAGATTATTCTATACAACTGCAGATTGGTAGGGGAGACTTCTGTTGCCTTGCATTGCACCACTTGAAAACATTTAAGAAGAGTATTTGGGCAGCCAGGACGTTAGTTACAATGGTGTAACTGGTCTTTTAGTGATAATTTCTTCACTCCGCATAGGCTTTTTCTTGCTTTGGTTGTATTCTGTGGGCGCATTCCTTGCCTCTTATCCCTCTGGAGTCTGAGGCCAGTCAGCCACTTTTGAGGTCGTCTGACATGCCTTGACATTTTTATACATTTCACCTATCTAAAATCCATTTCTCTAGGGTGACCAGATAATCCATTGTCATCCCGGACACTTTGAGCTACTTCGGGTTTTACAAACTACTCTGCAACTGAAAGGTTCCTGTGCTCGGCTAAATAGTTCAGCTCTTCTTACGCTTTGACTGGTTCGTTTCCTTGATTGAAAGACTCATCCAGCTGTTTCACATTAACATTAGTGACACATTCATGAT
>JAODLD010000046.1:12514629-12533969 GCA_026781065.1 Mormyrops boulengeri
GCGGGGGGGGGGGGGGGGGGGGGGGGGGGGGGGGGGGGGGGCGCGGGCGGGGAATCTCACATCGGACAGCAAGACGCTGGAAGCCATCCTAGACTTCAGCTGATCCGATTCGCCCCCCCCCCCCCAGGGAAGGGAATCGCGGAGGGGGTGTCATTGGGGCATGGGGGGGGGTTGCAGGTGACGGAGGGACGGAAACAGGAGGGGGCGTCGGGGGCAGAGGCGGCAATGAGGGGGAGAAAAAGGATGAAGGGGAAGAGGGAGGGCTCTGAGGTGGGGGGGGCAACATGCCCTGAGGTGGAGGCGGATTGCAGTCCCGGGAGGGGTTGTAGATGGGGGTAGGATGGTGGTTGTACACCGGGTAGCGTGGTGATGAGTTGGACTTCACCCGGGTGAAGTTGATGCAGCGTCCCTGCAACGAGACATGTGGTGACATCATTAGACATGTGCAGTGAGCATGAGGGCAACAAGGCTTTTGGTTAAAGGTGTGGCCAGATATTTGTGCACATAGAGCAGCTGACTGGCTATGATGACATCCCATCTGCACGAGTAAACAGCCCCACTGGGGCTGAAGGCTGTGAGCCTGTCTGTCTGCTGAGGCGGACTTGAGGACATGAGCAATGTAACCAAAACCAGAAATACACACGAGTAAATCCGCCAGCTGGCCGTGCAGTGCTGGGCAGTAGCTAGTTACATGTAAGGGCGATGCGTAATTAAATTACAAAGTAAATGTAACTGTAATCCACTACAGTTATTGAGAAAAAATATGTAATTGAATTATGGTTATTATTCAAAATGTTTATGATTACAAAGGGGTTACATCCAATTATATTCATTTTGGCAAAAAGCTTATATGAAGCAGATAACATTCATTTTGTGGTGTTGCGTCTTTTCACCATGCAGAAATGCCTTCTTCCGGCGTATAAACAGACAACGTGGGTCAGCAAAGTTGTTGAGACTCTGCAGCTTTACTAGTCAGTTTAAAACATTTGTTAGAAAAGTAATCAAATGTAGAAAGTTGTATTACTTTGATAAAGTAATCAAAATAGTTACATTATTTGTTACGTTTGTAACAGGGTCACTAGTAATCTGTAACCTACTACATTTCATAATTAAAGCTTCCCAGCCCTGGTCCTGCAGCAGTGGGTCTCAGAATAGACACGTGAAAAACAATGCTGGCCTCTTAAAGCCTCAGCTCTCCTGGTCCTGGAAAATGGAGACGCTCAGATCGCAGCACCAGATGTTCGTGTGAAAACATGGGAAGTCTGAGAATCCAATAGGCCTACATTTTTTTCCTTAAACATGACTTTGGATTGACTTGTTGTGGAAGGACCAGCCCTTTTGATCTGCATCTTTAAGATTTCTACCATCTGCTTGCTCTACCATTCTTTATCTACATATTTTCAGAGTCACTTGTAAATTAACTACAAAAATTGTGTTTATCTTGAAGAACAAAGTGTTGAATGATGCCCAATATCCAATGTTATCCTTGTTTTCCTTTGCTTTCCTTTTAATGGTATATATTTGGAATAGCTTTTTTAAATACCGATACGACGATATTTTACATTCACACACATGAATGTAGTGGCGACTTTCTTACACTGTGTACCAAGCAGTACAACCAATGGGAAAGTATTACCCTCAGTAGGGGTTTTGGGAGGTAGTAGACTGAATTAATTAGGTTCCTATGCTACTATGACCTGGATTTTCTACTTGTTGCCACTGGGTTTGCTGCAAGGAAGTGAAGCCGGTTTATAGTGGTGCTGAAGTCCATATCTACAACACCAAGGGTGGGACGTTTTCTGAGTTTATAATGTAACTCATGGGAGTGATTGCATGAGTTCTATGGAGAAGATCAGAGAAGTCAATTCTGCGCATCGTGGAGCTGGGATATTCAAAACAGCTTCCATATTGTACACCTTGACCCGTTTACACAGCTGCACGCCTTATTAGAGAAGTTCAGGTAAAAAACCTCGCTCTGGCGTATAATACCATAGCCTTCCTGTAATTTGTTGCGTTCTTTCAGTTCTGTTGCTATGAACTTTTTTTCCCTCTGTTTATCATTGGAGTGAGCCTTAAAAGTCAAAGCCAGCTTTCATTTCTGTTAAAGCCGAGATTGCTTTACAGTGATTCAGAAATCTTTGTGTATATCCAAAGGCTGGAGAGGCAACGTCAATTGTGTAATAACAGTTGTGTCATACCTATAAAGGCAGGGTGTCCAGCCTTTGCCCAGATTCATGCTGGTATTAGAAATAACATTTTAATTAGCTACTGATTGGTATCTGAAACACGGGGTCTAGATAATTACTTCAATAAGGTAAATGAGACGTGCGTACCCTACAGCCCCAGCTGACCAAGGTTAGGAACCTGTGTAATGAGGGTCTGCAGGAAATACAAGGTAATGATGTTTGTGAGCAAAGCTGTGCCAAGAGAAATGTTTTTATTGTATGGCCCCTTTCAGGGAAATGAAATGTTTTGAAGCTCCAAGGGTTTGTTAGTCAGTCGTATATCATGAGATGTTTCCATAACAAGGGTGTGCCGCTGTATTAGGAAGAGGATAAAGGGGCGGCGCTTTCAGATCAGCTTTACCCCCTCGTGCTACTTTATTGATATGGGGGAAGCCATAAAGATCTTCTGGTGCCTTGACTTGGGGATTTAATAGCTTCCAGAGGAAGCTTGTTTACTGAATACGTACAGTGTGCTCCAGCCTTCTTACAGTATGTGCTAATAAACAGCTGCACCAAGAGGTGCTTTTACCTGAAACTGTTTAGTATTATGTTTTCTTAAGTGAACCTTTCATACTCTAGTTTGATGACTGATCTAGTTCGACTTTGCTCAGATAGTTACCCAGAGTGGATGAGCTCCTAACTTCACCATGACTGCTTGTCCTTCTCAGTTCCAGTCTCCTCTCTACCTCTCCCCCACCCCTTGCTCCTTCAAAGCAAACTCCTTCCCTGCTCCCACGACTCCTTCCTTTTCCCTAGTACCATATCTTCTGGCAGATTTAACAGATTTAACTCGTATTTTCTTTCATTCTCACCTGCCAGCTTGACCTTCTTCCACCTTGTCTTCATATATCAAACACTGAGCACCAGCTGTGTTCAATGAGCTTCACAGCTACAGGATATTGATGATCGGTTTTACTCAAGTGTGGTGATGATGTCACAGAACACCACTGATACTTTAAGTCCGCTTTTTGAAGCCAACTATGCTAGCTTCATTCCCAGCTTCTGTCATGCATAGTGACATTCTAGCACATCCGAATACAAACAGACAGTCAAAGCTGCTGTTTCCACGCTTCTCACTGTTTCTTGTTTCCATCATCATGAGGCATCTTTGAGGAGATGAGGCTGCAGTTCTCCCACATTATACATCTGGGACGCTGGTGTGTGGATCTTTACCTACTTGACAGTTTTATATAATTCCGAGTGAAGACTGATCTGTCATAAAGGTTACATTCTCAGAGTCGCAAGCATTAGAAGGCAGCTGGGGAAGAGAATGTAAAGGAGTTAGAAGGAGGAGGGTCAGATATTTTAGAGAAATATCAGCAAAAAATAACCAAAACAACAAATCAAAGGTATGTCTGCCCAGAAGCTCATGATTTTTACATCATTTCATTCTCTGGTCTTCAGTAGAAGTTAACATCTCAACATCCTGAAAACGTCAGTGAGTGCAGGCAACATGGTTTAAGGTTCAAGTGATTCATTTTGGACGCGTTGGGCAAGGCTTAGTGGCGAAGAAAGAACTTTATAAACACCCGGGCTGGAATTCTTAGGACAGGGAGTATACACCCCAATCAGCCATCACCCTGCATCCCTGAGCCAAAAGCAGAGCTCACGGCCTAATTCTCTGTGAGAATTATAAACAGTACGTGTCAGAATGTGGATGTCCAGCGTTTGCCTCATTTTGGCAGCAGGATAAGGATGGTGGAGAGGGCAGAGGGATAATTGAGCTCCCTTTATTACTCAGGCAGACTACAGTGCATTCCTCCAATCAGGAGCAGCATGAACAGCCTTTTTCTTCTGGATGTCAGCTCACCACATGCCTTCCCAGAAGCCTCTGCGCCTGTACACACTCTATTGGAAACAGCTGTGGGCCAGTGAGCTGTGCTGTCTGAGTGCTGCAGCTCGCGGTTCGGCATAGAGCACCACCTCGTCCGGCAAAGTTTTGAAGGCACTAACTTTGTAGAAGCCGGAATCCTGCTGCCCAAATGTCCGTACTTGACTTTTGTCAGGTTCATTACGACACTGCGGCTTTAATTCGTGACTCACTGCCTTCCAGTAAATGTTAGCACCACAATGGTTCACAAGTAACTCCTGCGTCACTTTGCACATCTCATGTAAGACTGTGACGCAAGCTATGCAACGCGTACTGTGTTCAGCGATTGTGGCCTTTGGTTGATTGATACTGGTATTTGAACTGACCCATGACTGTTTTTTTAATTACGATATGCAAATAAACGTCATGTTGCTGAACTTCAGCTTTTATCATCTTTTTTTTGTAGCTAAGTAGGTGAAATAAATGTAATTATTTACTTCTGGGGTGCAGAATAAGTTGGTCTGCACAACGTTCCATACTTTATTACATCATAAAATGGGGCTATATACGCCCAGGCATTCAATCCCCTTAAGACGGGATTGGAATCTGGTTTTGGGTCTTTTAGGAACTGGGCTGGATTCTGGATTTGATCAAGGAGAAGGTAGGTGTTCTGTACATAAAGTTGCGCTTGTTATTTTTTGGTCCTGGTGGCTTCCTTAAGTAGAGCTCAATTGCCCCTGGCGGCATAAAGCAAGCCCTGCACGTCTAGGAGTGCATCCTCTCAGGTGACCGTTGCTTTACTTATAGGCAGACTCTAGAGCAGGGGTGGACAATCTTATCCGCAAAGGGCTGGGGTGTAAGTTGTTTTTGGGAAGCCCAGGTGTGTCAGTAGTGATCTAATTAGGGAGGTGCAACAATAATCTGCATACACCCCTGCTGTAGAGTATTTAAAAGGTACATATGACCTGAGGGGTGACCAGCAGCTTTACAGACCTGGGGCTGGTCTGCTACATTCTCTAAATTTGTACTTTGGAAGCTCATAGAAATAAGGTAGCATGTCCTAATTGCACCTGAAGGGAAAGTGCAGTGACCATGCAAAGCCAAACCTTTTCTAATCATCTGATGTACTGCTTGGAACTTTCCAAGGTACATATTGATTTTGGGCGTGTCACACTGTGTTCCATATCCTGCTGAGATCTCAGTTTTCGCTGCAGTTCCCTCAGCTCTGGCTTTTCTTTCCATAATCTGATGTTGATTTCAAGGCAAGATAAATGCCTATTTGTAAGGCTATCCCACAGTCCTGGAGTAGGTGTTGCTGTTTCATGCTATTAGACTTACTCCACATTAGTTTGCCCTTTAACTTGAGCTAATAAGTGGTTTACGGTTAGCGGAGGCTGCTGGTACCTTGTCTCCAGGCTGAGGACGCATCACTGACACGCGGTCGTAGCCTTTCCTCAGGAGGACCCACAAGGCATCCAGTTTCCCCTGGAGTGACAGCAGAAGGGGGACAGGCTCAGCCACTGGATCATCAGACTTCTGTCAAACTTTCGTAGCCCTGGACGTGCAGTGTGAAATCTCCTGCACATCTCAGCAAACTGGCAGGCATTCTGCATACAGACGCTCCTCTACTTGTGACCTTTCAATTTACGAACTTTCAGACATACGAACGAAGAGGACTGTAAGTCCAAATTGTGTTCATTTGACTCTCGTTTCCTGTCTGCAACATCAATTTTTTTTTCTTCTGCGTGCCAATTCCGCCTAGTACGACTTCTGGCCGCTACTCCCGCCGCGCAGCAGCGTAGCGTGCGTACTCCCAGCATCCTAGTTCTTAGTACTTGCATATACCCTTAAAATGATGTTGAATAACGACTTACGGACATTTCAAGTTATGAACGGCCGTTCTGTACTGTGCTGCAGGGGCATAAAGTTCAGGTCCAGAAAGTGGAAATCCAGACCAAGGTTTTGTTTCAACCAGACAGTTGAGTCTCTGTGACTGTGACTCTTTATACTCAATAGGTTGCTTGAAACAAAATCTTAGTCTGGATTTCTACTTTCTGGACCTGAACTTTCTGCCTCGTGCTGTGTAAAAGTCTAGGGCCGTCAAAGAAAATTATGTTTTAAATGATTTCTGTGTTGCTGAAAAACTATAATATTGTTCCTGTCAAAGCTTAACAATTTCAAGCCCTCACCCCACATTTTGTTATGATCCAATTTGCCCATGTATTTGTTGATCACTAGCACGCCATGTTTGGTTAATCAATACCTCATCATGTTATTGAACTAATTAAGTGAGCCGGTGGTGAAATTTTAACAAATACCAAGGAGAGGTCTGGCTAGTCGTTCGACAAGATATCAGTAACTGTCTGGAGAACATTGTTATTTTTTATTATGTTACTGTTAATTTGAGTATATTCTAATATAAAATTGTTTTCTGAGCAAATATAAACGTACTGTGCAAAAAAAAAAGCCTAAGGCTAGTCCTTAGTCTCCAGCACTGATCAGAATTCCTTAAACGTGCACTACAGTCATTTTTCTGCTGTCATCCCCAATCAACTGTCTTTCTTCATCTGATCTATTTGCTGAAATTATTTTATTTCCACAAAGCACCCAAAAAAGAAACCATATGAAGAAACCGGGGATTTTGAGGAAGCATCCTCCTGCTGTGTGAGATTCACTGCGGATAATTCTCTGCTTTTCAGTAATGGTTCATGTGTCATCTACATCCTGGCCAAGTGACCACGCCAGAGCAATCACTACGGCTGCTACAACGCCAAAGAATATCATCTGAGGGGAAAAATGGCAGGAGAAGCAGGACAGTGGTAATATTAGATATTTTCTCCACTGATCCAGGTTCATCACGGATAATGGCAGTTTGGTGCTTTTTAATGTTGTAAAGACTTTTATGCACTTTATTTTTTTCGTTTGTTTTCCTTTAGTTTATCTGACCTAATTTATTCATATTTCCTCTCCAAAATCCTTTTTAAAGAGTTTGCTGACTTAGAATTCTCCATGGCACCAGTGATCAATCGGGGGTGTCTTTGTGGGGGTGGTTGAGTATTTGGGGCAGAAGGGAAAAAAGAAAAAAAAAACGACACAAAAGAATCTGTTTTTCTTCTGAAAACCGCTAGTTTTGCTGCTGCAGCCTTCCTCAGGTCAGTCCAGTTCATATCTGGTTTCTATTAACAATCCCCAGCTGACTGTGTACTTATGAAAAGGCCTGTTAACTCATTCCTGGTCTCTCTGCACTGCTGGGCTTTAGGAGAATCCGTCCCGTCGATACGGAAACTACAGCAGCCGGGATCTGGGTTCCAAGACAGCGACGACATGGGGGGCGCACCTTGATGGGGGAGTACCACTTGTGGGTCTCATGTGGCTTGTGCATGCCATTGTTGAGGGTGCGGACGAAGGGCTGTTCAAACTCCTGCTCTGGCATCTTCACGCGAGCATTCTTGGCCTTCTCCAGCTTGGCGCCCTCTTCGGTGGAACCCTTCTCTCCCCAACGCACCTTGACGTGAGACACACACAGGTTCTGAAAAGGCAACGAAATCAGTACCCGTGCAGAGTGAATTGTGGGTAGCAGGGCTGCGTAGCTGTGGATTGTGTGAGCCACCTGTGTTGTCAGGGAATTGTTACCAGTTAATTGCACTGATGTCATCGCAGCTGATAGCTGTTAGTTGTGTGGACAATGGGCAGTGGTAGACTGAAAGAATCTGGGTCTGTGAGCCATGCAGCAGATAAGCCATAATGTGATAAATGGGGTACAGTATGTGGACTCAGTCAGAAATTATTATATGGGATTACAACCCACGGGGAAAGGTGGAGATTAGGTGTCATTTTGGTGGCAGGCTTGAGCAGGATGGTACGGTACAGGGGTCAGCGTGTGCACTGTTGGAGTACAATATATGTATTCATGTTTCAACAAAGCAGGCACATTTCAATAGCGTACGGTATAGCACAGTCGCGGATGGGGAGAGAGAATAGTCTATTGGTTGCATATATTGCAGCTGTGATGGTGAAAATGTGCGGAGTGTAAATCACGGGTGTATGTCGTATTGAGGCTGCTCCGTAGCTTTGGCAAGATTAACTTCTGCACTGAAGTTCCAATAGCAAAGGAGCTAAATCATAGCTGTGTTGAAGTTACACTTTAGCTTTTGGGGGGGGGAGGTTTGAAGACTGCAGTGCAGTTTTGGATATGGTTAAAAGTGTTTTATAGCACTGTCACAAACAAAAACTACAGTAAGCTGTTAATATAGTTGAGCGATGATTCCTCGGTAAGTGCTGTGAAATGATGATCTGTTATTGTAAGGACTGGGGCCGTTATGGTGTCTGCCCCTGACTTACTTCCATTCTCTTAATCCCACCAACCCCCCGGCCCCCGTAATAGGAAGCATCCACCGTGGGCCACTTTTTTTTTGGAGTCTCGTCGTCTTCATCCTCCTGGAGGCATAAATAGAGAGAGAGAGAGGAGAATTTCACATGCTGGCTGAGGAGTCAGACCTGAGACGTTTTACCACCTGGGCCCGTTCCTCGTCTCTGATTGCTTGAACTCAGTTTGGCAGTGTTTGCAATGCTGTGACTTATTTTCCATGTTCGAATAGAGCAGAGCTGAGATTCCCCCCGCCCAATGCTCACAGATTCCCCTAAAGACTCTTCAATATATGGCCTACATCAGACCTTGGGATGTGGTCTACTTTACTTCTCTGGAAGTAATTTAGGCTGGAGGGCAGTTTAGGGTAGGTGCTCCTCAGCCTTGACCAAGGAACTGAACCACAACTGAGGCCCCTTCTTCCAAGTACAACAGCATCTCCTCACAGGGATGCGCAGGTTTAAACAGAGTTTTCCATCTCTTCATTGATTACCCCTTTGTAGCTGAGACAAAGGAGCCCATCCCAAAGTCTCGCTACAAACAGCTATATTAGCATGAAGCCATGGGCAAAATTTGTCATCACATTCTGTCACATCTGACTTGAAGAATGTTCTGTGGTTTTGGCACAATGAGTAGAAATTACATGTGATGACAATTAATGTAAATCAGTACCGGAGGTATTTGAATCTTAACCAGTAGTACTTATAGTAGAAGCTGAATTATTTCCATAATTTTAAAGAGATATTAAGAAATGTCAAGGGAGGGTTAATACTCTGCCTGTGTTAATGTAAATGTATATCATAATCCATGTTTTTTCCAACTGGTCGCTGGTCATGGGTCTTTCTCAGAAGAGATTATTGCTTCTTTGATTGGATTAGTCTGTCTGGCATATTGTGAGGTCCCAGCAGACTGGTGTTTTCAGTGGGGTGCTTCAACAACAAATGGTTGCGCAAATTGGTTTAATGGCTGCTTCACTAACAGGAAAACACATCTCCACTCCTTATATAAAATTCCTCAGGAAATTGATAGTTATGTTTTGTTTTAGGTATTTCAAGTGTTTGTCGATCCAGGCCCTTGATCAGAGCTGGTCCTCACCTGACTGGCCCATAAATCACAGCTCAGCAGAACCCTTAAAACCCCCCCAACAGACAAATCCCAAGAAATGTCAACCCTGTGGGAGTGAAGGAACGACGTATCCAGGAAACCTATAATCTTTAACAGGCGATAAAGTTAGGCCTGAGGATAAGGGCAAATTCTAATAAATGAAAGGACAAGAGTTTACAGAATGTTAGAAACATGTGATGTTATTGTCTTGGTAGCCAGATTGGTAATGTGTAGTTTGAAATCCTTCCCTTTTTTTCTTGAAGGGATTGTTGACTTGAAGACTACGGGATCTTAGAAAGCATTCATGTGACTTATGGCATTTCCTGTTTTCATGACCAGGCTCCAGCAAAAGGAAACAGAGACAGACATAGTCTGCCTTTCCTTTGCAGCTGGAAACAATACCAACTACTTTCAATATTCCTATGAATATTCCTCTTTTCCTATTCTACTTTTATCTAATATAGGAGTGTCAAGTGGTTTTTGTCACTTTCTAGTAAATCCAGCAAATCCATCCATCCATTATTATAAGCCACCATTTAACATGGATAGATTACTTGTTTGCTGTTCTGCAATTATAATATCATTTCTGAATGACATAACCATGAAAACACAGTTGATCATCTCTCCAAATTCAATTTAAAGATCCAGGTGCAATCAGTGTTGAATTTTCTATATGCAAGTTCCAGTAACAATTTATTAAGGCCATGTTGATAGTAATTTATAAGCACATTCATAATGCATTATAATGCAGTCATTAAGCATCATAAACACAGCTATAAATATCTATATTTATATTTATTTCATTAAGCATGATATAAATATCTATCAGGCTTAATGAATTCATTATTATTTGGTATGAATGTGTTTATAAATTACTAAAAATTGGCCTTAAGTAAAGTGTTACCCAAGTTTCTGATTTGCTGCCATTGGTCCTTCACTGATAAACACCCTCCTGTTTAATATCCAGTAATTCCTTGCTGGTTGTGTATATTCCTTGGTGTGTCAATGTGACACATTTTTATGTTGGCAATTATTGTGACTGGAGGTAAAATTAATTTTGATTTATTCATTTTGCTTGGGTTTCATTTTTATGGGTCGAAAAGTATTAAAACTGAAATCTGGTAAAATATTTATGCACTTCGGGTTTAAGGCTGTGGATGTGGGTGGAATATCTTCATGAGAGTATAAAAAAACTGAGAATCTGGATTCAAAATTCACAGACAGTGGGTCAGATTTGGAAGCAGTTACATATATTCTCTATATTCTCTCAAGGAGAGATTTTCCCAAACACCTGTATAACAGCATACAATGGGAAGGGAGGGAAGGGAGGGTTCTCAGACCGCTGAAGGCCTACATTTTAAAACCAGCATTATGCAGGGGGGAAGGTTCCTGTTAGGCTGATGCCTTGACCAAAGTCACTTGCCCAAGGCTCAGTAGTAATAGTGTTATAAATTCAGTTGTTTGTGCAATACTTTTCGGTGAAAACTGGTCATGCTGGCACATTTAATGGTGTTTGGAAGCTGCTGCTATTTTTTTTAAAGCGGAAAGAATTTAGTGGGGGGGAACTCAATTTTTGTTGGGTTGGATGTTTCCCTCTTAGTCTGTTTACCTCGAAGAAGTTATGATAATACTTGGCTCTGGTCCAGTGGCTATGAAGATCATAGAAAGATACCTAACAGGGCAGTTTCATGATTTCTGAGTTATGTACCATATTGAGACACTTAAGATGTTCTATCTATAGTTTATAATCTCAGTAAAACTTAGCTTAAGGCCATGTTTTAGTAATCTAAGAACACATTCCTAACAAATAATAATGAATTCATAAAGCATTATAAACATGGCTATAAATATTTATCAAAAGGCACAACATAGCCATGTTTATTATGCATTATGAATGCTTTATGAACTGTGGATACCTTTATTATGCATTATAATGGTCAGTATAAGCATTAAGGGTGCTTTGTACTGCATTATAAAACTATCTATTGTGCATTATAGATGAGAACGTCATAAAGCATTCATAATACTTAATACACATGGCTATAATGTGTTGTGCTTTTAAATAAATATTTATAGCCATGTTAATAATGCTTTATGAATGCATTATAATGCATTATGAGTATGTTTTTAAGTTAGTAAAAACATGGCCTTAGGTAAAGTGTTACCATAATATCTTCATAAGATATTTAAACTACTTGTTATCGGTCCAGCATGTGACAGACGGCAGATCAGCTGTTAAATCTTCCAGGAATAACATATATAAATAAGTGATTTGGGATATGCTAACAGTGATTATTAACTTTACCATAAATAAAGCAGGGGAAATAATTAAAGCATTTGCTTTTTCCTATGTAAATAAAGCCCCTGTTATACAAGACTTCAGTTGTTTAGCACAAGTATCTTTCTAAGAGCAACATCTGTAAGGCTGAGACGTTTCAGCTGCCTACAGCACAGTGCAGTGCTCCTTACCGAGCTGTCTTGCACCACAGGAGGAGGGGGCTCATGGATGATCTGTTGGAAGAAGGCCAAGCATAAGAGACAAGCGTGCTCACACCAACATGTTACGACACTGCGGAACCCGGCCTACACTTTTTATATTAGCATGTGACACGGCCTGAGTAATAGTTTAAATGTGTGCCAGAAGTGCAGGGCTACACAAAAACACATGACTGAGGAATTGTTTTTTTCTCCTTCCCACTCGTTTTCCTCCTTATTTACAAGGACGACATAGTGGCCTAAAGTCTGTGCCCCATCTGGATGGTTTCCGAAACTGGAGGAGATGCATTGGGCCTCACAGGGGGCCAGGGCACAGCCCTCTGCAGTACCACACAAGTCGTGAAGCATCCCGGTCTTTCTGCTTCCTTTGTTTATTATCCTTCCATAGCTTGTATGTAAAGTAAAATGTCGAAGTAAAGAATTATGAGAGAAGTCAAGAAAAGCAGCTTGGGAGAGAGAACTTCCTCTGGGGAAAGGAGCAGGATTGCATCTTTTGCGAGGTATCAGCTTGTGGGTTTCTTAATTAGCCCGTTGATACTAAAATCAGCCAGTTGATGCTAATATAAACAACACTTCTGCCTCTTAGTGCCAATGCTCAAGTTAAGCTCAAGAAGTTAAACGTGACTTTTTACATTGTGGTGGACATGGTGGATATAGCTGTCGGTTAAGAAAGTCATTTGTGGAAATGTTTCTTTTTTTCGAGTGGCCAATGCCAGAACTGATGTCCATGTCTATTTCCTACAGTGATGAATCCTGACCACCCTACACAATCCTGGAGAAAGGCTTCTTATTAAATCTGATATTAGTTGAGGCCTGGAAGATAATGTGCACTGTTTTTCCCATTTGGGGGAGTCTCGTTTTCATTGGGAGAGACGCTCTTCTTTATGGTCGCTTGCTCATGCACCTCAAGGGTAATGGGGTGACTTGGAAGGCAGTTGTCTCCCAGGCGACTGACGTCGTCGTGAAAACGGATAGCGGCGTCAGTGGAATGCTGCGTGCAGGCCTGCGACCCACGGACAGACCCCTCCAGGGATCTTCACGACGCCGGAAAGATTCGGCTCCCCACCCTTTCCCTCACTCACTATTCCCTTCTTGAGACATCCCTTCCAGCCGCCGCTGCCCATCCAGCACTGACTTCAGCCTTTCTGTTTCCTGAACTCAGGGACTGGGCGATCCAAAGTAAAGAAATCTGGAGTTTGGATTTGAACTCTCTAACGCTGCTTCTCTTTCTTGTGTTTTGAATCTGAATTTCCTTAGTGTTTTGATACCTGATCAAGTTTCCCAGATAGTGCAAAACAATATTTTAGCGACAACCTCATGTTATCACCGCCTTCGATGTCCACTGACACCGGGCTGAGTATTTTCCAAAAGCTGTTTTGTCACAGTTAGAATTCAGCCTTTCGGCCATGGATGTAATTCAGCCTTTTCCTTTCTTGTAGTCACAAAAATAGGTAAAGAAGCTTTGGGGTAGACAGCCATTTTGTTTAAGTGTGTATAACAACATTTGGTTTTTACCAAACTAGTTACAATTAGTACATTTTTTGGCACAAAGCAGGTTTTTATGCACAGAATTGACTTGATGAGGTACTGAATGGGTGCAGAATAAGCCAGGAAAAGCTGGTCCTCAAATTATTTTATTCAAAATCTAATGATAACTTTCAAAATAGTTTAATGTTAGACTTTGCCACTGAGAACTTCTGCTCTTTCTTTGAAGATGCATCCATTCTTGAAGTTTGCGAACTTGTTTACTGGATTCCCTATACATTCCCTTTTTGCAAAATTCAGCCTCCCACTTACCACGGTGCAGCACAGAGGCCAGAACCACCAGAGCAGGCCCAGAACCAGCAGGAGCATCAGGATGAGAAGAGCAATGGCCAGTATGGTCCCGTCAGACTGGGGGGGGGGGGCAAAGAAGGTTCAGTAAACGACACAGCTATATTTTCTATCACCCCAGTGAAGTATCTGGTTGCCGCCTGCATAGCTAAAGAGGGGAGTTCAGTCAGATATATGGGTCAGTGCTAAAGGCGTTCCTTATGAATAGTACACTTTAAGGCTGGAACCGTCAGGAACCACCTATGACACTCCATCTTCTGCTGTGCGTGTTTCAAATGAGTCCTCAGTGACATGAAGGCTGTGAGGCTCAGTGAGTGCTTCTGCAGGGAGACGGCAGGCGGGCCTGATGGCCCGGCCCTCCAGTCTGCTGGCTTTTACTCACGCAGCCCACGGTGCTGATGGTGACCGAACTGGAGACGAAGCTCAGGCCATTGTTCATGCTGACGTCCAGGGAAGCTGACCTTAAGCGACATGGGACATGGGGGAAGATGATAGGTCAGCATGGACGCCTGAAACAGGAAGTAATTGGCACATTGGAAGAACTTCTGTACAGTCTAGATTACACTCACGTTCCAACTTCATGGAGAGCTGGAGCAGGGCAAAGGAGATAGGTATCCATGACAACCAGGGGCTTTTTCACTGGTGGGGAATATGGAAGAGAAGTGAACGTTATTACTTGTCAATGTTGACACACCACAACACAACAAAATGTGTCCTCTGCATTTATTCCCTATGTGACATGGCAGGGGGCAGCTAATTCAGCACCTGGGGGGGCAGTGCTTGGGGGCGGGGACCTTGCTGGTGGTGGATTTGAAGCAGCAACCTTTTGATCATAAGTGCACTCTAGCTATGGTGCCTGAATGGATTAGGTGAGAGGTATTTATTAAGGGAGACTTCTTTATCAAATGAAATGAAGAAACGAAACAAAATGTGGCTGATGAGAAAGCAGCGTTCTCTCTCTCCTCCTCGGAAAGAGAGGTTTTCACTTATTTCTCCCTGTTTATTCTGGCTTTGGTGGAGCATACCTCAGCTCTGAGGATATAGACACCAACTTTCTGTGATTGTTTTTTTTTTTTTTTTAGAAGTAAAGGACCATCCTAAAGGGTGCAGGAAAGAAGGAGTGCAGAACACACTGGTAGATAAACAACCCCCCTTGCCAGCTCGCACTCCGGGCCGAAGAAAAGCTTCGCCAGAAATCCCACTCTCAGAGCACAACTGGGACTGCGGGGCGGCCGGAGCACTTAAAGGAGCTTTGGAGGAGAGGACAGAGCAGAGTTATCTCACAGTGGGAGGGACATAAACCCACCTACCAGGAAATTTACCCTTTTTCTGGCTCAGCACCTCATTGCGTTTCACTATAATCAGGGAATGGCTAGATTCATTATCAGAGTGTTGATGTGTGTTTACGTCAGCCGAGTGTATAGGCCTTCCCCCGTCAGACAGCCAGCGGGTCATTTCAGGGTACAAGCTGATGCCTGTCATCACTGGGCGGCATCTAGCACTCGTGCTTCTCAGAATAGTCTGGGTTCAAGCTAAATGCTTTGGATTGTCGCTTGTCACTTTGCTGGGAGATGTTTCCTTAGACCAAGGGTGGCGAACCTGATCCACGGAGAGCCGCTGTGGGTGCGAGTTTTTGGGATGGCCTCTCAGTCAGCCAATAATAAAGCAGTGGTTCTCAACTCCAGTCCTGGGGACCCACTGTTATTGGCTGAGTGAGAGGTCATCCCAACTCCAACTTCCCTACTCCAGCCTTAGACGGTAATTCAGTAGCTGAACACATGCAGCCCCCCCTCCCCCACCGCTTCCCCTACTGCTTTCTTACGGCTCCCTAATGTGTGTCCCAAGATGATCTTTGAGCATGGGCTGATTGTTGGGAATGCCTGTATGCGTGTTAGGGGAGACGGCGGTCTCTATGGAGACTGTGTCGGTGGGCTACACATACCGCCCCAGTGCGCTTGGATCCCAGGCCCGGGGCCACAGCGTGTGCATGTCCAGGAAAAATCACACCCTATTTAGAAAAGTTCTCATCATCCTTAAGAATGGCTGCTGCTTCTGCATAAACTAAAGTCACCAGACTGTGGGGAACTTCCTCTGCTCGAACTGTCTCCATGGTTCTCGCTTATCTGAGTGGGCCTTCTCAGCAGTGTGTACCTTGTGAGATGCCTGTTCTTAAGCAAAATGTGTCAGCATCACTCATGCAAAGTTTCACAGCTACCCGTCCGCTGCGTGACTTTAACTACAGTTTTGTTGCCCAGCATCAATGTTTACGACACCATATTGGTTTCAAGCACACCCTGAGCTCTTTGCCAACTGATTAATTCGAGTCCAATGATGTTTCTTTGTCCAAAAAAAAACTCTTTCAAATGCCTTTTGAAATATTCTTGCACTGTCAGCACTATGCCTGTTGTTCTGCTTGTCGTTAATGCAGATGCAGAAGGAATGTTCTAACATATGGCTAGGAAGTGGACCTTCACACCTGACTGGAATAGATCACACCAAGAACTAAATAGCACTCTTTGTAATACAACCCAAATCTTTCTTTAGTTTGTAATTTGGAGCTGGATTCATGACCTCTTCATTTTTTTAATACGTCGACATCCACAGCTCTGCGATCCCATGCGTCAGCAGGAAAAAGCCCAGCATATGAGCTGAGAAGCTTGTAAAAACTCTGAAACTCTGAGGGGACTTCAGAAGTCCCTCCAGGACTCTAATCCATCACTGTATCGTATGCTTGGCACTTTTATTTAATACCCCCATGTTTCTTGTGTTCAACTCCCAAGAAATAAAGGAAAATACCCTCAGAAAAGATTACGTAGCATATATAACATTATAAGAGCCTATACCCATTTGAAAGTACAGTACTGTGCAAAAGTTTTAGGTTGAAAAAAAACAATTAAATTATGTGTAAAACTATGATTTCATGTCTGTCAAAATATATTAACATTCCAAAGCATGTCCAAAGGTCACCCGGCATTTGCAGTGACCTTCTAATGTATCCATTTACGTGCTGACTTGACCACCCACATACCATGTTGTAGTCAATATCTCTTCAATATCTCATCGATCACATCATTTAACTAATTAAGTTAATAAATGTCACCACCAGCTCTCTTAATTAAATGAATAGATAGATTGGCTGAGGTGCCCCTGAAGAGAGGTTTACGAAGCAAAGCAGATTTCTTCAAGCCATCCAACAAGATATCAGTAACTTTTTGGAGAACAGAATACATTTTTTACTTTATACTTATTTATTTGCATATATTTTAATATTAAAGTTTTTTGTGCAAATACACACTAGTCAGTTAAATATCATTTCCTTGGATTGCCTATAACTTGCATAGCACTGAATGTCATATTAGACCCATCCACGGTTTCTGAATACTTTGTTTTCTTGGACCATGATAAACATGATAACATGTTTGTTATACATTCCCTCATTAAGGAGATTAATTGTATAAAATCATCTTGTGGTTGTGAAGCCTCTGTTTCTCTACATCCCATTAAAATGTTTCAGGGGTTTGTGTGGGAGCTGCTTTTCTCGTAGTGTGTCGCCATTTCTTGCTCATGGTGAGGAGAATGTAGGTCTCCACTTACTGATGGTGACGGTGTCATTGATGCGGAAACTGCACAGGACCTTTTCTACATTGCGAGTGTGCAGGAATCCATTCCCTCTCACCACCACCTCAAAGGACTCTGCGTGGAAGCACAAAAAGTCGTACCGTGACAGATTGAGACCAGAGCATGATTCAAATTGGATTCTAGAAGCATATAGAGATTTAATCCTGAAAAATCAATCAGCAACCAGCATAATGAAAGTGAGGTTTTGATGGCAGCCTCCTACCAATCTCATTCAGGGACCAGCAGAAATGCTTTACCAACAGCTAACGGTTTTGTGGTTAACTTAGTCATTGTGACTTGTGAGAAAGACCTTGCTGGACTCAGTACCTGACTCCGATTCCGCAATGGAAGTCTGAAGCACTGAAACTGACAAAACACTTTCTATCGTTTTTTTTTTTTTTTCATGCAGAACAGCATACCTTTCACAGAATTTTAGAAGGTACTTAACCAAATTCCAGAAAAAATCTGCAAACCACTTTCCATGTATCAGAAAGATTAGCATATTTATTGCCTTGGTCAGATCAGCTCTGTGGCAGCCTGGTGTACGGATATGTGTTCAGAAAATAATGTTCCACATTTTCACCTTATTTTGCTGCTTTGCAAGGATTTCAAGGTCTTATATACTTCACATAATGTGGCAAAAAAACCCTTTAGCCCAAACTATATCATGCAACTATATCGACATATGAACCCCATATGAAAATGTTTTTAAATCAGGTGATTGCAGCACAAATCATGTGAGAACCATTTTCACAGGGGACTTGGGGATGCAAAATGTTCACGTACCTCCCGCACAGATACTGGAGGGCTCCGCCGCCAGGATCTCGATGCAGGACTTCTTTAGGATCTAAAGACAGAATAAAGAGGAAAAGCCTGAGGTAAGAATATGGCTTCAATCTGTCCTCATTATTTACTGGCCCCGCCACCATCTCTATGGAACAGGGTTTTTGCTCCCTACACTGCTATAGAAGATCAAAGGTTCACAGTATTTTGTGTTTTCTAAGCTTCATACACTGCATGGAAATTCGCTGAGACAAAACAAAACAGAGCAGGATTCTGCCATGACACCGACGTCCCAGAGCTGGTATGTAACGTTCTCCATCTTGCCATACCATTTGTTTGCTGTGACAGTTTCAGCACCCTCATCCAGCAAGGTACGTGGAGTTTAAAGGGAGGTCTGACTGATTTACCGTCAGTGCCCCGTTTACTTTAAAGGTAGTCAAGAGCTTCCAATGTGCCACTAAGAGGTACCAGATGGCTGTCAGCTGTTCAGACCTAAACTACATCCAAAGAAGCCCAACACCTGAACACAAGATGCTCGTATTATTATTAGTAGATCGCCCAAGTGGCACCATTTTTCGAAGTAATATTTTCACATTCGTAGATGCTGATATTTCACTGGAGCAAGTTAAGGACCGTGTTAGATTCCTGGCCTATAAGCTGGGTTCCTTCTTAAAATAAACTATACAATGAATACAGTCAGTAATGCCAACAAGGGAATGAAGAAATGGCACTGATTACATTTAGCGCTGTACACCTGTTTTATACTGTCCAGCATGCTTAGCATCGGGAATTGTTGATTTAAAAGCACAGTGTTTATTTATTGGGTGTCTCTGTTTCCAAATATCCATCTATCCATACATCTTCCATTCGCTTCACCAGTACAGGGTGGTAGTGTTGGCCTGGGGCTCATCCTCAGGGGCACAGGGAACAAGGCAGTGGGACACCCTGGATGGGACACCAGTCCATCGCAAGACACGTAAGAAAAAACATAAGAAATTTACAAACGAGAGGAGGCCATTTGGCCCATAAAGCTCGTTTGGGGAGAACCTAACTAGTAGCTCAGAGTTGTTAAAATCTTATCTAGCTCAGATTTAAAGGAACCCAG
>JAODLD010000046.1:12550008-12567643 GCA_026781065.1 Mormyrops boulengeri
TTAATATATACATGCGAGTTTGTTTGTGTGTGTGTGTGTGTGTGTGTGTATATATATATATATATATACACACACACACACACACACCCACACACACACACAGGTTGGTTCCAGGTTCAAAATTTCTAAGACAGCAGCACACAAGAACAAAAGGAAGCAGGAGACACTGGGAACAACCAGAAACCAACCAGGTAAAGGGCGGAAGCGACTTTCTAATGCCAGAGATGTCTGTTAACTTATCTGCGTTTTTTATGAATCGGAGGATGACATCAAGTGACCTTCAAAAGGAACAGGGAACATTAAGTGCACTGATAGGATAGTTCATATCAGGCACCTATAAGCAGGACTGAAGTTCCATAAAGCAAGGAAGAAGCCCTTCATTAAGGAGAAACAGAGAAGAACCAGGGTGCAGTTTACAAAGAAAATATATTATTCACAGAAACACAACCAGTGTGCGAAATACGGGGGGGTCTGGGTGGGTCCAACACCCTCGATTAACCCATGAGACCCCCGAAAGCCTCAAAAGCAAAAATTTAAGGGAGTCTCAAGATCAGTATTGTGCAACAATAGGGAGATGGGGACCCCCCCGAATATTGACGGGTATTTCACACACTGCACACAACCATAAATTGAGAAATGAGTGAAACAAAAAAATGTGCTGTGGTCTCTTAATTTTCCCGTGGCTGTATATATATAGACATAGATAAATACAGTTGCATATGTGTCTGTTTGTGTGCTGATCTTGTCAGATAAATTACTTTTATCAATCTTACATTTCAAATAATCAGATCATCAGCATTATGTACATTACCTTTGTAATGCTATTTACAAACACTGCAGTAAGGCTGTGGAGTTCTCAGTCTCTGTAGTAACATGTCCTGAATAAGGACAGTAATAATAGTTACAGTAAATAAAGTACAAGTAAAGGTAACTGTCTGGCAAAGTACCAGATAACAAAATAACAGTGTTTTCTATGTGTGAACACAGACAGAAGTGTAATGGGGCTCTCAGTTCACAGTACTTGTTTTCTGGTTGATACTGTGGCATATAGGGTAACAGCCAGGTACCAGCATACACAGGACAAATGCTAGTGCCGGCAACCGAGGATTCTAAAACAAGACAAAATAGTATTTAATTTACTGTTATATTCTTTGCTCTTTACACACCCTAACCCTTCTTTAAACAGTTAGGGAAGATGGATGGATGGATGGATGGATGGATTGATTGTCCTTCCTATATTACCTTGTGTAGGTTGTGTGATCAACAGTCACAGAGAGGGGGCGCCAATAGTGACCTTGCCCACAGAAGTGCCGATCCCCCTCTTTGTCCACCAGAGGTAATTTATTCCAGAACTTTAAAAGCAGTACATAGTAAAATGAAGCAGGACTAACATTATGTAAGTGAAGTCATCTGAACACTCACCATGTTTAAAGAACGATGTCGGACTTCAGCCTGTTGACTCTCCGTTATTGATTCTCTGTCAGACAGAGAAACTGGCACTTCACCACACTTCACCTCTGACTTTAAACACTGTTGAGCGGAGCAGTTGACACCAACTATGTACTTTAAATGTGACCCCATTTCTGTTATTGTTTTTAAATAACCAAATTGTTCACAGTTTTTTTTATACTATATTACTAAAGGTAAACCTAGAGCTTATCATTTGTAACTTTTTTGCTACAGGTTTTTCTGCTTTTGATCTTTTGTACAGTTGGAAGCAGCTGGAGAATTCAGACCTTACTAGCAAAATTACTGTACACTGTATACACTCACTGTTCTTCCACTGTAAGCTGTATTGATATAGATTTCTAAGCAGGCATAATGTGCAATCACATCCACTGCACTGCCTTAGTTGAAGGTTGCACTGTGTACAGCTTATTTATTTATTTGTTTGTTTGTTTGTTTATTATTGTCTTGTGTGTATAATTTATGTTCTGTGTAAAGCTGTTTTTAAAGTCTCGGATAAATGCCATTTCATTTCACTGTATGCCTGCATATTGTAAGATGAAAGGTTTCACTTGACTTGAAAAAGCTAGGAGGAATGTCCCAGCCAGTCCAAAACTGAGCTCTATTCCATCCTGGACCTGGAACTACCACATATTCTCTCCCCGCTTCCTGTTTTCACAAACCTCATGAGTAAAGGCCCAGGTTTGGCTGGTAGAGGCCACTGCTATTATCTGCCCAAGCATGAAAGATCTAGATTGGTAAGAATTAACTAAGATATCAGACAATTTGGCAGCGGAAGAGTCTCAGAATGACTATGGAAGCCAGATGGTACTGGAGTCAAAACCCAGTGGATCTGGTGTCAGGATTTGGAGTTTCTCCCGTGTTATTGAGCTGTTAAACCTTAACTCTGCGTGACACTTGATATTCACAAAGACTCTTGACAGATTTGCATTTCACTAGAGTCCAAAAAAAAGCAGCCATACCCATCTTGTCCACTACAATGCTGTCAAATATTTGTTTTATTGTAATTTTAGCCGGCCTAGACTAATATATTGTGGCTCTGGGCAGACTGAGGCATCTCGGCAGCGGTGAAAAAAGACAAGGAGAGACAGATTGACACGAAGTTGCTATTTAATGTAGTCCTTAAAAGGACCGCACTGAAGCAACAATAACAGAGGGACCAACACGCAGGCAAACAGGGAGGTTACACAACAAATGGGAAGACTCACATACGGTAGAATAATTGCACCATGACTAAGACACGTGAGGATCAGGTAAGTACAAACACGCTACAATCAGGTACACAGCACAAGTATTTACACTAACAACAACAATTACACACAGGGGCTATTCACAAGTGTCCGTCAGCATGCCGGGATATTCAAAGCCCTCCGGCGATACAGTATTAATATTCTCCTCACATTCAAATAGGGCCATGCCTTATTTACACTATAATTTAATTTTCCTAGCTCGACATATCCAGCCCATTTTGAGAGAACTGTAGAAGCTTCATCCATGTGGCAGAATCCTTACAGCAACCCTTAATGACTGGAATAATGTATGTCCAAAATAATTTAGCAAAATAAAGTCCATCAGGTTTGTAATAAAGAAAAAAATGTATAGCTTTGTACTCTTATTTAGAAAAGCAAAAAAGGGTCTGGACAAAATTATTGCGTCTCAAGAATGAAAAAATGCTTCGGTTATGATAACCACCTCTTAATGCTGGCTGTGAGCATCCATTACCTTACTTTACCTTTTCACTGAAAATTTACCAACATCTCTTAACTGCAAAATGGTCGGTTTTTGTCAGCATTAGAAGGATGTTTTAACCCATTTGCTGTTTTCAGATCCAATAGGTTGAATAAATGAGATTCAGATCAGTAATCATTTCTGACCCCTCTAAAACAGAATTTCTCCCTGGCCAATTTCGAAGTGCTTTTGGTTTACCTTTAGGATGGTGTTCCCGATGGAGGATCCACCATCTTTGAGAGATAGCCAATTTGTAGACAATATTGCACTCTAAGCAGCCTTTGTGTTTCAGTTTTTTTTATTTGATGTATTTGTTTAAGCCCTGGAGTGCTATGTTTGATGTAAGGAGATCATCTCTGTCCTTAAACGACTCATTTTATGGTTGGTAAACAAAGGGTTGGTTTTCGTGTCCAGTTATAATTTAGCTATACCTGTCCACAGAACATTTGGCCAGAAACTGACATGTGTTGACATGGTTGATTATGACCATTCTTGTTAAACACATTACTCCTTCATGCAGTCATCTGGAAGATTTCCAGGCTCTGCCGTAGCTGAAATAATGAGATGGTAACAGTAGAGAAATTGTGATGAAAGTTTTCCTGCTCATAGACTGTGGAACACATCCAGACAAGGAGGGGGTGCATGGGGGGGTGCCCACTTCGTGTTTGCTTTTGAAAAACTCAGATATAACCTTCTGCCTCTTCGTTTTTTTCCTACATTGTCAAAGTCTGTTCACCCCCTGATGCAGTCTTTTGCCTCGCAATGCATGTTGAGATTTGGCTAATGGTTCCGATGATGTAACACTAAAAATGTAGTTTAACAATACTTTTGATTGGTAGATATCAAATCACAACACTCAGTAAGTCATCAATATTGTTTGTCTTATCTAGAAATCACATTCTTGCTTAAACTCAGGCTTTCATTTATCAAGTTTTATAGGCTTGCAATAAATTATGTGAAAGTCATTTTTTGTGATTGTTCATAACCGCATTATTACTAATGTCATTTCACATGTCATACCTAGGCATGGTTCCGCGGCGTGTGTACCAGCTTACAAAAGGTGTATGATCCTCAATATTGTGAAAGAATTTGTAAATGCACTGCACCAAAAGACTGCCCAGACACTGAGGCCTTAAAGGAGTATTACACTATGTTATCGATCTATGACTGTAGCCATGGAAACGTTCATGCGACAGTAATGCTGAGCTGTCTGTTTGGCTGTGCTTCTGTGTGATCGCATACTTGCGCCTGGCAGCACTCAGAACATGTGCATTCAAAACATTCTGAGTTCCTCCAAGATGACCCTACAGCATGCCAGGTTTTGTCGATGAAGTCCTGGCAGTGGGTAGCACCTGAACAGATAGGTAGTCTTACCAGTGTGAGAGATGAGGTACAGTTTAACCCTTAACTTCTACGATGTTTTAAAAAGGAAGGGTCATGTGACTTAGAGATTAGTGTACTAAACATCACAAGAACGAGATATATTAGCTATATAAGGTCACATATAAAAGGAGTTTGGCTTAGCACACTGCTGAGGAGATGAATGATGGAACAGGCGTCAAAAAGGAATCAGGGGAGGTCGACCTGCAGTCCCAGAAATCCACCCAGTTTCTATCTAAGGAAACCCTGATGCGCCGAGGTGGGGGGAACAGGGTAGTTCATTCGCCATCCTGGGAATCCTCAATGTGGAATGATTCTTGGGCTGACGTGCACAGATGGCTTGAACGGCAAAAACCCAAAAGCGTTAGCTGTCTCCCACCTGCTTCTTTTGTCAGCTTGTACTCCTGAATGGCTTAAATGGTCGGTAACAGCCGTGTGAGGAAGGGAACGCAGCCAGGCTATTGTCTGCCAGCCGTGGCTTATCTTCTTTTAGCACATTTCTGTTAAGATTGCAATAAGACGGACACTGACACGGCTCTGCTGCAGTACAGGTCCTTTATTAGGATCCTCCACAAGGAAGATGGACGTGCCTGGGGCTGAGCCCCGAACCATGGTTGATCCTACAGGCGGGGAGGTCGGTCAATCGGCGACGGTGCAGATGGGGGAGAGACGCAAAGCACGGTCGGGAATCCGGGCAGGGGTCGGGCGATCGGCGTCGGTCCAAAAGGAGGCAGAGGCGAAAATCGAGGTCGAGTGTCCAGGCAGGGGTCGGGCGATCGGCGTCGAGGCAGAAGAGGGGCAGGCAGAAACTCGGAGTCTAGGAAACGTAGCAGAGGTCAGGACACAGATAAGCACACACTGGGGAAAACGCTCGAACTCAGGGCACACCATGAAGATCTCGCACTGATCGGAGAGTTGAGTTGACTGATATAGAGGAACCGAAACCGGGGAAAACAAGAAACAGCTGAGAGAGGAGTGTCTGGAGCAGGAACAACCGGTACAGCCAGAAGAGCTGGATGACAGGGCACGGAACCTGGGGAAGCCCTATCGATCGGAACCCCCGGGAGGGCGTGGCTGAGATGACGATGGGGATTTCCCGGTGCTATCCATAACACATTTCCCTCATATGAATTGGCGATGGAGGTCCATCCATCCATCCATCCATCCGTCCATTTTCTGAAACTGCTTGTCCTATTCAGGGCCTGGGGGTGGCGGAGGTCTGTGATGCTGAAATACCTGCTGATATAGTCAGACGACCTCCTGTCCATTGACCTGTGACAGCCCTCACCCTACAAGTGTCACTCTGCAGACCCTGAGAACCCGGCAGAGGTGGCAGGAGTGCTGACCAACCAAGGGTGGATGTACAGATGGTCGTGTAGTGACAAGGGAAACAGTATCATCATGTTTTCGGCCAGCCTTGTGCAGGATTTTGAAAGAATAGTCCTTTAGATCTAGGAACCACTCCTTGATGCAGGTGCTGGTGTCCTCCCTTGGTCATTCATTACAAGGGCATATGATCAGTGATGAGTTTGAAGGGCCACCCTATAAGGTATTACCCAAGCTCCTTTGTGGCCCAGTTGTCGTGTTGTGTTCGACAGTGGTGTCATTCCATTTGATATGCTTTACCTTCCTGGAGCAGCTGAAAGCATTCATATGTAGGGTGAATGGTCAAAGAAAGTCCGGGGCTCTCAGCACTAGGTCAGATGTCAATGCCGACTTCAGAGATGCTAAGGCTACCACCACTTAGTCATTCCAGAAGACCTGCTCAGGCTGTTCCTTCTGGCGGGGGTGACAATAGAGGAAAAATGGGGAACGTAGCATAGGTTGCATTCCACTGACCCTAGGAAAGCCCATACTTGGGTTTTGCCAAGGGTATTTGTGAACAGCCTCTATCTTCTTCTCCTGTGGTCTGAGCAGGCTGCATCCTGTAAAGTACCCCAGATATCGAGCCTCTGTAAGGCCAATGTGACATCTGGCTGGGTTAGTGGTTAGGCCCACCTGACGGAAGGTATCCAGAACCTTCCCAGGGTGAAAGAAGTTGTCTTCCCACTTGTCATTGTGTACTACCACATCATCCAAGTAGGCTGCTGCATAGGCCTGAATGTAGGTGTAGGACAATGTCCATCATTCACTGGTGTCAGGGGTCCCATGTCCCCGAAAGGGAGGACTGGGTATTGCCAGCAGCCTTCAGGGATGCTAATTGCACTTGATAGTATGCTTTTATGAGATCCAAGGTAATGATATATCAGGTCTTCCATTAGCTTGTTGATACAAGGGAGGGATCAGCTATCAATTTTTGCCACCTCACTCAGCCTCTCGTTATTGCAGAACCTCATGGACCCATCTGGCTTTGGTATCATCACTATCAGGCTGGACCAGGTGCTCTGGGATTCCTCAATCATCGCAAGCTCAATCACGTTTCAGTTCTTGGCTTCCACAGCTTACCTTTGGGCTTCAGGGATGCGGTAGGGTTATTGGCATACAACAATACCAGATGGGGTCTCAATGTGATGGTAGACTACTACAGTGCAATCTGGTATTGTGGAGAACAAGTCTCTGCACTGACATTATTTGCCAGTGGTCTTGCCTTTCAGCTACCAAAAAATCCAGCCTAAGTTGGGGATCGTCCTGTGGAATAAGGGTTAGGGCACACAGGGGGGCAGGGTCGACCCAACTATTCATCAGGTTGATGTGTAAGTGATTCTCCTCCTGTTGCCAGGATGGCTGTTATTCTGGGGCCATCAGGTACATTGCTTTACCACTTCACTGAAAATTGAGCAAAATGGATAAATTAGCCAGTATTAGAAAGATTTTTTTGTGATACGACAGTAATCGTTTCTGGCCCATTTAGAACAAGGTTTCCAAGAGTGTAGCACCATTCCTGAGTGCTTTTGGGTTTCCCTTTAGAATTGTTTTCCTGAGAGGATCCAACGTATTTGACAGATACTCTATTTCAAAACAGAAGCTGGATATTGTCCTCCAAAAAGCCTTCATGTTTCGATTTCACGCACATGTTTGAGCCTCGGAGTGCCAGAGGCAGCAAAGCAACCACAGGGAATAATGGAACTTCTGCTATGTTTGATGTAAGGTGAGTATTCGTTTCCTTGAAGGATTCATTCTACTTGTTGTATTTCCAAACAGTTCTTTACCTGTCTACTAGGGGTGTACACATGCATCGATTCAATGCATTATGATGACTCGATTATTAAGGTGGTAACTTCTGTAACATCAGAATCTATTTTTTGGGGGTAAAATAAAGACTCTCCTGTTTACAGGTTGCATACTCTTGTGCTCATGCACTGAAGGTACACAAGTAAAGTAGCAGCCCCAAGTATGTGAATTTTCTAAATGTAGGATGACAGGAGAAGGCTCATTAATATTCATAACGGAAGCACTACCTGATGAACTTTGTGCTATGGTAATGACCTTTACGCTACGATGCTTTCGGGAAAGTCACCCCTGTTTCATAGCTCAGAACATTCTCTCTAATGGTTAAGATGATCTTTGCGATATGGTGCTTTTGGGAAACACATCGCTTTTGTACTGCAAAAGGTTTTATTTTTTCCTAGTGACCAATGGTCAAGCCTCTGAGGTAGCTAACTATCTAGCTAAGTAAAAACTAATGCTAGCCTTAGAGATACACAATTGACATGTTAGTTTTGGCTGATATTTGTAAAAATCAAGATATTGACATTGGTCAGATTTAACAGTCTTGTCCAATATTGCCATCCAATATTTAAACTTTAGCAGTATTCAAAGTTAGTAACCCAACAACTAAACACTCAACTAAAAAAATAAGGGAGATAATTGCAATGAACGGTCGGCCATTTTCCATAGTGGAGGACAAGGAATTTTGTTTGTTTATTCATCACTTACAAGAGGTCTCTAAGTACCAGCCTGCTACATATTTATAATTCATTATCAGATTTGGCCCACAGATAAATCTTACGTTTTCCACAGAATTTCTGTACAATTCAGTGTTTGGCCTATTCACTATTTGCCCTAGCTAGTTCTCCTTGTTTAATAATAACAATAAAGATTACTTTTCAGCGATTCTACTTTCTTTGTAATAACATTTCTGCATTGTTTATCTTCTAGTTAAGAAAACAACAAAAGGAAATAAGTACAAAAGTGAAATAGAGTTCTTGAGTACCAGACTTTTATTCCCATTTTGGTGAGCTCATGCTAAATAATCCATTTGACTTCTGAATAAATGCAGTCATTTACCCACCAAAGAATTTCCAATCTTCCTACTTAAGAACTCTAAGGACGCCATCAATCAGTCTGTCAGGATCAGTCCCTGCCTTGTCCTGTCCTGTTTGTCATTTCCCTATTTGACTAGTAGGTGTTGCTGGCTATCTCGTTCTATCCCGTGCAGGAGGCAGGACATGACGCAAAAAGTACTCTGACGAAATCATGGTGTTTTGTTATCAGCACATCGCACTGTAGTTTGGATTACAGCACAGTCACGCAGATTGATTGTAATTTGATCAAACATAACTGAGTCTCTTGTTGCTCCTTGAATCTGTTGGACAGTTTCAGCGACGGCCCTTACTGACAGAATATTCTGGCTGTTTGTATTCCTCCATTTTCACACCACTTGTATGACAGAAACATCATCAACATCCCCACTTGCTCATTGTGAATTCTCTGCACAATTTCCTGTCACATTCACACATGAGGGGTCAATCGGAAATTACCCAGACTTGATACTACAGAGCTAACGATAAAGTCCATTTGATGTCCGGTACGACCGATTCAGACATTTGCTTTTCGCACAATTGGCCCCTCTGGGTAATATCTGGAAAAGTTCAGGGTGGCAGTGCATGTCTGGACAGGGCTTTACTCTGTATTGTTGTCCCAGCTGGGGGGTCATGCATCCCGAACCTGCTGTGAATTCCAGCTGGCTAGAGGCCAGCCTCACCCACACTGGACATGATAATCATTTATTGCGCCATGACTCCATTGTGTCAACATCACGTTTATCATGCTCCATATGACTAAAGTACCTCAGTATTGGTCTTGGTCTTTTGTGTGTCTTGGTCTTTTGTGTGTTTGTTTCCAGTTTACTCCCTGTGTCAAGACTTGCAGCTTTGTCTCCTAATGTTCCTAGTGTTTGGTTAATTGTTAATGGCCCACACCTATCCCTCATCTAGATCTCGTTATCTGTGTATATACTGTATGTGCCTATCCTCACCCTGTTCCTCTGTTAGTCATTGTACGCGTTGGAGGGTGTTTGCCTGTGTTCCTTGTTAATGACCCTTGCTGTGGACCCCAGTTCCCGGTTTGTGCAATGGCTCTGTGATCGCTTGTCTTTCAGTTAAGCCCTAGTTAGCTCTTGTGTTGTTTACCCACATTTATTTAGACCCCTCGTGGTCCCATTTTGTTTCATGTCCTTATCAGTTCTGTTTATAATAAAGGTCCTGTACCTCAGCCATAAAGTGGATCATTCCTCATGCCCTGTCGTGTGGAAGCCAGCCAAAGGTTTACAACTGTATAACAATAAAATGTTTATTAAAGACCTTTATAATCAGTTATTACTATTGACAACTGGCATAAAGGCAGAAATATCACTTCCCCACTGCGCTGTAGTATGGACATGACTGATTAGGGTCATTCTTTTTAAACACCTTGTATTTGCAGTTTATCTTGTCAAACTCCTTCATGCAGTCATCTGGAAGGTCAACGGGTGTCATATACCTTGTAACACAAAAGGAAGAGCAATGAAAGTTTACCAGCTTACAAAAAGTCTATCAAAAGACTAGCCAGAAACCGAGGCCTTAAAGGACTATTACAAAATGTTATGAATATGTGATTGTAGTCATGGAAACGTAGTTATGTAGTTATGGCTGTAGTTCTGTGTGATCGCATACTTACGCCTGGCAGCACTCAGAACATGTGCAGTCAAAACATTCTGAGTTCCTCCAAGATGACCCTACAGCATGCCAGGTTTTGTCGATGACGTCCTGGCAGTGGGTAGCACCTGAACAGATAGGTAGTCTTACCAGTGTGAGAGATGAGGTACAGTTTAACCCTTAACTTCTACGATGTTTTAAAAAGGAAGGGTCATGTGACTTAGAGATTAGTGTACTAAACATCACAAGAACGAGATATATTAGCTATATAAGGTCGCATATAAAAGGAGTTTGGCTTAGCACACTGCTGCCACCCACATGTAACTAACAACAATATAGAAGTAGAAGCAGAATGTAACAGTACTACAAAATCAGCTGTTTTTTAAAAAATGATCTAATCTATAACATTTATTAGAGACTGTAGTACAAAGAACAATGTAATGCTGCATATGTCATATAATCAAAACACACAACTCATCATTAACACTATGTGACAGCAATTCTACCATAATGAATTAATGGCAGTGTAACGTGACATGTGAAAGGCCCATTATACACTATTCAATGCAAAGCACATACCTCGTTTAAGAGTCCGGAAGAAGCAGAAAGCTTCAGAGTGGTGCAGCAAAGCACACAGCAGCAGTGCTAATGTCACCAGCTTCTGCTGAGGAGATGAATGATGGAACAGGCGTCAAAAAGGAATCAGGGGAGGTCGACCTGCAGTCCCGGAGATCCACCCGGTTTATCTACGGAGGCCTTTTCTACCCTGTAGAAGGACCTCCCCCCAGTAAGTGATTTGCAAGAGTACACAAGAGAGGCATAAACAAAAGCACAAGCAAGGTCCACTCCAAATACAGTAATCACAAATACACATTCACAAATTTGACATTTGTTTCGGTTCGCGAGTTGGCCGTGAATAATTAAATGGGGACATTTTTTGTGCTTGCTGGAAGATGACAGAAACTAGCAGACTATGCGTAAGCCAAAAACAATACTGAAAATTATTCAGAACATATAAATAATATAATATATAAATATTAGTGATACATAATATTTGTTAGTATAAGTGCATACTATACCTTTAATAAAGGTCTTGGCTTGGGCACACTGCACATCTTTGGCTCTGCAGCCAGCCTCACTCACATGTTAGCTATCTTTGTGATCATGAAATCTCGGTAATTTTGTACATACAGGGGCATAATTTAGATGGTTTGTATTAGGGCTGCCGCATTTTAAGTCGACGATTCAAATATTCCGTCGAAAACCCATGAGTCAACTGTGATTTTGAACAGTCTTTTTTGTGCATTACAATAATTTGATAAACAAAGAGAAGGTTACAAAAGGGATGGAATTCCAATGAAGAATTTTAAATGCGGGGAATCATAAATATACTTTTATATTTTAGCAGGGTGCTTGAAAAAAAAATCCACATTAGCAATTATCTGGGCAGTACCGATGCATGGGTCTACCTGTAACAAATGAGGGTCAGGCGGATTTGGGGCAGCTTACCAGAAAATATCGCGGGTAAGGGCGGGTCGGGTCAGTGACAAAGCAGCATTCCAACTAAGTATAAATAACTTCCAAGAAATATTGCATGCAACTGTACGCTTGAGGAGAGCACAAGCTGAGCTTTATTTTAACAGACGTGTGTGCTGCCTGTCTCATTATTCCAACAAATCCATACCGTAAACAAAGAAAGAACACAGCTGAAATGCGCACAATAGTGGCTCATGGCTTTTACTTACACAAAAATGTTCGGAGGGCAAAAGGAAAAATGATTGGTTCAGAGAGATAACCAATCAGATTGTAGAGGGGGTGGGTACAAACAACTAAAGGAAGTGGGATCAAGACATGTTATCGGTGAGTCGTACCTCCTCTAGTTGCTTGGACCCACCTCATCTACAATCCGATTGGTTATCTCTATAAACCAGTCATCGTTCATTCTGCCATGAGAACATTTTTCGGTAATTAAAACTCTCATGAATGCAATAGTGCTGGTCCTGCACTGAGAGTTGCAGTGCAAGGTTGAAAGCATCACTGAAACTCATGCCGATGGATTGTCTAATTGCCAGATAATCTATGTGAATATATGAAGAAAAAAGAAAAAGCTAACGAATAGTTGAATATTCATATTGAATAGCCTTGATAGGAAAGAACAAAGTAATTTAACATGCAAAGTTTATAATTTAGAAATTGGTAATATATGTTCATGTAATCGTTCAGGCTAGCGGACTGATACGGGTTGAGGTTAGGGACTAGTATTATTTACAGACTGTCACATTTGCGGGAATCTTCCATCCCTAACCTTCCGGAACGTGAAGGGAACTACTGCATCTGATTTTTTAGATGATAAAAGAATCTGTTCCCTGAAAAGGAATTTTACTATTTAATGTCAGAATATCCAACATTACTAATTTTTTTTCAATATTAGGTACAAGTACATGTCCAACTATTTCTTTTTGAAACTAGTACTTTGAAAGTAGTACATAGGAAAACGAAACAGGACTCCCAGTGTGTAACTGAAATGACCGGAACACTCACCATGTTTGAAGAACAAAGTCGGACTTCAGCCTGTTGACTCTCCCTTATTGACTGTACCAGACAGAGAAACTGGCACTTTCACAGCTCAGCTTGGAATTTAAACACTGCTAGGAAGAACTGTTGACATAAACTTTGGACTTAATGTGCCCATGCCCCCCCCGCCGCCACTCCAAAAAAATTTTAATCTGTTACTTTTTGAAAATAACCAATGTATTCTGATTTTTGTTTTTTAAAAAAACAAACTTTTTAAATACTTAAAAAATTTGATTAGCGGCTCTTGCTGCATTTTGTTCACTTTCCGCTTAATTTCACTTCAGTTCCATTCAATACCTGATAAAGGACCAAGACCTGATCACAGATTCGCTTCTCAGTAGACTTTAAGGGAAAATCAGCTTTCTCCACTGTTCGGATTATACTGGTACGGCACTCTGTGAAGGCCTGTGTACATTAAATAAAACCACTGTGCACAGAAATGACTGAAACACACTGGCCATTGCAGATTCTTTCTGTTAATGTATGGTCATGTAAAATCAAAGTGAGTTATTTTCCCTGAAAAATCGAATCTCCATTATAAAACAGTCTTTAAAGAAACTTCAGATTTTCTGCAGGAAAATTAAATGATAAATAATTTGGACCAATGTATAGAATTGTTATTATTTGTCACAAAACAAACCATGATTCAGGGCTGTTTTGGACTAGTGTTCTGTCATTTTAGCTCTTAACATAGACGTCATCAGTCTGGCTGGCCGGCATTGACCTTTTGATTTATAAATTTTGGAAAGAGATGTGGACACAAATCAAGCAATTACAATGTGTATCTCTCACTTGTCCTGGGCAGTACAAAAGCTAGTAGCAAAACTAATGCTATTTATTTTAAAAGAAAATTTTATCTAGATTCATTTAAATGGTAAAATGTGAAAGGGTAAAAGATTCCGCCATCTTTTATTAGGTCTGAAACATCATACTAAGAAACGGCTATTAATGGCAACATCACATGCATGGGTGTGAATTATGAGAGGGATGCAGGGGTCACAACCCCCCAGTAATCAAGACCAGCCAATACAATCTGCTGGACCCCCTTAAATGGATGGGGACCTCAACCCCCCCCCCAATGCTCAACCCAAAGTTATGCCCTTGATCACATGGGTATACAGATTGTGGTAGCTATTTTCAATAGCAAAACAGCAATGTTTATACGTCTGCTCAATGCACATGCACAATACACATCTATGTACAGTACCAGTGGGTGGACAGGACGGCTTTAGAGACCATTTGATTGACATGGCTATTATGATAGCAGGCCCAGCATTGACCAATGCTTGGACAGGAGGACCTTGGACATTTTTCATTGATGTAGTAGCAGGCTCAACACTGACTAGTGTGTGGACAGGAGGACCTTGGAAATTATTGGTTAACTTGCCCATTGTGTTAGTAGACCCAGCATTGATTAGTACATGGACAACAGAACCATTTGCATAATTTTGCCATCTGTTTTTCTGTTTCAAATGCTGATTTTATATCAAAAGACATTAATTTGGCTTCATAAACAAGTCAAGCTAATAGAGGCTGATATCTCAACAAGGAGAAATGGTTGTAAGACGGTTAAATAGCCCCCTTCTTAGTAAAGTTCAAACTGAATTTTGTACTTGAACCTCCGAGCCACATTTTATTATTAATATAAAATATAAAAATTTTGCCTTGCTTTTGTGACATTAATGTCAATTAGCTATCACCAAATTAAAATGTTTAAAGGGGACCCATTATACTAATTTTTACTGTTCATAGTTTTATTTTGGGGTCTGCTGGAATAGAATTACATTTTTCATGTTCCAAAAACACATAATTTCTCTCATTTTGTACATTCACTCTATTCACTCCTTAATGGTCTGAAATGCTATTAGAGCTTTAAGCCCAACCCCTGATGAGCCCAGTGTGTTCTGATTGGTCACTTTTCCCAACTTTCTTTGAACTACATGTTCCGCCCCTGTCTTGCAGTCTGCAAACAGGTCCTTGCAGGTAGGTGGCTAATAAGAACTGTGATACAAGGTGACCTCACCATGTTACCGAAGTGTGGGCTGGAATTCTAATCAGGCATTTCAGGCTGATTAGAGAAGAGTGGTTTCTGTGGTGAGACATACTCCCTTTGGCATGTACTTTGGGCCTTAATACTTTGCAGCCCCTTTATATGCACATAAGCCTGTATAGTATGCTAAAGGAAATGTACTTATTACTTAGTACTTATTTTGCATTTCTAAGCTTACTACTAGGGTTAGTAGGTGTGTCTGAGCAGGAAAATGCTTAGTGGCACCAAAATAGAAAACACTTGACATTGTGAACGCGACAACTCAAAAAATATTTAGTTTGTAAAATATTAAAGTAGTCATATTGAATTAAGAAGCATTCAGCAAAATCGCTGAAACGTTTACTCATTAATTTGAATACCAGGAGAACAAAAATCCTTTTTTCTTACCCTGTGCAACTCAGCAGCACATTATTCAGTGATTGTCTTTTAACGAAAGACTGTAGATTTCCCCAAAGGTACACTATAAACACATCACGTGAGCTGATGTAGCATGTTGTTACAGAAAGCCCTTTAAAGTCATTTTTCTATTATTTCATATTCATGCATTATTCTCTAATACTAAGCTGCCAGCTTTTTTTTATACATCAGAGATTAAACCTTCCTCGATTCGACTTTTGTCATCTGTATCACTGTGACTGGCTGTGTGCTGAGGAGCTACAAACCACTGGCCCACCTTATTCTGGTAAAAAATCTCCCAATCCTACTTACCCTGGTCAGGGTTGCACGGGGCCTGGAGCCTATCCCAGGTGGCACAGGACACAGGCCCAGATAGACTGCCAGGCCATTGCAGGGCAGAAACCCACACACACACTTACACAACATGGGCAGTTCACAGATGACAATTAGTCTAACTGGATGTCTTTGGACTGTGGGAGGAAAACTATACAACATGAGGAAAACATGCAAACCCCTCCCAGACAAACTGGAGGTGGGATTTCAGCCCCCAACCCTGGAGGTATCAGGCAACAGTGTTACCCATTGTGCCACCTGGCACAAAACCTAGTTCCATATATTTCTTGCTTCAATCAATATAAATATCTGAGCGATAAAAGCTTTATTAACCCCATACCCAGCCCTAATCATAACCATAAGTAACCAAACAAAATACCAGACTTTTGCCATTTTAACTTTTTCGATTGCACTCACAGACTTTTATAAAATTGAGTTTCCCCTAATAGGGAATGAAAACATGATTTCCACAATGTCAAAATAACAGGTTTTTATCACTTTGTGGCGAACAAATGTCCCCTCAATGTTTACATAAAAAACACACCACACACACACAACACACACACACACACACACACACACACACACACACTCGATTCAAACCCCCAACCCTAGAGGAGAACAGTGACTGAGATACCAACTGAGCCAGTGAGGCACCCAAAGCCTGGTGCAGTTTCAGCAATTTCTCACATCCATTGGAGGAGAACAAATGAAAATGTATAATGAAACTTCCATTATTCTGCTCCTTCAGGATTACTTCAAATGATTCTGCTACACTGACAAAGCCTCTACATTTCTAACAAAATAGGCTAGGAAAGCTAGGAGAATTAAATTAGGATAACTATGGCAAGTCCTTGTGTGAATGATGAGGGGAATGCCATTAGATGTGGAAATAAATACACAATATTGACTTAGACCTATTACAATTCAAATAGAACATTTTATTCACTTTTTAAATAGACGTTTCCAAACAATATCCCTTCAGTACCTTGAATTAGTCTGATACAGGTTAACAAAATGTACAAATTCAAAATCATTCATGGACAACTGAAACCATCACATACTAATCAATGTTTCAATATACTTAGCTGCCAGCTGTAATATTTCTAAAAATGAAATAATGCTCTTGAATGTGCATGATTCTCTTCTAAAACACCCCACTGAATGTTTAACAAACACATTAGATGACAACAGCGAAAGTAATAAGCTTCCTCTACTCTTTAAATTCTGCACGCACGTCCGTTAGAATGAATTTTTAATTTGTCTCTCTTACGGTTTGAATTTTCTGCTACTTTCAAGCCACGAGCAGTATATTAACTCTGAGAGCTAATGCAGTGGCATTTTCCATTTCCAGGACCTTATAATCTTCGACCTGCCCTCTTTTACAGCTGTGTATAATAACCTTTAAAGACCCCAGTCACAAATCTGTACTTTATGAAAATTCCCAAGACTGGTTATTAAAAAAAAAAACGATAACAGAAGGTCTGTCTACCACTGAACGGAATGCTGTTTATCATTTATTTACCTTAGTTAGAACTACCAACATTCAGTGAATTTCTTATTTAAAATATGCTCCTGGTATTAATATCACATCAATAAGGTTGTCATTGCTGGGATTACGGTTTTTCCCATAGAAGTAAATGGACGGTCCCGACAAAGATATGATTGCAAACATGTGTGTGTGTGTGTGTGTGTGTGTGTGTGTACATGTGAAGTTTGTGTGTTCTCGCCGTGTGTCACGTTCTTGGCTGCGGCGAGCGGGGAAGGAGGCGAGAGAGCCCAGGATACGGGAAAACGGGGTTTATTCTAGGTAGACAGGGGAGCATACGGGACAGGCGCAACAACACATTGA
>JAODLD010000046.1:12573890-12598132 GCA_026781065.1 Mormyrops boulengeri
CCCGAAATAAACCCCGTTTCCCCGTAACCTGGGCTCACTCGCCTCCTTCCCCGCTCGCCGCCGCACGGAAGCTGACACCCGTACCCCACTCTTAATTTTTTTCTTAACATTTCATTAATAATCCATAATATTCTGCTTTTTAGGAATGCATGTGTACTGCATATTTTTTTATTTTAAGTTTATTTGTCTGCACTGTTTATTGTACCTTGTCTGTTTTGCAATCAGTGTATGTGGGCCTGTCCTCTATCTACCTGGAAGCTGCATGCAGTTGAATTTCCCAGTGGAATCAATAAAAATTGATCTAATCTAATCTACATCATCACAAATCAACATGGGTGTCACTCAAGAAGGAGCAGGCTATTCATAAACCCTACTTTTCCAGTTGTTTACCCTTTCAATATCGGTAATATGAAACATGTAACCTTTCAGTTTTAATTCACAGACAAGTAAATTATGATTAATCTTTGGTTTTTAAAGTCTTTAACGTTACATACTATTTGAGGCTATAATAACAACGTGACTGTCATGTTTTTTTGTATTTACTGCCCTGGTAGAGATAAATCCCTACACACAAACACAGACCACTGCATATATAACTTTTGTAGTAGGTAGTACTTTGAGTCGTTATTTTCTGAGATCTAACCCTCATCTCAGTGACATTAGAGAACAGCTCCCATTCCTTCATGTATGAGGAATGGCAGCATGAAGCAGAATAGTGTGGATAAAATGTGCCAGCTTCACACTTCAGACGCATGTCCCAAGGAAGAGTACAGCGCTCTGTTGTCACGCAGCCTGCACCGGGACCCCCGCCGCGAAACACACCTATTGTCAGCTCCTTCATTTGACAGCTGCCAATGCCAGACGCACACTCAGGTCACGCTGTCGCTCCTCTCAAACTCTCATAACTCATTTTCAGCTCAGATATGTGGTAAAAGCAAATCAGCACAGTAGATATGGCTAAAATTAATCTCTGAAACTGCGCTGATCTGAAACCAGCTGGCTGTAAAGTTAGCCCTGCTGTTTTCCATCTTCCTTTCTGTTTGTTTTTTCCCCTATAAATATTAAGCGTATAAACAAGTGTATAGGTAATGCGTAGAAAATTCGGACTTGACGGAGCAGAAAGCCTTTGTCATCACACTGTGTCCAGAATGGTTAGACCGCACAACACCCCAACAAATCTCCTGCTTTATTATACAAACATAAGAAATGGGCGGGACCCCACACATGCACGAAATCTTGCAGTTCATATGTAAAAGAGGCCCCCTCCCAGCGCGCTGTGCAATAGCTATAAAAAAAGGACAAGGGGGAGGCGGGTTGACTTACGATGCAAAAAAGGCAGAATTCCTCAACAGCCTCCCTAAGTATCGGCCGTGAACAACTCACTTCCACTCCCGGCTGAACTGACACACACTGACAAGACGGCCTATTCAGCGGAAGCAGGGAGCAAACAGAAAGTCAAGCCAACATGCAAATACGAGCCCAGAAACATTTTCTGAACGTTTCAATAGATTTTTAGAAAGCCACAAGGAAACGTGTTTCCATTTTACTAACAAAATACTAATCAGACAATAAACAAGCGGTGGGTGTGTTCAAACTGCAAAAAAACAGGATTTTGTTTTATAAATTACTGAAAAGACAGGACTGTCATTTATGACACTGAATACATGCATTATGCACTTTGATGGCATTCTATCTCATTTGCTTTGATGTGTTATGAAGTGGGTCAGTTGGTTTAGATTTCTTCTTTATACCAAGAAAGCCACACAGAAGTGTCCAAGCCCTGCATTGTGTACGTTTGGTCGATGTACTCCACAATGAACACACTCAGATTAAGACAAAATGAGACAAAGTGACTAAAATGTCTTTATTAGTACATCTTTTCGGTCTCCTGCAACAGAAACTGGGGAACATGACCCAAGCGTACAAAATCCAGAAGAGCATGGATAAGAGTAGTCCTCTGGGCTGAACTTTTGATAATGATGATTGAAAAAGACAAGACCACGAATGGAATCTATTTGGAAACCAGTTCAAGATGTTTTTTTTCTTTTAAGTCTTAACACAATGGGTAATGGTTTGAAAACATAAGCATAATATTTGTGAGATCAGTTCATCCAAGGCATCACTTAATAAAGACTTCAGGGTAACACTTTACTTGCGGGGGTGGGGGGCACAAATAATATATTGTTATTGCTTATGTATTAATTAACCACAAACTAAGTCTTAGTCACATACTGATCTCATGCTTGTTCATCATTAATTAATGAATCGTGTTGCATCCATTATCTCAAGCAGCTACTATATTTACTAAATCTTTGTGAACTAGTGAAGGAACAAATAATGAATAACAAGTGAAATACTTCTCATGTTTGTACATCATTAATGAATTATGACATCTTTAATCTCAAGTAACTACTATATTTGTTCATGATTTGTACTTCAGTAGTAACCGAGTTATTAAGTGACATCTGGAGCGAGACCATCTTGAATAAATGTCCCTGTGGTTTGCACAGATTTGTCTTAATTCTTGTTTAAGTCCACTTCTCCAAGTGTGTTGGGGATAAGTTCATATCGTCCAAAATGTCTTTTTACTCGGATTTATAAAATATATATATATATATGTGCATTCGTTCCTCGTTTATAAGTAACCTTTATGGAAAATAAACTTTTAAGATGATGTTACGATCAAGGGTCGTCAACCTGTCCGTACACAGGAAAACATACCTTTTTGAAACCATATCGGTAGTAAAATTGTATTTTGTTCAGAATGCCCGTCAAAAGCTGGTCATGCTCTTGAGCCCTGGTTCGGCCACGGTGCACAGCAATAAAGAAACGCAGCGCGGCGGTATGAAGAGAGAGCGGCTGCTGTTACGGCGAGGGCTGCCCCGGGACTCGGCAAAGTCCAGTCGGTAACCTGCCAGCTCCACTCAGCGTGTCAAGCCCTGTAATACCTGAATACTCCGTCTCAGGAGATTAAAGCTGCACAGTTACCGGTCCTGTCTTACATCAATGCGGCCTTTTTTCCCCAGAAGGGCAACTTCGTAAATCAAGTCCGCCGCTCTCAAATTGATCAAGTGAATGTTTCTATTTGGGGAGTGTGGTGGGGGGGCGGCGGGTCCCGTCCGCACCAATACAGGCCCGCTTTGTATGACCCCCATACCATTTAAATGCATTACGACACCGCCGCCTTCCTCACACTCTCCAAACGGTGTACCTGATCTAATAAGCCCCGTGGGCTGGGCTTGCATATTTTGTCGGCGAGTGAAAACTAGCCCGGGGGGGCTATGTCGTGCGGGGACCCGTGCGGGGACCCGTGCAGGGGGGCGGGGAGGAGAAGCCGAGCGCTCCAGTGTTGCGCTGCGCTCCTGCAAAGTTTGCGAGCGCTGCCCTGGCCCCATGCCCGGTTCCGAGAGCGAATCGCTGCCCCAGAAGCGAGACATTGTGAAGAGGCTGAGCTCCGCTTTTTAAAACCCGCCCTCCGGAGAGATCTCATTTCCCCCAAAACCTCCCATTTTTTCTCTCTCTCTCTCTCACACACACACTCTCTCTCTCCCTATCCCTTTACTCATTCCTCCTCTTCTTTCCCCCCCTTTTTTTATTTCTAGTCTTTCCGTAAAAAAGCGGCCCCACTTCGCAAAGCCATGGGCATCGCGACGAGGTGCGCCTTTCTCCTGTCCTGCCTTCGCCTGCTTTCGGCGATCGATCTGGAGGAGGTCGAGCCGAGCTACTATGTGGAAGTCGCGGCTACTTCGGATGCCATCGATTACAAGGATCCCTGCAAAGCTGGTAAGCTTCACGGACCGTGTCCGCTTTTCCATTTAATCTACTTGCAAGCATCGCTGGCGACGAAAGCCGCCGTGCCTTTTCATATTTTATGGTCACTGAAGAAATGACATCGGCGAATTTTGCCTTCCATGCAAAAAGCCAAAAACGAAAAGCGGAGCGATGAAAACATTTTGAACAGATCCTGCTCCGCTTGTTGTTTTTAATACTCCGGAGTATCATCGACTCCGGGACAAACCTTTTTTTTTCCGAGAAATCACTGCATTGAATTTGATATTAGTTGTCGTGGCTGAAATAGTTAATGGTACTGGGAAGTGGATTGTGATAACAGTAAAGTAAACGAGATGTTCTGTTCCATAGTTTAAAGCAAGAAGAAAAGTTTCCGACACTGCATTTCCAAAGCGCAAACGTCAAGTCTGAACTATTTTGTAACTGTTTAGACCCGTCTTTCCCCGGGAAAACACACGTACACGGATGTCAGACTCCGCATCGGAGATCTAGTCCGATTTATCGACTATAAATATCGATCGCATAATAAATTATAGACACGTATAGAAAACAACTTTACAAGAAGCCCCTATGGCATTTCTCGAAGTTATACAAATCTAATGTCGATAATGAAAAAATACACCGGCCTTAAAATTGATAACTAGGGAGATATTGCAGGAATAATGTAATCTATGATGGCTTTACCGTCAGACTGTTTGACATAGATTTCGGCAGTAAATGTGATGGCATGTCTTTGCCGGTTCCGCCGGCCCAGGTCGCCCTGCTTCCGCGGTTCCCGAGCACCAGGACATACGGGCTGCGATGGGGGGGGGGCACCCAGTGACGGGTTTAATTTCCGTAGCAACGATCCGTGGTCCCCCAGTGGCCCGGTCTGCATGAGGCTAATTGACTATACTTAAACTCATTAAATTTGGACTGGTAGATATGCAGTCGTTATTTTCACACTCGCCCGCAGCAGTTTGATCCGGTTCCGAATAATGACTTGGAGTTTAAAGTGTGCCCTAGCCCTGTCCCCCATGGTCGAGGCTGGGGAGACGCCCGGTGCCTTTTAGTCTCGGCCGTCAGAGTATTACCGCATTTAATAAATGCTTCCCGGGGCCACTATTTCTCCCTTCTCTAGTGATTCGGAAGTAATTTCCATGCCGTCCCCCTTGACAGGGAGATGCCTAACGAGATGGTCCACTTTGCGCAAAGGGAGATTCTGGTCTCAGTCTGTTAGGGGCCCCTTCCCCTTGTCTGAGTTGAGCTTCCTCTGGCCTGAATTTTTGTCCTCATTTGTAGGCAATGAAAACCTAATCTATTAACGTTTTTTTAAGAAGGTTAAACAATTCTGGGTACTTATTTGATAATAAGTCAACCGATGGCCCAGATATGGGGCTTCTTTGTCTACAGTGAATCAGGATTATTATAGTTTTCAAATTTACATTAGTTTTTGTTTAGTTTCCCATTTTGATTTGTTAAGTTTTTGCTTAAGTTTTTTTTTGAGCGTATGAAAAATTTTAGTTTCATTTTTATTGTATGAACATTTCTAGTTTTAGTTTGGTTTTTATTTAGTTTTAGTATTAATTTTAGTTTTCAGTATCATGTTTTGGTACCACACTGGAAGTGATTCCCATGTTTTCAACCTGCACACGAATCCGCAAAGGAAACCGTGTGAAGCATTTTGTTTTCTTGCCTTAACATTCCGTTACAAACCCCTCTCCTCTTTCCTGTAACACCATCATGTTTTTATAGCCATGAAGGAACTGGCTTATTGGTGCTCCCAGTTTCTGATTGCAATATGCACGCACCCGATGGGATCTGGCCCTTTTGGAGAAAGGAGTGCTTACCTGAATGTCTCCCAGTGAAAACCATGGGGGGAGATGTGTAGCTTTAATAAGTGATGCACCTTCTTGTTAATCTTGAGAAAGTTCCTCTTCCCGTTTGTGGAGTTCAGGTGTATTCATAGAGTATAGTTAGAGTTGGCTGCATCTGTCAACCATGGGAGAGTTGAGATTGCTTCGCGGACTTCATGCTTTGGTCAGAACAGTTTTTGTTGGATAAATTCAATTGGTCCCCCGCCCTTCCTTCAAACATGAAGTAAGCTTCTTGTGTAAACTTTTACATTTGTGGGATTCTTCCACTTAAGGAATGCACCACAAATTAGACTGGTCCCATCTACAATAAAATACCTGCTTCTGTCAGAAAAAGGGTCATATTCAAAGTAGCCCCATGGACTTTTTCCTTTTCATCCCAGTTTTATCATTTTGTATGCAAAATAGATTGACAATTTGTTGGTTAGTCTCAAGTAGACCTTGAGTCCACCCTTCACTTATAAAACACACCGCCAGCTTCTGGGCGCTTAAGATCTCCAGCATGATGGATTTTATTAGGATCTTTTTCATCGACTAAAAATACGAAAGAAAAAAAAATTTCCTGCCTAATTGTATATGGTTTTAGTTTGTACTGTATTGGAAATGATAGCTTCTCTTTTGTTTTCGTTGGTAAACTGTCTTGTCTATTTTTATTTCGGTTAGAGAATATTTTTCTGCTGATAGTTTTCGGGGGGGGGGGGTTTTGTGATGTTTTTCGTTAACAGTAATAACACTGCCGTGAGTGTCCCATGGAGTTGTGGCGGTCGAAGCTGATGTAACACCCTAAACTAGCTTCAGCACTTGGGAATCTTGGTGCTAAGTCAATGCCCCCTCAGAAAATCCTGCCACCAATGTCACCTGTAGGCTTGACTATCCCTGCCAGGGAGCATCGGCCACATGTAGAATAACCTCCGGGTTACTTTCCCATTGAGCTGTGCCCTATTCACACGCACCTCCCTAAAGCTGAATTTTATTAATAAGGATCAAGTTCTTTTCGAAGGCTTTTGGTAAGGCGTGAAACAAGAACATTTGAAAAGTACTAAAGCATTTTAAGCTCTATGTGGGGAGAGAAAATGGTTTAGTTTTGGTAGTCCGTTACGGATTCTCACCTCTAGTGCTCTCTGTACGCTCCAAAGCTTCCTACAGTCAAAACTTAGTCATATTTTGCTCTGATTTGCTGTGTCACCATCTACTCAGCCATTCTGCTTGCGTTTCTTCAAATGTTCACGTATAAATAGGTGCCTTGGAGTTGCGTTTTCAAAGTTTTTTTATTGACGGCATGTTCTACACTGATGTTTTACTGAGCGGAGAAGAATGTGTTGGATTGTGTGGTAAAGTTTGTCCTTTTTCTGGATTCCCTCTGACAGATAGAGTCCATGCGGCGCTCTTTTTTCCCCATCTGTTCTGGTGATTTGTATGGAGAGGCCGGCTTTTGGCAGAGAGAGCGTGGACGGCCAACGTCAATAACAGTGTCTGCTGTCATTTAAAGGTCATGGGAGCCCCTCTTCCGTGCCCTTCTGCACTCCATTGTTTGTGTCCACCTACCCCAAAAAAAAAAAAATCTACTTCCATCTATGTCATTCTTGCACAGAGAGGGAGAGAACCGACCAGGTTAAGTAAGGTATGTTCTTGCAGTAAAAGCTGTTACATTGAGATTGAACGTTAAGGTTGATAGTGTAAACAGTGGATGATGTCCCTGGCATTTTCCCCGTGGGACCTGTGTGGACTCCTCTAGACGCTGAGTCAGGTTTTCATGTGTCTCCTTTACCCCAACGTCTGCCACATTAAGAGTGTCTCATTTCACCTTGGCCTGATTTGGCCTGTCTTCTCAGACTGCAGGCCTTCATCTGTTCTGCAGATGGTCGCCACGCTGGTAAAGTGTTTAAATCCCTAATTTCTTTTAAATGACTATGCCCCTGCCCGACACCCCCCAGCGAATCCCCAGACCCCACTGGCACCCAACCCCCACCCTCCTGACTCGCTCTATAGTGCCCCATGCTCAATAATCAAGTCCAGGAGAAGGTACTCGCCAACCTCTGTCTGATCTGTGAGTGCCTGTAAACTCGCTCAGGGCATCTGGCCTCAGTGTTGGGGGGAGGGGAGGCGCAGGATGGCGGGGTGTGTATTTGATTCGGATTATGCTGTGCAACAGTTCACATAATATCGTGGCTGCATCTGGTGGAAACGTGTTCGCTCAGTACTGCCTCTCGGCCGTACCCGTTGCCCTTTCAGGGCCAGCTCAGGGTTTGCGCCTGTGCGCCTGGTGATGTCGATTCTTGGAAGGAGCAGAGGCTCTATGGCTGTGTAATGCAATTATGCGGCATGTTAAGCAATGCGCTTCCAGGATGGTGAATCCCAATATGCCAGGTAGCAATCAGCTGCAAAAGCAACCGCGTAATGATTCCGTGTCATTTTTATCAGTGTTGTTTAACTTGGTGGTGATTTGTGTTTATTACAACGCTCAGCATGCTCTAAACTCCCACTGGATAAGTGATTGTGGAAAACCAGTGAATATATGCTTAATGCAATGCCATTTACACTGCTGCACTTTGCAGTTAGCTACATTTCTGCTGAAGACATTCTTGCACAATGGGTTCATGGAGGAACAACAAATGTGCTACTTTGATCCCTTAACTGCCTTGGTGCTTGGTATGATATCACTTCATAAAAGGACACTTTCTCACAGTTTCCCGTGATACATAGATTTCTGAATTGCTACACGTTGAGCATGTGTTCACTGAACGAACAACTCGTATAATTATACTATACTCACCTGCATATTAAGGAAATTGCATTCCTCCAAGCAAACATGTAGTTATAAATGATCTTACATAGACTTAGTCTTTGTGTAGTGCCATCTTGGGCACAAGAGAGCTCTTGAGAGGAAGGTTTGTCAGAATGGAAGGATGCTTGCTTGCTGATGGGAACAGTTGCTGAAAAAAGTCTCCACGTTTCAAGCTGTCAGATTGCAGGAGAATAACTGCCTTTCCCCTTCTAGGATATCTGCGCCTTCAGGTGCAAGTTTAACTAAAGGTTGATGTCTTGAAATGTCAAACTGTTTGCCTGTTTTGTCATCAAACTTCATAGATACAGAACGTGATGGAACAGACGCCTTAGGTCAAGCCAAATGGCAACCAATATCAAGCAGGATTCCTGTGCCTGTTGAAGATACATGTTGACATTTTAAATCTGACCCAACAGCGAGACTAAAATTTGCATCAATTAGCATGCATATGAATGTACATGTGTGTATAAATTTGTGCGCTATCAGACCATGTCCTCAGCTCTCCCTTTCCATCCATTCCACTCTACTGTAATGTGCTGTGGGGGATATCTCGTTGTGGATAATCCCGTCAGTCTTGGTGACCCCTGTGGGGCTCTGTTTTTGTCCCACACTTGGCCTCACTTAATGTCGTTTAGTCACAGAGATGATAGCACCGTTTGCTGACTGACAGCAGTGGGTCCGATGAGGCTTGGCGACACTGACACAGCGTTGGTGACCTGGATGGGGGCATGAATCCCTTGAGTGTAGAACTGTCCAGTTGTGCAATGCAAATTTAAGTAGAACGTCTGCTCTTTCTGTCACCCCGGTCATATTTTGACACACTGTGTTGTCATTGTCTTTAGACTGTCAGCGGCTCCCTCTGTGGGATATTATCATGTAAGTAAGAGGCCTTGTTAAGTGTCCACAGGGTGACAGAAATCATATATCTGCGTATTTCATCAGCTGCAGTGTTTGGTTTTTTTGTTGGTATTGGTATTGGGAACCTGGAGGCTTTGGATTGGGTTTGTGGGGACCAGTGGTGAATCTAGGAGGTGTTTTCTCTGCAACAGGGACATTATCAGTACTGCAGCGTGAAAATGCCAGAAGCAGTCAAACAATTGTGGGCTTTCGGAGGTGGTGGTTGAAAGGATGACCCACAGTGTGCAGCTCACTCCTACGTATCTGCAGCTCTAGTGAACTCGGGGAGGAGAAGTCTTTCTGCGTTTTGGAGGAGAAAATATGTCTCCTGAAATCATGATGGAGCGGGGGATGATTGATCTCGTTGATGTCCTTTTGATCTCATTGACATCCCGGGAATCCATCTGGATCTCCTTTCGATTCCTTTGATCTTATCCACTGCCTGGACTACAGAGGCAGCTCATCACTTCCAGCCTGCGGCTCTGTTTTCCTGCTGATCTTCACGGACCAAATCGTGGGTCACCCTAACAGGTGAGTCTTCGTTCCGATGTGTCCCTCCCCCACATTGGCTGCTAGCCACCAAAACCAGGCAGCATTGACGTTATGGCAAAGGAGAGCCACGTTGACATTTTAACGCTTAATGGCCCTGGCATTCTGAGGATGTCTTTGGGGATCTGAGTACGCAGTCTCTTCACATGTGTGATAAGCAGGCACCCATGCAGCTCCGAAGAACATCAGGAAGCCTTGAGCTGCACTACCACTTGATTGACGAGGTAACACTTGCGCTCAAGATGTTTGACGTGACTGGATTTTGGCCCCTGCGGTGAACCGTTAACCTCCCAGGGATCTCCAGTCAGCTATTATCTAACGGGGGCTTCCAGCATGCGACCGGCAGCTTCTTAAAACAGCTGTGGAAATTGGCTCTGAGCTGTTGTTTTGCGATTTATTATTTTATTTTATGAAGGCATGTTTGAGGTCCGTGATGTTGCTTCTCTTCTTTAAAGCCCCTCGTTCTCTCATCTGCAAGCAGGGCTATGTAGTGCTGCTCTTGACTGTTTGTTTTGCTCCGAGGCGACGCGGAGCAGCCCTGGGTAATTAGGATCTGCGATTATGGGGTTTCTCTGCTTCTCGAAAGCACGTTTTTTTTTTTTTTTTAATTAATCTGTGAGAACCACTCGGACTTTAAAGTGCCAACAGTGATCACAGAGGCCTGGCGTATTGCTTGTTTGAATCACTGAGTTCATGCCCAATTATCCAAAGATAAGCCGAATGCTCAGCTGCCATTCTCCAGCGTAGTCGCATCTTTAAATGATTGGGCATTACTGGTCACTTGGAAAGTTTTAAGGCTTTATGTAAACCCTGTCTGCTCTAGATTTCAGAGGAATCTCTGTGCGTTTTCTGGCTGCGAACGATGCTGCTGGTATCAATAGCGTGGCTTGCAGTCTTTGCAGAAACGCGTTCAGAGTGTATAATCAGAGTGTACAGACATACAGTGTTTTCATAATGTGGTATTTTAACAATAAATAATTATAAATAAAAGTCAAGAAGGGGAATGTTCGAGGTTTTTTTTCTTGGCCTAGGTCTTATTGTTTGGGATTGTTAAGGTAAACCTCTGCTGTAGAACTGTTGCAGCTATGTTTCTGCTGTGGGGTGGAGCAGCATTTTTCATAAGACTTCTCCATCTGTAAGCCCTGTTCTCGTTATTGGCTTTAAGCGATCTGAGGTGGCGGAAAGTCTTTTTAGACCTGGACCCAAGTATTTTTAGTTAGGAAAATGACATAGGTTTGAGAACTGTATTTGGTCATGGCAGACTTCTTCCCCCCACCCCGCCCCCCACGACCACCTCGTGGGGTACAAGAAGCTAACAGCGCACAAGCATTTCATGGCTTATTGGGTTTGCCTGACCCATCGTCAGGTCCCATCTAAATATAAATGAGATGTTTACGTGTGAGCGCCCAGGTAGTTCAGGGTGTGGCCTGGTCATTGTCATGCAGGCCTAGAGGCCGGGCCAAACTGAATGGAGCACCATTTTAGTCTTGGTCCAGCTGTCTGCTCTGAGAGAGAATTATAAACACTTTGGGGGTTTATAGCCAATTTGCACTTGGCCAGTGCCCTTGTAGCCAAGCGCCCAGCGGTGGCTTTTCATCCTGATTGGCTGAGACAAAATGGCCAGAACATGACTGGCATCTTCATTAAAGTCTGTGTCGTGAATCAGGCCGCTGGCTCTTTGACGCCTGGCTTCATAATAGGGCAGAAAGCACTGATTGATAGGAAGAGGGGGAGGCAGACGCCCAGAGGTTGGCTTCAGGGGTGTCAGTTATTATTCGGAAGGATCTTCTGTCTCGCTGTGTGACCGGAGCACTCTGTCACACCTGTCACACACCGGTGCCACCATAGACAGGGGCTTCTCCAGGCCACCTGGTTTATGCAGAGGAAGGCCAGGTACCTCTTTCACAGCGGACAGCTGTGTCCATTTCACACAGGTACAGCTGGACATTTTATTTCAGTCTGAAAGTGTCACCAGATGATGGCCACACGTTTTCCTTTTATTTATGGTGGTAATAAATATGAAGGGAAAGCAGCATTTTTCCTGGGAAATGTCTGGGTGTGTCGTCCATAAATATTCAAGGCCACAACCCTGATTAGCAGATAGTGGCCAAACTCTGCTACACAACCCTGATCTTGAAGTGCAGCAACTCCAACATCTCCACCCATGGGATTTTGCTAAGGGCTACCCTGTTATTATCCAGTATGGCCGTAGCGATGACATTTCTCCGGTATTACACTAAAGACATGCTGGCAATGGAGCAGCACCGCTCTCATGTCTCACGGTCCTCATGACGTCCGTTGTAAGAATGCAAATTCAAGAAAGCTACGGTTTGCACTGGGCCTTTAAATCTCTTCGCCAAGATCTCCATAAAGCACAGATTTTGCAGCTCTGCAACCAGTATAAGCCCTCGTGGATAAACAGTGCGGATGCTGAAATGCTGCCGAATCCGCGACATCAGGGGCCTCGTCACAGCTGTCAAAATTTATGTAACGGGCAGACGGGGCAGCGTCAGGGACCCATATGCCGCGTCTCTGCGTCTCTCTGTCCGCTGTCTGACACTCAACTAGTTGGCTTTTTTGCTCTTATCTCCTTTGGTCGTGTTTCCTGAAGTGTGCCTTGGAATCTGACGATTTAGATTAGTGACCATCCATCCATACGCTTCGGACTGACAGTTGTCGATTTGTTTTGTGTAAGATTTTGTCCATCAGTTGCTACGTATCTGTGGGGGGGGGGGGGATCACACAGGGATTAAATCCAGATCCCTCTGTTTTAGATGACAGGGCAACTATGAAACCCATCCGAAAGAAGCCAATGTTAATGTTGCCTGTTGCCGGGCTGCTTCTCTTCAGCCTCGGCCATCCTTGTATGGCAGACTGAAAAGGTCACCTTGGGAATGCGTACCTACATCCGTTCACTCCTGTTATGAGGGGCCCCACACACAGGCCACTGAGGGCCCCCTTGTTTTTTTTTTTTTTTTTGGTACCTGAATATTGGTGTGTTTACACTTGTCCCTCCTCAATGTCACTCTGAAATGTAGTACAAATTTTGGTCTGCAAAATGCTACCTCTGTTATATACTCGGTGTAGTACAGAATCGCAGATAGGCACTGCTGGTCTGTAGCCTAACAAGACCTGTTGGTCTCTTGCTCTAGGAAAGTTCTGTTTTAATTGCTTTAAGCCCCATTGGATTCATCGCGATTGCTCATTGATAGTTTCACAGAACTAGTTCTTATCTTGAAGAAGAAGAAAAAAACAAATGGAATAGATAAAATGGAGGAATTTGAGCCCTCTGTGCCTGTATAAATATTGGGTCTCTGACACTGGAGTGAGAGCCTCTGGAGGACCATCCTGCTCGTCAGTAAGTTCCCGTTCTAGGGCCGCTTCCCAACGGCCCCTTTTTTTCCATGATGCTGGAATGCGGGTCCAGCGATTCGCCTTTTGTGGGAGTGCAAATTAGAGGATCCCATTAACCTCTCTGGCATTCTGAAGCGTGTCCCCAGGCCTGCCTGCTCTCACAGGCTGGGATTTACACCTTTTCTTGCTGCCTTTTTCAGGAGCCTAATCCTGCTTAACCCAGCCAATCGACAACAAGCCCCCCCTTGACCTTTGGGGATGGCTTTTTATTATATGTTTTTCCCCAGACGGGGACATGGTGGTCTTCTGCCAGCTGCATATTTTCCCGTTGATCTGGAGAGCGAGAAAAACAGTTTAGCCAAGTATTTTTATGCCTCTTTACTGCTCTTTTGCTTTTTCTGTCCCTGGTTTTCAGATTTCTTACTGCAGCACTATGGTGAAATATCTGAAAATGGTCATTATGAACTTTGGGAATACTCTGTAGTAGGGAATTTCAGGAATAACCTATAGAAGAGAATTTCAGGAATAACCTATAGAAGAGAATTTCAGGAATACTCTGTGGTAGAGAATTTCAGGAACACTCTGTGGTAGAGAATTTCAGGAACACTCTGTGGTAGAGCATTTTGCGAATACTTCTTCCTGTGCTTTTATGCCTTTTATGCCACCTTTATGGACCTGACAGCAGGATGGACAGAGATGCTGTGCTAGATCTGGCTCCCAAAAGTTGTCTGTGTTTACCTAGACAGTACCCTGGGCTCTCAGACGACAGCTGCTCGTGGAGGGGTGTGTGTGTGTGTGTGTGAGAGAGAGAGAGACAGAGACAGAGAGAGATATGGGCCGGCATTCCCCTCTCTTTCCTGCCGCCCCTGGCATGGTGAACGGTATTTGAAGTTTCATGCCTCTCTTCCCTGTCCTCCCTCACCAAGCTGGCTTCCCTCCCTCTTCTCTGGTCCAGACATTGGGTCCCCCCCCCCACCCCCCAGGCTGTAAATCCCACGGATATGCTGACTTTTGGGGCTGATCTACACCATGGCGTCAGCCCCCACCTGGATGGCTTCCCAGGGGCTGTATTTATGGAGGGATCTCATAAAGCGTGCCTGCATGTGTACCCCCCCCGGAATGGTATCCGCGCTGTGGGAATGGCTCCGCGTATCCGGCGCTCGCGTCTAGCTGAAGCAAACCACTCAGCAGTGAGCCACACTGTTTCTTCTTATTCACGCAAAAGGACATAAAAATCAACCTTCCCTGTGGAGCCTCTGTGCACAATGAGCATTTGTCGGCGTTCTGAGAGCGTGGGCAGAAGAAAGCGCTTCCACGTGGTCTCCCATGGACCTCCGACCCTGTTCTGCAGAGATCCCGCTCTGCAGGGGTGGTGTGGTCACGTTTCAGTACAAAGCATGCCGGACTTACACCCTCAGACTGTAAAAAAAAAATATAAATAAAAAATTGATGCACTAATACTGCTTGGAGCTTTCAGCTGATTCAACATTGCTAACTTTAAATTTTAATTAAATAATGCCTGATTCTGATGCTCTTTCCAACCATGTAGGTCACACAGTTAGCATAATTATTCATGTGTTTAAAATGCATATATAAGGTTGAATGCTGCACAGTGCTGTTCGGGGTCACCCTGCGCTTGACCCGGCCGGACCCCGCCCGATTGGTTGCCACGACACCGAAACCCAGTGGTGTCTGAAGGGTTTGACTGACCTGTTGCCTGTTGTTACACGACTGACACAGATAAACATCTAAATGTGATTCTGCGGCTACTGAGGCGGCCATAAAGTTGTCTGATTGGTGGATAAAATTTCACCTTTGCTGTTGTTTACTTAATGGACAGTTACCAACATCTGGTGCTAATCTCTGAGAAAAAGGATAATTTAGAGCCTGGAATAAAGCTGTCGTGGTTGGGGTTCAGCGGGTTAAGTGGGGCCTTTGTTTGGTATTGTTGTGTGAGTGGTGGATGCTTCTTTGGGCTGGAGTATGGCTCACATGACAGCCGGTGGGGGGGGGGGGCTCGCACGGTCGACAGCATCAGTCTTCCTGCTTGTCCCGTGAGGTCTGGCGATACCATTTCCCCATGACCCCTGGGGGTACCTGGCTGAGAATAACCAGAGAATGATAACTCATGCTGAATTCTGCATTCTGTTCTTCTCTGCATTCTGTTCTATTCTGCATTCTGCTGGTTGTCAAAATTTTTATATCACGTACCATTTCAGAAGATCTTATACTCTGTGTACCAGTGTCAAAGTTGTCGACCGTGGCAGGGGAGGGGGTAGCAAGAAAATTTTTCAACTGGGGGCTTGCCAGACAGTTTATTTGGGTGGGCAGATGATCAGCCTGTAGCACTGCCCTAACTGTGATCCACCCTTATGACCAACACTTAAATACCTTTGCCTGCCACTGCATGAAGCTCATGTAGCACCAAAGTTTGGGAATCATTGTTCTAGAGTGTAAATTTTAATGACTGATAGTTGAATCACCTGGTGAGGGGACTTACACAGGAAACACTTACTGACTAAAGAAATTAAGAGCTGAGGTATGGGGGAGGGGGGGCCCGCCCCTGCAGCCTTTTGACTCTTGCCTTATTCACCATGATTTCACTGAGAAATTGTAAGCAAAGAGGGCAGCCCCATTTTTTGTTCTTAAAGCTTCCTCTTTTAGAAATTCTTAAGGAGCGCTGCGCTGATACAGGGGTCCGCTTCCCACTGGCAGCGGTAAATGAGACCCGATTATCTGATGATGCTTTTTAACAGGGATTTTCGCCTGTGACTTTTCACTTGAGGTTATTGTGAATTGTCCCGCCATTGGATTGGGTGGGGCGGAAACGAGGAGTCACGATCACGACTGCTGTATTTTGAAGGGGGGGGCAGGGTTTGGTAAATGGTCAGCCACTGTTCTGCCTGGGACTTCGTTTGCAGCGGACATTCAGCGGGCTCCTATGATTAGAGAGCAGGCAAGAGAGCCCCATTTACATCGACAGGCCAATCATGGTCCAGAGTCAGGTGTGACTGAGCCCATTTACATCGACAGGCCAATCATGGTCTAGAGTCAGGTGTGACTGACCTTAACCATCCAATCAGAGTGCGGCTACATAGCACTTAGCAACCAACTTAGAAGGCGTATTGACAAGAAATGGTTAACCTGTGTCATCACCATATGAAGCATTTTGCTCTCATAGCCTTAACTCTGTCTGAAAAGATTCCAATTTTCAGTTTAGGCTATAAATTTCAAGGCAAAAATATTTCCTCACTGTTGCTAAGTAAACGGCAGCAAATTTGACACAACATACCAGGCAGGCCTAAATGATACCAAAAGCCGTCACCGTGGCGTTCCACGTCTGCAAGCTAAAGGAGAGACACAGAGGCACTGAGGGCTTTGATTATATAAGAGGATATTGCAGGATATTTGCACTAGCATGAGGAAATGACAGGTTGCATAGTTATTAGAACAGATGGTGATGATCACGGTCGTGCAATGGAATGCCGGCTAACTGCAACCTCAGGAAAATGTCACGAATTTCAGTACAGTGCTTCAAAGTAGACTGCTCCTGGTGAGTGTGTAATCAGGTAGTGTTTTGGCATCACTGGAGTTAATGAAGGCGGTGGTGTTAATGTGCAGGTGAACTGTTGGGAAAATGCGACTCATGCCTGTAGTGCCGTGGAGGACTTAGTGAGCTGTAAATGCAGCATGGCCTATGGTCACGCGTCCTTAAGGTCCTTCTCTCCTGTGTGTCATCACGCCCAACAGCTGCCTTTCTGGGAGACATCGCTCTGGATGCGGAGGACCTGCGCATGTTCCGAGTGGACCGCATCCTCGACGTGGCCCAGCGAACCATCCAGACCCTCAATCGCACCTCTGCAGGTGAGAGCAGGATGTTCTGTGTTTGCCCCTAACTCCCACTGTCCATCAGACCTCAGCTTCACTCACAGCAAGGTGGGCAGAGCATACTGCCCCCTGTGAATGTATCATAAGCAGGTTAGGGAATGAGAGGGAGGGGTCATGGGCATCATTGCTAAAGTCTGGTCCAACCACATGCTTCGAAAACCAGATGGGTCCATGTGGAAAGACCACTCCCACTCCCTGTAGTCCAATGACTTCCTAGACGTGTGGACCTAAAAGAGAAGGCTCTCCACGTTGTGTGTCCAAATGTTCCACGAAGGCCTGCTCCATGCCAGCCGGTGAAATCAGCAGCACCTGTTCGTGGCTTCCTTCCAGAAGCTCGTAGGTGGTAGCCCCTGTTGTGGACCAAGCTGTTTATCACCACCCAGCACAAATCGTTAGGAGAAGACAACATTTATCGATGATTACACAACACACCTCACGGTTATTACTCATTATTCCACGTCTTGAGGCAGAGGGTCCGCCGTGAGGGTCTTAGCTAGTCGCGGCTCCGCGAACGGACGGCCCATCTCCCGTCACCATGGTTGCGGCTGCTGCATTTCCTGCACATTTTCTATACTGTATGTCTTCAGATTCAGGAGGAGAGTAAACAACCCCTTATCTGAGAACATGAAGGAATCTTTTTCATGTTAATCTCACTTTCTTTTTCTTAATCGTGGGTGTAAACTAGAGGGTGAGCCAGTGTTTATTGTCAATATCTGTGGGGTGTGTGTGTGTGTGTGTGTGTGTGTGTGTGTGTGTGTGTGTGTGTACTGTATATCCCAGACAAAGGCACATAAAATCTATTGGCCTATTGAATATCTTGGATGCACTGTCATAAACAAAGTAATAAATTATGCCTTATATTAGACACTCAGGGCTAGTGTTGTATCGACTGGCTGCCACACAGCCCAACCTCCTTAAATGAGTGTGTGTTTCTGCTACGGGGTGGGCTTCTTTCCATGAAGTGGGGTTTGATTCTATGCAGAAACACTTCACCGCCTCATTCCTCTGCTCGTGTTGTCCATCCAGCTAATGAGAGCTCTCAGGACAGCCCGGCGCCAGGTGGGCGGTCCTTACCCCGCCGGAGGAGGGCGGCGACTTCCCGACCAGAGAGGGTGTGGCCAGAAGGAGTCATTCCCTATGTGATCAGCGGCAACTTCAGTGGTAGGTAGCGGGGGTGGGTCATGGGGTGCCCTACACTTCACATTTGAACCCAGGGATGTGATTGTCATCTCTCATTGTTTCATACTGTATTATTTTTAATAAGGATATTAATCTAGAGTAGGTATTTACATTTTATGGCAAGCTGTGCAGAAATGTATATTACCTGATGGTAAAACAATTAATGGCACAAACACTAGTGTAGATAATAGCTTCCCTCTTCTAGCAAGAGATATGCCTACTGTTGGCCACTAATGATAATCAAGGAGGGTCCATTAAAGGGGCAGACATCTGTCTTGCTTTCTGACGGCTAGCAGTCAGCTGTGACCAGCCCTGTCTTTAGAGCAGATAATCGCAGAAATCAACACGATTGTCTTTTCCCAGCTGCTTTGAAACCTTTCAAAATTTCTTTTAAATAACGCACGCCAGGGTGATGGCCTTTTGTCTGCGGCGGTCACGCCTGTCATAGTGTGTTGGAGTCTGCTTTCCATGTGGGGAAACGCGTGCGTCCATAGCAGACTGTAGATTCAGAGCACCTTGTGAGAATGAAGATTTACGTTCCTGTTTCCCATGATGCAAAAAATGCTGAAGGTTAAACTTAGTGTCCATGAGAACAGTATGTATGCATCCAGACAGCTGAGGTCCTGCATATTACTTGACCCGGATGTTTACCAATTGATGTAGCTTGACCACAGCAAATATTCAAAACTATGTCATGGTTTCCTCTAGCCATCTTGACAAAATTCTCTGACCAAGCAATGTTCGTTGCCACTCCAGTAGTCTTGTTGCATAGTGTAGCGTCCATCGGTTGTGCACTTTGGAATTCCACAGAGTGTAGTATGTTACTTGTGTGCTGTTTGCCTACTGTCCCATCTATACTGAGGATGCAGACATACTGCTCATTTCGCATACTATATTTCACTTACTATATACCAAGTATGCAGTTTTGGACGTAGCCTAAATATTGTTTTATATTTCTGTGTAGTAGCCATAGGCGTCAGGCATAGGGTATGTGTGTCCGTACCTATGGCGTAGATTCTGTGCAGAAATGTACATCAGCTTTTAGTCTCAGCCCAGGCTTAGTAAAGAAGGGTTCTCATTTATGACCAAAAATGTATAACCAAAAAAAGAGTGACTGAAAGGAATCTTCTATGGTTCTGTGGTATAGCAGATCTGTGACATATGCTGTCTTGTTCTGTCAGGTCAAGATGTCTCTTTTATTTGCATATTAAACAAAAAAATGCTTTTCATGAGATATTGACTTTGATTGACTGTGATATTTCATAATTTAGACAAAAGTGTGTGTCTAGCAAAAGGAGGTTTAAAATAGCTCTGAAGCTCAGTTGTTTCCATGGATTCAGCTGGTCTCGCACGGCACGATCAGCGGGGACATGCGTCTGCGTGACGACGGGGCGGGGACTGCCAACGTATCTCTGCCATGTCCTTGAAACTCGCGCCCCCCACTCTCGCTGTGGCACCAAGCTTGTCCCTCCCCCAGGCAGCCAGAGGGCGATATTCCGGCAGGCCATGCGGCACTGGGAGAAACACACCTGCGTGACATTCATCGAGAGGACTCAGGAAGAGAGCTACATCGTCTTTACCTACCGGCCATGCGGGTGAGTCATGTGGGTGAGCTGCTCCTCTCTGCAGCGCCCCCTGCTGTCTCTATCTTTGAGCTTTAAGTGCGCCGGCTCCCCTGCCCTCCGCTTGGCCCCTGCTCACCCTCCTTGGCCGAATCACACAGCCTGAGCTGCACTAATTGCTTTGAGTTTGTTTTTCATCCTTCCCTCAATCATGAATTGGCCCCCAAGTGACACCCTCTTCCCTCCAACCCCCCACCCCATGCTCCATTCAGTGTCCCGTGTTCCGGCTGGTCTCTGGGGGGGGGGGAGTGACGGCAGTCAAACAGAGTGGGGCGAGCGAGGGGGGGGGATTGGATGATTTAAGCTTGGCCCCGCGGCGACTTCCGAGGGGAAGCCCGCGGCTCGGACGCGATGATGACGGCACAAGCACAGGCAGCAGCTGCGAGCGGCAGGGAGTTCCGCTGTGAGAGGCCCCGGCTCCGGGCCCCATCTGTCCTGTGCGCCTCAGGAGAGGCCGGCCGGGCTGACGGTAAATTACAGGGTGGCAGGGTGGGCCCACAGGGGGGAGTGGGCGGAGCCTGCCTACTGATGGCCCTCCCACACCGGCTATCTCATTTGAAGGAAGCCCCCCCACGGCCATGTCCCTCCACCACTGGCTCAGGAGTGGGGGTGGGGGTGGGGGTGGGGGAGGGGGTTGCAAGCGATGCTTTTTATTACATCCCTCACTCTGCAAAACCCCTGAGAAAAATCTTATTTTTTCTTGCCCCCTAAAAATAGACATATTTGTCTTTCCAGGGCATTGCTAAATTTATCGTAACCTATGAGTGTGAGCACCCAGTGGAAATAACAGCCCTGCTGTGTGTTTTTTTGTTTGTAAATAGAAAGCTCACATTAACCGTTTATAGTGCAGTGAGCATGCAGTGCCGCTCTAAGTTATCCCCCATATCTTTAAATACATGTCAGTTGCATGGTTCCTGTCAGACCTGCCGCAGACTGACTTTCAGTTTGTTTGTTGTAACACCTGCAAATTGATGGCAGGACTTCATCCCCTGAGGGTTGAATGAGCTGGGGTCTGGCGGGATAGCTTGCCTTGACGGACACTAACTTAAATCCAGATTAATCTTTACCGCCGGATAGACGGAACCAAGAAGAGTTTCAGCCCCCGAACCTCCTGGACGCGGATCCACTTCTTTAACCTCCGCCATCTGCTGCCCTTTGCACCACCCTCTGTTTTTGGCATCTCCCTTAACAGAGAGCCTTACCTCCCCCCCCCCGCAGGTGCTGCTCTTACGTAGGCAGGAGGGGCGGGGGACCCCAGGCCATCTCCATCGGGAAGAACTGCGACAAGTTTGGCATCGTGGTGCATGAGCTGGGCCACGTCATCGGCTTCTGGCACGAGCACACCCGGCCCGACCGGGACGACCACGTCAGCATCATCCGGGACAATATCCAGCCAGGTACCTCGCGGGGGGGCCGCACCAGGGAGCCCGACCTAAAGTTCACAGTGTCCTGTCAACATTTGCTACATTTGCACATTTATTTGCCTCCGTCTCAAAGGGTAACTTGAATCCTGCTCTCTGGATAGTCGAGGAGAGGAAGCCTGTTTTATTTTCTGTGAGGTTGACCATAAAACCAAAAAAAAGAAGGCTGTAGTACTCAAAATAGGAAACCCTGTCCAACCTATGCCCAATAATTACAGCCATATACAATTAAGAGCAGGAATGTAAGTACTATGTCTGAAGTTCCAAGGGGGCTTTTATTTTTGCATGTGCTCTGCAGGTTGATGTAAAGGAAAAAAATAACCGTGTGCCTTAAGGGAAAAGGCAAATTCCTAAATACATTTTGCTTTTTTTTTTCCCCCATTCCCTTCAAGAACGGCATTAAACTGATGTAACTTTGAGCCCACAATCTCAGACAACAAGTGAACGTGGGGAATGTCTGTGACGATAACATCCTATTTAACATCCATGTGGAGCCGATATGCTATAGGAATGACAACATGTTTGCTGATATCAGCAGCTGCAGTGCTCAGCTGCATTGCACTGCTTTGGTCTCTCCTGTTGGCGGTCTGTTCCAATTCATGTCAGAATGTCTCCAGAATTCTTAGGAGTTTAAGGTCACAGTAACATTTTCTATGAAGCTCCTTTTTATAAGCACCATTACATACCTTCATTATGCATTCATAAAGTGTTACAAACATGCCTATAAATATTCATCAAAAGGCATAACACATTATAGCTGAATGCTTTATGAAGCTCTCATCTATAATGCACTATAAATACCCACGTAATGCATTATAATGATTCGTATTAGAATTGAGGACGCTTTGTACTGCATTATGAAGATTTTTTTAGTGCCTTATAGATGAGACCTTCATAGAGCATTCATACTGCATAATAAACATGGCTATAATGTGTTGTGCCTTTTTACAAATATTTATAGCCGTTTTTCTAATACTTTATGAATGCATGATGAATGCATGTATGATGCATTATGCTGACTGCTTTAAGTAAAGTGTTACCAAGGTCACTTCTTGTTTTGCCTTCTAGCCACTATCATTTGCATATTGCTGTAGCTTTCGCATTGGTAACAACGAGGCACGATGCTCTCAGTTGCCCTGTTAATTCCTTGTGTCTGCGTATCGCTGTAAGGTTTAGGTAAGGTCTTTGAAATGCCGCGCGTACGCCGAGAGTTGGCCCAGGAGCAGTGCGACAGTGAAGCCTGAACAAGAACTCACAAGTTCCAGTTCAAACCCCAGTGGCGAAGCTGTAGCGGAGCTAGATGGGATCTGCAGCATTCTTTAGAAGACGTCAAAAGCAGATAACATTGATGAAGCCCAGGGTGTCACGGGACAAAGATGGTGATGATTATTCCAGACTGAGGGCCCCGTTCTGATGCTGCACCATGCAGAAATGTTCTTGTGTTTGTCCTACGCAGGACAGGAGTACAACTTCCTGAAGATGGAGCCCGGGGAGGTGGACTCCCTGGGAGAGGTCTACGACTTTGACAGCATCATGCACTATGCCAGAAACACCTTCTCCAGGTAGGATGCTAACCTCAGCGTGGGGCACCACTTCCGCTAGAGGGACAGGGCTCCGCCAGGCGGGGAGGTCAGCAAGCGGCATGTAGCTGTTCTGCTGAGCACTCTTTGGCTGCTGAAACGCTGCCCCCCCCCCCCAGTTGTTTTATTATGGCTTTTTGTAGGGATTCGGTTCCACCTTTAGGCTGCCTTGTCTGTAGCCGTCTCCCTAATTGGGCGACTTCACGCGATGCGGTCTCGTAATCCTCTTTCATGGTTGCTTTCCATAAGTTCATCGTTAATAAGGCTCTGCATGGGGGGGCTCGCCTTGCCCTCACTCCCTCCCCAAGGTTCAGTCGATGCGCTGCATACCCGGTCAGACTCATTACCGCACTCGATCCTACAGTCGAGAAGCTGCTGTCTCTCTCTTCTCCTCCTTTGAGTTTTCCTCCTTCTCGGTTCCAGCCCGTCCGGGCGTGACCTGTTACACCGAGGCCAGTGGGTCCGTGGGGTGTCCCCCGGGAGGCCTGTGACAGTCTTTGAAGTATCTTCCAAACGGTTCTTTGATGGATCAGAACAGCATAAACCCAATACCCTGTGCGGCACATTTTGTGATTCGATCCGGTTCGGTTTCCGAACCTGACTGCTGCTGCACCTCAGTGCGAGGTGAACTATCCCACTGTGAAAAAGTGTTCAGTTTCAACAGCCAGGCAGTTTTCTTTGGGCCTTTCAGCAAACGCAGCACGGGCAGTGCCGGCTCTGGACCAGTTAGGCCCGTCCCACTTTCTGCTTGTCCTTAATGAAGTTCCTTAATGATTATCAGACCACTTTCCAGGTAGGGCTGCTTTTGAGGTGTCGATGGGAGTCAAGGTCACCTCAGCCTATGGTGCACTGGCGCCAACCTGCTGCCTCTTTCAACCTTCAGGCTCCTATTGCCTGGGGGGGCTAGTAAACGCACACGCTGGCTGATTACACCGTCAGCAGTCCCTGTGGCATATCGTCCCTCCTGTTTCACCTCTTTCATCTTTCATTAGCCTGCTTGTTAAAGAAAACGGTTCCTTTTCGTCTTCTGTGAATGGCCTCATTATAGCGCGACTCCGCTTCGTCTTCCTTGACTGGAGCTAACAGTACCCAGCGCGCCTCCTTGTTTGTTGACTGGCGTTCAGTATCGCAACGTGTTGAGAGCAGTGTTGGCTTGTTTTATTTTTTTTGCTATTGGCATGGAGAGGAACCAGATCCGGCACGCATACGAGGTTTGACTCACCCACAAGACGGAGGCTGGACAATGCGAGCTTCTCACTGCCTCAGTACATCCAGTGCCGATGGACACGTTTCTTGGACACGGTGTGGGGCGGGGGGGGCCGGGG
>JAODLD010000046.1:12619604-12641428 GCA_026781065.1 Mormyrops boulengeri
CAACCAACCAGTTGAGTATAAAGAGTGACAGTCAGAGTACTCAACTGGTTGGTTGAAACAAAACCTTAGTCTGGATTTGTACTTTCTGGACCTGAACTTTCCACCTCTGTCTTTAATGAATTACTTTCGTGAGTAACTTCCTCAACACTGGTGACCTTGATCTTTATATCCAGTTATCAAAAAATCCCTCCAAACGTTTATCGAAAATGCTAAAATACTGGGTGTTAAAAAGTTCCAGACTGTGTATATTCTTACCTTTTGAAGTTCCACTAAGTCTGCAAGCTGCCCGTCAGCTTTCAGTTCTTTGATAGTGGGTTAAATATCTGTACATCCATTCTCTAAACACAGTGGAATTCAGAGGATTTTTTTCAAATTCGTGAAAATGTGGAGTTTGCAAGTTCCAGGATTCTTCCCACAGTCTAAAAGCATGCAGTCACGCTACATGGCACTTCAAAATTTCCCATCATTCGTGATTGTGTGTGTATGTCTACATGCCCAGTGATGGCAACCGATCCACGGTGAACCCCTGCCTCGTGTCCTTTTGTTGTCTGAGAGAGGCTGCAGACTGGGCCTGCATGACATGCGATGTTAATATCAGCATCGCATGTTATGCACATTCAATTGTCACATCACAAGGACTGCGACAGTCAGCTGGGTTAAGACCATCAATTAGACAGGTTACGCTAAAACATATTTACTCAAAGAAACACAAAACTTGGTACGCTTTGAAATTCGAATGATGTTCGTTTTCAAGATTACCTAGTTTGTTTTAAAAAAAAAAAAAGTCTAAAGATATACCACTCTTGCTTTTGCGCGAGTTCTGCATGCGCTGTCTGAGCCAATCAAAATCATTCTTGTCCTTGCTGTCGGACTCACTCATAGACAGCGTGGAGTGTTTGTGAGAAATTTAACAAAATGAGTGAGGAGGAGGAGAAAAGCGAACAAGTTCTGGGACCTGTGTCACCAAGTGATAGCCGGATTACTTGTCGGATTTAAGGTACCCCATTATAAATAGACTTTATCTTTGTTCAATTACATTTAGCCCAGACTGCCTTAAATCTGACGAGTTTTCCAGTTCTGCAGAAGATCCAGCTTCATGATACAGACCCCTGGTCATCAAATGACATTGGTCTTTTGCTTTATGGAAATATTTCAGATCCCATGGAGACAACATTGAGCAAAAGTAAGTGGTTGGGCAGCGCTGCTCTGTGTCTGTTGGCACCACTCATGACAAGACTGCCAACTTATTTGACAGACTATGGTGGTACTGATAATTCTATTTGGCTGTAGTTTATCTTGGGTATTTTTTTGTTCATTTTATAATTATTGCAATATTTATTGCGAACAAATATCACAATGTGAATTTTCCCAATATCGTTCAGCTCCATTAAAGACCCCCTTCAGCCCTGACAGGGATGAGCAGTTTGAAGATCTACCTGTCTCTCTGCGTGCTGTAAGCACTTATCGACTAAATCATCTGGAAATAAGTTGCCCTGGGAGGCTTAAGGCAGGGATGCATCCCACGCAGTATCCCCCAGGGAATTCCCCCCCCCCGATAGACATCTGCAAACTCTCCATGAGCACAGCCGGGATGGGATTCAAACCCACACCCCCGGGGGCATGAGGCTGCGGTGCTCCCCACTGAGCACACCACCCTCAGCCCGCTGTTGTTATTTATTATTAGTGTTGAATTGACATCTCTTTAGGGTGTCTCCTATCTCTGCTGGCTGGGGGGGGCCCCAGGCTTACCGCTCCGCAGCTTTGCGAAGGATAAGCCGATACGGGAAGCTGATGGATGAACGGCTCGTTAGCAGTCGTCTGTTTAATAAGGCCCGTGGCAATCGGGCCATTTCCCCAGTGTTAACTACCCGCTTTCTCACCATCAGCCCTAATTAACCAACCTGCGAGTCATCTGTGCCCCCTCAGTGTTTCTCAAACCGTTCTGGGACCCCAAGAGCGTCCACATTTTGTGGACTGTCCGGCAGAGTGCAGGGAGGGAGCAAAAATGTGGACTGGCTGGGCTGAGAAACACTGGCTAATTCGCTAACCGGTTGAATATATATAAGCTAAACTATTTAAATACCAGTCACGGGGGAGGGAGCCTTTGTGTGAATGGGCAAACATTATGTATATTGAATAGGTAAACATAATGCATTCCCTCATAATAAGCTAAGTGAATGCATAGAAGGGAAACAAGCCTTATACAGAGCATTTGGCGATGATAGCGGCCTGCACCATCTTTTTCATTTAGATGTGTTTTCTGTGGCTAGATCTGTTTTTAGCTTTCCAGGAGCGTGTCTTTCCCTCCCAGCAGCAAAGCGTACCTGACTAGTGGAGATGAAAGCTGGCTGACTGCCTGCAAGTCTTTCATGGGGGGAAAAATATTCCCCGACTGTTAAATCAGCATTTCTCAGTCGCCGACTTACGGGAGCCTTTATTCCAGTTTCCTCAATTAGGCTGTTTTTTTTTTTTTTTATGTCTACTGGATATCGATTTGAACTTGGCATTTGCTAAAAAGGCATCTGCTTGAATCTTGTGTAAAATACATCCGAGATTAAGCTATGGAAATTTGACATGATACCCATTTCCAGTGATCGCTACAGTATTCTCTTCTCTTATTGGTTGTATCCAGTTAAATTTGTGCACTGACAAGGTCCCCTGGGTAAGTAACGTGTCGTGGGTGTAAATTCCGTAAGGTTCGTCACGCACAATCCCACTGACTGACTGGTCGTTGTCTGGGCCAATTCTGAGCAGATTTGGTCTTTCAGAGACCTCGAAAAAGGTTGTTTTTGTCATGTGACCTGTTCCCAAAGTAGAGGAGTCGCGTAATAGCTAAGCGTTTATGTCATTCATAGTGGCATGTAAGGCTTTCTGGACCAGAACTCGCAAACATTGAGTCTGTGTAAGGTTTGGGCAAGAAAGGAAGTACATCTTAGCACATTTTTGAGCAAAGCCTGAAGCTGGAAACATTTTTGTAAATTTTTTTCACCAGTTGACAGTTAGAGAGACCACAGTAGGGTTTTCTAAAGAGTCCCATTTGGATGATGTGACAGGCTATTATATAAAAACAAGTCTGACCACAAGGCCTGTTTTTTTTTATATAACAGACATATTACTTTCTGTCTCAACTGTGTTATTAACAATAACGTCACAGGAGAAAACATGAAGCCTGTTTTGGACGTCGCAATCTTCTGAGTCGTGCAACTTCACAGCAGCTGTCCTTATGAATGTATTTGGCTCCATTCGCATTTGAGGTGTTCCAAAATCCCTAATTTGATGAACGAGAACAGAGTTGACCTACATTCTTCATTTGTGGAGGTCTGGAGATGTTTCCTAAAATATTCTCAGCTTTTTTTGTCTTTTTCTTTTCACTCTGTACCATGCCATTGTTTATGAATTTATTCAAAGATGGTGTATGTATGCAATTTGTTTTTCATTCATTTCTTTTCGTTTTTTTTTTTTTTTTTGGCTACATGCTTTTCTGTCCTGGAGGGTTTCTTTGATAAGCAGTAAATCTCTAGATGGATGAGTTTTTTCACAGAATTCATCCGGGGAGGTCATGCGTGACATCAGTGGGGGAAAAAAAAGGATGCAGCAGTAGGAGAAGAGGCTGAGTGAGGATGTTTATATTCGGCTGTTGCATGATGTTGCAACATGATTATTAATACAAGGCGGAATGAGGTCCTGTAATGGAAAGGCGGCAAAGAGATGAGGCAACGTGAGCCTCGTAAAATATTGATGGCGCCCATCTTGTGTAAAGTCAGAGGAGCGTAAACAGGGCAGACGTCAGCCATAAATCGCCGATAGCCTCAGCAATCGAAACTGCAGCCACACAGGAAGAGCACTACATTGCCAGGGCGGTACGCGGCCTGACGTCGGTGGCTAAAAGCAGTAGGAACACCTGCGTGTTGCTGGAACAGATGGAACGCCGCGCGGCCTCATTCGCTGGCTGTTTTTGACATTTTGTTGACTTAGCCTATGTCCCGTGACCTGGCAGCGGTGGAGCAGCTTGAAATTCTGCGCCCCCTGATGAAATGTCACCTTGGGCCCCCCTGTCCAATTTTACGTCTAATTTAACATATTCAAGGACCCAAGGGCATAACTTTGGCTTGAGCATTGGGGGCTTGAGGTATCCACCCATCCACCCAAGGGGGGTTCAGGGGGTTGTGTTGTCTGGTTTTGATTATTGGGGGAGTTACAACCCCCCCCCCCATCATTTACGCCCATGCAGTGGCCCCTGTACAGTGCGGGACTCCCTGACTCTTGTGCTCTAATTCAACAGCTGCTTTGAGTGTTGCTCACGTCATACAATGCATGGCTGCTTTACTGCTATTGTTAAATATTAGGACAATAGATACGCTTTTGTTTCTTTTCCCCCCAGCTCACAGTTTCTCGCGCGACCATGGGGCCCAGATGCCCACCGGGGGGCGGGGCCTAGTGGATATCACGCGACGGTGATCAGGAGGGCTCTGCGCCCTGGGAGGAGCTGGCCGTCAGCGGTTCGCAGCCCCCGGCTGACCGGGGACAGGGTGCAGACCTGGAGGCCGCGCCCTTGGCGGGATTGATTGAGTCTCACGCCCACGGGAAGCCAGGCCGTCCTCTGACTGCAGCCATGGTCCATGGATATGGGCGACTTTATTAAAGTGACAGGCTGTAATGACTTCCAAACGTTTTTGACAAAATGCGGCATTATACCATTTTTGTACATTCGCATTCAGACGTTCCATCCACTTACTTTCATTTTTAGGAATGAATGTGGGACTCAGGGAAGGCACTCGGCTTCCAGAGCTCGTGGTTTAAACATAAATAGGAGTTTTAAATATTTAAATTTCATGCAATTGTTAAAAATATGGGCTTATTCCCATGTGCAGTCAACACTTCCAGGTATCACACTATTAGCAGCATGGTTTTAACTCCATGAATCCTCCGTTTGTGGAGGTGAGATCAGGTTGTATTCAAGGCACAATCCCCCCCCACCCAGAGCAGTGCTGCAGTCTGCTGAGAGGCAGTGGGATTATCTGTAGGTCAGTGTAAGATGCAGAATCAGTATCTCCTCACTTGTATTCTCGCCCTCATCCCCATTTTAATACCCTGCGTCCTGGTGAGCTGAGCTGCGTTACGTTGGCGTTTGATGATGTCAGCGAAGGGCCCGTCTGCAGTTAGAAGCTCAGGTGTTCTGGCTAATAGTCACACTTCCTGAAGCCCTGATGTTGATGGGTGAAAGTTAGTGGCAAGTAACTTCATGTAAATACGGTAGCAGTTTTTGAGAATGAATGTTGTGAAGTGTTTCACAGGTAATGAATCAAAGACGATCAAGCATTAAGAGATAGCTTGTCTGTATAAGAAGATGCTGTTTGAATGAGTTCACACATCCATGAGTGGGATGTTCTACAGCCTTGGAGAAACATCCCCTGAAGCTCTGTCTGCCCTGGGGTTAAGTTTGGAGCTGGAGAAGACCGTGAACTGAAGACCTGAGGGTCCCGTTTGCCGAGTTGGGGGTCAAAAGGTCACAGATATAAGTCGGCGCCTGGTTGTTAATAAGTAAATAAAAGGATCTTAAAGTGTATCCTAGATTTTACTAGAAGCCAGTGCAGAGGCACCAGAACGGCAGTAATATGTGCTCTGGAGCTGCTTAATAGTCTACAGGCAGCATTTTGAACCAACTGAAACTTCTTCGCTACTGAGGTGTGACTCACCAGAGGCGTGACGTGGCCCGGAGCATTTATCTGCACGTCATCTGAATCTCCTGGACACAAATACATGCCTGGGTCATCTCAATCGACTTCATATATCTGTAGATTGGCCGTATTGGTAGAGTAATGACATGATGCACGCTATAATTAACATTGTTCCACAGAGATTAATCTCCTTGACGCTTCTTCTGCAGTCCTGCCGCATTCAGCTAATCTCAGTGACATCATTTTCTTTCTTTCCCTTTGTATGTATGAGTCTGTGATAGTTGCATGCAGGCAGGTTAAGGGACAATAGAGCACTGGTTATAACTGCTGCCTCACACCACGCGGGATGGGGTCTCTGCCCTGGTTCCATGTGTCTGGAGTTCACATTTCCTCCCCGTGTCGTCATGGAGTTTCCTCCCACAGTCCAAAACCGTTCTATGGCATGTGAGTGTGCCCTGCAGCAGGTTGGCATCTCATCTTGGGTTATTCCTCGTCTTGTACCAGTAACTTCCAGGAAAAAATCTGGATCCTCACGACCCTGAAGAGGACAAGTGGGTATTGAAAATGGATGGATGGTATGCAGTTGTGCCCTATGGTGGAGGCTGATGGTCAAAAAAAAATAAAGATTTCAATCATATCTCACCCCTCCTTTGTGTATGTGCATCCCAGGGACGGCTCTGGGCTCATTCTGACACTGTCGTGGCTAAGTGGTTATGATGGATGGATGGAAAATCCAAATCGGCTCTGAATTTGTATGAGTACCGCGGAGGGTTTCGCTGAATGATAATACGCATCAGTAACGCTGCGCTGGTCACGCACGTTCCTCCTCACGCTCTAACCGATCTCGCGGGCGGCTGGGATGTTTTACTTAATCCTGGACTGGAACCACAGGGAGCAGATGGCCATGTGGTCCCTGGACCGGGAATCGGGAGAACATTTAACCGCAGCTATAAATCACCAGGCCCGTCGCTGTGATTAAATCCCTTAACCTGAACGGCCACGTCGGCATATGTGAGATGAAAAGTCCCAGAATTCAACTGGGGAGCGTCTGTCAGCCTCTTGCCGACTGATGGGCCGGGTGGACCACATGAACGCCGTGTAGAGCTGATCGTTTTCAGGATTTACAGTGACACATTGTTCATTTCTCAAACGAAAGCATGTATTTATTGACCTGGTTTTATCTCATTTCATCAAAACTAGATGCATGATTGGGTTTACAAAAACGGGAGACTGCAATGTGCTTCTCAGGATCAGACGTTCAATCAAAATTATCGTTAATATCAAACATTTTAAAGTGGTCTTAGCAGCCAGACATGATGTAAATACACATCCATAATGTACTCGTTCAAAATACTATTTTTAATAATTTTTTAAAATCTAGTTTCACATATATTTGCCCATAACTGACCACTAAACACAGACTATGTGACTATGCTGCCCTGTTTAGCTCTCTGTACATGTAGGTAACGCTCTTGGGGGCTTGCCGTCAGCTTCAGCCTCCCACGGACGGGCCGCACGGGGCCTGACGCTCCAGCAGTTAGCCGCCACTTTGCAGTCCGACCGGATCTGGCCGCCTGGATCCGATCACTCTCAGGGTGACAGCATACGGCAGAAGATAGTGGCCCGTGTGCTTTCTGTGCTCTTATTCGCCGCTGGGCCAGAGAGAGGGAGTCAATGGCACCGTCTTCATAAGGATGAGCCCCCACCACGCAGGTTGGTATGGGTCTGGTCGCCGTGGTGACAGAGTGGTGCTGTGAAGCATTAAGGCTTCCCCAGATCACCGCATGTGACATCATGATGCTTCTAGCGCGTTAAAATTCCAGCCATTGCAGAAACCAGGGCGCTGGACCTTGGTGTTGGATGTATTATTTGGAATTTATCCATCTGCGATCCAGCACATCGTCGCTGGCCCTTTCAAAACTGTTTAATGTCACACAACTGCAAACAACACGAAAAGGGGGGGGGGGGGCTGGTCTGTCAGGTAAATGCTGTTTCCCTCATTCCACTCTGGAGAGGAAGACCTCTCGCAAGAAGAAGCAGGCGACGATAACTAAAGTGAAAATACAAACCCCTTATAGCATCCGCAGGAAGAGCGTTCGAGGAGCCCTGTCAGCACTCAGCGTCCGTGTAAATGGCTCGACACCCAGCTGGTCGTGCCACTTTATCACCCCTGCAGACTGAATTCACAGAATTCAAAGTAGCTTGCCTCTCGTCCATTGCTCTTGGAATATCCTTCAGACTGACGCAACTAGCAAAACAACAAATTTATATATATATATTTTTTTAAAAAAGGTATGTGCCTTTTCAGTCCATCGAATTATTTCTGCCAGTTTCCCTGAAGGCCTTGATTGTACCATGATGGGAATATACACGGTCATCAGACACCCGCCGCAGTCATCTTCAGAGCATTCACCATAATCATTAGAGCCCCCCCACCCCAGGAGAGTGCTATGTGGCGTACCAAGCAATCGGCCCCAAAAATTGGCTCCCCACCCAGCAAAGTGCAGCCCCAAATGCCCCCGCCACGACCACAGCAACTATGGCCTTCAGTATGGCCCCAGAGGGCCTGGAGAAGCGAGCGGGCCCCAAGGTAGCCAGCAGGGCGGCGCTGACCGTGAGGGTGAAGAGAATTGAGGCGGCCGTGTTGATGGCCACAATCTGACCGAACTTGGCGAAAGGCACGATGACACAGAAGAAGAGGGGCACCGTGGAGATCACCGTGGTGACTGCGCTGGAGACGATCGCCACGCCGACATGGTCCACGGCGAGCATGGTATGGTGCTGCCGTAGTTCAGAGGTGTCCTGAGAATGTATGAGAGAGAGACAGAGAGAGAATGAAATGCCCTCATTTGTTAGTCTGTTATTCTGGATTCCTAATTTCCCATTAATGCATGGAATAGCATTAGAATAACAATGGGGGTCTTTTGGCAGCGCCTACAGTCCTGATCCAAATCGCCAATGAAATGTCTTATGGATCAGGGGTGAGTTTCCTTAAAGCATCACAGCGCTTGTGTTTTGGAGGAACTGATTGAAAGAAGGAGGCTGCTGGCTGGCAGAGGCAGGGATAGGGCAGGGAGGGGAAGGCAGGGAATAGGGCCGTGTACCACGTGGTGATTAGCTGCCTGGGAGCCAGTCTCCCCGGCCAGCAGGAAGCCCTCGACCAGGTGCAGGCAGTAGTCGACGGAGGAGCCGACCAGGATGGAGAGGGAGATGGCCTCCACTGCCCCCATCTCCCAGCCAAGCCAGTACATGACTGCCACCACCAGGCAGATGACACCTGCGGACAACCGAGGATGTTAGCCGCTTGCTACACACCTGCGTAAGCGAGTGCATCACCGAATGTGCAGAAACGGTTGGCAACATACTGGCCAATACATAGCTATACAGGTAAATAAGCACCTATGTGTTTACGCTGGTGTAGAGTAACACACACACATCCAGGGCGCTTCTTACCCAGAATAGTGAGGAGGATGGGCAGAAGCAGGAGAGGGTGGGAAGTGAACACCGACACAGTGCCTATGCAGATGGCCAGGGACAGCAGCAGACTATAGAGGGCGCTCTCCACACCTGAACACAGTGCACGAAAATGGCTGAAGGCAGGACAGACCTCAGGCTTGCATTAAAATGCAGACGGCAGCGGTTATGTAAATCTCTTGCGCGGCTTTGTGATTAGAGATGATCGATACTCGTAACGCCCGACGGGCCGTCGAAAGCTCACCGGCTTGCAGGGCGAGCGAATCGCAGGTTTCCTGCAAGGAGAGGGACTGCCGTGTTTCAGTCCTAGGTCCTTGTCCCCTAAACCCGCCCTTTGCCTATCGCTTATTGTATTAAAAGCCAAACCGTTTTTTGGGCAATAATTTTTGGCACCCGGGAAGACGGCACCAGAGTATGTTTGATGTCCAGGTACAGCTTTAAGAGACTGAGCAGAATTTTAACAAGGTTGCAGACTTCATTAATCATGTTGGCACTAATAACACTGTGGTGGCAGGGGGGAGGGGGGGGGGGTCTCTCAAATGGTGAGGCTAAGTGCATTTTAAATACTTAAACGGAAACGCTAGGGGCTCTTGGGTGATTTCATACAGTAAGACACTCATCCCCAGCCTAGAACGGCCCTTACAGCCCTGTCATTAGCTGTCGATTCCTTTGTGATGGAACATAATCAACGATGTCTTATCCGGGTACAGGAGAGGCCTGTATTAGCCTGCCTACTCCGCTGGCCACTACTCTGAGTCTTCCCAGGGAGGCTAGGATGTCAGCAGCTAACGGACGGAGGCGTGAGATACGAGTGACATGCCAGGCACGTAAAGTAGCTGATTAACCCTGATTTCAGCGGATGGGGCTGTACAGAGTGCCTTTCTAAATATAAAACTCTCCACTTGCCCAGAATCTCCATGAAGATCTGCTTCCAGTGTTCACAGGTCTGGAATCCATGGCGCAAGGCGGAGGATGCAGGGAGGGAGGAGAACTGCTCCTGTAAGAAGGACTCCCACTGCAGGAAATCCGAATGGGTCTGGAAGGAGGACTTCCCCTTGTAGGTGGTCTGGGAAGGAAACAGAACCCGGTCCAGCGCGCGGCTTTCTCTCTTACCCTTACGCAGCGAGACTCAGTGTAAGAAATCCCGTCAAATCAGGTGAGCTGTAGCTTTGTAGATGACTATGTGTGGCAGAATTTTCAATACTCAAATGAATAATTCTTCCTACGAACTAAACTATTTTGTTATCCGATATGGAGAGTTTATCCCAGGCAACTTAAGGCACAAGGTGACAGAGCACTTTGGATTTGATGCCAGGCCATTACAGGACATGCACTCAGGCACTACAGACAATTCGGACATGCCAGTCCCCCTGAATGTATGTCTTTGTATTTCAGGAGGAATCTGGACTGATGAGAATCCACACAGTGAGGGTAGAACCTGCACCCTCCACACACACACACAGAGTGGGATTTAAACCCTCAACCCTGAAGGCATGATTGTGTATAACCATATTTATAAACAAAGTATTTCTAATTCGAAGTATGACTTTTTTAGTTTACTTTCACCTGTATTTGAAAATTGGGAATTAAATCAATTCTAGCTTGACAGCTTGACAAGGGGAATCCATTCGCACAGGCTTTGATCTTTGCTTGTATAGTCTGCAACTGGAATGTTGTTACGCTTTAAGATGTCTCCAAAACAGGCGGAAATGGAGAAAGCCGAAAGGATGATGATAATTTTCATAATGACCTTTTTTTAATTGAGCGGAAAAAGCAGTGAGAAATCAGTAAGGCTTATCTGCTCACTAGAGTGTATCTTCTGTGTTTTTCTGCAGTGCTTTTCATGCCTCGTATCGACAGAAAATCTCATCCACAATGTGCCCTGTGCCAACAGATGCCAGGGGGACACTTTATGTGTGACCAAAGCAGATCATCTAAGGACACGCTCTGGGGAAGCACTTACCGATTCAAAGGCCATGGAGAGCCAGCGCACGGCGCCCCCCTGCATGCCCACAGCCCCATGGGAGAGTTGCCCAGGCAACAGGTTGGGTTGAGGCAGACCTTGGCAGTTTGGGTGAAGCAGGGGTAGCAGAGAAGAAAGGCTGTTTCCTGAAAAGCAGACCAACGCTGGCTGTCAGAGTAATAATAATAACAACGACGACGATGATAATGGCAACAACAACAACAGCAATATAATTATCATTGTTGATGTTGTTGATGTTAAGGCTACCACAAGAGATTTAGAGCCCCATTAAACATATCATACTGGGCCCCCAACCCAGATCAATCCAATTATGTTTTTTTAGGGCTCCTGTCACTCAAGGGCCTTTGAAATCGTCCTAACCCCCACCCCCCCACAGTGACCCTGGTTTCTGCTGCTGTTGTTCATATCAGATGGTCTTTATCCGCAGCATCTCATATAGCTTTCAGTCACACCCTTTCCTCAGCTGGACGCCTCGCCACATTAATACTGATGTTTGGTACCTCAGTCATGAATACAACAGCAGGACTCTTCCTGTAGCTGAACCACCCACTGCGGCTCTGGGGGGGGAGGGGTGGGAGGGTACCTGAGGGTAGGCACTGGGCTCCTCCAGGCTTGACTAGGCGCACATTGGCACTGATGTCCTTGCAGAGCTGGCAGAGGTGCCCGATCTCTTTGAAGAGGTCAAAGTCTGGGTCATAGACCACACTACCCTGCAGGGAGAGGACTGTCATTAAAAGGGAACAGGCATAAATGTAGGTGACCCTGATCTGCAGGTATCCTCCCCCCCGGGGGGCCCTCACCATATCCCCAATGACGTGGTTGTCGGCTCGCTGGGTGCGGTTAACTCCCAGAATCCCAAACACCACGAACACCATGGCGCCGGTGTCTACCAGAGGGCGCACTGCCGGTCGCCCACATCCCCCCCCTCCGCAGGGGTTGAAACCTGAGGTTTTTGAAGCGCTGATTGGCTTGGGGTCTGAAGCTGGGACAAGATGAAAGCCCTCAGGAATACACCGCCACAGAATAGACCGACTCTGATTAATCAACGAATTAACATACTGTTTATTTTGCAGCTTTATTTATTTGTTTGGCATTCATAACCATAACTCAGCACAGCCAGATCGCTGCTGTTAAGGGCAATCTGATGCTACGTATGATAAAAGATCAAACACATGCATATGCAAACCCTAAATGGTTACTAAACAGGACACCACACGGTCACCGTGGCGATTGAAGCTTCTCCGTGCGGACAGAGCCAGTGGCATACCTGCAGTCAGGGGGGTGTAGAAGGAGCCCTTGGTGGGTCCGTCAGGCCCAGCACTGATCACGCAGCCTGGGGGGGCCACACACACCCTGCTGGGGTAAGGGCTGCGTCTGAGCTGGGCAAAATACAGCTTTCTGGGGGGGGGTGGGGGGGACAAAGAGAGACAAAGACAAAGAGAGTAAGAGGCATTTGGTTAACGTGCCCCGCAGCTAAATCGTGTCACTTTTAATATTCTAATTTATTACTTCATTTAACAGACGCCCTCATCAGAATGCCCCAGATCTCTGAGATGACCTGCGGACGCCTCGCAGGGGGTCACCTCCATCCACGCACCTCATTTGTGTCACTTAATTACTCGACAGACACTTTAATCTGACGCGACTTGGCTGCCTGGCCGAGCCTGGATGCTTTGCGGGGGCTTACGGTTCTCCGGTGTGCCCTCAGGCTCTCTCCTTCATAAACCTGCTACTGGCGGTCAGCTGCTTTACGTGCTATGACACCTGCTGCCGGGGGCTTGTAGTGTCACAGAATACCCCCGTCTGCCCTGGGGGGTACTTTTTTAAAGAACTTTGTGGGATAGAACCCCCAGGTCGTAGTTACAGCATTGCTGTTTTAAGTCCAAAATGATCCTGTAGCCGTGTGAATATAAGGAGGTTCAGCAGCAGCGCGCCGGGCGGTTTAAGGCGGAGCCGAGAGCGTCTGCCCCCCACCTGCTGTGCATCTGCTCAGCTGAGGCCACATAGAAGCTAAACTCGGCCACCCAGCCGCGGCTGGTGTCGCAGGACTGCGAGGTGATCATCCAGCGGGGGCGGCCTGCGTGGGCCACGCACACCGTCATGCGCATGCTGAAATTGCTGTGGGGGCCGCTGAAAGCCTGAGCAGGGGAAGATTGAGATTGAAAGGAACACGTTAGCTTTTAAGATGCGATGCAGTCAAGGTCCGGTGAAGGACTGGCAAAGTTGCCGGCAGAGGAAAAGCCAGCCTGTACCATTAGGATTCATTGAAACTGCAGCAAGCGGGGACACAGTCATGCACTAGGAGTTACAGGTCTGACGTGAAGCAGCCTGGCATCGTTAGAGCCCCTTTTCTCCTTCCTGCCACCCCGAGCACAGCCAACCAGCCTGCGGTCGGGTCACCTGAAAGGAGGGCACCTCCCCCTGTCCGGGGGTGAGCGGTTTCCAGGGCGATGGCACGCTGGAATTCAGGGAGAAGCGATACAGCGTGACGGCGGTATCCGCCTCCAACTTCGACACGTATACGGTGAACTGCTTGTCTGTAGCAGGGAATGGGAGACACAACGCATAGTACAATGACCACTGAATGCCTGTTAGTGTGGCTAAATCAATATAATGCAATGCCCAGCAGGGGGCATTGTGGTTAAGGGACTACACTTGTGAATGAAGATTAAATGAGACTAAATTAACCTTTCAGTAAAATATCTGCTTAAAATAAAACTTCAAAACAAAAAAAATGATAATAATGAAAAAAGATTTTTAAGCTTTGCGGTGAAAGCAACGGTTTATCCAGAGGAGGAGGTGCAAAGAAGCCTCCACCCCAACCTGTCTGGTGGATGCCGGTACTGTGTTTGTCCGTAATGTGTCCCGCCGCAGTGCTCGGGTTGGAGAGGTGCCCATCGGGACCTGAGCCGGGCGTTGTGTGGCATGCAGTGCGGGTCGCACTGCGCAGTGAGTGTGGCTTCTCCATGAAGAGGCCTGTGTGAGGGTTTGACATGTCAGCAACACCAGGCTAGACAAGGGCACGTGAAGGTCTGAGATGTTCAGGCATGACCGGGCTGGGCCGGGCCGGGCCGGGCCGGGGGGGCCTTACCCGAGCAGGTGTGGCAGGAAATGCCCTGTGCGCTGAGGTTGCTACGTAACCCCAGCAGCGTCTGCAGGTTGGTGTCGGGCCGGAAAAGCAGGGGGGCGTGACTGGCGGGCTTCAGCAGGCAGCAGAACCCGGCGGTCACCACCAGAACCAGGACGTAGAGAGCTGGAAGACGGCACAACATAACTCGGTACCAAACAGCGGTCACCGTCATGTCTTCAGTTTATGGACCCCAGGTACAACAGTTACAAATCTCCTTATCAAACCAGATCTTTTTCTACTACACTGTTACCCTAGAACAGTGTTTCCCAATCCAGTCCTCAGGGACTATACTGGGAGTTGGGAGGGAGCAAAAACGTGGACCGTCTGGGGTCCCCGAGGACTGGGTTGGGAAACACTGCCCTAGAAGACCAGTGCATGAACCAGTAACTGGAGAAGATAAGAGGGTGAAGAGAAGGATAAGGTGCTGGTACTGACCTATAATGACCCTGCGGTTCTCCACCACAGGCTTGGCCACCCAGCGCTGCAGTGCCCCCTGCAGGCCAGAGCACACCATGCCTGCTCCGCCGTGTTTAGGGTTGGGAGGAAATGTCATCTGAAGTGACACCAGGGGGACATCAGAGTCTGGATCAAAGGACCCTGTACGTGACGGGAGGGGGGTGGTCACTAAAATATGTAGGGTTTTCTTTTTTGCAGTCCTTTGAAAGCATTTTGCTTGGCAACAGCACATCTAAATGTCAAAGGTAATCGACAGTCAAACGTGTTACTTATGTTTTAAGTGCCTCCCTACGCTAAAAGACTTCTTCAGTCTCAGATGGCCTCTCTCACCCGAATCCAAATCCACTGACAGGAGAGCTACGTCGTCATCCTGGTCTGATAAGGGGGTGTAGCCCGTCGATTGCCCACGGGGAGGGCAACACCTGGACAGGAAGTGAGGAAACATCAGGAGATGTCAGTGTGGGGTGGTCGCTGTCTCAGCCGGGGAGGGGCGCGGGGGAGGGGGTGCGTACCGCCGCAGGCAGGCGCCCTCTCGGCGCTCCAGACAGCGGCTCCATACGCTGAGTGCGGCGGGCATCATCAGGCACACCCACAGCCAGCAGCAGCTGACGATCAGCGCCATGAACAGGCCGAAATCCTGCACTGCCGGGATCTGAAGGCGAGCGCACACACACACACCCACACGGGAAACACTTCAGCGGGGGCCCCGGCTCCTCACACAGAAAGCCATCATCACAGTGGGTCCTCGTGCAGCTGAGTGTCCCATCTCCACGGCGCCGAAACGGCGGGTGAAAATTGAGGCAAATCAAAACAGCCAGGGGGGTCACGCTCAATATCATATCACCCTGATGCGACATAATTCATTTCCCATTGAGGGAAAAACCACCAAAATAAATGTAATAAATGAGATTCTAATGTGCAGTCTCATCAGAATGGGCATGTTTGTTCTCTCGCCCCATGCTTCCCTACCCCCCATACCTGCGAGAAGGCGTTGGCGGCGTAGGCAGCAGCGGTCGTGAAGGAGGTGAGGAAGGTGGCGCGGCCGGCCGTTTTGAGCGTATAGACCATGCGCTGTTGGGGCTGCGTCATGCGGAAGGCCTGCCGGAAGGTTCCGATGAAAACGAAGACGTCGTCTACTCCTGAAGACCGGGACATCCGGGGGAGACAGGGACAGCGGGACAGCGGGACAGCAGGATGCGGGGGCAAGGGCACAGGATTATGCTCTTTTATGCTGTGTTCTGGCTGCTTCCCTAAGGACCGTTGACATGCTTGATTAAGTTAGCCGAAAGCCATGTGGGCGGATCCTCCAAGGGCCACTGGAGACGGACTGGCACTCACCGATGCCAACGATGACAAATGCTGCAACTCCATTGAGGATACCCAGGTAGCGGACACCAAATGCCACATGGTACAGGAAGAGGGCCAGGAGGCAGCTGAGGCCGATGCTGGCCAGGCCAAAAAGCGTCAGGAACGCTGCAGGGAGACAGCCGGCCAGAAGGGGGAGGCCTACGTTACCACCTCGCTCCACAAAAAAAGTCTGACAGCCCGTACAGATGCTTCTGGGTGGATCGACTATGTTAATAGATCTCGACATGGAAATGCATCAAAATATTCCAAGGATAAAAACACGGTGAATCTTTTTCACTGAATGAACCTGCTGAGACAGGTGCAGCATATTTCACAGTAGTTAATGGACTGTTGAGTAGCTGGGAAGCAGCAGCTGTGGGCTGGCGTACCCCGGATGGCGGATGGATGATGGTGACGGAGCTATGGACAGGTGTACCTGAGAAGGAGGTCAGGATGTAAACCAGAGTGGCGATGCAGGCCCCACTAATCAGCGCCAGCAGCATGTCGTTGTGGAAGGTACGCCTGACCTCGTCGTCAAATAGCTCCGTACCCCCGTATAGCACCTTTACCTGGCTGAGAGGGACGGGAGGGGGCTTCTCAGTCACGGTCCCTTTAATAACCCTAGCAATGATCGGACAATAAGCTTCCCAGCTGTGCTCATATACCAGCAAAAGTTCCAGTTTTAATTGCACGTCTCTAAAAATACCAGCCCGACATGCCAGAAGCATGCAACGCAAATCCTCGCCATCCTCCTGTCAACGTTTCAAAAATGGCAGCCGCGGGCAAGCGGAGCCACGGGCTGGGGGCCAACCTGGTGGACTGATGGGCGAGGATGTCGGCGTACTGCACCACAAAACTGCGGAAGCGGCGCTTCTGCTCGTCCAGCCGGTCCTGCAGGGAGAAGAAAGAGGGCAAAGGGGCGCCGAAATGGATCTCGCTGCGGAGCAGGCTGCTGCGCAGGCGGCTGGGCGTCAGGCTCTCATCCACGTACCAGTAGAACTGCGGGTGGGTGATGGCCAAGCTCAGGGCACCTGTAGGAATGGCAGCGGGAGCTGCCACTGTGACCACACTTCAAGAGGAACGATAGCCAACACTCATCCCAACATTTACCCAAACCACACTCCTAGCACTCATCGCAGGACTCACTCCAACCGTATTCCCAAAATGAATCCCAGTACTTATCCCAGTACTCATCCTGTGACTCACTCTAACATTCCCACCCAAACTATGCTCTCAACATTCTTCCCAAAATTCATAGCAATACTTATCCCAACACATATCTTAGCAACATTCATCCAACCCTACTCCCAAAATTCTTTGCAAAATTTACCACAATCTTCATGCTAACCCAGCTCCCAGAAGTCACCTTGAAACTCATCTAAAACTTTCACCCAGTACTCATCCCAACATATTTCACGTTTTTTTTTCAGCAGACACTTTTGTCCAAAGTGACATACAAGTGTGACGAACACAGCGAGCATCTTGTGACGCTGCTCCCATTCTTGCCCTGTGATCCATCAGCATAACAGAAGCTTGTCTCCTATCATGGTTTTAGCTGCTTAAAAGATACATTTAACTACAGTACCCAGCATGTCTTTAGGTTGTTATTCTCACCTATTTACACTACTGGGTGTATTTCCTGGAGCCCTTCAGGGCAAAGACTTTTCTCAAGGGTAGTCAAGCTTCTTGACACTGTCACCACCTGCTTCCCCTGAATAAATTTTAAATCCAACTAATGCACATATGCAGACACACACACGCGCACAAAGAAGGAAATATAACTGCAGACAAGGACACCCTCACTCACGCTCGTAACTCACCGCTGATATTGGCCAGGTCTGGTCCCATGCCATCATAGTAAATCTTGCCCCCTCGTTCACTGGGGAAAAGGTAGGAGAGGAGGGAGCTGGGGGGTGAGCAGTAGGAGGGACCCAGGGGGAGGTCCCTCAGGATCTCCAGGGGCCTCCAACAGAACTGCCTAAAATGGGGGTGCTGCACGACCAGGCGCTCCACCTGGTGGATGGTGCGCAGACGCTCGGGGGTGAAGATGTTGGCGTCGTCCTCGCCTTGGGCCAGGAACACCAGCTCCATCTTCCACATGGCTTGACTCTGCAGGTAGTAGGAGGATCCCCCAGCAAAACGAGGCAGCCTGAGCAAAGACTTTCCCTGCCCCCCATCATCCTCTGGGTCTACAGATTCAAGTTCTTCTTTCTGCTGCTGCACTTCCCCCTCTATGCCCTTTTCCTTTGAGTGTTTTTCATGACTGTTCACCCCAGTGGCCTCTTCCCTCGAGCCTCCAATCCCTGTCGTGTTCCACACCAATCCCTCCGCCATCAGATTGCTTTTTGTAGCCTTTAAGGGCCCTTTGCTATTTTGCCCGCCCAGCCGCTTGAGCAGCAAGTCCCTGAAGGCCCGGGCTTCGACGCTGTCCACATCACGCCTGTGTCTGTCCCAGGACCCCAGCTGGCTCTTTAGGGCGATGGTCAGGGCATCGAATCGCTGTGCTGACGAGTGGCTCTGTACCTCGAAGGCGCTGTAGGAAAGGTCAATGTCCAGTGGGGGGCAGTGCAGGAACATGTAGGCGCAGAGGGCACAGGGCAACAACACTCCAGCCCCAAGGATCAGGATGCACATCCAGACCTGAGTATACGCCCAGCCCATGGCTCTCCAAATTCCCCAAAGCCCACTGTCCTCAACATGATCGCACCTAACTGATGTATCCTCGAAATCTTCCTCTTCCTCCCCCTCTTCCTCCTCTGTGACACCCGGGTCCGCCAAGAGCAACAAGGGCTCATCCTCTGTCTCCATCGCCGCCCCTGTGGCACAGAGAGGAACACTCATGCAGGGGCACAGCACTGAATCACCACCTGTCTGCTCTGCACCTTCGCGCCCGGCAGCGGTAAGTCAACATTGCGGCAGAATGTGAATCATGAAAATAACGCTCGTTAAAGGGTGACAGATCACTGTCGCAAGCACACAAGGACGAGGGGGTACATTAGGCTTGCCTTGAGGCAGCTTTATTTGTGATTGGGTGGAGTGGGGGGGGTAGACCAGAGGGATTTGCAGTTAGGCTGATCTGTTTCTCCACGGCTGTCCCCCGTAAGACTCCCATTTAGAATGCGCTGCACAGCATACCGGAGAGTGCGTACGAGCTGCTATCTAATTGCTCTCGCTCACACTCTTGCTGAGTGCTCCACAGGAGATCTCTGTAAGCTCCCGCCCGGTGCATCGTGAGCGCATTTAAACTCTGTGAAATGCGCTCAGATAAGATTGGCTCGCCCGTTGGTGTCAGAGGTGCAAAGCTCTGCAGTCATGACAAGATTCTACAGAACTAACGGACCGCTGGTATCTTAGCTTGGAACGCGGAGACGCTTGTGAGCTTTGGTTGACTTCCTGTGACATGTTAAACTGCCTGGGAAGATTGGACCTAGGTGGGAACCCCCCCGCAGTAATTCTGGGGGGTCCGGTTTCCCTCTCCACTCTGTCAGGAGTATGGAAAAAAAACTGCATGGCATTCAGGTCCGCTGGGATAGTCTACCAGCCAAGAGCCACCAGTGCCCTGGCCCCTCAGAGGGCAAACTCATTACTCAACTGGAGGTGTTCGTGAGGTGGGCTGGGTGAGGGTGGGGGGTGTGGATGGCAATGGGACTGAAGCTCCTGCCCCCCCCCCCCCCCACATCTTTCTGGACTATAGATATACACGGTGAAGCACCTTTTTCTTTTCCCTGCGATAAATGGATAAGAGGATGTCCTCCGTCTCTGACGAGGGGGGGTGTTTGCGGGCTGCAGGAGCCAAGGCCCGCGGTCCATCTGTACACCATTTATCACACTGAGCTGAGCTGGTGCCATTCTTACCCGGCCTGCACAATACATTCCATCCAAACCCAAAGCGCACCTGCGGGCACACAGTCATAACGCGCTCTGGAAATGCACTGATGCCGGGCGGCAGCGGGATGATAGCCCCACAATCCACAGCGCTGCGCTGATGGGTGCGAGGGTCCCGTATTGGCAAAGGCACAGCCTCATCGGCACCTTAATTACTCAGGAAGCACAGCCGGGGTGGGTTGGGGGGGCATGTTTACAGGCTAAGGAAGCGAAGCTCCCACAATCTCTCACATCCTGTTCTGCTTCTCACCTTTGGAGGGGGAGAGAGTCTATCAGGGAATGTGCAGATGAACGGTGAGGAAACGCAAGCGCCTGTTTAATGCTCCTCACGGCCGAGCCCCGTACGCTGCGATTCGCAGGTGCGAGGGGGCCTTTACACAGGAGCCTTTACACGGGGGGGCTCCCCGCATTCTGTGCCCATCTGCACAGGAGATTTGAGCGCTCTCTCATCCACTGGGGGGGCATCATCCAGGAGCTTTTATTGGCTTCTATAAATGTCCAGCCATTCGACAGCGATGGAGAAACCAGTTTCATTAAGGCAAGCCAAAGAGAGCCGTACAGAATTTATAACGGCCAGGCTCCCCTGTTAGCGCTTCTGTTGGGCCTTTATCATAATTTTATATATACATGTTGTAATTTTATATATATATATATCACACGTGCGTGTGTGTTTTTTCCATTTCAGAGCCCTGGCAGCGGCTGAGATCTGTAGCGTTTGCATTTAATCAGATGCAGTCAGATGTGAAACGGCAGATGGATGGTTGCCATTATCTGGCGCTGGGTTGTACGGGAAAGCAGGGTCCCGTGGTGTTAACAGCGGCAGACGTCCGCCTCCCGCCACGGTGCCCTTGGTGTGTGTCACTGAGGCAAGCGTCGCCCGCCCCCCCGACCGAGACTCGGGGTTCGTCACTTGCCAAAGGTTGTGTATAATTATCAGCTGTGCTTGTGTGAGTGTGTGTGAGCGTTTCATGGTGAGGTTGCGGGTGCGTAACCTTCTTTATGGATAGGTGCTAAAAATAGACACCTCCCTCCCTCCTCCAGACTCATCCCCTCTCACCCTCTCCTCCCCCTCTAGTATGGATTTCTCACTCCCCCTGCTGCCCCGCAAATTTAATTTGGTGTAAATTCACAGAATCATGGACGCCTGTTTAATGGGACATTAATCTCAATCAAGTGTCTGGGGAAGGCTCAGACATCTGATATGCCCACCCCCCTACCACCCCAAAGCGTGAGTCACCTAGGTGAAAGTTCAAGGCACTTGGGGGTGGGGGCCGGAAAAGCAGGCCTTGCACCGGGTGTGGCTGTAGATAACGCGGCTTTTTCATGTGCGTTACGGCGTGCAAAGACCAGTCATAGTGAAGACAGGGTGAGCCCTACATGGGCAACGCTACGGGCCACGTCGACTCTACCCGAAAACCGCACCTTAGTGGATGAGCTGCTGCCTGTCACTGATTGAATGGATGGTCACGGACCCCCCCCATACATACACACGGTACACAGCCTCTGATGCATCCATCAGCCTGCTCTCTCTCTTACTGCCCCCCATCGAGGAAGACCAGGCAGTCTTGACCTGTAGCTCATCAACAGAAAAGTAGCCCATCTGTGGCCCATCAGAGCCATCATCTGCCACCATCCCTGTCCATGTCTCTGGTGAAGGGGACAGCCCCCAACCCATTTGTCTTTCAAAGGCTGGTTTTCCAGTGCTCCATTGGTGCCGTTAAGAGTGCTCACCCACAACGGATCGTGTTGGTGTGCAAGTTCGGACCGCCGGCAGCTGTCTGTTACGCTTAAACACGCGTGTGCCTGGCACGTACGTTCAGCACTAAATAACCTACTTCGGTATCACCCGGGGCGGCCGGGGGGGGGGGCG
>JAODLD010000046.1:12660342-12672043 GCA_026781065.1 Mormyrops boulengeri
ACATGCAGGCGGCTGGTGTGAAAGAGGAAGGTCTAAGAGGAGGTTTATGGATGTGGTGAGAGAGGACATGCAGGTGGTGGGTGTGAAAGAGGAAGGCCTAAAAGGAGGTTATGGATGTGGTGAGAGAGGACATGCAGGTGGCTGGTGTGAAAGAGGAAGATGTGGAGGACAGGAAGAAATGGAAACAGATGATCTGCTGTGGTGACCGATAGCAGGAGCAGCCAAAAAATAAGAAGTAAATAAACAGGAAGCCTTATCTCCCCTGGCAGCCATTAGGAAAAATACAATATTATTATTTTTTTATATTATTATATTTGATCGGAAAATTATTTTAAATGGGTATTAAGTTTTATGTTTTTATAATGTTAAAATGATTTTAAAACTATGTAAAAAGTTACATTTGCTTAAAAAATGTTCAGGGAAGAGGTACTCAACACGGTAAAAGTTATAATTATTCATGGCTTATATTTTATATTTCCCAAAAAGTCCCATGTACACAAGGGTTAAGGTGTTAAGTTATATAGTTAACACAACTTTTAGTCTTTTTTGTGCTTTGAGAGAGGCAGGTCGGTTTTGCTTTTAAGGAACTATACCCCTATGTTCCTAAAATAAAGAAGATTTTGGTATACACGCCTTTGGCTTTTTCTTTAGTGGTTTTCATGATTTATTTCCAGTGACACTGCATTTGTAAATTTGTGTTCCATTTAGAGCTTTTGAAACATCTCTCCACATATGGAAAGCTGCTATATAGTATTCTGTATCTCATTCCTGTCAAATTAATATGGAATCAGAATCTAATCGAATCAGATTCAACTGAATCATTATCTTGTGAATCAGAATCAAATCGAATCAGATTCAACTGAATCATTATCTTGTGAATCAGAATCAAATCGAATTGGGGCATAAGTGCCAATACCTACCCCTAGCAATAATCTTTCTTACCATACTTATAATGTGCTAATGACCCTTCACCTTTGCATGCTATCATCTTCTGATGTCAGGTATCCCTGATTGACCAGTCCCAGTATAACAATCCCAGTATAAATACTAACCTGCGACCCAACCACTATAATCTGAGGCAGCTGCACAATTTCCGCACCCACGGTGACAAAGACCTCCTGAAGTCTGTTGATCACAGGAATCAGAGTCTCCATCTCTGTCAGTAAAAAAAAAACCAACACTGCTTTGGGGCGGAAAAGAAAGCAACATGAATTAAGATTATACTCTTGACACCCGCCACCTTCATCTCATAGGAGACTCTATGTTTCACTGGTTGTGGGATTGTAATGGCAGGGTTGCCACCTCTCACACATCTGGTGTGACACTCACACTTTCAGACTCTCACATAAGAAATCTTACGGCAAAATCCTTATTATTCCATTATAAACCTAAAATTAGCTACATCAAAAGTGTTCTGGTAGTCTGAAGAACTTATAGGCTATTTACAAGGTAATTAAAGTCTTACATACATGTAAAGGTGTGTGCAGACTTTTCTCAAATTGATAATCTCAAACCAAAGTTGGCAATCTTGCATAGTCATATTATTCAGGGGTGTGGGAGGGGCATGGATACCCTCATAGATTCTGGGGGGCCCAGCACTTTACAGGGGCCCTTGAATATCTAAAATTATAACTTATATATGTGTATGTGGGGGGGCAAGGTGACATTTTCTCAGGGGGCTCAGAATGTCTAACTACTCCCCTGGGCATATGGCCTGTTCTTTCTTTCTTTTTTTGTTACTGTCTCAGTAGGTGACAGGTTTGCATCCCTGCGGGGGATCGGATTAAGCAGTGTGTGAGCCAAGACTGAACGATCCCGGACCTCCAGAACCGCAGCTGCTCCTCACTCACATTAGTGGTGTCACTGGTATGTGACGTGATACCAGCAATTTATACGCGGCCTCTTGCTACAGGATTACAGGCTCAGCTGTGGAGTTCAAATTCCCAGCTTACTAATACTTGGGGGACGACAGTTCATCACGGTATTTTACCAGCGCACTCAATCAGTGATCTAATGGTACAACACTAAAATTAAAAAGCTGCGCTCTCCCAAAAGAGTACGATTAAAAGCCCGTCCAGCAGAACAGTAAATACCGACAAAAACATACTACAGAACGATTATTAATTTTCATCGTAACCATTATTAATCTAATTAGCTTTAAATCCGTATTCACGAATCCTTAAAGTGAAGTAATTATCAGCATCGGAACAATACTGATGTGTCAGCACTCTTGATGTGCTTACAAGCTTTATAACAATTGCATTTCGATTTCTCTTCCTCCCCCGGACCCACCTGAAGATCCCGGAGACCGTAAACGGGCACACGCCCATATGCGCGGCCGAGTCGAAATTGGAGGAAATGGTAAGCATGACATCCACTCTGCCATCTAAGTAATTTAATAATAATAGTAATAATTTCGATCCATAAGGTGCTGCTAAACCTCGAGAGTCACAGTTTCGTTTTTATCTCGAGTCGTACGTAACCCCGGGGAGGTGGGATGTGACGACCCATCACGTCAACAAACCAAGGTAGCTGGCTGCCGCTAACCCGTTAGATATGTGATGCGTGCAAATAAAGAACGACGATACCTGGGTGCAGCTATGCAAAGGTGACCCGTGAGTAAAAGGTCTGGATGTTCAATAGCTAAACAGTTATTTAGCTCACTGGGTGAATGGATGGACATTTCCCAGTTCAGGAAAGAGGAAACGAGATTAAGTAAATGAATTCATTCTCACCGAACACAGTGCATAAATTGCATGAATCCTTTACGACGGCGCTCCCTTCATGATTCCATTGTAAGATCTTTTAAAAAAATATTACAAGATATTATTTCCACCGCATCTTAATTTAGTCTACACCGACAACTGTCATCACATATTAGGAACCGCTCCGCTTCCTTGTCTCACGCCGTGATTGGCCAGATCTCGCGAAGATGTTCTGTTAGTTTGCTTCCTGATTGGTTTAAATGCATTTCAATCCGTGTCGTTTTCAAATCACATTCGCTTCCCCTTCACGGCTTGAATGCTCGGAAACGGGGAGTTGAACCTTTTGCATGTTCTGAGTGCGCGGCACGAACAAATTAGACCGATTGGAAAGGAAACGCACATGTTTTTTTTTTTCTCTGGGTATTCGTTTAATGTTGTCCTCAAAGTTTCTCGATTTTGCAGTTTCCCCCCATTTTCTTGGTCTTAATGTTTATCCATCATGCATTCCATTATGCACTCACACTAAAACAGATTAATCAAGGTCCAGTCGTTTACGTGTCGCGGGGTCCTGATAGTATCTGACTGGGGTGCACTCTGGATAAATCGAAAAATTTAGGGCATATAAACCCGCACACTACGGATAATTTAACTACGGCATTTAGCCTAACAGTAAGTCTTTAGTGGAAGGAAATTGCAGTATCTGGAGGACACTCGTGGGACATTGAGAGAACATGCGAACTCCACACAGAGCGGAGATGGGATTCAGACCCCAAACTGCATCGTTCCACTCCCATACCTAAATCAGTTTTTTCAAAATTAATTCATAAACTTTGTAATGCACTTTAATGCTGAACAAGCTATTTAAGTAAAGATAGTATGTTCTGCCACATAGTTGACCAGTATTAGTTTTCCAGAACTCTTTTATTGTTATTACACAAGCCTCGGTTGCTGTAAGTGTCATACATCTCAGAATCCATTAAAAGCTAAAACTCCAAAAATGCATGGACTTGGCTTATTGGATTATCTCTGAATCGGGACTGTCGATATGAGAAGCTATCTTGTGCGCCATCTGATGAAGGATAGCACTGTGGACGCCACGCTGACCAACGAGCAGAACAAGGACCCGTCTGGAGCGGCACACTGCCACGCCACGGCCAGGCCTTGGCTTCGTGCGGAGGTCCATCGAGCGATCGCCGGGCGTGCCCATGTTGTCCCGGATGAGTGAGCACTGTATTCCGCCGAGAGTAAGGCCTTGGGTCTGAATGGCCTCTCGGTCACCGGTCAGCAAAGTCTTCACCTCTTGGCGGGTCAGGTGTTCCAGCCAGCCCCACCGTTTGGCAGCCAAAACTTTACGTTGGCGAAGGTTCACAATCGCCCAGTCAGCATACTGTCCCTCCGACAGCACACTGTTCGCGTAGTCCTGCAAGCTGACCGCAGACATTTCTGCGGAGACATATGGAAGAAAGAGCTCTTCTATGAGTGTTTAAGTCATCTCCCTGCGATTAACCGTGTTCAGACCTTTTGTCAAAGACTCCATACTAATTAACAGGCAGTTGTTCATCAGAAACGTTTCCTATAATATTTACTGACTTTACAAGCCATATTAAATAGCTCAGAGCTTATATTCTTATGTTGTACATAGAGGCGGATTAACTTCTCTGGGGCCCTTGACTGATAGCTGTGTTTGAGATACTTCGAACGTGGATTTTTATTTTTTTTTTAAGTAAATTAATTTAGTCAAATGCCCACACTGTTTACACTATAAACGGATATTGATTTCTATTTGTTATACATTATTAATGAATATAGGTTATTTAGCTAGAAAAATATATTAGTAAAATTGACGGGCTCCTACCAGCCTGAGATGATGTGGAACAACTGTACCAAGATTTAACGAAATCGTTATTTTCTTAGCGTTTTTCAAATTAGCAACGTGCGTTCATGAGCGCTGCTGTTTACTCTTAAATACCGATAAAAATGTTTACGAGTTGCCATTAAAAATCGTACAAAAAATGCGCGACAAATTCTCGAGTGGATAAATCAACCAGCGACAGCGAATTGGCTCATTTCCTTCCAAATTTATCTGGTGTGTTGCTGTTTGATCACCAGAGGGCAAGCTCCGCTCATCTTTCATTCCACCTTTCAAAATAAATGATCCACTTACTGGAGTATTAATGGTCTTGATGTCACCTTGTATTCTTCTTGAATATTTTCCTCCGATGTTATACATTACTACAGACAAGGGGTTCGGTATGAAATTTAAACGCAAAATTCTCAGATATTTGATCATTTAATCAACTATTGTTTTTATATTTACTGTAGCACATAACTGTATCAGATAATGAATTCATTTAATTAAATAGCCAATTTCAAGGCTCATTTCCTGCTATATGGATTACAGCCAGATGGTATTTTCTTACAGTTCCTAGTATGTGTTCCACCATAATAGACCACTTGATACACCACCAGGCACTAAAGAAGCAGGATTGAAACCAGAAAAGATGTATCACAATATGGGAATGCTGCTTTAGCAAGCTGACTAAATCATTTGACGGAAGACTCCTATATACTCCATACCTTTTGATACTGAGGAAAAAGTCCATAACTTCTGTACTCCAAATACTTACAGTATAACAATGTATCTGAAAGTAGTGAGGGGCACCATCCCAGCAGCCATGCTGCAGTCATGGACTGCGTGACTTCCGCCTGTGGGTGCAAATTATTAATTTGAGGGGGCCAGGTGTGCAATAAAAACCAACAGTGTTTTTTAATGGCATGAATATAATCGAAATTAAATTTGATGTTTGTGAAATTGTTTCAGATTACTTTGCATTTGATATAGAATTTCTATTTAAGTACCAGTTTACTTGTAAATTGCATGCTTTGTTATATTAACTGATCTGCAGATACGATAACCCTCATTATAATTATAACCCTATAGTGGAATGCAGGACATTTGATTTTTTTCTAACAGACTGTTATCTCTGTCTGTATTCTGAGTTACAGGGATTTTCTGTGAAGAAGAGCAGACTTGAACATGTCCAGAGGGAAGACACTGACTCAGTTTGCAAAAGCTGGGAGTTATCCCTTAGAACTGAGTTAGTTATTCGCTTCAGCTGTCTAATATACAGGGACTCCAGATTAACCTGTGTCTCATCAATCGGTCTACTGAACCTTAATCTTATCCTTAACCTTATTTGGATCACAAAGGTGTAGTTCTGATATGGCACGACACAGCACAAGGTAGCAGTGTGGTGCGCAGTGGTTAGCACCGGCCTCATACCCCTGGCACCGGAGTTCTCCACCATGGCTTCAGGTGTGTAGAATTTGCATGTTCTCCCTGTGTCATCATGGGGTTTCCTCCAGGTAGTCTGGTTTCCCCTCAAAGTCCAAAAACATACTGAGGTTAATTGATGTTACCTCCTGCCTGTAACTTCCTGGATAGGTTCCAGACCCCCGCTACCTTAAACAAGAGATTAAAGAAAATGGATGGATGGATGGATGGCACAACGCAGACTGACAGTAAAATGCTCTTCGGTTGTGATTTCTAACTTCTGTATTCCATACAATTATATTGATGTGGAAAAAACAACATGCTCCCCCAATGGAGACTGTCAATTTCTTAGATCCTACCAACAACATGGGTTTAAAAATGATCAGGGGGTGCTCCACGAAGCAGTATTTCTCACTTAGCTAGGTTAACTTAAGCTAGAAGTCATGATTGTCCAATAGGTATGCTCCTTACCTAAACTTTTATCGGACGAGCATTACATATGGAATAAGTTAACCCAGCCAACTGGGAAATTCTACTTCGTGGAACACCCCCTTGTCAGTTTAAAAAAGCAGAGCTTTTTTCTTTTGTTTTTGGTGGGGAGGGCGGGTAAAAGTAATTGTCAAAGAATAAGTGTTTCATAAGTGTTTCAAAGAAGCTCTGCCCGGATTTAAAGAATGCTTGAAATGCTGTCACATTTCGCTGTTATTGTTGTTGTTAAGAAAAACAGTAGTGGTGATTATCATCATCATCATTATTATTATTAATAATAATAAGAATAATATAACGACGGGGGCTCCTGCGCCCCCGCGCCATGTTGGCTCGCGACTCCGATGCGCCAAGATGGCGCTCCCTCTTCCCCCTGCGCACGGCGAGCACGGACTTCCCGTGGTTGGTTTCTCCGCCTGCAACGTCAACCCCTCGTGACTCTCCGCAGCCATATTGAGGTACGATCACTTTTGTTTTTTTTACGGCTTCGGCGGATGTTGCCCTTCTCCCGTTAAGTGGGATTTTTTCCCCTGTGTTTTTTAGGATCATATATATGTCAGCGTGACATTCGGGGCGCGGCGTCACAGGGAGCTTGGCTGCGGTGCTGGCTGGCGATCTCTCTCCCTGTGTGTTTGTCTCCGATTCGCGCTACGTCCTTCTGTCAGCTGGAAGTGAGGAAGCGGACGGCAGATCGCCTTGGTGAGTTTCTATAGCCTCCCCCTTCCCCAAAATCTGCGTGGGATCTCTCTGCACTTCGCTCCGCTGCTTTGGTGGCATTGTAATAGCTCCGCGTATTGCTGCGTGTCGCCCCCCGCCTGCCTGCTCACCTGTCCCGCGTTACTGGATGGACAGCTGGCTCGGTTCGTCTTCGGTTCTGAGCGGAGCGGCTTCGTCCGCCAGCAGCCCGTAGGTTTTCCGGCCGACGGGCTTATTAAACACCCAGACCACGTCTCTGCTGTGCGGACGTCCTTTGGCGCGTTTTCGGGCTTTCGATGCCTGCCTGCGGGACGCGGACTGTCCCCCGGCATTGCCAGGCTTGCCGTTTATTGCCGAGCTCCATGCGTATCCGACATTTATAGGTTTGCTTATGTGTACTGCAGCCGGATTGCTTTAAACAGGGCTCTCGCCTGCCTCGAATTTCGAGTGATTATGTTGTAATGATCAAAACTGTCCGCCAACTACTACTTCCTTTTTTTTGTCATGACAGCGATTGTACTACAAAAAATGAGTAGATGTGTATTAAACGCTGGTTATAAATCTCTCATTCAGCGTCCAGCAGTCCAGTATGGCTTCACGGAAGAAGGTGCTGCTCAAAGTTATCATCCTGGGAGACTCTGGGTGAGTTATGTCCCGCGTTTTATGCGTGTTGTAAGACGCTATATTCTGCCACGGAGTACAAGGGATTTTCTTTACCGAGTTTTTCTTGCAGTATTTAACTGAAATATGTGAATATGGCTCTTGATATTTTATCACCTCTAACATTATTGCTAGGCTGGTTCTTTCGTCAACAGTGAATTGCAGTTCTACCCACTGAGTATCTTAGTTAAGTAGTTCATGAACTGTACCTTTCTGACTGTATTGTCACCTTGTACCCTGGACTTGGACTCTGTGCCTTCAGTTCCTTGTGTGTGTCATTAAACACCGTACCACCGGTTGTTCCTTATGCTCTTCTGTATGTCTCACTCGGTCTCCTTGATTAGCGTGGGCAAGACCTCTCTGATGAACCAGTACGTGAACAAAAAGTTCAGCAACCAGTACAAGGCCACGATCGGCGCTGACTTCCTCACCAAAGAGGTCATGGTTGATGACAGGCTGGTCACCATGCAGGTCTGTTTCTCTCTTCCCTCCCCTACCTTCTGCCTGTTTGTTTGCTGCTTTCCTTTTCATAAGAGGGAGGGGGGCAGCTTACAAAATGTTTTTTCCTGCTCATTTATGTGTCTCCTCATTCATATAATACCAGAAGGGTGCCTTGCGTTGAGCAGATACCAAAGATGCCCGTCGATTGTGCAAGAATTGACGTGACTCTGAGCTGTCTTCTCACATGCCAGATATGGGACACCGCGGGACAGGAGCGCTTCCAGTCACTGGGCGTGGCTTTTTACCGTGGGGCCGACTGCTGTGTGCTGGTGTATGACGTGACCGCACCCAACACCTTTAAAACCCTGGACAGCTGGAGGGATGAGTTCCTGATCCAAGCCAGTCCCCGTGACCCTGAGAACTTCCCATTCGTGGTGCTAGGCAACAAGATTGACTTGGAAAATAGGCAGGTCTGTGCAGGAACCCTGGGCTGGGTGACAGGTTCTTAGGAAAGGTGTGCCCGTGCCGGGTGATCTTGGATTTTTAAGTTGCTAATGTCTGTTTGTGGTATATTTACCTCAGAGGGAAGAATATAATTGAATTAAATTGCATATGATTGCTCTGTAGTAACTTAACTTCTGAAAGTGGTCGGGTGATGGTATGGATCTTGAATTATTATCGTCACTCAACTGGATTTCTGTATTTTTCTATATGCCAAGGCCCAGAATACCTCCTCTTCTGTTAATTATGTACCTCATGACATTAACGGACATTAATGGGCTGGGCAGTTGAATCATTAATGTGAGTTTTCTTGCTGCAGGTAACGACAAAGCGAGCTCAAGCATGGTGTCAGAGTAAGAACGGCATCCCATACTTTGAAACCAGCGCCAAAGAGGCTATCAATGTGGACCAGGCATTCCAAACGATCGCCCGCAACGCTCTCAAACAGGTACAATGTTTCTGTTCGCCTGTAGGTGTCTCTGTTTGCAACAGGTGGGACAGGCATCAACCCCTCCCTGGTAAGATGCTTGCTTCATGCATTTGGAAGTTTTAGAGAAATATTCTTAGGGCAGAAGGAACAGTGATTGGTTCAGAGAGAGAACCAATCAGATTGTAGAGGAGGTGGGTCCAAGCAACTAGAGGAGGTGGGACCAAGAAATCTGATTGATTCAGGGAGAGGATCATTTTCCTTTTGCACTCAGAACATTGTTGTGAAAGTAAAACTCCCATGAGCTCCCTTCTCCCCCATCTAGGAGTCAGAGGTGGAAACGTACGATTTCCCTGATCAGATCAAACTGAGGGATGACAAGCCAGTGTCCTCCAGTGATGGCTGCGGCTGCTGAGAGTGCAGAAGATGGGAGATTTGGAGAGCAGGGCGAGGGATGTAGGGTGTATCATACAGGTGGACACCATAAATGTTTTTCTGATACATGGTTCCAGATCAAAACGGTGCATTTTTTTTTTTTTTTTTTTTAAATCTTTCCCAAAACTTGACGCTCTTGGCAAGAACTGAAACAATACAGAAAGAATCCTCGATTGGCCTTCTCTTTCCATGTCACTTACAAGGTGATTACATCTAAGAAATACAGAACATACAATCTGAATCATGAACCTGCCTGTGGTTTCCATCACCGGTGAGGACTTCGTTCCTCCCTCGTTTGCTTGGCTCTTGCAGGCCACTCAGTGCCGTATCAGTATCCATGGTGCCAGTAGGCCAGCCCCTCCCCTCCCCCCACCCATCACTGTGTCTTTCATCTACCCACTTCTCTGCCGTTTCTTCCTTTGTCACACACAAACGTCGGAGTGGCTGGGAGACCGATTCTCGGCCTTCTGAACGTCCCCACAGACGCACTAGAATAGTAGCTATCTGTCCTCAAGCACTTCACACGTCGGTGTGACCATCGCATGCTGTATAAAGGAGAATTTTTTTTTATATATATACACACACTCACCAGGAAAGAGGTTTTTGGAGTATAGCTTGTCAGACCTGTGTGACAGCAGTGTGTGAAGTCCTTCTGTAGGAGCACCGGGGGCTCTGCTGGGAGGAGGAGCAGTGAGAGTAGCCTCGCTGGGAGCATTGAAGTGAGCCAGAGGCAGGTTAGCGAGGATGGGCATGTACCACCTGCAGCCAAAGTGAGACTTTTATTCTAGGTTCTGTTGCCCACTTAGTGCAGTGACCTTTGGTTTAAATCTCACCCGCTGGTCAGCTTGCGCTCCTTCTCCGCCTATCTTCCCTCGTCTCTCCTCTTCAGTCCGCTCTCGACACCCGAGCTAAAGTACAGACTGGAGTTTCCTCTTTTTTTTTTTTTTTTTTTTGCCAAATTGTTGGTCCTGTCCTCTCTGGGATTTGACCAACCACGGTGGCTATTTCCCCTGCCTTGCTTCCCTTATTCTGACGTGGCGGACAGCTAGTGAAACCGGAACGGAGTCGCTACTGTGGCTGAGGTCTGAGCAGAGAGCAGAAGTCCGATTTCATCCTGCGCTTGCAGCCAGCTCTCCTCACCTTGTTTTGTATCTGTGTAGTTACTGTATATCTAAATCTGTATTGATTTTATATACACCAATATAAAAAAAAAATCCAAATTAAACTATTGTATGCAGTAAAACCCCCCTTTACCTTTTTGGCTGACCCGCCATGTTATATCACCTGTTAATATAATTTCCATGACAAAGCAAGTTAAATAAAAAGGTACATTTATGATTCGTTTGTCAAGTGCTTTATGAACGACTTGTAAATTTCCAGCTTACTATCTGGTTCCTGGTCATCTGTGACCATCATATTGTTTTAATCCATGGTATAGTCATGTTCAATTTACACAATAGAACTAGACCTGTAGACCAAGATGATTTTGCCTGACCAGACTTATCAGCCAATTTCCTCATCATATTCTGGATATGGCTTCACTAGTGAAGTGTTAAAAAAAAAAAAACAGTACAGGGCTTCATATTTGTGGTATTCTGCTACAACTTCAAGACTTCCGTGCTTTGAATCACCATTTCTATTTAAACCTAATGCAGTTGTCAAAGACAGGCCTTCTTGGTGTTAGTCATTTTAAAATTGGTTAGCTGGCCACATTTAGTCCAGCGGCAGCTAGCAGATGTACTTGGTTATTATTGTGATCCATTTCTGTTATGATTTACAGCTAATTTTGGGTAGCGATTAGCCTTTATACAATGCTATCGCTGCCAAACCGAATGTCCCTCCATCAGCTTTATCACTGGTTAAAAATCTTAGCAAGAGTCAATGCTGTGATATTGCAGCGGAACAGGCTGCTTTCCCGGTGCTGGGCTCAGAGTCTTGTCTCACAGTAGGGCTTCCATCATGCTTGTGTTCTGCTGGAGTGGTGACTGTGCAGTCTACAGCAGGAGGAAATGAAAGACGGGGTGGGGGGGGGGGGGTTGCGGGGACCAGAGGAGGCAACAAAATTTTAAAGTAATT
>JAODLD010000046.1:12697026-12717577 GCA_026781065.1 Mormyrops boulengeri
ACACCGAGGTCTTTCTCATAATCAGCTACCTTTATTTCAGTGGAACCCATAAAATATCTGTACTTTATATTTCTGCTTCCTGCTTGGATTACTTTACATTTATCTGTGTTAAACTTCATCTGTCAGGTATCAGCCCAGTCGCTAATTAAATCAAGAACAATAGTGGTCCTAAAATTGAACCCTGCGGTACCCCACCTATGAACGCAGGCTCACTGCCAACCTCATAATAAATATTACAAAAGTACATGATGGGACATGCAGTATATCCTGTAGCGATCAGAGATAGACATTTACAGAGTCAAAAAATGAATGAAGGAAAAAATGTTATGGGGTATTTTGCAGGTCCTGTCTTCAAACATCAATATTCAAATCTAATTACAAGGAAAGGAGGAAAGGTGTTGATTATCACTAATCAAGTTTTACAACCATGGAAACACCTAAATGCTGAAAAGTCCCCCAAATGTGAAGAAGCTAGGATATGATGGTTAAATATTCCTCCCCCCAGGTCAGTGGCCCCCTTGACACCAGCAATTTCGACTGCTTCCCCAGTGACACGGAGGACCCACCTCCAGATGAGGAGTCAGGCTGGGATGCCGAGTTTTAAACAGAGCAGCTCCGACATGCCTCGTTGAAGGTGGAATGACGTCCAGCAGGGGGAGCCTCTAGCAGCATGATGTGAAAGGGGTGTTTCCATTAAGCCGGTATTTCTGGACTGAAGACAGACTTTAAGAAAACAATGCAGTGTTTACAAGACAGTGGAATGGACTGGAAATTTTTTAGTCTCTGAATCAGTCAGCATTTTATAATGTAAGCGTTGAAGGTTATAGTAAACATTTGTGATATTAAAAAGTAAATCTCTATAATATTTCATGATCAGAGTTATATTGTGTGTCCTGGATATACAAATTAGAGTAACTGTCTTTATCACTAATTTGGCCCAGAACAGTGAAATGGCCACTGCATTGACTTAATGCCTTTTCATAATAGTAGATAAAATATTTATTTGCAGAATAATTTTATAACACTACAGTACTTTAATAAACAGAATTCATTTACATATGTTTATATAATTTAATTTTTTATGGAATTACTTTTTATCTGTCACTTTTACACTAGGTAGGAGCATTTAATAAATAAATAAGCTTTATATTGGCTGAAAAGTCAGAACATCCTGTTTATCACTTTTTTCTCGTCTGTCTGCATTCTGTAACTTTTTTATTTTATATGGGAGACACTGAGTTTGGAGGTTAGCCTTTCAGAATGATTCAGATAACTCCTTTTTCATAGTTTTTTTCTCCTCCCTAAACTGTAATTTTACTGGAGTAATTACATATATTATGCTGAGTATCTTGCTCAGCGGATTATACTGCTGGAACTTGAACCAGCCATACTCATTTTACCACCGCCTTGCTGAGTAGGTTTTATGAGTATTATTGAGGAGTATGGAGGTACTGCAGTAGCATGAGGCCCCATGCAACACTGTAAGCACAGTTGTTCAATACAGGTTGTGTGGGTGGCATCATTCTCCAACTGTCGGCGTGTCGACCTTTATGAGCTGAGCCAGAATCTACAGAAAAATGGAGAGGGAAATCACAGAAAAGTGTAGCACTGCACCAGGAGCACAGGGAACGTGCCCGAGTAAAGGTACTGAAGAGAAAAAAGGCTCTTGGTGGGAGAAAGAAACATGAATAGTGAAGGAAACCGGAGAAACAGAGGAAAAGTGGATGCAGCAGGAGAAAACGACAGTAGCAAGGGAAATAAAGAGAAACGGAGAGCAGCATCTATCAGGATGAGTGAAACCAACATCAGTCATAGATATGTTGAGAGAAACGGACATTTCTACGATTTAGACAACATTACTTGTTTCACATGGGGATGCTCATAATGTTTTAGCTCATTGGTGTATATATATCTGAGTTGGTCATTAGTCACAAAATGCAAGTTTGAGTCAAGATTGCAGTCTTTAAGTTAGAGTCCAATTGAAGTCCAAAGTCACTGAGGGACAAGTTTGAAAAAAGTCTCAAGTCACCAAGTTTTATATTGAAAACCACAAGTAATTTTGACAGCACTATGCACTTTATGTTTGTATGAGCATTAAAATAATCAGAATCAGAATCAGCTTTATTTGCCAAATGTGCCAGGGCATACAAGGAATTTGCTTCCTGCTTGAGACTCCCTAGTACACAGACAATAAATGACACTATACAAACAATAAATGACACTATACAAGAAATAAAATTTTAAATATACATACATGGGTAACACTATACAAGTATAAGGTGCGAGGTTCAGTGCAAACAGAGTTTAAGGGGGGAAAATCGACAGAAGGCAGGTGACACAGCTTAGCTATTTATGAGGGTGATGGCCTGAGGGAAGAAGCTGCTCCTATGTCTGGTGGTTTTTGTGTACAGAGTTCTGTAGCGCCTGCCAGAGGGGAGGAGCTGGAAAAGATTGTGTCCAGGGTGTGACGGATCTGCAATGATTTTATCTGCCCGTTTCCTAGTCCTTGAGCAGTACAAGTCCTGGATGGAGGGCAGGGGGGCACCGATGATTTTTTCCGCTGCCCTCACTGTTCGCTGCAGTCTCCCTTGGTCCTGTTTAGTGGTTGCTCCAAACCACACTGTGATTGATGAGCAAAGGACAGACGCAATGACAGCAGTGTAGAACTGGCTCAGCAGCTTCCGTGGCAGACCGTACCTCCTTAGTCGCTGCAGGAAGTACATCCTTTGCTGGGCCTTTTTGAGGACGGAGTTGATGTTCGGCTCCCACTTCAAGTCTTGGGAAATGGTTGTTCCGAGAAACTTGAAGGTCTCCACCATTGCTACAGGGCTGTTGGATATGGTGAGAGGAAGAAGTGCCTGACGGTGCCTCCTAAAGTCCACTGTCATCTCCACAGTCTTGAGTGTGTTAAGCTCCAGGTTGTTCTGACTGCACCAGAACACCAGCCGGTCAACCTCCCACTGATATGCAGACTCGTCACCATCCTGGATAAGTCCAATGACTGTAGTGTCATCTGCAAACTTCAGGAATTTGACCGCTGCATGGGTCATTGGAGGTGCAGTCATTAGTGTAGAGGGAGAAGAGCAGTGGGGAGAGAACACAACCCTGGGGAGCACCAGTGCTGACTGTCTGTGTACCAGAAGACACGTTCCCCGGCCTCACATGCTGCTTCCTGTCTGTTAGGAAGCTGGTGATTCACTTGCAGATGACAGGGTAAATGTGGAGTTGTGAGAGTTTGGAGGAAAGGATTTCGGGAATGATTGTAATGATTGTATAATCGCATAGTCAATACCTTATGTAAACACATGAAAATCATATCAAATGTGCATTGACATTAAATCCTCCGCTGTCACTGCCAACGGTCACCACCTTCCACCATGTTTTCATGGACACAAAACAAACCCTTATTACAGTGATCTGGGAGGCTGTTGCTAACTTTGGTTGATGCTGAGTTGTGTGTCACTACTTTTTGAACATTTTAAGCACGTTACCACAATAACACTGATAACTTTGATAATTTTGGTCACCATAAACGTGATGTTAAATTTTCACACAGTTTCATCTCTAGTTCCAACCAAATTTCACAATAAGTAAATTGCTGGGTTGTTAGATGAAGCCATCTATCAGTATCACTTACATGTATGTCTTCAGGTGTCGTGGCCATTGTTCCCTCCACTGTTTTTTCAACTCTGGACTTACCGTGAGGGCTCAGATGTCTGAAATAACAGGCCTCTGGCCAAACCGTTTCTTCTTCTTCTTTTTCTTCTTCTGTTTTGGCAGCTGGAAAACAATATTTGGTGCACTACTGCCACCCTCTGAAAAGGAGTGGAGGTCTGGTTGACCAAATCGTATGCCTCTTGTTCAGTTAAAGGAAGCTGTCAATAAAGGGACAAGGTGGTTCGTATGGGTGTAACCGCGTTGAAAGTGACCAATCATAAGAGGGCCAGGGTCTGCCAAAAGTCAGGTTGATTCGCACAAGCAGAGCTCAGCTTTGAGAGTAGAATTCATGTCATGCGAGCAACATTTCTCACTTGCAGCTGCCAGCACTATGCTGAAATGCTGAATTTGTGCACGAGGGTCGAATTTGCATGCGAAGGACTTGCGAGTGGGCCGTTAATACTTGTGCGCATGAAAAAGTATAATTTACTAGTGAGTATGTTGTTGCACTTGTGACTTTTGATATAAATGTAACAGCATACAGGTTAACACCCACAGAACTGTGGCCATGAGTTATTCCAACCTCTGGCACAGTCAAACAAATTGACAGAAAAATATATAGTTTCATTTCCAAAGTGCCTATTGTTCTTTTAAGTAGACTATGCTATCCCTGATCTTTATGAGATGTGTTCACTAAGTTCATCTGCACTGCAGTGCAGCCATGGGCAAATATTATGGGCAGATGGGGAGGTTGTAACCCCCCAATAATCAAAACCAGCCAATACAACCCCCAGGAAACCCTTAAATGGCTGGAGACCTCAATTTCCCCAATGCTGAACCCAAAGTTATGCTCTTGAGCGCAGTCTAGGAAAAACACATGAATGCACAGAAAGATGTGGTAAATTTGAAAAGTTGCACGTTCTTGCAAATTTTGCTGAGTTTTCGGGATTTTTTTCTGCGATCACAAAATTGCGAAATCCTGGAGGGACTGCTTAAAAGATCAGGGAGGGTTGCAAAAATCAAGACTTTGCTCCTGCGGAAATGTTCAGCTCCTCATTAAGTTATGTAAGACTTAATGTTTATGAGTCTTGATCCAGGAGTTCGAGGCTGTAGGACTGTAGTTTGAGTCGACTTTGTGAGATGGCGCATGCACAAAATAGCCAGTAGCAGATGGGTAAATTGTGGCCATGAAGGGTTGCACCTGGTCAGCAAGAATATGCAAATAGTGTCACGCCCAGCCCCGATCGCCCTCATGTGGACCACGCCTTCTCATTACCCTCGTGTGTATCCCGCATGTTCCCAGCTGTTTCTTGTTCATGATCGTTACCCCATGTATTTAGTCTGCGTTCTGTTTAGTCTTAGTAGATCGGTCATTGTAATGTCTTTGTTGATGGTCGTGGCTGTTTGTTCCCCCGTCTGCCTGTTTCCCGGCTCGCCGCCCAGCGCATCGTGACAAATAGATTGTGGCATTCAAGAAATGGTTGGTGTTAACAGATGTTTCAGTCTGCAGAACTTCCACTCACTGGGTGTTTCTTGCTTTTCGAACTGTTGTGCATGAAGATCACTGGACATCAACAGTTAGAGGTACTCAAACCAGCCCATCTGGAACCAGCAATCATGTCATGGTCAGAATCACCAAGATCACATCTTTTTCCTCATTCTGTTTTGTGATGTGAACATTACATGAAACTCCTAATCTGTAGCTGCATGATATTATGCACTGCGCTGCTTCCACATAATTGGCTGATGAGTTAATTGCATGAATAAGATGTGCAAGTGTTCCTAATAAAACGCTTAGTGAGTGGAACACTCGGCACTCTGATAAAAATGAAAGGGTCCTGTTTGCTGTTTATTTCTACTCCAAGCACGGAAACCGTTATGGATAATTAAAAATGCATGAATATCAGTTCTTCAGACAAGTAGTTGAACACGCTTAACTGTGTAGAAGAGTGTCGCATGCGAATGATCATGGTTTAATGATCATGAAGTGTCGGAGAAAGCGAAAAATAACGTCACCACGGCACCTACAATAAAAAGTAAATTATTGGGTCGCGCCACAGTCATGTGCAATATGTAACTGTAATGTAAAGTGCGTGATCATGCTTTACCCGTTTAATGTTATACCATAGAGAGCGTGTATCCATTAGTATCTACCCCGAGTGTGAGAGTTAACTTTCGACTTCCCAGTCTGTGCCGCTGCTGGTTATCGCTGGCACCGGGCGGTTAATAAACCTGAGCTTCAGTTTTTAAAGAGCTGATATCTCCCTTATTAAAAAAGGAGCCACACCCATGTTACAATAATATTTAATCCGGGAAACAAGGCGATGATACAGTAGGACTTAATGAATTACATTTACAGCATTTAGCGGACGCTCTTATCCAGAGCGACTTACATTTTTCTAAGTTCAGGGACAGTCCCCCTGGAGCAAGTTGGGGTTAAGGGTCTTGCTCAAGGACCCAATGTTGGTAGTGCCAGAGGTGGAACTCGAACCTGCGATCTCATGATCCAGAGGCAGTTCTGAAGACACGTAATTCTGTTTATTACAAGGGCGTTATTTGAGTATAAACGACGGTGATTTAAATATTATTGCGTTATAGGTTAATTTGCAGGAGGATTCTTATACAAAATATATACACATTTCACGTAACTGTACTTTTGGACCGGAAAAAGTAATTTTGTGTTAATGTAAATACTCTAGTTATAATACCTCTTCTGACATACATTTGAATATTAAAATCAATATTTTTGTTATATTGTAGATGAAAACGTAGGCTAGTCTGAGCTGCAGAGTGAGTAAAATATAACACGTGCTTAGACTATTACATGCAGAATACAGAATTACATTTATCATTCTGTAGCCAGTCTGTGCGAACTAGAGGATGTAAGTATCACCTGAGCGAAAAATGTATACTAGTATAAGCGGTTTTGTGGGCATTCTCGTGTTATCTTGTGGCCGGTGTCGGTGTCAGATGGGTGCACTTTTCGCGATAATAATTTCCCCCTTAATTGCCCTCTAGACTGAATTCATATTAAAGGCGTCTGTCTTTAATAACCCGAAGATGTGACAAAGGACGGAATGGAGACGTGTATCCCAACTTTTTGTGGCATGCATTACATAAGCCCGCGGGGTGATGTAACGCCATGGCAAAAGCTGTATTTCTTCATTACTGTAAGTCTTATTTTCTTTGTTAAGTTGATACGCTCAAATTTCGGTGGAACTGTTTATTACTGAAGCACACTCACAATTTTTCTTTAATTAACTGAAACTTGGTTAGATGACAGCTCCAGTGCATTCATTCTTAATGAAACAGCTTCCTCAAATTCCAGCTTTTTCAACGTCTCTCGCATGGGGAAGAAAGGTGAGGGTCAAAGTGCATTATACAGAGATGCATTTCGGTGCAAACAGCAAACATTGGGAGAATTTAACTCTTTTGAATATCTCTGTATTGTAATAAAATGTTCTCCAAGAACTCTTCTACTAACCATTTACAGGCCTCCAAAATATTGTCATAATTTTATTGATGAATTTTCTGAACTGCTGTCAATTATTTCCACTGGTTATAATTCGTTTATTATAGTGGGGGATTTTAATATTCACATCGACAACCCTAATGACCGTACAGCCAAAGATATTATTACTGTTTTTGACACCTTTGAGGCTTCCCAGCATGTAACCGGCCCCACACATGTACGAGGCCATACTCTGGACCTAGTTATCAGCAAAGGCCTAAATATTAGTTCTCTGAATGTGTTGGATGTAGCCTGATCTGATCACTACTGTGTTTTGTTTGATGTATCGATACCCCATATTAGCCAATCACTCACTAGAACTGTTAAAAAACGTTTTATTAATGAAAACACCTGTGCTGTCTTTATGGAGGCCTTTCTACGACCCCAAGCTCAGCGACTGAGTCAGTAGAGGAGAGCCTTAATCATTTTAACTCTAAAATGCTTAATGTCCTTAATGCTTTAGCTACCCTCATGGTCAAAACTGTTTCTAGTAAACAGAAGGCACCATGGAGGAATGCCACGGCTGTAACAAACCAGAAGGGAGAGTGCGGGAAAGCCGAGTGCCGCTGGAGGCGAAGTAAGCTTCAAGTTGACCATGACATTTTTAATGAGAGGCTCCATAGTTATAACAGGGAGTTGAGCCAAGCTAGGAAAGCATATTTCTCTGATATCATTAATAGGGGCATTAACAATACTCACTGCCTTTTTGCCACAGTGGAGAGGTTGACAAATCCCCAAGTGCAGTTACCACCAGAGTTCCTAACTACTCAAAAATGTAATGAATTTGCATTATTTTTTTATAGAAAAATTGAGATTATCAGACAAAACCTTGGTGGCTTTAATCTTAACTCCATGCCTATGTACAGAAAGAACTTATCCTTCCTCTCTGATTTTATTCCTCTAGATGCTCCAACTCTTGAGGACATTGTGATGCATCTTAAACCCTCTACACGCTCCATTGACATTCTACCTACATACTTTTCCAAGCAGGTTCTTAGCAGCTTATCAAATGACTTGCTACACATTGTGAATAGTTCTCTATGCTCTGGCATCTTTCCGACACAGCTGAAGACAGCGATCGTTAAGCCTCCTGAAAAAGTGTAACATGGACGCCTCTGCCCTTGGGAGCTATAGGCTTATCTCTAATCTTCCCTTCATAAGTAAAGTAATTGAGAAAGTAGTTTATAATCAAATTAGTAAATATCTGGATACTAATGGTCTTCTGGACAATTATCAGTCAGGTTTCTGTCAGCATCATAGTACAGAAACTGCCCCCATAAAAGTACTGAATGACATTCGCCTGAATACAGATGAAGGTAAGATGTTGCTATTAGATCTGAGTGCAGCTTTTGACACTGTTGACCAAAACATACTGCTAGAGAGGTTGGAAAATTGGATGGCTTCTCAGGCACAGTACTCAGCTGGTTTAGGTCATACCTAGAAGGCAGGAATTATTTTGTCTCGATCAGCACATTTGAATCTGAGAAAACTGCCATGCCTTATGGAGTCCCACAAGGATCCATTCTTGGGCCAGTCCTGTTCAATCTGTATGTGCTTCCACTGGGTCAAACTTTTACAGAGAATAATGTGTCCTATCATAATTATGCAGATGAGACTCAGATCTACTTAGCTCTTTCCCCAAGTGATTTTGGTCCCATATGTTCACTGCTACAGTGCCTTGATAAAGTACATAACTGGATGGACAAAATTTTTCTTCAATTAAATAAGACTAAAACTGAAATAATATTGTTTGGAAATAAAGAGGGAAGATCTGAGCAATTACCTCGGAACTAGAGCACTTAGGACATCAACCCGTGCTAAAAATCTTGGCGTAATATTGGATGGAGATCTTAAATTTAGTGACCACATTAAATCTATAATGAAGTCAGCATGCTGGCATCTTAAGAACATAGCGAAAGCAAGAGATTTCGTGTCCCACCAAGATGTGGAGAAACTTATCCACGTCTTTATTTCTTGTAGAGTCGACTACTCTAATGCCCTCCTCACTGGGATTCTCAAGAAGTCCATTAGGCAGCTGCAGCTCATTCAAAATGCAGCTGCCAGAGTCTTAACCAAAACCAAGAAAAGAGATCACATCACTCCAATTCTCAGGTATTTACACTGGCTTCCAGTTCAGTGCAGGATTGATTTCGAAGCACTTCTAATTGTGTACAATTCACTTAATAGTCTGGACCCCAAATATATTTCTGATATGTTTGATGTGTATAATCTGGTGAGGTCTCTGAGATCTGCAGGCACTGGTCAGCTTATGGTGAGATGAGCTGATACTAAACATGGTGAAATGGCTTTTTGTCACTTAAAAACTGCAATGTTCTCTACAGCTTTTTTTTTAATTTATGGAACCCATTGGGGATACCAAGGTCAGTTTGAATAGACTAACAAGGGAATGCTGAAACCAGTAGATTTGAGAAATGAGTTTATTTATTGTTTGTTTATTTTTATATAGTGTCATTCTTTTGATTTATTACTACTATTTTGATTTATTACTACTATTTTAACTCCTCGTGCTTCCATATTCTGCCTTATTTTATTGCTTTTAAATTTATTCTTTATCGTATTATGCTTTGTCTTACTTTGTAAAGCGCATTGAATGACCTCTTGTATATGATAATGTGCTATATAAATAAATTTGCCTTGCCTTGCCTAATTAAATTTTCTCCAAACTATACGTGTGACACGGGCAGGGTGTACGTGTTGTACCGGTGCATGCTGGCACAGTCCAGCCCCGTTAATATAATTGCCATTCGCTTCTCGCAGGATGACGCTAGTCACTAAAGGAGGGGGAAAGGGCGGCGTTTCGGGGCCGGGGGCGCACTTTCCACGACTCTGTGGGACTGATCCATCTCCACCTCCTTTCTGAAGTTACACGGCCAGCCCAAGCACATAAACCGGTCGTTTTTCCGAGGTAAGCCTGACTTTTCCTGTTTCCAGATTCACACCGATACAGCAAAATAAAACAGCGGACTGAACACCGAGGCGCATTGGGATAGCCTCGTAACTTCCTTATGCGGTATCAGTCAGAGTTTTGCTGAAACGCCGGACGAAGTGTTAATGTGGATCCCGGCGTTTGCAGAAACGGGCGCGATACGTGAACATTCACTTAGGAAGAAAAGTTAAGAAATCGGTAGATAAATATTTCGAGTTGTCCTTAGCAGTACTGCGTTTTTAGTAAAACTGCTGGTCACGTGTAAAAGTTGATTAGATTTGCATCAGGCTCCCTAATTCTTATGTAAGTTATGAAAGTTAGTTTAGATGAACGAAAACGTGTTTTAGCAACAGACGAGCAGAAATGACACGTTTTCGAGACATCGGTGATGTGTTTCCTCTTATGGAGGCTATTTAAAGAGGCAAACCGTCGAACCCATTTACACACCACTGTATACATATACGCGGTAGCCGCGCCAGTGGTGCTTCGCCGTGTTCCTCCGGAGGGCTCCTCCGGACCCATGGGGGCAGCCTGCATGGATCGGACCGCGGGGAAACACCGTGGACCTTGCAGTTTTGTTCTGGGTCGACGTGGCTGCATGTTTGTGTGCGGCATTGTGCAGGATTCGTGCACTTATCGTGGCGCCCCCTCGCTTTCATGTTTCTGTGTGTGTGTGTATATGTGTGTGTGTGTGTGTGTGTGTGTGTATCTACGTGTTTCGGCTGGTTTTACTGTCACACTGTCCTGTCCGACACGGACCGCATGGGAATGTTGATTTGCAGGAATGCAAGTAGACGCAGTAAAGACTTTACTCATGCCTTGTGGCACCTTAGTCCTGCAGGCCAGACTATAGGGCCGGGTGGACTGGCACATCTTAAACTTTAAGTTTGACCCTGCGATAGAAGCTCAGTGACAGTGAAGGTTACTTAATAACGGTTCTTAAATAGCGTTAAGTGCATAATATGAGTCATACTGAATAATTCAAATGATAGGTCGCCCCTTAATAAAGATAATTGCAGATGATTAGTAAATAATTAAGGTAGCAATTATTCACCCTGGAAGCCTTTTTGTTGGTTTTTATGAGTGTGCGTTCCATCCGTAATCGCCGCAGGAATTTAAGCAAATGTCGTGCAGTTGGGATTATAGACCGCTGGCGTATCGGGGGTGGCGCGACAGTCACCGGCAGCCTCGCGCCGCTCCGGGGCCACCACGCGCTGCGCTGCCCCGCTCCTCGCCATTCCTCCTCATTGCGATGGCCTTCATGATCTTATAGGTTCGTTTAGGACTCAGAGCCTGAGAACACCCAGCCATTCACTTGCGCCCCCCCCCCCACCACCCCATGTCCTTTTTTAAAAATACTGCTTCCTGTCTGCACCTATTCTCTAAAAAACGTTCACCCGCCGTCCCGTTGCATGCTACTCGTCGAGCTGAGTCTAAGCGCGCTGTCGCCCTTGCGCTCTCGCTCGCTCGCTCGCCCCCCGCTTTCCCATCCCTCTCTCACCCGATTTGTATGGGTTACCCGCTCACTTTTGTCAGCCTTTTGCAGACAAAGGTTTACTTGTTCTGGGGCGTCATGGCTGGACGGGGGAACTGAGATTCACGGTGGCTGTGTGTGTGCGTGTGTTAGGAAGAAGTTCTGGTCAAGGGCTGAGTCAGTGTGACACTTCAGACAGGGAGCCATATTGTGACTGACCAAGGACGATGGAGGTGCCGCTCTGCAGGTGATGTCAGGGGAGTGACCACAGTAAGAACAGTAGCTGATTTCTTTCTACACAGTAGCTACAATATTGCGATCAGCTAAACGTCTTGTGTTACTTCAGCTTGGCTTTGCCTGGCCAGTAGGCCTCCATTTTTGGTCTGGAAAGTGGATTCAAGCTTCTCAGCGGAGTGCTGTAAACCCTGAAATGGGGCTTGAGAGTTTCAGAGCTGGTCAAGCTCTCTCTCTGTCTCTCTCGCTCGGTCTCTCTCTCTCTCTCTCTCTCCCCCTCTCTCTACCTATCGGTCTCTGTCTCTCTCTCTCAGCCAGTTTCTGGGTCAAAGGATGGCATTCCTAACTCCGCACCCCACCCCCAGAACTCTCCCATAATGGCAAACACCCCCAAACCTGATCACATGGGTGACTTTGTGACTTCCGGTTCCCAAATAGATCAGCTTAAATTCAGTATAATACCCCCCACTTCAAAATACCCCAAACCCAGGGCCATAGGAGCCAGGGGGCATGGGGAATATGTGCCCAACCCATATTTAATTTGGTTAAATGCCCCCCCCCCCCCAAAAAAAACACTCACCTTTGCATTTAAATGATTAAGTTGTGTCCCTCCCAAATATCAAATGCACTCCTGCACTTTTGCCTAGCCCGTCATATCTATCCCCACCTCACTGGAACAGGTGTCTCTAGGTACTGAAGTGTGGACACCAAGACAAGGACGTCGAAGGTCACCCTGCAGCAGGACAAAGGGGTGGAGCTGCTGCTTTGTATCCCTCTGCATCGGAAGCCAAGTCCTGTGGTCTTTTGTACCATTCGTCTGTGTGTGTTGGGTGGAGTGCAGTTAAATGTCCCTCCCCTAATGTCTCACCGATGTGCCGAAGTGCTTTCAGGTGTCTGTTTACGGTCTGTTGTTTCCTCCCAGTCCGCAGGCTGTCGTTTCATGCCATCACGATGTAACATTGTGGTCCCCCCCCCCCCAGAGCTGCCATTTAGGAGCCACGATCAAATCTGGCTACTCAGTTTCCGCACTCGGCCATTCGGAAGACCAATAACCGTCCTCGGGTTTGGTGACGGCTGGCACCGTCTCGTGTCAGGCCTCGGTTGCGGCATTACCACGTCCGTCAGAAAAACTGTGAGAGCCTGAGACCATAAATACATAGAGCCGCGAGCAACCTGGCGCTTTTCGGTCCCAGATTCCAGAGATCAAGTTTCATCCTGCCTGTCTGCCTCGGGGAAGACGGCTCTGTGTACAGAAGGAAAACGACATATAGGAAATAGAGTATTCCCCGACACCCCCGTTAAATGTTAGCAGTAATTTACTGCACAGTTAATAATCCCTGTAGGTCCTTCCTGTGCCATGCCTCTGCCTAAGGTTTGTCTGTACTGTAGTTTGTAAGTCTCTGGTTTGATTAATTCGCCATACTCTCCTCCCTTGCCTTACCTCCCTTTGCTTGAGAGGAAGTGCCAGGTCAGTACAATAGGGCCTGTCCTGCCCTGACAATAGCCATTATGGATAGGTGGGAGGGAGAAAGTGCCGATGAAAGGATGAAAGACGGGAAAATCTTTTTACGTGTTGTCGTCACTGGTTGCAGTTGGGTGGTGTTTTTTGTCAGCAATTCCACTCACATTTGTGTGACTCACTCATTTTACCTATATTCAACACACTGGTCTGGTAACAGGTATCCGCAGAAATCTCAGCTTTCGTGGTTTCTGCCTCGTGCCAGCAGCGAGCTGGCCCATGGAAGTTTCCGGTCACTGTCGAGTTCCGCTGCCATAATTAGGGTCCCAGTGCCATGAAGAGGAGCCGGTGAGGAAGTGGCCAGGATTTGCAGGGCTGCTTTCGCCCTCATGGGGCCGCCAGTGGGGGTGAGTGAGGAGGAGCTGGGGATGGATGGCATGGTTCTTAGGGTGCTGGAGGAGGGGGTGTGTGTGGAGGTACTGAAGGGATGGTGATGTCACTCTTTATTCCCCGTGGTGAGGAAGTGGGTGAGAGGTTAAGGGGGGAGTGTTTTTTGTTTGGTGGGGAGGCTCGTCTCCAGAGAGCGAGCAGCGGGCTTGGGGGGGGCGGGGGGATTTGAATGGAGGAGACTGAGAGGCAGTGAGGAGAGAACTTTTGATGGAAGCGGAACTTTGGAGACAATGACGGGGGGCATGGCCTTCAAAGGCGCTGCTGCCTCTGTGGCCTCCCTCTCCCGCCGTCCGCTCTGGCCGCAGAGAGACAGACATGTAGGCCGTCCCTCCCCCTCACCCCATCTCGCCACTGAAATCTGCCCAAATCTCTTCACTCATTGCTCACCCCCATTCCTTCCTGCCAGGCTCTGTTGCTCTCCTCCGTCCCCTTGCTGCAGTCTCTTTCATCCTTTCATTGCGGCTTCTGATGCCATTTATCCCTTTCTCTCTCTGTTCCCATCACACACATTCTCTCACACAGCCACCGGCCCCAGCTAGCGTTAGCCTGAGCTGCTGTTTGATGACCCGCTATGGCCGAGAGTAACCTTAGCGCCTGTTTCAGCCTGACCAATTAGAAGCATCTTCTCTCATCATCACAGTGCCTCCGCCCTCACACACACACACACACACACACACACACACACACACACATTCATCTTCCTCTCTTCTGTACTGGTGTCAGAGTGGAGCCGGGTTTGTTCAGCACAAAATGAGTCTTTCGGTCATCCCTGTTCTGCTCCCTTTTCCGAAGTCGTGCTTTAAAGTTTTGAAAACCCTGTGGGAGTATTGATACTGACAGTACCTCTTGGGTAGGTATCAGTACTTGCAGTGCTTTTCTCTGGGGGTGTTGGTACTGGCAGTACTCATCTATGGTAGTATTGATGCTGGTTGTACCTGTCATGGGAGTATCGGTACTGGCCGTACTTTTATATTAATTCTGGCAGTCAGTTCTGTAGAAGTATTTGTTTATTTTGATATTAGTATTCTGTTGGATTATGTTTCTAGTTTCAGACACCTATTCTGTGAAACTATTTCTCAATGCTGGCAGTATTTCTGTTTCTCTGGTTCTCTCCTAGTATTTTATCTATAGTCACAGTATTTTTCAAAGTGTCTTTTGTGTTTTTCTGTTGGAATATTTATACCAGTCGTGTTTATTATGGGAGTATGTCACTGTACTGATGGTATCTTTCTTGCAGGAGTCTCAGTCTTACAGTTCTGTCTACATTTGACTATGCTGACCTGTCGGATCTCTCTCTCGCACCCAAAATAAACACCAGCCGAGTGTTTGACCAAACGGCCTCTAGTCCTGCAGCTGTGCTAGGCACTCTCTCACTGAGTATGGCCTTCTGACCACAGTTGCAAAACCATATTTGAACAGTGTTCCTCCATCTTGCGTTTTGTAATAGTCTGAGTTTGATCCACATATGCCCCCCTGGGTGTCACCACTAAATAATTCCTTCTGCGTAAAAGACTGTGGGGGGGTGGGACAGCATAAGCAGCGTTAGCTACATTTCTGAATTTGGCAGTTTCCGTCATGTGTGAGCATCAGCGGGATCGATACAGCGCAGGATGTGCAGCTTTGAGTCTCCTGCTGCCCGTTGTCAGCCGGGTACTGTGCTCAGGTAGCGCTGGTCAGGCACGCCTCCTTCGCAACTCTGCCCACACTGACCTGCACACTGTGTCTGTCAGCCTTGGGCATCTGCAGGCCTCTGAGTCTGGGTGCTCATGGTGTGTGTGTCCTTGCCTGTAGTGGTGGCCAAATGAAGCTTCATGAACCATTTGTTGTATTTTTTGACCCCACTAGATGGTGCTCTTGATTTACTTTGGGACCTGCTTTGGGCCCTTTTTGAACAGAGAGCACCATCTAGTTGGGTCAGAAAATACAGCACAGGGTTCATGACGTTTCATTTGGCCATCACTACTTGCTAGAACTGTGCAATTAATCGAATTTGAATGACAATAACAATTATGGCTTCCCATGATTATGAAAATTATAATGGAGAAAAACGATATTTGTTTGTATCTTGTATTGAAATGATGCCCTACTTTATCTTGCACTATAAATCCAGATCGGCGCACTAATTCTTCAGCAGTGCTCTTTGCCCCTCCGTAAATGTTGTTGGCGAATTCCCTACAACACAGCAATAAAAACACGTTCACGGTCGAAATGGCAGGACGGGTACCTTTTGGTCAACAAAAGAGGTAAACGCACATCAGTTATTTGGAATCATTTTGGTTTCAACGAATCGGACCAAGAACAACAACAAATAATTTGCAGAATATGTTTCAAAGCTGTGTCTGCACCACAAGGCAACACGACCAATTTATTTAACCACTTAAAGCTTAATCATAAACTGATCTATGACCAAACAGTACGTGAACAAAAAACTCAGAATTGTGAGGCAAGCTCATCAACTCGTACTGCAACGCAGTTATTCGTCAAAGACACCCTCTATAATGCAACCGCGTATCCATCAAGTTCTCAAAAACACAGAGAGATATCTATAATGAGATTATAATATAAATGAGATATAATATTATTTAGCAAAAGAGAGGGTCTTCAGCACGGCTGGAAATATGGTCTCCATCACTGAAGCCACATCATGTAAACAGACTAGTGTTTCTTGCTAAAAATCTTTAAGTTGCACGTTTTATATCAGTGGACTAAGCAGTGGACTCTAATATGTATAGCTGGGGAAAAAAGCAAGTTTAATGTTTCTGAACCTCAGAGAACAGTTCATCTCATTATGATTTTATTTAGTCATTTAAAGATATATTTGTACAAGTTGTGATCTTATTAAAATTGTATTTGTTTCAATTCAATTTCATTGTAAGTTACATTATTGAGATTCATTAAATACAATGTTTCTGCAGTCAAGAGTAATTGTGGGAAATAATCGTGATCTCCATATTTGGTCAAAATAATCATGATTATGATTTTTGCCATAATCGAGCAGCTCTACTACTTGCCCGCTTTGGCGCTGCAGTCAGTAAGCGAGTCCCTCCCTCGACAGCCATGCAGGTTCAGGAGTGGTTGCGGTCCCTGCGCTCCGGCGGGGGGGTGCGGATGCTGGACGCCGAGGACCTGCGGAGCCTCATTCCATCGCTGCCCTCCCTCTCTTCCTTGTCCCTCTCGCCCTCCTCGCTGCTAGGCCTGGGGGCGCTGGCCTCCCTTACCGCCTATTGGCTGGTCACCCGGCCACGCCCCATCCGGCCACCATGTGACCTACACATGCAGTCCGTACCTGTACAGGTAAGAGGCGCGAGCTTGGGAAGCCACTCTGTAAAAATGTCTTATTTTGGCGGGCCCATGCGTGTTAAGGCATGATCATAGCAATAAAAAACCTAAAACAGTTCTACCCAGAAATAATTTTAGTATAATCAATCTTTCCAAACATTATTCATTCAAAAACCAGTTAAATAAAATTTAGAAAAATAATAGTTATAAAATTCTGACTAGTGGCCATCTTGAATCATGCACTTCCAGTTTATTTACATAAAATAATGAAGCACTCACCGTTCAAAGTATGCTGACACTGGTGTTCATGCCTCGGTCAGGGTCCAATAATCAATATCCACCATAGTTCTTTATTCAACAAACCAATTTGAACTGGTTAAACATAGTAAAAACTACCGCTGCTTACTCAGCGTCTGTGACCTCCACTTTTACCCTGTATTTACCCCGTGGATTTCAGCATGTAAACTGCTTTATGCACAAGATTCACTGCATCCACAGTATACAACAGTCTTCCTGACAGTGTAAGTCCTCCCTCAAGTCATTCGGTTTTAGCTGATAGGCAAACCTTTCTAGGCAATAATGAGGAACCCTAACGACGCACGATCCCTTTTGATGGATCCCTTGGCCACCCAATACCCTGTAGCTCCCAGAAAATGAAAGGAATGAAAAGGCAATGAAAATACGCATCCGACTGTGTGTCACATTACCTGCATCACATGCAGTGTCTATGATGGGAAGCACAGGAGCCAAAATGGGGTGGTTTACTTCTGTCTGTTACTGGAGGATACTCAGCCGGGGGGTGTGGTCCAGAAAAACTTTGTTACACTTGGAAAAATGGAATGCATAAGAAAAAACTTGCATTTAAACACAGGTAAGGCGTTTATTTATACTTTGATTTGCTGTTTTCCATACTGGTCAGCTGGCACCGCAATGGGGAAAAAAATGTGGGTGGATTTGAACGCCGTGACCAATTTGCACCAAACTTACATCGAGTCTACCCTTGTCTAGCAGTTTTATTTCGGAAATTCTATATCTATGAGCAGAGCAGAGGTATTGGAATTTAAAAAATCAATTTTCACAGAACAGGATTGTCCAGCTAAAGGATTGTTTGCCAGCATACAAAACACGTTTAGTATTTGGTTTGTGTTTGCTTAACATCTTACGACTGTATTGATCAAAACAAACAATAGTTTGTGATTGTAGGACAAGTGGTTCCGGAGTTACAAGTATTTTAAACAAACAGCGACGTGCCGGCAGGCCCACCATTAGGGGGCGAGATTGATAACGGGTTAAGAGACACTGAGCAGCTGGTTGGGAGCCAATGTGCCTTTAAAAAACATCCTCATTCAGTAAGTGTCTCTGGATAGGGGGACCCTACATGCCGGCGCTCTGCTCTTCTCAAGGACGATACGCTGCTGGATTTCTACTATGAGGACACCAGGACGGCCTACGACATGTTCCAGAGGGGACTACGAGTGTCCGGTGAGGGGTCCCTGCTGTTCTGTAGAGGCATTTATTGAGCAGCAGTTAAATGCAGGCTTCTGCTGATGCCTCTGAGACGCAAGCCATGAGTAGTAAAGTATAACGGCCCCCTGAGGTATGCTAGGGTAGGACGTGGCTCTTGTTTGCCCAGACAGGTTACTTAGAAACTCTTTGAGCAAGACAGAATAACAGTATTCGGCAGCAGGCTGGGCCGCAGTTCTGTTTCCCACTGTGCAGGTGCGTCTGCTCGCTTTGGGTCCAGCCCCATAACCTTACTGTGTCGTGTCGCTCTCATCAACAGGCGCTGGGCCTTGCCTGGGCTTTAGGAAACCGGGGGAGCCATACCAGTGGATCTCCTACGACGAGGTGAAGCAGCTAGCGCAGCCCCTTGACCCATTTATGTAGCCACATGATGTGTCGGGTTTGATACTAACCCAGACAGCTTTCTGCACCCGACTGGTCACGTGTTTATCCGCTTAACCGAGCCTTAGTCTGCTTCAGGGATCTGGCCGCTGCCTGACTCTGCCTTCCTCCTGTCGCAGTTGGTAACGCCCCCGTGCTCCTCCTCAGGTGTCTGAACGGGCTCAGATCCTTGGATCCGGCCTGCTGGCCAAAGGCTGCCAGCCCAATCCCCAGCAGTTCATTGGGGTTTTTGCACAGAATAGGCCAGAGGTACATTGCCACTTGTTTTGCCGTTCTCTCCACACACCTTCCCTCCCTCCCTTTCTGTGATTTTTCTTATTTTTTTCTTTTTTTTTCTTTCTGGAGTTCACCTGCCATATAGAAAACATTGTTCCCTTGACATTTTTGGGCTGTAGAACTGAGACATAATAGTATTTGCAGCGCAGCCAGGTGGCTGAATCCAGTGCCTGTGTTTTGTGTGTCTCTGTCTCCCCCTGCTGGTTCCAGTGGGTCATCACAGAGCTGGCCTGCTACACCTTCTCCATGGCTGTGGTGCCCCTCTATGACACTTTAGGCCTGGAAGCCATGGTACACATCCTCAACCTGGGTGAGCAGAAAAGGCTCGAATCTCAATGCAGATGAGCAGTGTGTTTCCCCGACCTGGGAGACGACTTCCCCCCTGTCTTCTTACAGCTGAGATCTCACTGGTGGTCTGTGACAAGGAAGAGAAGGCAGAGTCCCTGCTAGCCAACATGGAGAAGGGGTTGACGCCTATGCTCTCCCGCCTGGTGCTCTTCAATCCCTTCAGCTCCCAGCTTGTGGAGAGGGGAAAGCAGTGCGGTGTGGAGATTCTGGAGCTTAGGGAGGTCATGGTGAGGACAGGAGGCGGCATGTTGGCCTGTGCTCGTCTGTCCACGTGCCCGCAGGGCTGTTAGCGTGTTGGTGATGTTCGCTTACTGAAATCCAAGGTCTGTTTCCTCTGTGTGTGTGTGTCTCCTTTCAGGACCTGGGCCGGCAGAATCTCAAAGACCCCGTGGTGAGTGTCTGGTCCAGTCTGGTCCGCTCGAGGCATCGTACCAATCCCAGCGTTCCTGCAGTCCTCACACTCTTCCTCACCTCTGTCTCCCCACAGCCTCCCAGACCTGAAGACCTGGCAGTCATCTGCTTCACCAGCGGCACCACAGGTCTGCAAGCGAGCCTCCCTGCTGTACCTTTGACAGCGCATGACTGGGGGGTAGATATTAACCATAACTCCGTCCTGGGAGTACCCCCGCTCCTGGTCACGCCTGTTTGTTCGCCCTCCTAGGCAAGCCGAAGGGAGCCATGATCACCCACGGCAACATCGCGTCAAACACCTCCTCCGTCATCAAGATCCTGGAGGTTAGCTTGCTGTTTGTCCCCCCCCCCACCCCACACACACAACTGTATGGCTCTCAGTTGCAAAACTGAGTGTTATGAATGCTGAAATCTGTAGATGAAAAGATGAAATCTCTTTTTCTTCACCAGGGGTCATTTGTGATTCAGCAAGAGGATGTGTCCATATCCTACTTGCCCCTCGCCCACATGTTCGAGCGCATGATCCAGGTGGGGGGGGGGGGGGGGGGGGGGGGGGGGGGGGGGGGGGGGGGGGGGGGGGGGGGGGGGGGGGGGGGGGGG